>CANTUS010000015.1:34152500-34752500 GCA_947683365.1 Euphorbia pulcherrima | reverse complement strand
GAGATCTTCAGCTAACATGCCCCCAGCCATTCCGATGCATTGTCCTGAATTTTTCAATTCGTTGATGAACCATTTTTAGTTGTAACGATTTGACAGGCGCTGACTGATTTATGATGAGGGCTTGAGGTTGGACGTGGCTTTTGACATAGTTAGGAACCTTTCTCCTAACGACGCGAGCTGGCTTCCACTTATTTGCTTACTCTTGTTGGGAGTCTTCCTTTGTAAGGTTCCTACTATGGTTTGCAGCTTTGCCTTCTTGACTATTATTGATTAAATGCTAGAGGGGAAATCTCTCATTGTAGTGAGTTTGGCTGAGACACTGATCTTTGTGTGTTCTTCCTGGAGTGGGACTGAAGTTACGGCCAGGGGAAGCAGACTTCTCCTCTAGGTAACTTTTATTTGAGCCTTTCTTTTTAAATTAACTACCTTTTCAGGTTTTTGATTCATCAGACTTGCCTTAATGTTTGCTTGGACCGCCTTTTCAGGTTTTCAATCTCTTTCTTTTTATCTCTTAATTTCTTTTATTTTCTTTTTTCTATATTTTTGTGTTGCTTTTGTACCTTTGGCTTTGGGACAAGCTTTCTGCGTTGTCTACCCCTACGAGCGTTGATTATTATCCAATGGCCTATTAGGCATGGGGTTTCGTAGTTTGCATTGGCAACCGTCCTCATAGAGATTTTACTGTCGAGGAGTGGGTTGAGTATATGGGGAGTCGAGCTACTAAGGATATTTGATGGGTTTGCCCTTATTGGAGAATCATGCATATGAATACTGATGTTGCTAGAGATGGCATAGTCCTCATTGGTCTTTCTGAGATCATCACCTACTCTCCTGGTCGCTTGTACATGCAGTTTGATTGTCCTCAGGGGTTCCCTAAGCTTTCTTATACTCGGGTTTACCATCATGACGTGAGGTGGATCAGCTACTCTATGGTGGAGATGATCTATTCCATACCTTTTGACGTCCATCCTTCGAGGGTTATCATGTTTGGGTTGCGAGTACTCGCGGGCTTCCTACCCTTGGGGAGAGGGTCATTGAGATGTAGAGGCTTCGCAGTTTCCTTGGGGGTCATTGAGTTTGTTGTCTTGTGTCTTTTGTTCCCGTGGTAAAAAAAAGGCTTCAGGCCTTGTTGTTTGCCTTTGTCGTTTCATTTCCTATTTGTAGTGCTCTTTATGTGTAACAAAGATGAAAAGAGTCCATTTGAATACGTGTTTTATTTAAACAATTCAAGTTTCAATTTAATGCACTCATTTAGTATATTTAACATGAACATGTTACTACAAAAGATATCATTTGAATAGGAAGGACATATGGTATTTATTCCCAAGAAATGACCATCATTGCCTAAGGTTCCGAACAAATTTTACCTAAGGCTTCGCTCTTTTATTTTAGGGTCTTCATTTTTGCTCGAGAGCCCTCACTAGCTCTTAACAGACCTTTCTAATTTTTTTCTCTTTTTTTACATGAGATAGTGCTTCAGCTTGTCGCGATTTACTAGATTGAAAATTCATTACCGTCCATATCTGAAATTTTTTTTGCCCTTTATTGATTCTTTCTTACTACGTACAACCCTTCCCAGTTTGGTTGGAACTTCCCTCAAGCATCTGTGTGCATTTTATGAGATTGATTTAAGACTAAATCGCCCATTCTCAGGGGTTGATCTTGCCCCTTGACTTTTCGGTTGTAGGCCCTGGCCATGCGATGTTGGTACAACTATAGAATTTCCAATGTAGTTAATCATTTCTTATCGATCAAAGTCAGTTCCTCATGCCTTGCCTTTACCCATTCATCTTCATGAAGTATTGCTTCAAGGGCTATGCATAAAGATTTGATCTCCATTTCAACGGGCAATATTGCCTCCATCCCGTTAAAGAGTGAAAAAAGAGTTTGACCTGTAGGAGTCTTGTCACTAGTTCTATATCCCCACAAGGTATAGGGAAAATGATCGGCCCAATCTTGGTAGTTAGAGATCATCTTGGAGAGGATTTTCTTAATTACCTTATTAGCCGCTTCTATAGCTCTATTGGCTAGAGGGTGATAGGGCAAAGAGCGATGATGCTCGATCCCATGCTTCTTACTAAGATCAGCTGTTTCCCCTCAAAATTTCACAATTATGACTTACTACATGATGAGGAATGCCGTATCAGGTGAAGATATATCACTGAATAAACCGGGCCATTTTTTGGCCTTGATGCTCATGTACGATTCTGCTTCAACCTATTTGGAAAAGTAATTGATCGCTACTATAATGAAGCGATGGCCGTTGGTTGAAGACGATCTTATCTCACCAATGATATCAATGCCCCAGGCTAAGAATGGCCAAGGCGTTATTAAGCTTTGTAGTGTTGTTGGGGGAAAATGGCTTACATCTCCGTATATCTAATAGGCATGGTAAGTCTTTGCTTCTTAAACACAGTCAGCTAACATGGTTAGCCAAAAGTATCCCATTCTTTGGATTTTCTTTGCCATTATGATGTCGTTCATGTGTGGACCGTAGTTTCCTGAATGTACCTCTTTCATCACCCTTTCAGCCTCTTGTTGGGCCAGACACTTTAAAAGTAGGCCGTCAGATGACCTCTTGAACATATCCCTTTTAATCAGACAAAAATGTACAACGAGCTTCATTAGAATATTTCTATCGGATTCCGTAGCGTTGGCCAAAAATTCACCATTTTTGAGGAACTTGATGATGTCAGAGTACTAGGGTTCTTCCATATCTATAGTGTCATTTATTACGCGGACGTAGTATGGAAATTGAGTCATTTCCATAACAAGCGGTTTGATTGGCTACTTTTGGGGCCCTTTCCGTATGGAGGCTAAAATGGCCAACGCATCTTCCATCTTGTTCTCCTCTCTGGGCATGTGACAAAATTTGCATTCGCTAAATATTGCAGCTTTCCTCCATATGGCCTCTAGGTAAGGTCTGAGGGATTCCTCCTTTAGTTCCCAGTCTTCCATTATGTGCTTGATGAATAAAGCTAAGTCACTAATAATTTTTACTTTATCCGCTTTAAGAGTGACTAGGGCAGACATTCTGAATAAACAGGCTTCATACTCTGCCCCATTATTCATGGTGAGAACTTCTAATCGTTTCGACAGAGGTATAAGTGCTCTGTCTGGCGTAATAATGATGACTCCTAAGCCAGCTCCTTACTTATTAATGGCGCCATCAAAGAAAATGGTCCATTTTCTAGAATCCTGTGTAGTCGTTGCAAAACATTCGCCAGGGAATTCCAGGTTTTCTTATTCTCCTTCATCAAGTGGTTGATTTGCTAAGTATTCAGCCACTACCCTTCCCTTGATGGTCTTCTTAGTGACATACTCGATATCGAACTCCGATAGTAACAAGAGCCACCTTGCCATTTTCCCGTTTAGCGAGGGAGCCTGGCATAAATACTTCATTGGATCCACTTTTGTGACTGCTTGAATCCTATAAGATTAGAAGTAGTGCCTGAGTTTCTTAGTGAGCCAGACCATGGTGGCACAAGTTTTCTCTATGATGGTGTATCAAGTCTCGTATTCTAGCAATTTCTTGCTGATGTAATAAACTTCATGTTCCGCTCTTGAACAAACATAGCCCCTAGAGATGTCTCTTCTATTGCTAAATACATAATAAGTGACTTTTTGAGAATTGGCAGCTTTAGTATATAAGGGTTCATTAGATAAGCCTTGATCCTATTGAAGGCTTCCTGACATTGGTCATTCCACTCTATTGGTTGTTGTTTCCTCAAGAGCTTGAAGATAGGCTTGCACGTGGTAGTTAATCGTGCAATAAAGCGGCTAACGTACTATATGGACCCCAAGAAACTTCTGACTTCTTTCTCAGTTTTTGGCACAGGCATTTCCCTGATGGCATTAGCCTTATCGGGATCCATCTCTATGCCTCTTTTACTAACCACATGTCACAGTAATTTGCCTGATGTGATACCGAATATACATTTCTTTGGGTTGAGATGGAGATTCTATTTCTCTATACTCGTGAGGACTCACTCTAACACTGCTAGGTGCCCTTCCGGCGTGGTAGATTTTACAAACATGTCATCTACATTGACGTCGACTTCCTTGTGGATCAAGTCAAGTAGTAATGCTGTGACAGCTCGTTAGTAGGTTGACTCTACGTTTTTGAGTCTGAAAGGCATCACTTTGAAACAATAGGTTCCCCACTCCGAGATGAATGTGGTTTTGAACTTGTCTACTAAATTTATGAGGATCTGGTGGTAGCCAGAGAACCCATCCATAAATTAATACATGGCCGCTCTTGCTGCGCTATCTACAGGAACATCGATATGTGGTAGTGGGAAATTGTCCCTGAGGGTAGCCTTATTCAAGTCCCTAAAGTCGACACACACTCGGACGTTGCCATTTTCCTTGGGCACATGAACTACATTGGATAGCTAAGTGGGATGCTTGATGACCTCAACAAAATTAGCCTTGATCTGCTTGGCTACTTCGGCTTTGACCTTTTTGGCCCATTCTGGACGTATTCTTCTCATCATTTGCTTTACTAGTCGAATTTTTAGGCCTAATCAAGTCCTAGCATGTCTACATGAGACCAAGTGAAGGCCAAAACGTGATTTTTAATAATTCTATTAATTCTCTCTCTTGTTCAATGGGCAATTGATTGGAAATGTATACCATTTTTGGATCAACTTCCGTATATAAGTTAATTTCTTTTGTAATATCATTATTGATGTTAAAGATGCTAGATGAATGCTGAAATAGATGCATGGAATCATGATCAGAAACACAATCCAAATAAGCAAAGTTCTTCATCTTTTCATCATCATAAAGTACATTATTCATTTCAAGCATGCTAGAAATCGAAACAATAGACACATCCTGATCAGTAAGGTCTAGCTTTGCAGCGGATGATTCTTCTATAGCGGCTAGCTTCAACAAGATTTCCTCATCGTCTTCCTATTTTACCTTTGCCTTTCCTTTCATGATCTTGACCATGTCTATGATAGCCTGGCTCAAGCTACCTCCCTTGCTCATCGCTTCTTCCCTATCTTGAGCTGTGCTTAATGGTGCTCGGTTAGAGTGTCGAGGATTTCCTCCTCTTTACTATGCTTCTTGATCTTCTTTGGGTGTATCTGTTCATCAAGCTTAGTCTGATCCAGGATTGCCCCCACATAAGTTACAGAGCTTTTACTATACTTGCCATAGTTGACTACATCTGAGAACATCTGAAATCCCAAAACTATCCTCCCGTGTTGAGTAACAGGTCAGGGGTTCCGCTGTAGGGTTGCTGTGACTTCTTTTGGGAGACCGTATAGTGGGTGATTCTTTGGGAACCTGTACAATTGAGTCCTATAGGCTTCTATTCCCCTGCCCCTATATTGAAGGTCAGCATATAGTGTTTCTGCATATAACCCTTAACCAACATGCCCCAATGCACCTTTAGTTGCTTGCTCGATTCTTGGCTGATTATGGCCGTGGTAAATCCTTCCATATGGCTTTCTTCCATTTTCAGTGCTACCACTACTAATGCTTCATCAGCCACTACCGTTACAATCTTTCAGTGGAACGGGATTTTGATTTTATAATGAAGAGTGGATGGAACTCCTCCTAAAGCGTAGAACCATGGCCGCCTGAGCAACACAGAGAAGGTTATCAGGATGTCTATGACTTTGAAAAGTACTATAGATGAAATTTTGTTGATGGTAACTTTAGTTTCAAACGTGCCAATGATAATCCTCTTGGAGTTGTCGTAGGTCACTCAAAGGTTGACTCTATGGTCTAAGGTGAGTTGACTCGCTGGTCACTCGAAGGTTGACTCTATGGTCCAAGTTGAGCTGACTCGCTGGTCATTCGAAGGTTGACTCTATGGTCCAAGATGAGCTGACTCGTTGGTCACTTGGGGATTGACTCTATGGTCATAGATGAGCTGACTCGCTGGTCTCTTAGGGGTTAACTCTAGGGTCTGCATATTTTGGCTCATGTACTGAGCCTAGGTGGATTCACTAGTCTTGATTTATTCCAGCTCATGGGTTGATCCTAAGTGGACTCACTAGTCTTGGTTTATTTTGGCTCATGGGTTGAACCTAGGTGGACTCACTAGGCTCGGGCTATCTCGGCTCATGGGTTGAGCCTAGGTGGACTAACTGGTCGTGGTTTATTTTTCGTGGGTTGAGCCTAAATGGACTCACTTGTCTTGGTCTATTTTGGCTCATGGGTTGAGCCTAGGTGGACTCGCTAGTCTCGGGCTATCTCAACTCATGGGTTGAGCGTAGGTGGACTCACTAGTCTTGATTGGTTTTAGGTTCCTATAGCTAAGGAAATAGAATGTGTGAAATAGAATGGTATATCACACATCAATGTCATGGCTGCATAAAGATGTGGTTAGTTTTCACACAATCGTGATGCTTATGATGTCCATTTTTAGTTTATTTATGTATAATAAACCTGCACATGTAGCAAATGGTTAGATTGCGCCTACCGCCCTTTCAACTCCATTGGATTACTTCACTTTAAAGTTAACAGGGGACTTAGCGAAGTCTGCTCGCGTGCACTCAAGGTTTTTTGGGTAAACCTATAGGGAAGTATCTATGGTTCATCTATATACGGGTTTCGGTCTAGAGATTGGGTGCGATTGGGTACCTTGCGCCTTTGTGTACCGAGTCCCAATGGCCCCTAAGTGAACTAAAGGAAGCTTTTCCACATATAATGTACTCGGGTAATCTTGCCCTTAAGCGAGCAAGGCCCTTGTACGTTACACAAGGGGTGTGATTGGATCCATAGCCCTTAAGCCCTCAGCAAACTTGGGGATACTTCACCAAAAGACACCTAAGTTGGTTTTAGGGTAAAGAATGCAGATGCTATGCAATCCTAAAATTTATGTAATGCTTAAATTACCACATATTCCATAATTCCAGATTTAATTTGAACGATATTTTAATTATTATGTCAAAAAAAAGAATTTTTATAAAAATCGGGTTTTATATAAAAAATAATTATCCCCAGCAGAGTCACACTATGAGCTGGCAAGGTTTTTAATGGGTGAGGAATGCATGCGGGGTCTGGTTTAGTTCAGTTTGAGAAAATCCGATTTGCTTAAATGTAGTGACTTTATATAACCAAAAATGGGATTATATTAAGAAATATATTTACACATTTTATTTAGGAAAGATATTTTTAAAATAAAGCATTTTTACTTTATTTAAAAATAAAATAGAGTCGCCACCCGGTTCAGCTCCACCAGGAATTCTGGTATACTTATCCAAAATGAGATGTTTATACCGAAAAGAGAATGAGATTCTGAGTTCGGACATAATAGGTACTCATATTGTTCAAATTGTTTAAATTAATTTTGAAATTTTAGAATTTGTGGTAATTTCTGCGTTACAATGGCTTTATTTAAGAATTAAATTCAAGAAATAGAACAGGCATTATAACGGCATAAATAAATAGACATTTGCTACCGAAATTTTGGCAGAGTAACGACAGCACTTGGGTTTTGGCTTAGAAACTCGGATAGAGTTTCCTCACGTTCTAGATGTTTCATCTATACCTGCAAGCTCATTTACAGATATTATAGTTTAAGTGACTCCAGTGGCTCACTTAACCAGAGAAATGAAATGCAATGTGCAATAATTGAATAATGAAAATGAGTTTAAATGAACTTTGAAAGTTGGGCTTAGAGCCAATTACCCTTAGTTTACCTTTTCGTCTGTCCTAGATGACTTGAGAGCCAGTGCAGGACTGAAGTTGTCAGAGGTTGTGATTTTGTTGGAAAACAGGTTTAACTTAATATATGACTATAGTCTTGGATTATTCCTATAGAAAATGGGGGTTTTTTGGGAAATTGGGTCATTTTTAGACCAAAGATCACAACGAGATCTTGATCTAAAAAGATAGTAAAATGAGTTTATATCGGATGTCTATGATAAGGCTCAAATTTGTGAGTGTTTTGACGGAGTTTCGGGGCTTTTGGGACTACCGGAACTGAAAAAGGATAAAAAGGGAATTTTGGGATTTATAAAATTTTCGCCGCTTGTAGAAATGAGGGGGGTGTCCCCGTACTTATAATGGAATGGTAATTAGCCGTCAAGCTAATTACATAGGTAACTAGCCGGTGGGCTAGTTACCTATCTGACAAGATTTTACATCAGATCTCGTAAAATCTTGCCAGATCTCGGTAAGATTTGATTTTTTTTACTGTAGATGGGTAATTAGCCGGCGAGCTAATTACCTATGTTTGACCAAACTTTGACTTCTTGATTTTTCAGTAGGAAATGCTAAATCGAAGCTTCTCTGGAATGTGGATTTTTGAATTTTGGATTTTTGATGACAATTTAGTCCTTTTTGGCTCTTTTGTCTGATCACTGAATGAAATAGGCGTAATTCCTCATCGGGCCGGAATGGACTTGTGCTAACAACTACACTTACTAGAAGAATAGGATGAAGAACTTCAACTAGTCTCTAAGCATGTTTGCATTGTTGACCATTATTGATGGTCCATTTGTTCCCTCTATTGTAAAAAATGGAGTGGAGGTTGAGAAATATCCTCATGAATGGGATAATCATGATTTAATCAGACTGAAGGAGAATGTTGCTGCTATCAACTATGCTGCTACTATCAACTATCTTCATTATGCTCTTGATGCAACTGAGTTCAATAGCATCTTAAGTTGTGAGACAGCTCAGGAAATCTTGAAGAAATTGGAAGTGACTTATGAAGGGACTGACAAAGTCAAGGAGTCTAAGATCAACATGTTGATAAGACAATATGAGATGTTTCAAATGCAGCTCAAGGAAGGGATTTCCAACATGAACACCAGATTCATGAACATAACCATTAAGCTGAAGAGATTAGGCAAAAGCTTCACTAAGGAAGAAACTGTGAAGAAGATCTTGAGAAGTCTCACTATTGAGTGGGAATCTAAGAATAGTGGTATAGAGGAAGCTCATGATCTCAAGACTTACAAGTATGTGTATCAAGCAATATGAAGATGACTCAAAGAGGCTGAAGTTCAAAGAGAAAGAAAGCAGTAGTAGAGTTATTGTCCTTAAAGTTGATGATTCTTACGAGGAAGAATATCCAGAAGAAATGAAAGAGTAGATCGAGCCGATCACAAGAAACTTCAAGAGATCTAGCCAGTACAAGAAGGGTGTTGATGAAAGCCTATGAAAAGAGCATAATAAAGACATGAAGTGTTTTGAATGCGGTGAGAAAGGCCATATTCAGTCCAACTATCCTAAATTCAAGAAGGACAGGTTCAAGAAGAAGAGAGATGAGAAGGCGCTAGCTGCTACTTGGAGCGATTCTGAGCAAGAGCCATTATCTTCTTCTGTTGAAGAGCCACAAGACTCAGCCAATTTCTATCTTATGTCTATTGATGATCAACCCAACACAAACTTAGAACCAGCTGACCAACCAACTACTTCCTCCTTTGAACCAGTCAGTTGAAAGGAGAAAAGACAAAGGAAAGCAAACTAAGGTAAATTCTAAACCCCCTTTGTCAATAGATGAACTTACTGAAGTACTTAATGATGTTATTAAAATGACTAAGAAGTCAGCTAATAGAGGAGGTGTGATGAACTAGAGGACTCCAATTCCTCTGTGTCACTTGACATTTTATACCTTATGGAAAAACCTGAGTACCATGATGGTTATAACCGCAAGATCATTAAGAAAATGAATTAGTTAACTGATGAATTAACAGCTCTAAAAAAGGTGCGGGTCCCTTCTTGAACCAACAGGAATACTCAGAGTAACCACACTCATAACTCGTAGAAGGTTTCTCAAAAGAGTAAAGTGAGCAGGCATATTCCTATGGCCGCATGTAGCTTTTGTGGAAAAGCTGGACATTGCACAGTTATGTGTAGGCATAAAAATGATTATCATGAACCAATAATAAGGAAGGTCCCAACCAACAAAAGGCATGGGTACCTAAGAAAACTTAATTTTTTTGTAGGTGAGCATGAGATCCACTAATGACAGAAGAATGTGGTATTTGGATAGTGGATGCTCAAGGCATATGACAGGAGATCAGAAGCAATTCATTACATTGGAGCTTAAAACGAATGGAAGTGTCAATTTTGGAGACAACCAAAAAGGGAAGATTATTGGTAATGACACTGTGGGAGTGAAGCCTTTAATTGAAAATGTTTCTCTAGTGAAAGGCCTAAAGTTTAGCGTGCTAAGCATGGCTCAGCTGTGCGATAAAGGCAGAAAAGTTGTATTTGACTCAGTGGGCTACTCAGTCGTTGATGGTTGTGAGCGGGCGAACTTTTTGATGACTCTTTAGTATCATCGATTAGATTGGCAGGGCCAATATGGTACTCTTGGGTTTTAATGCGGGGAGTCACTGCTAAAGCATGGGGCACATTGTATGTGTGAACATACTCTGCATTTCCAACTGGACAAAGGGATCGCGGACTCCTTTGAGGGTTAGCCTTTTTATTATGGGAGTAGGGTCCCTATTTTGTACAATATTAGAGTCACTACCCAGATCAGCTCTTCCGGGAAATTGGTGGTATAACTGATTTGGATAGGATTTCTATACCAATAAAAGAGAGATTCTGGTTTTGGATGAAATAGTTACTTGCCATTTGAATTTGGATAAGTCACATTTCAAAAAAAAATCTTTTGTTATTTTAATAAGCAAAAGAGATGAGTTACAGAGATACAACCTTTGCGGACCTGACCCTTTGAGCATGGGCCTAGTGTGATTTGATTACCTCATGTCAAGATTAAGAATGCATGGTTGAAAATAATGTTTCCCTTAGTTACCTTTTGTTTGCTTCAGGATGAATGGAAGGCCCGGTACTAACTAGAACTGCGTTTGCTTCGAATTTCCTCAAAATTTCTGTGGAGATAACCTCGAGGAATTTTATAGTGAATTTATTTAAGTGTTTGGAGGTGTACGTATAGCTTCTTAGCTAAAAGCTAGCTTTGAAAGAGGTGTCTATACCTTGGTATAGTTGTAGGATATTTTTGGTATGGGTTTGATATTGTGGGGGATTTTTAAGGAGGGGGTTGCTCAAATTTTCTATGCCTTTGAATTTTCATCGATTGCTTGTCCTTAATGGCTGGGGAATGATTTCCTTTTATAGGAATTTTGGGAGCGTCGATCGGCACATGTGCAAATGTCGATCGACGCAAGTGTGTTAGAATAGGCTTGTTCTGTCATCAGGCCTAGATTCCCTATAAACATCAATTGACAAATATAGGTTGTGTCGAATGATTCAACTTTGGCGGTGGTAGCCCCGCTGAGTCAAGATTGTAAGCTTGATGTGTCATCAAGGGGAATTGACATGTGTCCCCGTCGATCATCATAATAGGAACCATCGATCGATGCAAGTTTGAGGCCAACAAGTATCGATCGATGCAACCTTTCGTGGTTCCGTATTTTTTATTCTTTAGAGGGTTTTCAGGATTTTAGGGTGAAATGCAATCTTCTTCAGTACATGTTTGCCATTTCTTGAAAAGGTCTTGGACATCATCAAGCCTAGTGTGAGCACTAAATTTTAACAATCCTTCTCATAAAACTATGATGAGAGCTATACGATTCAATGTCCTACAGGTGTTGTCCATTGGAGGTGTTCCTACTGCTGCAGAGTTGAGTTTGGCCGAAGTTAGGAGACCTAGTCTGCCCTTAGGTGCCCATACTAGTTCTGATTAGTGGTACGGATGCACTGGCAGACCCGTACGGGGATTACCTTCCATATGTGTGGAGGGGACACATACAGGTCCCCTAGTACCGGTGGGGCCCTACCCATACGGGTCCTTTGATAGCCTAATTAGGCTCTTTCTGAAGTAATCTCTTACCATTTTCGGGAAAAGGCAAGTCTTGAATGCGGTTTATTGCATTCAGACCTGACTCACACCTTGTAAATAGGGCCTTTTCCTCTAATTTCAAAAGCACACACAACTCATATGAAAAATATACTTAAGTTCTAGCAATTTCTATAAGTATAGAAAAGGTATAGTAGGGGTATAGGAAGTATAAAATAGGGAGAAAACCCTTTTTTGGGGTTTTGTCCACATTTTATTCAGTCCTAGCTTCGTTTATTAGGATTTAGGGGAGGACTTATCCACACAAATACAGGCCTAAATAGTCCTATTTCACCATCTACTTTGGCCGGACTCTCTCAACAGCAAAGAGATTGCCTCAAAGTGGATTCACGCCAAAAAAGTAATGCTCTTGAGTTTCAAAGAGCCTCACATCTCAGTTATTCTATTATTATTTTCTGCTTTCGGTATTATATAAGTTCTTGTTCTTATTTTGGGTCTGGTCCTAACCCATATGAGCCTTGTTGGCACCATATATCCCTAAGGGTATTAAATCAGTGAGGCATACTCATATGAAAGGAAATCCCATTTTTATTTTATTTATTCCTCCATGAATATGCAAGTTAAACTGAATAAAGTTTTTGCTTGGACCAGACAAGACCCGTACTATTACACCATACCCGTACTGGTCCTCCCTGGTAGCCGTATGGGTCCCACCCACCCGTATAGGTACTAGCCCCAAGCAGACTCCAGAACTCATTTTAATTCAGTTAAAAATCAATCCAACTCACCATATGCCATGCGATCATTTTCACTAATAATCCGGTAAATCAACCAACAAAAGTTAAAATGTGTTTTCACAACAAAATAAGTTGAAGACTTGTTATTTCTCTCCGATCCTAGAATTCGCTCAAGTACTATCGATCGTAAAACCGCCAAGCTAACATAATCACATTTTTCCTGATGAAGTGGTAACTTATGATGTGCTATAAACTGTGCTAATATCCGTGGATGCAGAGGAATTGAGTTTCATTTTATTTTATAAGTTAGAACAAATGTATAGGTTCTCTTTGCAATTTCCCCCATTTTTCCCCCGGTTGTAATTTTTATTCCCCCATTTATTGCTTGTGCTTTATTGTAATATATAAACGCATGTAACGAGTATGAAAGAGTGTAGAAATAGGATTTCTGTGATAATTCCTTAATTGATGAAAGCAAAAACGGTTTTATGCGGTGAATGTAATTTTAAATCAACTATATGAGAAATAAGTGACTCATCCGATACCTAAATCTCTGATCCAATAGGTATGAGTCTGCCGCTTAGAGGGAACCGTACCAAAACTCTTTCCTAAGTTGACAACTTGGGTGGCGACTCTATCATTTGTATCAAGATTTGGGTCTCAATTCTTTTATTCATAAAAATTGGCTTATTGTGCAAACATTAACTAAAAATGTTTTGTCATGCCTAAATCTAATAGAGCCCCCAATGGTCCCCGCCTCCCACAAGTCATCGACACCTCACAATGGCGACTCCGCTGGGGATATTATCTTTTAACTTGCAAAATGTTGGTCTGTTTTGAAAGCTAAAAGGATTAAGATGAGCATCGAAAGTCATTTACTTGATTCAACCCATTTTTGTTTTCATCATTTAGGAAAATTATCACACTCTATCTTTTCATCTGCTTCTCTCTTTAGTTAGATACGATGTTCTTCTAGCACTAGGTTAGGGTGCCCTATTATTTCCGTGACACTCTCAAAGGTGTTACCCATGCTCGCCAGGAAAATTGGGGACACCCTATTAGGTGGAGCACTCATTTGCATCTCCCTCCAAAAGAGGCTTGATGCGATGGGAACCTTCTACATCAACTTTTGATATGTCCCTATGCCATTCTTATCGAAAGCCTTAGATTTTTACCTTCTCGATACCCTGATTTCAGTGTGAGATTAGATTAAGGAAGAATACCATCAGACACAGTGGGAGAATTAAGGATGGAATCGATTGTTTTGCGTGTGTTGTGTTACATACCCTTGTGATTAACCCCACTATGCATCGTTGTAATTTGCACATGCATACCATATCCCATGCAAGTACTGATCTCTTGGTTACTACCTCAGCTCAAAACAAGAACTAGCAATCCCGTCCAACACTCATCTCGGTCACTATCATGGCTCAATCTGGTTGGTCAGTTCAACCAGCGAACCCAATGCTCCGTATAATTAGTAATGGGACTCACTCGCTCCTTTAGGAGGTTATATTGCAAGTTTGCCATAGTAGGGATCTGAGCCAGTTGCTAGATTTCATGGTTATGCCAAAGGGGACAATCCTCCCTTGTATCATTGCCTTAAGGCATGACCCACGACCGAATGATCCATCCTATGACTCCAGATGACATCTCACCTTGGGATACTCCTCTTTTTAACATCTTCAAGAAGCTAAAGAAATACCAGTTGATTGATCATCTCCAACCTTATGTTCAGCCAAAGCCTGAGGAGAGGGGCAATTTCTGCATATATATCATGTCAGTCTTGATCATCTGACTAGGGTATATAAGGATCGCCTCAAGGCCATCACAACACTAATTGACAAAGGAAAAGTTTGTGAACCCCGTAGAAGAGGGGAGAAAGTAGCCATGATTAACTCAGGATTAGAAGAAAGTGAGGTATGGAAATGCATTATAGAGACCAAGAAAGCAAGAGAAGAACCATCCATATTTGACCTTATACCTATCAGACAGTGGAGTGGGGAACCTGTCCACGACTACTTTTAGAGGTGGTTAATAGTCGTGGTAGCACTCAAAAGGAAACCTCAAGAAAAGGAATTAGCCGAGCAATTCATCTTCAGATTATCTCCTCACCTTCGTAAGATAGCATTCATAAAGGCATACAAGACCATTCCTGAGAGTTATGAAGCAGCTGTAGAAGCGGAAAAGTGTGCCAAACTAATGGAAGACAGTGACCCATCAAAGATTGAAGTGGACAAAGCTATAGATACCCTCATTACTTTAATATACACCATCCTATGCTTGGGGGTTAAGAAGAAGACATCGATTCAGGAAACCTTGAGAAACCTGGTCCAAGCCACAAGGGAAGCTATAGTGATTTGTTGACCAAGAAATAGTTGCGAGACCTAGATCACGACCTGACTCACATTCTGATGAGTGACCAAGAAGACCCTCTGCCTGTGGGGATGACAATGCATTTATATGTAATGAAAATGATGTAGCCTTTGCGCATCCTAATGATAATGATAATGATTTTGATTACTTGTTTGATGTTTCACCTAAAGGAACCATGCATTCATCTGACCATACGGATAACATTTTTAGCATTCATGATGCTTCATTGCATGACATTAATTTGGGCACTAAGGAAAATCCAAAAATGGTAACAATATCCAATGATCTAACCCCTACCGAAAAAAGAAAGATGATAAGTGTGCTTAGAAAGCATGTTAACGCTCTCGCTTGGTCCTACGAGGACATGCCTAGGGTAGATTGTCAAATTGCTAAGCATTGCATCCAAACTGATCCCAGGTTCAAACCAGTCAAACAAAAGTTAAGAAGGTTACAATTAGAATGGGCCGATAAAATCAAAGCTGAAGTTGCTAGATTACTGGAAGCTAAATTCATTGTAGTAATTGAGTACCCAACATGGTTAGCGAATGTTGTCCCAGTACCTAAGAAAGATGGGAGAGTCAGAATGTGTGTCGACATTCACAATTTGAATAATGCATCTCCCAAAGATGATTTTCCATTACCATACATCGATGTATTGGTAGATAGCGCTGCTAGGGCCACAATGTACTCATTCTTAGATGGATTCTTTAGGTGCAATCAGATTCTAATGGACATTGTTGATAAGGTCAAGAGAGCCTTCATCATAGAATGGGGAGTATACTGCTATAAGGTAATGCCTTTCGGGCTGAAGAATGTAGGGGCAACTTATCAAAGAGCCATGATAGCCTTACTAGATGACATGATCCACAAAGAGGTTGAGATTTATGTAGACGACATGCTAGTAAAGTCTAATACGAAGGGCGAACACCCTAAGATCTTAGAAAGGTTCTTGACAATAATTGAAAAATACAACCTGCATTTAAATCTAAAGAAGTGTGTGTTTGGGGTTACATCAGGAAAACTCTTAGGCCACATCATCAGCCAGAGGGGAATCAATGTTGACCCTTATAAGGTTAAAGCTATTTAAGAAATGCCTATTCCTAGAACTGAAAGGGAAGTCAGGTCATTCCTTGGATCGCTCTAGTATGAGAGTCATTTTATTGCCAAGCTAACCACCATATGTGAGCCAATCTTTAAGTTATTGAGAAGGAAGCAGCTGATAGAATGGAATGAGAAATGCCAGATAGCATTTGACAAGATAAAGGCTTATCTCATCAACCGCCCAGTTTTGAAGCCTCTGATGCCCGATAAGCCGTTGATTGTCTGTTTGGCCATAGAAGTGCCGTCTGCAGGAGCAATGTTGGTTCAAGAGCAAGAGGATAAAAGCGAGCATGTCGTATACTATTTAAGTAAGAAGTTGTTAGAATATGAAACAAAATACATAGTAATGGAAAATACCTACACCACAATGGTATGGTTGACCAAGAAGTTAAGGCATTACTTCTAGTCCTATAAAATTCAAGCAGTTGCAAAAGATGATCCATCAAAAGTATCTTTATCAATCCCCCACATTGGCAGGAAAACTCTCTCATTGGCTCCTATTACTATCTGAGTTTGATATCAAGTTTGTCACGAAGAAGGTCATTAAGGGGAGAGCAGTGGCTAAATTCTTGGCAAGTCAACCTATAGAGTCTGATTATATTGAAAATTTGGATTTTCTTGATGAACAGTTAGTAGAAGTGAAAGCTGAGAAGGCCGAATGGATCATGTATTTTGATGGAGCTATGAATCGAAAAGGAACTAGTCTTAGGGTAATCATCATCATGCCGCAAGGTGAGGTTATCCCGCTGAGCAAGCGACTAGAATTTCTGGTCTCCAAAAATGGGGAATATGTAGCTTGTCTCTTCGGTTTTGATGCTCTTTTAAAAGTGGGGGCAAGGGAAGTCAGGGTGATGGGAGATTCTGTGTTAGTGATAAAGCATGTCGTGGGAGAATGGGAAATCGGGGAAGAGTCACTTAGGCCATACGTGGAATCAGTTTGGGATTTGTCAGCACAGTTTAGTCAATGCTTCTTCTAATATATACCAAGGGATGAGAATTAGATGGCTGATTCTTTGGCTACCCTAGCTTTGATGTGGGACGGATAAGAGGCTTAGCCCATCCATCCACTTATAGTAGAAATGACTCATTCTCCATTTTATAAAAAGGTTCGGGTTATGATTGTAGAGGAGCAAAATGTCTATTGGTATGACGACATTAAAAGGATACTGAAAGAAGGGAAGTGCCTTAAAGGGTCGTCAGGTTCAGAACGCCTAACTCTCAAAAGGTTAGCAACACAATTCAGACTGGTTAATGAGGATATCTTTGAAAGGACAACTGAAGGTTTATTGTTGAGATGTCTGACAGAAGAGGAATAGGAAAGGGTAATGACTCAGGTGCATTCAGGGGATTGTAGCCCATACATGAATGGGATGGCTTTAGCTAGAAAAATTCAGTGTCGATAAGGTTAAGAAATGTCATGAATATTAGATTCATAGGGATATACAGCATCTACCCTCATACTAGCCTCATAATTTGTCTACTCCCTGGCGTTTCTCCGTGTGAGGAATAGATATAATTGGTGAAATTCGGCCATCATCAACCAATGGGCACCGGTTCATCATAGTCACAGTTAATTATTTTTCAAAATGGGTAAAGGCTGAATCCTACACCAATATCACCTCCAAGAAAATGGCCAAGTTCGTAGAGAAGCATATTTTTACTCGGTATGGGGTTCCTCATCATGTGGTATCTGATAATGGAGTTCAATTTCAAGGGCTATGACTGAGTTATTTGAGAAGTTCAACATCGAGCACAACAAATCTTCTCCACATAGGCCGCAAGCTAATGGGGCAGTTGAGGCTGCCAATAAGTCAATCAAAAGGATTTTATCCAAAATGGTAGCTACTTATAGAGACTTGGTTGATAAACTTCAATTCGCAGTTTGGGGATATAGAACCAGTATAAGAACTCCCACCGATCAAACACCTTTCTCCTTGGTATATGGAATGGAAGCCATGTTACTGGTTGAAACAATAGTGAGATCTCTAAGAGTGGCACTCGAAGCTCAGTTAAAATAGTCAGATTAGGCAAGAGCCATGTATGAATAGTTAAATGCGATAGATGAAAAGTGGCTCAAGGCACTTGACCATCTATAGATTTACCAACAACGCATGGCGTGAGCTTACAACAACAGAATCTAATACCCAAAATAACCTCTTAAAATAGGTGAGCAAGTCCTCAAGCAGCTACGCCAGGTTAACACTGACACTAGGGGCAAATTCAGGCCTAATTGGGAAGGACCGTTCGTTGTGAAGAAAGTCCATGGTAAAGGAGGAATGAAGCTTATGAATATGGATGGAAATGAGTACATGAATCCAGTGAATCAAGATAGGCTTAAGCGTTATCATGTCTAGGTTAAAAGAATCAAATCACAAAAAAGTAGCACAAAGAATAAAAGAAATAAAGAATAAATCACCCGGCAAGTGGTCCTTCTCTGCTCGGGCAAAAATTAGGGTTTAACCCACTGATCGGTATTCTATAAATTGGTCAGGCAAAAATTAGGGCATTCCAACTCAAATAAAGCCCACTAAGTTGAAAACCCGAAAAGGGCAGCTTAGGCAAAAGTTAGGGCATTGAGAGAAAAATGTCAGTTGCCTTCTAGAAAATCTATAAAAGACCAGTGAGTAGTAGGAGTTAACCATTGGAAATTGTTACCATTGCCTATGTACTCAAATTAATCTCATCAATAAACATGTTACGATTTTACTAAGAATCTTAGTCTTATGAATGCATGCATGTCTTTAGGTGAAATAATCGCTGGTATGTGAACATCAATTTTTCTCCACATGTTATGCATCATTGTATTCATCTTTACCGCACATCTGCAAAATTCAGAAAAAGCCTGCTGGATTGAAAACTCGAAAGGGAGATCCAGGCAAATTTTAAGGCAAAAAGAAAAGTCTGCTGGGTTGAGCCGTCAAGAACAATTTAGGCAAAAATTACGATAGTCTGCTGGATTGAAAACCCAAAAGGGCGGTCCAGGCAAAAGTTAAGACAAAACAAAAAGAGAAAGAAAAGCCTACAACATTGAAAACTTAGAAGAGCGGTCCCGACAAAAGCTAAGGCAAAAAAATAAAGAAAAAGCTTGCTAGGGTGAAAACCCGAAAGGGCGGTCTAGGCAAAAGTTAAAGCTAAAAATAAAAAGTCCGCTGAACTGAGCCGTCAAGGATAGTTCAGGCAAAAATTAGGACAAAAAGAAAGAAAAATTAATGTTCGATAGGTCATCTCACATCAAATGGCCTATGCAAAAGTTAGAACATCACTCAGTCCCCTCACTATGAAATTCCTGGATAAGATGTGAGTTCGCAAGGTAGCAATACTCATTAGTCTCAGTTCGAGAAAAATCAGCATGCATATAAGTTAAATATCAAAAGTACCAATCCAAAGTTTACAATCTAAACAAGCCACGCAGGGCCCAAAAGTATCAATAGTTCAGAAAGTAATTATGATTTAAGCTACCAGGGAATCTTGTCCTTGGCAACCCTCCCATGTCTGATCCTGAGTATCTACCAGTAAATAATCCACATCTACAGTCATGTGATCCTCGGTCTCATCAATACCAAAAGCTGGCTGGGTGGGGTCCCTAACCTTTGAAGTCCCCATACCAATCCTAGCAGCATCAGCTCCCTCAACACACTGATCTCCACCCCTCTCAATCATACAATATGCTAAAAGGCCGTCCTCGAACTCATCATCAGAAGGATCTAGTGTTTGCCTACCTTAGTCATCCTCGCTAGCTGGCCCCTCAGAGTCTCAATCTTGGCCCTCGCCCGAGAAGTCTCAGCCCTAGCCTGGTCAGCTTCAGCATTGGCTGCCTACAACTACTCCTCCAAAAATCTAGCTCTCTCCTTAGAAGCGTCTGAATCTTGGGCAGACCTACTCCGCTCTATGGCCAACAGAGTCTGCAATAGAAATTATAAGATCAGTACACATATATAAATGTCATGGAATACATCATGCATAGTTCGTTAAATTTTACAAGTAAAAAAAACTTATCGAAGCCAGCCCATCTTAGGCTAGTAGTAGATCCTGCATGGAGAAATACACCTTGGCAATCCTCTTGACCTAAAAAATGATCACCTAAAAGTAAAAGGTCACATTAGGGTAGGATATTCTAAGCAATCACTATAATAGACAAAGTCAAAGGCAAGGGACTCCTTACATGAGTAGAGCTAGAAAGAGTGAAGCTAATAGGCTGGACCGAATCCTTAAGCTCCTTGACAGCTCGCTTCCCCGAATAATTGAGGAGTCGAAAGAAAGTATCTAGCTCAACTCAGAGGATGCCCTCCCTCACAGATCCGAAAGCTCGAGAGCACTTTACCAAAGGCTCAAGGGCAATAGCAGGAGCAGTGGTAGATCTCTTCCACGGGGAAGCGGGAGGCTGTAGCAACAAAGAATTAGATTCAGGATCATAGTCAATTTCAAAAAGTAGTAAGGTATTCATAAAGGCCAAGTTTGAAGCATACTTCAGAAGAAAGGGGTAGTCGACCTAGCTGAGCCCTCGGTGCCTCAAACTATGGAGGGACCCCTGTAGTCGCCCCTCGGTCCACCCACCTTGTCATCATCATCATCATCATCATCCTTACTGTCACTCTAGTGGAACTCTAGGGGCTCGTCCTCATGATGGATCCTCTCACAGGGAGGAAGAAGTGAAGAATCAACAAACTCGGCATAGGAAC
Organism: Euphorbia pulcherrima; assembly: GCA_947683365.1. Lineage (NCBI taxonomy): Eukaryota > Viridiplantae > Streptophyta > Magnoliopsida > Malpighiales > Euphorbiaceae > Euphorbia > Euphorbia pulcherrima. The sequence goes on along the minus strand of CANTUS010000015.1, from coordinate 34,731,867 downwards.
CCTCCACAGATTGCACGCAAGCCCCCTCGCCTAATAGGTACAGCCCCTAGTCAGTCCCTTGCATGAGATGCGACCAAAAGACACCCTCTAGAATCGGAGGAGGGATCGGTCGCTTTACTATGGCACTGTTCCGCAACCCTTTGAACCGCTTACCAAAATACCACTCATAAGAGAGCAGAGACTCCAAGATAAAGTGACTGTCATCCACGCCAGCCCGCATCCACTCAATAGCCCCATACATGGTTAATCTCTCCCACAAATCCTAAATAACCTATACAGAATAAATTCACTATGAGTATCGCAACCTCGTCAATACAATTTCTACTAATGGTTTGTCAGAATGTAAAATGCAGGATTAATAGGGAAGAAGTTTACCCGATTTGAATGCAGCTGGCATAGGAACTCCTGGTACTACGTTGTAGTCAAAGTCTGGCCCGGTAGAGCCCCATCCATCTGGATATAATATGTGGCATCTCAGACTGCATGGGCAAACCCGGCCTAGGAATCAACCGGTGCTCAAAAGCCTAAATCTACAAGACAAAGTAAGGATTCGTTGCGTCACAGTTCAGATGAAAGACTAAAGCATAAGAGGTCGATTTGGGATTTACCAGTAGTATGAGATGGCAGATCTTGAGCTTAGACTGCTTACCACAGACTCTGATGTCCAATCCATAATATAGTTGTACTAGAATGTCTCGGCACTAGTTCTTGCAAGGCACAACAACGAGGTCCTCCACAGTAGAGAGAAAGCCATAGTTGAGGTTGCTCGAATACACTAGGAGGAAGACGGCGGTAAGAAACATCAATAAGAAAGATCGGGCATACTAGTCCCTCCTATTAGCCGTAACAGGACTCAGTTACTCGATCTAATAAGCATGCAGATCCCCGTACTTCAGCTTGTGCACCCCGCCCGGATGAAGCCCAAGTAATCTAGCTATGTAGGTCCTCACCTCAGGCTGAGAATGCCACCTATTCGCGTGGTGCACACATCCAAGGGAGTGATAGTGACTTCCCTAATAGGCAAGTGAAAAGTATGGGTCGTCGTCGAGCACCTCTCTATCAGACCTAAAACAACCTCGGGGCCAAGGTCTTAGGAGCTTGAGGGATGGCCCTGATAATGTCGCTGAAGCAGAAGGAATTAATATGGGTCAGCAACTCCGTATCCCCTGCAGTACGAATCTCCTTGTACCATTTCCTATAGAAGCTCAGGGCCCCCACAGTCTTGTATTGGAACTGCAAAGATAAAATTATAGTTTAACAGAGTTAGAATACAACAGACAAGTTAGCAATCAGAAATGGATTGCAAAAATATAGGTTTCAAGCATTTTATCCTGAGAAGAAGGACCGTACAGGTCCACCCCACCTGCACGGGTCCACAAGCAGTAACTGTATGAAAAAAGGGACCCATACGGGTCCCCTCTCACTCATACGGGTCCCCTACAAATAGTCCCCTTACAAACAAATCGCCTAAAAATCACAATTCATCCAAATTCATCCAAAGCTCATCCAAAACTATATAAAAGCATCCTAGGCTAAAGTTACATGCATAAGGCTCTATTCAAAGGTCTAAAACACCTTAATTCATGCCAAAATTCAAGAAATTGCCAAAGGATTAAAAACAGAAAATGGAGAATCAAGCAAAATTACCTAGAGTTTTGAAGCGTGGGTCTCATGAGAAGGGATTAGGGGCACTTTAGAGATGGGAGTGAGCCCCAGAAATGAGTCTCCTTTGCGAAAAGCATACCCGATGGAAACTAGGCATTCTCGAAGTCCCAAATCACCCACTGGGGGAAAATCCTTGAGTCTAGGGGAGAAACAACCGATCTTTGGGATCTTTTTATACATTTTTGGTTAATTTTAAGAAGAGAATCCTCAAAATTAGAAAATGGGAAGTTTTTGTATAATGCAGGATATGAGGGGACTGATCAGTCTTTAAAAACCTTGTCGAGGACCCGTACGGGGTCCCACCCCACCTGTACGAGTCCCAACGCTCAAGGACCCCACTTGTATGAGTCCTGGCCCATCCGTAAGGGCCCTCACTTGCCATCGAAGGGGCATATTTTTGAACCAGCATTTTAAAAGCACCAGAAATTCATCCGGTCCTAGTTCGAGGCCAACCTCACTCCTCAACCTTTTATTTTGATTATATCTGGGATAAGTCCCTATGCTCACCTTGATCCTTGATTGAAGGGGCTAAAATATTTTTGTTTTCACAAAAGTCAATCAAGAATCAAGGAGAGCCATTTTCGAGTTAATCACTAACTAGGAAATTTTTGTGTACAAGTCCATCCTAGGACATGAGTTCTTCTCCAACAAATGAATCTTACAAGGAAGGGCCTCCAAAATAGAAGAGGCTTTACTCAAAGGATATTGATTTCATCCCCAACAGTGGAATCAAGTCAATGGGCCAAACCCCTATCATCAAGAACCCTAGGGGCACCCCATCCTAGGGTGATTCCCCAGTAGATGAATCAGGTCTTGGGGGCATCCTCCCATTTCCCAGTAGCGGAATCATCAGATCCTAGGGGCATCCCCTTATTTCCCAGTAGCTAAATCATCAGATCCCGAGGTCATCCCCTCGCTAACCCAGGGGAATCCCCCCATTTCCTAGTAGCAAAATCATCAAATCCCAAGGGCATCCCCCTATTTCTTAGTAGCAGAATCATCAGATCCCGGGGTCATCCACACGCTGACCCAGGGGCATCTCCTCATTTTCCAGTAGTGGAATCATCAAATCCTAGGGGAATTTACCCAAGGCATCCCCTTATTTCCTAGTAGCAGAATTATCAAATCCCGGGGGCATCCCCCTGCAGACCCAGGGGCATCCCCCCATTTCCCAGTAGCAGAATTGTTAGACCCTAGGGGCACCCACCCTAGGAGCATTCCCCAGCAGCAAAATAAGCAGCGATCAGGCCAAACCCGACATTTCCCACACATATTTTTAGTTTATCTGATCCACACATCTTTATTCTTAATTGAAGGACCAAAAATATTTTTTATTTTCACAAAAGTTAATTAAGAATAAAGGGGTGCCTACTTAAACAATGACTAACTCGGTGTTTGATTGTTGTCTTTTTTTCAGGTTATTCAAAGTTCCCTATCAGGAGAGACATCCGCCTTAGGAAAGGGATACACCAGTCAAGAAAGTCGATCCACCTTAAGAAAGGGATACACCAGTTAGGAAAGTCGATCCCCCTTAAGAAAGGGATACACACCTTCCCCAAGCAGAGTCATTAGGGATATGCATAGTAGCAAAAGGAAAGTCATCCGCCTCACAAAAGGGATATGCAGAGTAACAAAAGGAAAGTCATCCACCTCAGGAAAGGGATAGTAGCAAAAGGAAAGTCATCTGCCTCAAGAAAGGGATATGCACAGTAGCAAAAGGAAAGTCATTTGCCTCAGGAAAGGGATATGCATAGTAGCGAAAGGAAAGTCATCCGCCTCAAGAAACGGATACACATTCCCGATTAGAGTTATAAGGGATATGCATCATTAAAGGAAAGAAGTTCGCCTTAAGAAAGGAACTTGCCCATGTCATCACCCCAGGTATAATTTCTAAACCCTCGCTCACATTGTGAGATCATATAGATCCGTATTTGCAATCATCCTATGAGGGGCAGTTTATGAGCACTGGATTTTAATGATCCTTCTCATGAAACTATGATGAGAGCTATATAATGCAATGCCTTACAGGTGTTGTCCATTAGAGGTGTTCCTACTGCTGTAGAGTTGAGTTTGGCCAAAGTCCGGAGACCTAGTCTGCCCTTAGTTGCCCGTAGGGTTCCGTTTAGTGGTACGGATCCACTAACAGACCCATATGGGGATTACCTTCCATACATATGGAGGGGACCCGTACGGGTCCCCTAGTACCCGTACGGGTGTGGCCCTACCCTCACGGGTCCTTTAATAGACTAATCAGCCTCTTTCAAAAGTATTCTCTTACCATTTTTAGGAAAAGGCACGTCTTGAATGCGGTTTATTGCATCCAGATCTGACTCTCACCCTATAAATAAGGCCTTTTCCCCTCACTTTAAAAACACACACAACTCATATGAAAAATATACTAAAGTTCTAGCAATTTCTATAGGTATAGAAATGGTATAGTGGGGGTATAGGAAGTATAAAATAGGTAGAAAACCCTTTCTTTGAGGTTTTGTCCACATTTTGTTCATTCCTAGCTTCATTTATTAGGATTTAGAGGAGGTTCTATCCACATAAATATTGGCCTAAATAGTCCTAAGTCACCATCTACTTTGGCCAGACTCTCTCAACAGCAAAGGGATCGCCTCAAAGTGGTTTCACGCTGCAAAGGTAATACTCCTGAATTTCAAAGAGACTAACATCTCAGTTATTCTATTATTATTTTCTACTTTTGGTATTATATCGGTTCTTGTTCTTATTTTGGGTCTAGTCCTAACCCATATGAGACTTGTTGGCACTATATATCCTTAAGGATATTAAATCGGTGCACCATACTCATACGGAAGGAAATCCCATCTTTATTTTATTTTATCCTCCATTAATCTACAAGTTAAATTGAATAACATTTATGCCTGTACCAGATAGGACCCGCACGGGTACACCATACCCGTACCAGTCCTCCTTGGTAGCCATACGAGGCCCTACCCATCCGTACGGGTACCAGCCCTAGGCAAACTCCAGAACTCATTTTAATTTGATTAAAAATCAATCCAACTCACCATATGCCATGCAATCATTTTGACTAATAATCTAGTAAATCAACCTACAAAAGTTAAAATGTGTTTTCACAACAAAATACGTTGAAGACTTGTTATTTCTCTATGATCCTAGAAGCGGCCTGGGTACTATCGTTTGTAAAATCACCACGCTAACATAATCGCATTTTTCCTGATGAAGTGCTCACTTATGATGTGCTATAAACTGTGCTAATATCTATGGATGCAGGGGAATTTGTTTTCAATTTATTTCATAACTTAGAACAAATTTATAGGTTCTCTTTGCAATTTCCCCCATTTTTCCCCTGGTTGTAATTTTTATTCCCCCATTTATTGCTTGTGTGTTATTGTAATATGTAAATGCATATAACGAGTGTGAAAGAGTGTAGAAATAGGATTTCTACGATAATTCTCTAAATGATGAAAATAAAAACGGTTTTACACTGTGAATGTAATTTTGAATCAACTAAATGAGAAATAAGTGAGTCATCCGATATTCGAATCTCTAATCCAATAGGTATGAGTCTCCGACCCAAAGGGAACCATACCAAAACTCTTTCCAAAGTAGATAACTTGGGTGGCAATTCTATCATTTGTATCGAGATTTGGGTCTTGATTCTTTTATTCATAAAAAATTGGCTTGTTGTGCAAACTTTAACTAAAATGTCTTATCACGCCTAAATCCAACTGAACCCCCAGTGGGCACTACCTCTCTCACAGGCGCCAAGGGAGACCCACACATCATTGACACCTCACATCTAGGATGGACCGTGCTCATAGGCTGCCCCTTGCATACAACAACTTGCACCATTGAGGTAAAGATTTTGCATACTTGAAGTGCACGCAGTGAGTAAAAAGGGTGCGTGTGATTTTGCGGGAATTAGTCAACATTATTTGATCGACTAAATTTTTGAAAAAAAACATTTTTGCCCCTTCGATCAATTAATATTTGGCGGGTTTTGAAAATATCTAGGAAAATCATTTGGATTCCCACGGTGTGTCATTTGAAAGCTTTTCTAGGTCCGCTAGTATTTTTAGAAAACGATTTTCATGATGTGAAAAAAGCAATTTTCAAAATTAAGACTCAATTGGCACTGTAATTTTACTCTAAAAAGACAAAAAAAGTTATTTTAGTATGCGTCGATCAACACATAGGGGGTGCGTTGATTGACGCAACCTTTTGAATTTTGAATTTTGAATTTCAAGCTATTAATGACATTAAAAGGTATGCCAAGAGATGCATCGATCAACATATATGGGTTGTGTGGATCGACGCAAGTCAGAGCCCTATAAATTTTTGCAGTTTGTCTGCAAACAAAACACCTTGTGCATCAAATTACTCCTTTTTGAGTTTTTCTTCTGCAAAATAGTAGCAATGTTAGGTCTTGTAGCTCTCTCTTTTCTCCTGATTTTCATCCAATTCTCATCTGTCATAATGTGGACAAAAATTGTAACATCCAGAGATCGGACTTGTGTTCATATGTCTATGATATAGGTAGACATTCATGGAGAGACTACCCGAATTCTATTTGTTAGTACAGAGGATAACTATGAACTTCCCGTGAATCAAAGATTTCATGGCGTGGGCAAGGGTGAGGCTATTCCCTTTATTCTCAAGCCCGAGCATCATCTTTCTCGTGTTCAGATAAGTCCCTTGATGTTTCTTTTCCTTTTCACAATTTGCATGCTTCAGGGATTTATGCTCTATTGAATGTGTTGTTGATTCAATGTTACTGTAAACTGCGTGTGCATGATTCTGTGATTCCAAGACTTTTGGACTTAGCATCGATCGACACTTCTAGATCTTTGGAATGCATCGATCGATACACATAAGTTTCGATCGATGCTTCCACTTGAAAAACCTGTGTTTCATATTTTTAGGTATTTTGGAACTTTTGTATTCTGTGAAATATTTCTGTAAGGTCATGTCTTGCATGTGTTGCTGGTGTTGGTGTGACTTTTCTAGAATTTTAGGATAACTTAATGACTATGAGCCTTGTGACGCCTTAGGAATTCTTGTATCTTGGTTAGAACTTAACAGCTATAAGCTTGTTTGATTCTTGCTTAGTGACTATAAGCGTCTTCAATGACTATATATTTTTAATGAGATCGGTAGCTTAATGACTATAAGCATGGGGTTTTTGCATGGTGAGATGTGAACTTTCTTAGTCCTCGCTTAATAATTATAAGTGGGTTTTTTGTGAATTTTGGTAGTTTTGCGCTTAATGACTATAAGCGCTATGAAATTCGCTTAATGACTATAAGCATGATTTTAGGTAGGAAGGTGAACTTTAGATGCTTAGTCACTAAAAGCGATCTTTTTGATATGGTATTATTCTTGTCTTGTAGAAAGTCGATCATCGGGGTGCAGACAACTTTTTGGACCTTGTTACTTGGTAGGGAGTTCTTTCTCCTAAGGTGAAGGGTATTTTGGAGTGCTCAGGTTTTAGGGCATTCACTGAAAAGATTATTCCGGTGAAGCTTATTCAGTTTTCATGTGCGGCCTTATCATCGATCTTGAGGAGATGGTCCGATTCAACCCGCACCTTCCATTTACCATGCAAGGAGTATTCCATCACGCCATTAGATTTTGCTACTATCATGAGCTTGCATTTTGATGGGGAGATTATTCATTTCAACTATACCATGAACATGGCAATTATGATTCTGTGCTTGTACTGAAGTTGCTGGGGTTTACTAGTGAGAACAAGGAAATTCCTGCCAAGGATTTGTACCTTTACTGGTCGGCTCTAAAAAATAGGGCCTTGATTGATGCTGAAGCCCGAGAGCAATATGCTCACTCCTTTATGTCGTATGCTTTGGCCAACACCTTGTTCCCTATTAGTAATTCAGCCGTTAACTTGAATCTTTCAGGCTCTTTGGTAAAATTTAGAAAAGTTCAAGGAAATGGCTTAGGGGTAGAGCTGCACTAGGGCAACTGTACTTAGCCCTGAACCAATGCGCGAGGAAGCACACTTTGGAGCTGAAATCCTTAAAACTTGTTATTGCGGTAATGTCAAGTAATTTTGTTGTATGTTCTTTCGTGTTCTTATCATGTGCTGACTTTTGTTATACCTTTTTGTAGATTTGGGCCTTTGAGAAGGGGATTCTCCCTCGACCGAAGAAGGCCATGGTTCGAAAAGATATTTCTTACTTCCCTCGCTTCCCTTCCTTGTTGGTTTCTTGGGGGAATCTTGATTCTTTTGATATTGAGAAGAGGAATAAGAACCTGACTTTTAATGAGGTGAGCCTTTGTATCTTGTAATGTTTTCAATTTATACTTCTTCTCACAATGTTCACTCATGACATATACGCTTGCAGATCATCCATACTTTATGGGGGGAAGCCTCTTATTAGAGTGGAGTTATGGCGGCCGCTGGAGAGATGGTGCCAAACCGGCTAATTCTAAAAGGCCCCTCTTCAATGGAGTGGTATCTAGGGGAGTGAATAGCGCAATGCAATAAACCCCTGGAGGAGATACTGGTGCCGCCTAAGCTTCTAAAGTGGCTGTTTTGGCTAGAGCTGGCCAAGGATCTTGATACCTTGAAGGGGGATGGTGAGACTGTGGTGATGTATAGTGAGAAGGGCCTGTATCCTAGCTTTATGACCGAGTGCTTGCTTGACTGGCCTCCCGAGAATCACGTCGCATCTCAGGGGGTACATCTTTGCCTTCCTATATCTACTTCTTGAATTTCCCGGGTACTGATCTTGTCTTGTTTCGTAGGGTAAAAGGGTAAGGGGTCCGTACACATCGGGCAACACCCCTTCCCATATGATGGGGCATCGAGATTACCATATCCCTATGGGGTTCTACATTTATTGGCCTAATTTATTGTTTTACTTCCCTCCCTTCGGGGCGGATGATTTGTCCAGGGTAGCCATGACATTTAAGCCTTATTTTGCTTGTGCTAATATCACTTGTTTCCTTTGATAGGTGCCGAGAGAATATAGCGAGAAAGATGGAAGTCTTCTCTTTGACTCTCAAAACATTATTCGCAGGAATAACTTTGAAATGGCAGTAAGATCTGATAGTACCTATTTAATAAAGATGCATGGATGTGTGCTTATGTATGCATAGAATGTTTGTAGGGAAATATTTAGGTATTGCAGGCGATAGCGGATCATCTTAGAGCTAGTTATCGGGCACCTCCATCGATAGGGACTCCAGACTATGGTCAGTACGGGTAAACCCCCTTTCAGCATATGCACATCACCCATCTGGCTATGAGGCATAGGGTTACATGCTTGGTTATCCTAATTAGGCCAGCTTTGCAGGGATGACTTCATAGTTCCCACTGACTCCGTCGTTCGTGTTTATTCCCCCACTCGTGTAGCCGCTTTAGGCTATGCTGAGTCTAGGAGCCCGAGAGGGAGTTAGAGATAGTAGCAAGGTATCCTGTGTGGCTATATTATTTAGTACGCTTATTGGTTGGATTGGGCGTGCTTTTTCCCCTTTATGATTTTGCTTTTTATGGATCGGTGGGTTCTTCGAGGCCTTATTTATTTCTAATGGATGACTTCCTTTACTGCCTTGAGATGCTAGCTTTATTATCTTATTGATTTGTTCTAAAAATGAAGTTCTTCTTGTGCAGATGGTATTGATTTTGAGATCCATCATTGCCTTCGTTGAGCAATGATCAAGTCAACATGGATAGGTTTAAAGCACAACTGGTGGACTACCTTTAGACTCTGGGTCCGGCTGATTGGAACCTGCTCTAGCCTGGATGCCTCTTCAACATGTGATATTATTACAACTTTACTTTAGATGATGCATTTCTACAAAGCAAGCTAAGCTTATGGGATCCTCTTGATCACGGGTTTCACTTTAATAATCAAGAGTTGTGTCCACTTTATGAAGAGTTTTGTGCCATTATGGACATCCCTTATAGTCAGGAAATCATGGTGCCTAATTATGGTGCCACCATAGAGTAGCATGACGTGAGTTTTCTCAAGCTTTCTGACCATCGAAGGAATCGAATTGTGTCTACCAACCCTAAACACCCTGGATTAATTCTAGGAGTGGCATTAGAGATATGTTCCTCTATCCCTACAAACCATCATAGTTGGGTACCTATTATGACTACGCTACTCATGGGCATTTTTCTGTGTGAATCAGATAACAAGATCTGTAGCCCATAGTTAGTCTCTAGGATTTGGAAAACTCTAGAGGGATCATCCCCCATGGCCGTGATTCTGGCCAAAACTTTCATTTACATGAACTCCATTCACCTAGGTAAAGATGCAACAGTGAGAGGAAGTAGGCTCCTCCTTCAGGTATATTACCCATTCTTTTCCTTTGTCGTCGTTGGGAATTTTTATTGGCAATAGCCCACTGATGAATTTACTTTATGGCAGATACGGTTGGTGGAATGCTTGGGAGTCATCCGGGATCCAGGTGGGCCACTTGGTTCTTCCACCCCAAAGGCTTTCTAGAGCTGAGGGATGCAACCTGGGTGGTACAGGAATCAATCTTTGTTTGAGTGGGTATATTTCTTATAGAGATTGACTGAAAGGGATGTTAGGTGGATCTATCCCTGGTGGAAAATTGACAAGGTAACTACTCAAACCATGCATTAGGGTGTTCAGCTACTGGGTTTGGGATGAGTATCCTATTATTTCCTGAAATGTGTAAGGTGACAATATGGTCGTCCTCAAAATTGTGCCCGAGTATGTTCCTGCTTCATTCGTGAAACCATGGGGGCCCCTGTGGCTGGACCATGTTCACACCAAGTGGGAGAGTTGCACTAGTTGTCATGAATTATGAGCTATCATTTAATGAGTCACTCGATGAGATATATTTGGAGTGGTTTTCTACCATCAAGGTAGTGCCTAGTGGAGCAGATAGACTAGCGATTACTCACTGCTACAGTCATTATGTAGTAGGTCCGAGCCACTAAGTTATGTTATGAGTTTTGTCATAAAGCCTTGAATCTATTTCAGGCATGAAGGTTTTTGCTTTAATGTATGTGTGCTTATTTTTAATGCATCTCATTTCATCTTACAGTTTTCATTTTCTCTGTTCATGATTTTACAAAGATACAAATTATAGGATAAAATCTATGTTCTCGATGACTTTTCAATGCAATTTTCCTTTATCTCCAAATGGTCTTCAAACATAATACAACTTGAGCTTGTCCCGGTTGGTGGGATTCGTGAATTCATTTCCGACCATATCCATGATTTTTACTGCTCCTTTACTAAGAACTTGTTTTATCACGTACGGACCTTCCCAATTTGGGTGAAATTTACCCCTAGGGTCGATATGGGTGTCTTTGATTTGTTTTAACACGAGGTTGCCGACCTTTAGAGATGTGTTGACTTTCCTTACTCGGTTATTATAAGCTCAAGCCATCCGCTGTTGGTACATTCATAAGCTATCAAGGGCTTGCAGACACCTTTCGTCGATAGCGTTGAGATCTTCATAATGAGATTTGGCCCACTCTCGCATAGCTTCGATTTGAGTGCCATATAGAGTGATTTGATTTCAATTTCCATGGAAAGAACTACTTCCATTCTGTATATGAGGGAGAACAGTGTTTGTCCTTTCAGGGTCTTGACGTTGGTTCGACGGCCCTAGAGAGCATAAGGGAGATGATCGGCTCAATCTCGATGGATGACTACCATTTTGGAAAGAATCTTTTTCACTGCTCTATTGGCTGCTTCTACCTCCCCATAGGCTTGCGGGTGATATGGTGATGAGCGATGGTGTTCGATGTTGTGTCATTCCAATAGGTCTGCAGTTTCACCCTAGAATTGTACTCTGTTGTCAGATACCATGTGATGAGGCACACAGAATCATGCAAAGATATGCCTTTGAATGAATCTGGCCATTTGCTTAGCAGTAAATCTTGTGTAGGATTCAGCCTCAAACCATTTTGAAAAGTAGTCCACTCCTACTATGATGAACTTGTGGCCATTGGTTAAGGATGGCTTGATTTCTCCTATGATGTCAATACCCCAAGCCAAGAAATGTCAGGGTGTAGCCAAGTGTTACAGCTCGATTGGCAGCAAGTGACTGATGTTACCACGAATTTGGCACTCATGCCACTTCTTGACTAGGCTCATGCAATCGGCTATCATGGTTAGCCAAAACTTACCCATTTATTGTATTTTCTTAGCCAGCATTATCCCGTTCACATAGGGACCACATGTTCCTGCATGTATCTATGCATGACTTTGTCAGCTTCTTATTGCCCTAAGCATTTGAGAAGGTTTCCGTCAGAGGATATCCGAAATAGTTGCCCCTTAATGAGTCTGAACTGAACTGCCAATTTCTACAAGGTGATTCTATCGATGTCGATAGCCTCTGTAGGGAAAGTACCATCTTTGAGATATCAAGATATGTCACTATACCAGGGTATTTGCTCAGCAAAGATTTGTGTGACCAAGGTGATATAGTACGGAGTGCTCATGACTACCACTATTATCGGTTTCATGGGTTGCTATTCGGGGTTTTCCCACATAGAGGCCAGTGTAACTAACAAGTTTGCCATTTCATTTTCTTCTCTTAACACATGCCAAAATTTGCATTTCCCGAAGAGAGATGCCTCTGTCCAAATAGATTCAAGGTATGGACGGAGTGACTCCTCTCTCACCTCAACCTACTACTTGTCTGATGATAAGTATGGAGTCTCCAATAACTTCTGCTTCTTCTGCCCCTAGTGTGAGTTGTGAACTTAGGTTGAACAAACACGCCTCATATTCTACGCCATTGTTGGTTGTTAGGAACTCTAATCTCTGGGAGAGCGAGAGTAATCCTCCTTCAGGGGATATAATTATGACACCTAAACTGGCTCCTTTGTGATTTACCACCCTATTAAAGAACATGGTCCACCTCTTGGGTTCTTTTGATATCATGGCTAGCTCTTTGTCTGGGAATTCTAGGTTCTCGATGTAGACAAATTCCAAAGGTTGGTTGGCGTACTTGATATCGAATTCTGATAGGAGAAACAGCCATCGAGATAGCTTCCCTGCCAATGAGGGTTCTTGACAAAGGTATTTCATGGGGTCTACCTTTGCAATGGCTTGAATCTTATAGGATTGAAACTAATGTCTGTGCTTTTTGGTTAACCATACCATGGCAGCACAAGTTTTCTCAACTATGGTGTATCGGGTTTTGTACTCTAGAATTTTCTTTATAAGGTAATAAATGGAATGTTCTTTCTTGTCTTTATGGTCTTATACGAGCATTGCCCCTATAGAGGTTTCTTCAATGGCTAGGTATGCAGTGAGAGGTCTACCCAGCGTAGGTGGTTTTAGCACCGGTGGGTTGGATAAGTATGCCTTGATTTTATCGAACGGTTCCTGGCCTTGTGGACTCCATGTGACAGGTTTTTGCTTCATGAGGAGTTTGAATATGGGTTCGTAGATAGTGGTTAATTTGGCGATAAACCTACTGATGTACTATAAAGACCCAAGGAAACTTTGGACTTCCTTTTTCGTTTTAGGTGCAGGCCTATTGAGGATTGCCTTCACCTTGTCTAGATCGATTTTTATACCTCGTTGGTTGACGATATAACCAAGTAAATTTCCATAGGTCACTCCAAAGACACACTTCTTTAGGTTGAGTCGTAGATTGTACTTCTCTACTCGGGTGAGGAAATGATTAAGTACAACTAGGTCCTCTTCAGGGGTCGGTGATTTTACTAGCATATCATCCACGTACACTTTGACTTCTTTGTGGATTAGGTGGTGAAGTAAGGTGGTGACTGCCCTTTGGTAAGTCACCCCTATGTCCTTGAGTCCGAATGGCATGACTTTATAGCATTACACCCCCATTCCATGATGAAGGCTATTTTGAATTTATCAATGACATTCATTAATATTTGGTTGTATCCTGAGAAGTCGTCCATGAAGGAATACATGGCTGATCTAGCAGTGCTATCGATTAGTACATCTATGTCGGGTAAGGGAAAGTCATCCTTTGATGAATCCTTGTTGAGATCTCAGAAATTGACAAAGACCCAGACCCTTCTATCTTTCTTCATGCTAGATACTACATTGGCTAACCATTCCAGGGTACTCTATGACCTCTAGGAATTTGGCCTTAATTTGTTTGGTTATTTCTTCTTTGACATTCTCAGCCTATTTGGGCCTCAATCTTTGTAGTTTTTGCTTGACCAGTCAGATTTTTGGGTTGGTAGGAATTTTGTGTTCCGCAATGGTCCTCTCAACCCCAGGCATGTCGTCGTATAACTAAGCAAATGCCTTTACATGTGACCTGAGTACTTTTACCAATTCTATCTCAAGTTCAGGACTAAGGTCATTAGAAATCGATATCATTTTAGGGTCATCTTTGATTCCCAAATTTGTTTCTTTTGTAGGAGTATCATGAATACTAAAAATGTTTGATGTATGATGAGATGAATGCATGTAATCAAAAGCACCACACAAATAGGCAAAGTTGTCCATTTTATTTCCATTGTCAGTTTCACAATACAAGTTATTTAACTCAAAAACATAAGAAACTGAATGATCATTATCAACTTTTAGAGGAGCTTCCTCATTCAGAGTTTCTATGCTGCTACTAGCGATTATGTCTCTGATCTTGGACTTCCCTTTGATTATAAGCTGAGGTAGTTCGGAGATTATCTTATCCATCCCTTCTTCTGTCAATTCTTCTCCCTACAACTTCGATTTAGCTTTCTTGTCCTCTAAATGGGTCTCCATCAGTTTGGCCAACCTTGCTGCCAGTTCTTCGAAGCTTGATTATCATGGCAGGCTTGTTGTCTTTTGCCTTTTAGGGGTTTCTTCTTCATATGAGGCTTTCATTTTGTCCGTTTGCCTCTCATAATTAGTCTGGTGAGTGGGTTCCTTGAAATCTGTGGCATCAGAGAATATCCCAAAGCCAGGCACCTCTCCTCCTTCTGTTTTGATTGGCTCTGGTTCACCTTGGTATAAGACATCCCTGGAATGAACGAAGATCTTGGACATTTGGCATCTTCTAGACCACCTCCTTTTTAGGCCTATGGCCTGAAAATCGAGTCCGAAGGGGCTATGGGAGTCTACCACAAATTTAAACTCAAGAGGACTTTGTTCTTGTGCCCCGAGACTGGGTCCCAAGGTTGAGCGTTGATCCATGTAATTCTTCACCCATTCAAACCACTGGGTTAGTTTATTATAATTTCCTATAGTGGCTGTGAGGAATCCACCTACGTGTTCTAGGGTGGCTCGTATGGCAACTAGGTTAGATTCTTCGTCTATTTCAAGGGTTACTATTCTCCCTTTATAGGGGATCTTCACCTTCTAATGTAAGCTGGACGGAATGCCTCCTAATACATGGAACCACGGTCGGCTAAGAATTAGGGAAAATGTAACAAGAATGTCAATGACGGTGAAAGTTGTAAGGGATTCCACTTCTCCTGCCTTTATCGTCACCTCAAAGGTTCCTAGGAAGGATCTCTTTGAGTTGTCATATGCTTTAATAACTATCTCAGACTTTTTGAGCATTCCATCATTTAGTCCTAAGTTCAGCAAGATCTTTCATGGATAGACATTAAGTGCAGAGTCATCATCTACCATGACACAAGGCATTACTTAGTCTAGGATCTCGATTTTTAAGTATAAGGCTTGGTTATAGTGTTGTCCATCGTTTGGCAGATCTATAACAAAAAAGATGATGTCGAGGGATTCTGTGGGGATCCCGTGTTTGATTAGAGTGCATACTTCTACTGGCGAGGCCAATGATGGCGCTTCCATTCCCATTAACCTCTGCATAATAGCCCTTCAATATGCCTGGGACCCTCGTAAGAGATCCCAAATACTCATTCTGACAGGCATATTTATCAGCTATTTGACCATAGGGGTGCCGACTTCCTTCGCCAGGTTGTTTGCCGGTGGAGTACTTGCAGGGTTAGGGTTAACTTGGATTTGTGGTTGGTGAACTCTATCGCTTTGGGTGATATGGTTAATGTGTTCCAATCGAGTTCCAGAGGTGTCTTTGGTCTCAAACACTACAAATTCATCAAAATCTTCCTCTAGGGGATTTCCTTTAGCCATATTAGCTTAGCAATATGCAGAACAGGGGGTTTTGTGCCTCTTGGCTTGCAGTGAACATCTGTTAGCAAGGCTATTGCGGGTTTGTCCAAAGGATCTCATTTATTACATGCACTTATGGCTCATTTTTCGTGATCATGTTGACAATGACAGACCAAGCTAGCACCAATCCATCTAGTATTTCCATGATCTCTGACTGGGGCACCATTGTAAAGAATGGATATGCCTAGGCTGCGGGTCCATCTCTAGGTATGGCTCTATCCTTGGTGGATCTCCTCTTAGCCCTTCTTAGGGTTCTTCCATGGTAAAGTGCTAGAGGAACACTTAGCTCATAATGCCCCAGAAAAAGTAATAGCGATGTGTGGTCGGATTATTCCAAGTCCGATTATACCATTCCAAGGCCCTCCCTTCAAGAGTGGTGCCAAAAATATCTTGCCAACGATGATAATACTTATTTCTTAAATTCATCACCTCGGTGAATATGGTGAGGTAGATTGAGGGTGCCCGCTCCCATCATATCCGAGTTCTGGTGGCAATTCAGGAAAGAGCATAGTCCCATGGGTGGCTTCCTAAGCGATTGCATATTCATAGGCCGTATGGAGCCTTCTGTAGAACCTTTGGTTATCATCTATGCTTGTGAATGCCATTAGGTTAACAGGAGTGTTGTATTGATGTCTCCTCTGTCGTGGGGGTCTTCTATTTTCTTGTTTGATTGTCTGAAAAACTAGTCTTTCTATCAGGCCTCTAGTCTTGATTGCATTAAGTTTTGAGGGGGTTCCATCCATGATTGCCCATAGTTCTTCTTTTATTAACCAAGAATGCGGGGATTCAGGGTCTGGTGATGGTTTGGCATCTGCAATCCCTTCTGGTGGGGGAACCCAGAAGTATATCGGCTCGAGTGCCCATAACTGGGGATCGGTAGCGATTCTTCTAACATACCCATTTAACATCTGTGTGTATTAATTATTGTTTGGATTACCAGGGTTGTCATCTTGTTGGGAGTCTATGGTAGTCGTATAACATGGTACTAGCCTACTTGGCATTAGTCTAGGGTATGCAATGCCTCCTAGTCCTCGGGCTGATTCACTAACTTGGGACACTTTTCGATCCTAAATAAGCAAACTTTATTTCTTCTGTAAGGTATAGGGCCGATCGGACATGCCCATTGTGCATGTTAGCAAATTCATCATCGCTCAAGTATCCTTGGCCATCTTCGGGTAGTGGACGAGCAAATTTTATCACAAGAGGTGGCTCAGTGGGTGTAATCTCTTCATTTAAAGGACCAGCTTCATTGGGTCCATCAGGATTTTAGCTGCTTTCTCCCACCTTAAAGTGAGGATTCCAGTGGGGTGCATATTCCTTGAACCCATATGGGCCTGTTATTTCCTCACATCGAGTGAGTGTGGTGACGGTTGTGTGATGGATCATGTGTACCGTTCCGTCTTCAGGCAAGCTTATACACCTCTAGTAAAAGGGCTCAAAGCGTACGCACTTGAGGGAAGGTGGAAGGACCCAAGAGTAAGAGTCATCATCATTCCTGAAGAATGGCATGTGAGGAGCAAATGCCTGGATGAACTTTTGACACATTAGTGGCCAATCCCATTGCCGGTTGTGTAGGATTCACAAATACCAGACTTGGGCTTGACTGGCCAGGAATGTAGGTAGCTAATGTCGTATAATTCTAAAGTTTGGAGGAACCACCTTAAAAATTTAATCGGGTTGGATTCTCCTAAGAACCTAGTTTCATTCCCTTCCCAATCGGCTATGTTAAGGGGTCCAAGCAACATAAGTTTGTCTTCGTAAGCAGACACCCTTTCTATCATGTGCATTTCATCAAATATGGGTCATCATCGAAGCAAGGATCCTCATCTTAGTTATCTAGTCCCCATTCCTCTTCTTCATCAAGTGAGACGACATTAATGGACAACGCCTCATAGGGCACTGATTAGGTGTCATCTTCCTATCATCGGGATGTAGGCACGCTCTAAGTGGCTGACTCTCATCTTAACACCAAGTCCAAAGCATTAGGTCTTATGAAGGTACGTGCTAGGCTAGCATTTGTAGCAGAGATATCCCAATAACATTCGATCGGCACCCCTTGTACCAATTGAAAACTTTGTCATTAAGGAACGTGGCCAGCAAAGTTGGGGTTGCAGTGCCACTGAGTTGTCAGAATGAATTAAGGAGGCTAACCAGGTCAGGTCCTACTTTGATCCCATCACCCTCAATGTCTATGAGTCCTGCTGTCCTTAGGTCTGCTAGATGTACTGTGGCATCGCTTGACTGCCACTATTCTTATACGAGGGCCTCTTCATTATCGATAAGATATATTGCATGATTTCTCGTAGCGAGGGACTCTTGAAAGATCATAATCTAATCGATAGGGAAGGTTTCCAAAAATTGGTGCTCTAACTCCACCCAGTCCTATAACTGCCTAGGTGACTGGGAAAGATACAAATCCATCACATCTTCTGTGAGGAGTACGGGAATGGTGGTGACCATATCATGGGGCGGAATATTATACTTTACTAGGAGGTCATAGAAGTATTCCAAGAATGTGACCGCATCAGTATTTCCTTCATATATGAGATCCTCTATTGCTAGAGCCATATGTTTTACGGATTCCTGTAATTCTTTTCCACATGTGTCTACCCTGTCTAATTCTGTGAGTTCCCACTCAATGTCATTCATCCCAAAATTGCCATTGAACTGGGAGTTATCCCTTCCACTGTTATCGTCTTTATGGAGAAGGATAGCATTAACGAGGGATTTAGAGTTCGAAAGCGGGTTATTTTGAGTACTTGGCTTCCGTTCCGGTTCTTCTAGGTTTCCTTCCTAAACTATTTTTTGGAGATCTCGTAGCAATTGAACACACTCATCAGTTCTATGTCCTTTTACTACATGATATGCACAAAATTTGTCTCTATCAGTAGGAGACGAAGGTACGAAGGGTTTTAAACTTTGCATGCCCCCAACCTTTCTTATTTTAGTGAATATTTGAGATAGTGATTCAGTCCATGGCGAGATTGGTTAAGGAGGTGTTGGAGCAATTGCGGTGGTGACAACCTCTATTTTCTTTTCCTCCCTTTTGACATAGGAAGGTTTGGACTAGTAGGATTTTGGCAGAGCAACCCTGTCATATAGTTTATTCTTGGCATAATAGGATGCCTCCTCCTTCCTGATGCACTCTTCTTCATCGTATTTATCTATTCTTTTAGCATATTCCATAACATCACCGCAAGTATGGAATTTTTTCATCTTCATCTCTTCTCCAAACTTCGGACTGCATCCTTCTACCAATTTGATAACCAGGGCATCCATTTTTGGGGCCTCATCTACTAGTGATTGAACAGCGACCCACATGTTGTAGTAAGCTTCAAAGGGCTCTTCGATACCCTGCCGGACCTTTTCCAGGTCTTGTAAGGTTGTTTTCACCTGAACGTTGTAGGTGTAATTTTTTATGAAGGCAGTACTGAGAAATTTCCAACTTGATTTTACTTGGCTGGACATTCTCATGTACCAATCTGTAGCTGGACCTCGTAATGTTGTTTGAAACAATTTTACCCAGTGGACTTCAGGAATGTCCATACTCATCATAAAGCGCATGTACCCCTTAATATGGGCCTAAAGGAAACCTGTGCAGTCAAATGGTGGGATGTAGGGCATGAAAAAATTGGTGGGTAACAATTCAGGTATGGCGAGTTCGACCCTCTGTGCGTCTATGTACCTGGTGCTACACGGTTGTATCATCCATTTTAGTTTGGGAAGAATTTCTTCAAAATCTGAGAACTTCTTTTCTATTTCCATGACTTTATCATCTAGGTTGAAGTCTGAGACCCTGGTGGCACTCATATTATTTATAACGACTTCAAACTTTTTGATGAAATCCTCAAAGAGGATCATGTCCTGGACTACCTCGAGTGTCACCTTTTGGTGATCGGCCATTTCATCAACCTAGTCTATGAGTGTCAAATCGTCGGAAATGTTACTACGGGCAGCTTTAATCTTGTGAGCTTTAATATAGAAAGATTAGCGCATGTCCCTACATATGATGCATGATCCTACAGAAATTTCTATCATGACTTATAAGATGCGTGCATGTGTGGGCATTGTACGATAATGCACTATGTTGCCTAATGTTAGGGTCATATAACTTAATACCTAAAATATGCACGATGGTGCAATCTAGGAATGGCTTTTCCGAGGTTGCATCCATTAATACCATGGGTATGCATGATGGTGCGCTCTAGGAGTGGCTTTTCTCGGGTTGTATTACTTAATACCAGGGGTATGAGCGATGGTGCGCTCTAAGAACGGTTTTTCTCGGGTTGTATCGCTTAATACCAGGGTTATGCATGATGGTGTGATCTAGGAGCAGCTTTTCCATGGTTGTATCGCTTAATACCAGAAGTATGCACGATGGTCCATTTGTATGATATGGCTATTTCATGTTAAGGCTGCACGTAAATTGTGGTTAGTGGTGCATCGGATGTTTGAACAGGCAAGCTATTAGAACATGTACTTTTTATTTATCCCTTCCGACCTTATTACTTCATCATCGTGAGTATCTTTCCTAGGTAGGGGACTTTTCCTCCATTACCAACCTGGGGTAGGTGAGGCCGTACTCTCTTTTGTGATTTTAACAAATTTGTTAGGTAACCCTAGGGGAAGTTTCTAGGATTGTCTTGCTATATGCTGGGCTAAGCCTAATAGGGCTTCGATCGATGGTAATCGGGCATTATGTACTTAAGCCCAAGAACCCTAATTGAGTTTAGGAGCCTATTTTCTGTGTTTAATATACTCAAACCTAGTGGCCTTAGTCAAGCCGACTAGATTGTATTATACTATACACGACTGGTGAATCCCAACTTGGTGCCCCTATGCGAACTCGAGGCAAGTTCTAGAGACCCATCATTGAGAACATCGGGGTTTTGGGTAGGAAGATATGCAAATGATAAGCAGTAAACCCTAATAATTTCAAATTCAAATGACTTTCATGATTTCATCTTCAATTGATTTCAGGAAAAACCAATTATCAAAAGAGTGACTCCCCAGCAGGGTCACCACTGTAAGAGAGCAAACTTTTTTAATGCTCTTTAGGATCATCAATTAGATTGGAATGACCAGTACAAGACTCCTAGGTTTTAATGCGAGGAGTCGTCGCTAGAGCGCGGGGCTCGTTGTATGTGTGAACCTACTTGGCATTTCCAACTGGACAAAGGGATCAACTCTTTTGGGAAATTAGTGGTACAACCGATCCAGATAGGATTCCTATACCGATAAAAGAGAGATTCTGGTTCCGGACGAAATAGTTACTTGCCATTTGAATTTGGATAAATCACATTTTGAAAAAAATCTTTTGTTATTTTAATAAGCAAAAGAGATGGGTTAGAGAGATACGACCTTTGCGGGCCTAGCCCTTGGAGCGTGGGCCTAGTGTGATTGGATTACCTTTTGTGGAGATTAAGAATGTGTGGTTGAAAATAATATTTGACCCTTAGTTACCTTTTATTTCCTTTAGGATGACTGGAAGGTTTGGTAGTGACTAAAACCGTGTTTGCTTTTCAGATTTCTGTGGAGATAACCTCGGGGAATTTTATAGTGAGTTTATTTGAGTGTTTGGAGGTGTATGGATAGCTTCTTAGCTAAAAGCTAGCTTTGGAAGAGGTGTCTATACCTTGGTATAGTTGTGGGATATTTTTGGTATGGTTTGATATTGCGGGGGATTTTTAAGGAGGGGGTTGCTAGAATTTGCTATGCCTTTGAATTTCTGTCGATTACTTGTCTTGAATGGCTGGGGAACGGTTTTCGTTTATAGGAATTTTGGGAGCATCGATCGACACATGTGGAAGTGTCGATCGGCGCAAATGTGTTTGAATAGGCTTGCGCTGTCAATAGGCTTAGATTCCCTACAAGCGTTGATCGACACATATAGGTTGTGTCGATCGACACAACCTTGGTGGTGGTAGCCCCGCTGAGTCACAATTGTAGGCTTGATGAGTCATTAGGGGGAATTGACATTTGTTCCCATCAATAGTTATAATACGAACGGTCGATCGATGAAAGTTGAAGGCCAACAAGTGTTGATCGATGCAACCTTTCATGGTGTCGGATTTTTGATTCTTTGGTGGGTTTCAGGATTTTAGGGTGAAACACGATCTTCGTCAGTACCGGTTCACCATTTTCTAAAAAGGTCTTTGAAATCATCAGGCCTGGGATGGACTATGCTCACAATGGTAACTTTGACCAAACTATTCTTTATGCTCCTAGAATTAATAATGTTTATGTGGTTGATTTATCCCCCAGCTCCAATGATATATGGTTGGTCTCTAAGGAGGAAAACTCATGGTTATGGCATTGAAGGTTAGGACATACCAATGTGACCAATCTGTCTAAATTAGCTAGAAAAGAACTTGTTTAGGGTTTACAAAGTCTAGCCTTTGAAAAAGATTGACCCTACTCAACATGCCAACTTGGAAAATAATTTAGAAAGACCTTTAGCTCTTTATCTAATGTCTCTTCTTCTCATCCCCTTGATCTTCTAGACATGGACTTATTTGGGCCTATTTAGCTAATGAGTCTTGGTGGAAAGAGGTTCACCGTATCTGACCAGGTTCACTTGGATTGTCTTGCTAAGAAGCAAAGATGAAACATTTAAATCATTCTTTAGGTTGGCTACCCCGATTATCAATGAAAAAGGAATTAAAATTAGTAGAATCCATAGTGATTATGGGAGAGAATTTGAAAACTGGCAGTTTGAGGAATTTTTCTCTAAGCATGGTATTGGCCACAATTTTTCTGCTCCTCACTATTGAGTAGATGAGTCGTTCCATGCTCATTGAGAACAAACTACCTAAGTGCTTATGGGGAGAAGTTGATGACACAACCTATTATATCATAAATAGGGTTTTAATTCGACCAGTTTTGGACAAAACTCCTTATGAACTTTGGAAGGGGCGTAAGCCTAAGGTTGGTCATCTTAAGGGATTTGGATGTAGATGCTTCATATTAAACACAAAAGACCAATTGGCTAAATTCAATCCCAAGGCTGTTGAAGGACTTTTTATGGGTTACCCAACACACAATAGGGCATTTAGAGTGTATGTCAAGAGAATTGGCATTTTAGAGGAGTCCATGCATGTAGATTTCGATGAAACTAACAATGTAAGGTGCGGAGTCATTGAAGCTGATAAAGAAATCCAGTCAGTGGATCAGTCAGTCAGCCAATAGACATACTCGATGAATCATCAAAGAAAAAAGATTATAAGGTTGAGTTAGATAAGTCAATCTTCTTTGTAGATGAAGATGAAGCTCAACCAAGGGTGGAGACTCAGCGAGCTAATCCAGATCTACCAAAAGAGGTTAGAACAAGGAGAGATTGCCCAATTGACATAATCCTTGATGGTATGCAAAATCTAGTGCTAACTAGAGGTCAGCTAAACAGAATGATGAGTCACTTAACATTTGTCTCATTGATTGAACCCGAGAAGTTTAAAGATGCTGAATTTGATGACAACTAGATTATTGCAATTCAAGAAGAGCTAGATTAATTCAAAAGAAATGGAGTATCGGATTTGGTGGAGAAACCCAAGGGGTAGTCAATAATTGGCACCAAATAGATTTTCAAGAGCAAGCTAGATGAGTCTGGAAATGTTATCAAAAACAAGGCCAGACTTGTTGCTCAAGGCTACAATCAACATAAAGGAATTGATTATAATGAAACATTTGCACCAGTAGCAAGACTTGAAGCCATAAGAATTCTATGTGCTTTTGCATCCATATGAACTTCAAACTGTTTCAAATGGAAGTTAAGAGTGCATTTCTTAATGGTTATATTCAAGAGGAAGTTTATTTGAGACAGACCTCGAGCTTTGAAAATCCAAAATTTCCAGACCATGTCTTCAAGCTAAAGAAAGCCTTATATGGATTGAAGCAAACTGTAAGAGCTCGGTATGAGAGACAGACTAAATTTTTACTCAACAAAGGTTATGTCAGAGGAAAGGCAGATACAACCTTGTTCATCAAGAGGAAGAAATAAGATGTTTTGTTAGTCCAAATCTATGTGATGACATTATTTTTGGAGCAACTGATGAGAGACTTTGCAAGGAGTTCAGCCAGCCCATGTAGAAAGAATTTCAAATGTTTATGATGGGAGAGCTTAACTTCTTTCTTGGTCTACAAATCAAGCAAGGTGATTGTGCGCTACTTTTCCACACACTAGAAATAAGTTCTTTGAATAAATAGGCGTTGTTTATTACCGCTAGTGCAAACGTAAAAAGAGGAAACCGCAAGTATATGGTTGCGATATAGTTTTAAAAGATTTTCTATCCCCTAAGGAAAGAAATGGATTTATTTCATCCAAAATTCAGATAAAATGAATAAAGTGATAGGTAGATGAATTGGGGATAGACTAGAGACAAAACAACGAAGAGTAGAGAATCATAAAGCAATTAGGCACTAAGTTATTCCAGTTCAACACCTTGATTATGTTTTATTAACACATGCAAATATATCATATATGTTCTATTTTATGATCTAGAGTCGATTTATTATCATGCATGCAAACCCACATACCAAATATATTATGCTTAGTGAGGAGGGCTCTCACATAAACTATAATTGTGCAAGTAAAGACAAATATATCCGAGTAGGACTATACCAAACTCGACTAACAAGATTACGAATAAACACCGATTTGAAGTTACTTGAATATGAATAGAATGTCCCCACTTTTAACACAAGACCAGTACCACTAATTCTATTCAAACTCAAATGCATAACAATAAAACAAACTCAATACAAAAATCATGTCATATCATATATTCAATCATAAAATGTATTAAGCACAAGTAGAGAGGACATGTGATACGAAACGAATAAGAATTAAGTATGATGCAATAAACGAAATTAAAGAATTAAGTTAGATCAAACCGCCTTCTTAGATGGGTTGTCAATCCTCGATCGAGGCCCATCTTCTACTTGAATCTCCAAATTCACTAATCTTTTGGATAGAACAAATTATTGATAATAGAAGAGAATATTTGATGAAGAACAAAGAATTTTATTCATAAGTGTTTTGCAAGTACACTATAAAATAACATTCTCAAGAATAACTAGGAAACCCAAGAACTATGTAGATTTCTCTCTCTCCTTTTTCTCTCTATCAATGGCTAATATCAGACAATTGTGAAATCAGATCATCCCTCATATTGCTATAGACAAAATGCCCTATATATAGAGGGTGAAAAGTTGCATCTCTGCATGTCATTGGTTGTTGAAAATGTGCCTTATCCAAATGGTAGTTAATGGTGCTTGAAATGCCTTTTGGAAGAATATTTGCATAGCCATTAGCTTAGAGAGTCGCGCTCGTGGCTTTATTATGAAAAACCTTCTGTCTTCGAATTAGCATTGCCTCGATCGTGGCTTTAGAGGTCGTAGTCGCGAACATAGATTTTGCAAGAGTCTTCATGTTGACTTTGGCTTTCTTTCCATGCATCTAAAACTTAGCCAAATTTATATCAAAATAAGTCAATTGCTACTAACCCCTCATACTTTTACTCCAAAATGTAGGAATAATATTTGGTAGAAGGGATGTTAGGAAGGAATAGATTAAAAATATAGAGAAGTATCTGTTGCAATCTAGATTGTAACAAATATTACTAATCTAATACCTAATCTCCAAGGCATTCTAATCATTTTCCTTTAAGAAATATTTCCTCCCTACAATGTAGCAGGAATGTACCAGAAATTTACTTATGAGATACAATGGAGATATCAATTCACGTACCTGCTTTCATATGTGAATCAACTGTAATACATTTGCTATAGGATAAGAATTTATGTATGTAAGGTACAAAGCAAAAACGTCTTAATACTTCCTCTCTATTTCAGAAATTGCTCTCAAATTTGTTTTGTATCAAGGACACAAGTGTGTCCTATTTATAGATGTGGGATGATGGTTCAAGAAATGACAAGTCTCTTCATGAAATGTTGTGTCTTATCATGAAACAACACTTCTTTTCATGAAACAACATGAATCTTCATGCATCAATATGACTCTTCAAGAAACAATATGACTTATCATGAACCATTATGTCCCTATACATAAAACAACATGTCCCTACATGAAGTAAGATGGCTATTTGTCTTACAACATGTCTTTCCATGAACCATTATGTATTTTCATGAAACATAATGTCTTTTCATGAATGAACATGTCTTTCCATGGAACATCGTGTATTTTCATGAACCAACACATCTTTTCATGTAAACACTATAAATATACATCTTATGATATTTAAATCAAACACCAACTCCATCATTAAATGTCTTAAGAACATACACATTATTCCTAATACTCTAAATTATCCAACGATCCTCCCCCATTTAGAGTATTTTAGGAACCAAAATACTACATACGAAAAATTCTGCAATTTATGCTTCAGTGAAAGTGTCACAAGGATTGAACTTCCACCTAGTATAACACACATTCCAAGTAATCATAATCGATTGGTGTCACAAAGGATTGAACCAAACAAACATAGCGATTAGCTAGAGATGTTATACTCATAAATAAAGTACTTTATATTAATATTTAAACCATGACTTTTAACCGTCATGTGCTCGTATCTATTCATTAGTGTTTCAAAGTCATGCCTTAGGTGAATTTTTGAAGCGCCTCACTTCACACTTACATAGGTAAGTTTCTCTATAACATGCCCTGTTACTAGCATCTCCAAGAAACTTATTAAGAATTTTATCAACCTCGTTCTGAAACCATACTTGGATCATATGAAATGGTTTCCAAACATCATGTAAGAGATTTAACCTTGTTGAACTTAGGACTCGTTGTTTACGAGCGTAAGTTAGGGTTCCATTAAATGTGTTTAATAAGGCCACAAACTCATTCTATTTGACATATTATCAATAGAATGTCAGCTTAATGCTTTAGTAAGGCAATAAACAATGTTTGACTTAGTGCACATATAACCTATTTTTATTATCCCATCAATGATAAGTCATTGGGCATAACCAATGTGTCTTGACTTACCATTACAAACTTGGCTATAGGTTTTTGTTAATGTAGCATTATAATCCACCTTAACTAATGATTTCCCAATGCAATGACTTACAATATTTGTCTAAACATAGTACAAAGATAAATTTGGCAATAGCAGTTGTAACAACAACACTTTATGACTCTTTAGATTTTAAGCCAATTTTCATGTCTTTGCCTTTGTAGACATTAACTTAGCTTGTTTTATATGCTAGTTAATGCAACTAGTATTGTTCTCTCCTTCAAATACCAAAAGAGACTCGTAATAAACCAAAACAATAAATTCGTTTCTTTAAAATTATAAATCACTTCATTGTCTTTCAATTGTCAACATATTCATTGCAAATGACTACTACATCCAAGTATAGTGAATCATCACACTTTTGTTATTATTAACATCATGTTAGTCAAATTCTTTTGAGTAAATAAATGAAACCATCAACTCCATTTTACATATAACAATTTGATAAAATTTACCTTATCAAACATGTTCCAAATCTCAAAGAGTTTAATCCATATAAGGATCAATTTCATCAAACTTGCATATTTATAATTTCCATGAAGCATAAACTTTGTTCAACGATAATCTCATCAATCACATGATATTTTAATATCATTTTGATGTACTATATAAGTTCGAAATTATTTATGCAAATCATACTCACTACAATAAAACAACATTTTAGCAATGAAATATTTTTGACAAAACTCTGTCTGATATTCTTTGATGCAACTTCTGTCAGTATTTCTGAATTTTTGTCACTATTCTATCTTAATATCTGTCACATCTGCAATTTAATGATGCGGCTTTTGTGACGGAATGATGACCATCATAGTTTCTGTCAGAATGTGATGCGTTACTTTGACGGATTTTTCCGTCACAGATTTGCACTTTTCTCTTTTCATGATGAACAAAAATAACAAAATAGTTTAAAAATTTCTACTAGACAAATAATAAATTTTCTAGCCATTTCAAGCGATTTGTATTTTCATATCACAATGACTTTAATTCTCCCAAAAAAAAAAATATATATAAATATTTAAAAATAAAATTCATACTCAATAGATAAATATTTGTACCTTGCAACTTGAGTGTATGATAAACTGATCTAAATATTACCACTTGATTCTTGAAGATGATTTCAATCTTCAAGTTCTTTCCCTTACATTTGTAAATTATATTGAAACCTCTAAAATCAACATCTCATTTCCTTCATGCTAGCCATGGATAATATTGCTTAAAGATTGTAGGAATAATATTTGGTAGTAGGGATGCTAGGAAGGAACAAATTACAAATGTAGACAAGGATCTGTTGCAATCTTGATCACAACAAATATTACTAATCTAATACCTAATCTCCAAGGCATGCTAATCATTTTCCTTTAAGCAATATTTTCTCCCTCCAAAGCAGCAAGAATGTACAGGAAATTTGCTTATGCGATACAATGGAGATATCAATTCACGTACCTGCTTTCGTATGTGAATCAACTGTAATATATTTGTTGTTGGATAAGAATTTATGTATGTAAGGTAGAAAGCAAAAATATCTTAATGCTTCCTCTCTATTTCAGAAATTGCTCTCAAATTTGTTCTGTATTAAGGACATAAATGAGCCCTATTTTTAGATGTTGGATGATGGTTCATGAAATGACAAGTCTCTTCAGGAAAAAATGTGTTTTATCATGAAACAACACTTCTTTTCATGAAACAAAATGACTCTTCATGAATCAATATGACTCTTCAAGAAATAATACGACTTATCATGAACCATTATGTCCCTATACATGAAACAACATGTCCCTACATGAAGTAAGACAACTATTAGTAAAAAAAATGTCTTTCCATGAACCATTATGTATTTTCACGAAACATAATGTCTTTTCATGAACGAACATGTCTTTCCATGAAACATCGTGTATTTTCGCGAACCAACACTTCTTTTCATGTAAACACTATAAATATACATCTTATGATATTTAAATCAAACACCAAATCCATGATTAAATGTCTTAAGAACATACACATTATTCCTAATACTCTAAATTATCCAACACAAAAATTCATTTTCGAGCAAATTCCTTATAAGATTCTCTATTTCCCTAAAATGCATCTAAAACAATAACATACCATGTGAAATCTTATAAGTAAAATAATAACACTGAAGAAATGTCTTCGATTGAGAATTTTTTAGCCAAATGATAATTGTAGTTTTAACACTTATCATACCCCCACACTTAACTTTTTCCTTGTCCTTATGGTAAATAAAAAAATTTCTAACTTGCCTATCTTCACTTCACATAACATATAGATTTCGCAATAAGTACTCATATTCCTCCCTCTAGCATTATACTTAGAGAATAGCTTTGAATAATTTCTATAAGTAAGTAATGTGCAATTTATATAGTCAAATGCATACCTTTGTCATTCGTAAAGAGGTTACTAAGTCATGTGTTCACATGGAGAATGATATGCTTGCTTAAAACCATCTTCCTATACCATAGTCAAAATCTATAATGCTTTGGACAAAGAAAAGCACACTATTTTAGTATGATCTCAAGGCATTTTTAGGTAACCTAGGATATCTAACACTCATAAGTGGTTGCATTTTATGCTCCATACCACTTCTCACATTTGGCAACATAGTATATATACATTGTGTATATAAGCTTGATCAAAGTAGTTGCATTTTATGCTCCATACTACTTGGAATGCACCGATTTTTCATGTTGCACCAATATTGCATAGACATTTTCACACTCATTATATTCGTGTGCGCACCCATTTTTCATGCTTATGTATTTGTCTTTTCTCTCAACGAATGGTTGCATTTTACGCTTTGCACCATTCCTCAACTTTTGCATAGCTCATTGGCTATCTTCTCAATCTTGTAACTCTGAAAACAATACCCTCATCCTTTATTAATCAATACCTCAAGTATTATGACTATAGTTTCTTCCATATCCTATCTCTATTCTATGCTTCAAAAGATTATTAAAAACACTCATAGCATTTTTCCATACTTAGGCATACGAACTTAGAAATTAATCCACTTATAACATTAGCATTACATATAATAATGACTATATAAGGCTTACCCACTCATGTTGTCCAAAATCGTACTCCAAAACTCCGCTCAAATGCTTTGAATACGACTTACCACTCATCTTAGTTATATAAAATCACTATAGACTAGAAAGAAAAATTTAAGTCTCCCTTTTAAAACAAAAACAAGGTTAGTATAGACAAGGTATAAACAATCACTTCAAAATGTATTCTTCATCGGGTTTTTAACATATTTATAAAACACACAGCACAATTTTTTCATTTTCTTATTTATAAAACATGTGAAATAAAAAAATTAGGCACAATACGAGAAAAATAAAAATTACTCTTTCGTCCCCCACAGTCAAAGTACACAATGTCCTCATTGTTTGGAGTCACACCAAACTAATCCTAAAAAGAAAAGAGTAGACTAATCCTAAACTCACAAACAAATAAATAAACACACACAAATATGACTATCTATATCATGCAAGCATGCCAAACATGTTCAAACCATGATAGTAAACCAAACATATTATAAATAAGTCGGCAATTATTCAAATCACACAAATTACACAAATTAAAGTAAATAAAGAAACAAATTTTCAGAATTCAAAAGAAGAAACGAAGTTGTTAAGGCGATAGTTGATCATCTTGATGTCTCTTTCAAGATCTGCAAGCATGCACCATAAATCATCGACTTTGGTGTGAAGAGAATCTTGGCCGGATTGAAGGATTTCCAACCTTTTCAACACAAGACTCTTCTCTGATGTGGTAGAGCATTCTCCCCTTTATATCCTTCTTGCTTTAATTTCTTTATCATTTATCCTTAACACCTTTGCCTTCAACATATCTTGTTCAATTTTTTCTTCCCATGGTTTCCAATCATAGAAAACTTCTTTTTCTCCGACACATTTGACCAAAAACCCAACGTCAAATAAAACTTCCGAATTAAGTAACAAAATTTTATCTTCAATGGTGAATGTCTCCGTAAAGAAAGGAATTCGAGCAATTTGATAAAGCACATTTACCTTGCTCTTGCAACTGATTTCCAATGCTTCACAGTTTTTTGAAGCCTCCATTAAAACATTTATCATAATTCCAGCCATATCAACAGTTTTATGCTCCTTTACACATTCTAAAATAAACAGGTCTTCGGGGTAAAATCTTGAAGCGTTGACTCTACCGAATAATGCCAAACTAAGATAATAGTGTAGAAATAACATACTCGGATCTTGAATCCATCTACTAGAGTTCAAACTTTTAGAATACGAGACTGACTAGTGAGTCTCTTCCATTTTGGGTTAGGATCCCAATTCTCTCTTCTTAGAGCGAAATCAATCATCGAAAATTTGAGATAACTATTCAGACGTTGACGATCAAGTGTATATGTTTCTCCCCTTGTTTTTAAAGGTGATAGCATTCTTAGAATCATCAGCCCAATTAATAGTAACAAGTAATTTTAAATGAGTGTCTTTATTATTGCTTAAGACAATGCTACAATATCAGATCAAGTACAGAGTATGCAAGTAATCCACAACTTTCTTATGAATTCCTAAATCCAAAAGAGTTCCTCTATTGATAAAATACATACCAGACATGTTTGTATCCTTTATTGCTTCATAATGGTTTCCTTCTTCATCACTATAAAGAGGAAATGGACATTCGTACCATGCTTGCACATTAATGGCATTCTTCCATGATTGTCAATATTCTCTTGTCATCTTCTTGTCTTTGTAAGACACAACGAAAGAAGATTCAGAAATTTTGGTAATGAAAAGGACAGAATTTAAATAGAAAATGGTTGTTAGAAAATATTTGATGTCTGAAACATGATGGTTTAGGAGGAAATTTATAGGAAATAAAAAAGATAAAGGTGAAAAACTGTTAGAATTCCCATGGGTCGCGATCGTGATACTTGTTGCGATCATGACGAAGGAAATTTTAAAATTTAAAGAAATTCCTACACAAAATACACAAACGAGAAAACCAATCGCGATCGCAAACAGTTAAGAAAACTCATTTTTCATTAACTTAGCATAATTTCTTAGAATTATGTATGTTATGTATATTATTCTGAAAATTGGCAGTTTGCCAGATATTTTATATATTTTTATCTTTAAGTTGTATATTTGAATAATTATCATAAAAGAGAATTTTGGCAAAAAATTCAAGTTTGGTTTCCCCGGCAATGGTGCCAAAAACTTGTTCGCTACTTTTCCAAACACTAGATATAAGTTCTTTGAATAAACATGCATTATTAGTGCCGCTAGTGCAAAAGTAGAAAAGAGGAAACCACAAGTATACGGTTGCGATGTAGTTTAAAAAGCTTATCGATCCACAAGGAAAGAAACAAACTTAATTCAACCATAATTCAGATAAAACGGATAAATTGATAGGTAGGTGAATTGGGGATAGACTAGAGACAAGATAATGAAGAGTATAGAATCAAAAAATAATTAGGCACAAAGTTATTCCAGTTTAACACCTTCATTATGTTTTATTAACACATGCAAATATATCATATATGTTCTATATTATGATCTAGAGTTGATTTATTTTCATGTATGCAAACCCAAACACCAAATATATTATGCTTAGTAAGGATGGCTCTCATATAAACTATAATCATGCAAGTGAAGACAAATATATCTGAGTAGGACTATACCAAACTCGAGTAACAAGATTACGAATAAACTCCCATTTAAAGTTACTTGAATATGAATAGAATGTCTCCGCTTTTAATGCAAGACCAGTACCACTAATTATATTCAAACTCACATGCATAACAACAAAATGAACTCAATACCAAAAGTATGACATATCATATTTTCAGTCATAAAATGTATTAAGCATAGAGGAAATGTGATATGAAACAAATAAGAATTAAGTTTGATCAAACCGCCTTCTTAGATGGGTTGTCAATCCTTGATCGTGACCCTTCTTATACTTGAATCTCCAAATGCATTAATCTTTTGGATAGAATAAATTATTGATAATAGAACAAAATTTTTGATGAAGAACAATGAATTTTATTCATTAGTGTTTTGCAAGTACACTATAAAACAACACTCTAGAGAATAACTAAGAAACCTAGAACTATATAGATTTCTCTCTCTCATTTTTCTCTCTATCTATGGCTAATGTTTGGCAATTATGAAATCAGATCATCCCCTTATTGTTATAGCCAAAACTCCCTAAAAATAGAGGGTGAAAAGTTGCATCTCTTCATGCCATTAGTTGGTGAAAAGGTGCCCTATCTAAATGGTAGTTAATGGTGGTTGAAATACCACTTGGAAGATTATTTGTGTAGCCATTATCTTAGCGTGTCACGATCATGATATTGGATATCGTGCTCGTGGCTTTCTTATGCAAAACCTTCTGTCTTTGAATTATCATTGTCACGATTGTGGCTTTAGAGGTCACAAACAGTGATTTTTCAAGAGTCTTCATGTTGACTTTGGCTTCTTTCCATGCATCCAACACTTAGCCAATTTTATATCGAAATAAGTCCATTGCTGCTAACTTCTCGCACTTTTATTCCAAAAGCCACTACCTAGCAAATTCCTAATAAGATTCACCTATTTATTGAAAATGTATCTAAATCAACAAGATACCACGTGAAATCTTATAAATAAAATAATAACACTCAAGAAATGTCTACAGTTGAGAATTGTTTAGTCAAATGATAAGTGTAGTTTTAACACTTATTAGTGATGATGAGATCTTTATCAGCCAAGCAAAGTATGCCAAGGAAGTACTCAAGAAGTTTGACTTGGATAAAGTAAAGCCAATGTCAATACCCATGGCCACTAACACAATTCTGAGTAAAGGTGAGGAAAGTAAACATGTAGAGAGTAAGCTCTATAGAGGTATCATTTATTATCTACTTTACTTAACTGCTAGTAGGTCTGACATTCAATATGCTATATATTATTATGCAAGATATCAAGCTGACCTCGGAGAATCTCACATAGCTGTTGTTGAGAGAATTCTCAAGTACTTGCAAGGTTCTATGGATGCATGTTTATGGTATCCAAGTAATACAGATTTCACTCGAAGAGGATACACTGATGCTAACTATGGAAGAGACAAGTTAGAGAGGAAAAGTACCACTAGTGGATGTCATTTTCCTAGTGATTTTCTTGTAACATGGTATAGCAAGAAGCAAAATTTTATGGTACTGAGTACAACTAAGGTTGAGTACATGGATGCGGGAAGTTTTATAGCACAACTGCTATGGATCAAGCAGCAATTGGAGGTGCTAGCACTGAACCTCAGTTGATATTTTACTTTATTTTACCCTTATATGTTAGGTTTGAAGTCATTTTAAGGAAATTAGCCTCAAAGAAGAGCATTTTTTCCCATTTTCGGTTCTTCGTAGAAAGCTGATTTTTTTGACTACGTAAAATTGATTGGGGTACCGTAATCGATAGATCACAGTACCATTATCCCTATTGGGGTACCGTGATCACTTATTTCCTAATCAATTTTCACCGCCTTTCACCAAAGTTCCTATTTAAAATGCACCAATAACTGTACCGTGATCCTTGATAACGTACAGTGATTGACTTTTTAGGCAGAATATTTACTAAATTAATTTCTTTTTCCTGTTTAGTCAGGATTTGATTTCTTACCCGAGTTTCACACCCAAAAGCCTATAAATAGAGCACTAAATTCAATGTTTTGAAGGAGGAAAAATTCATATCAAAGCATCAAATCTCTATTTCAATTATTTCCTAGTTTTAGCAAGGTTTAGAACAAAGATAGAAATCTGAATATTTTTCTACTTGTTCTTCACCAAACTTTTACTCAAATCTCTTTCTTCAATCACTCAAAATATTTTCTTTTACCAAATCCATCTTTTTCAGTTTAGTTATTATTCGGGTTTTAGTAGAGTTTAGAATAACAAAAAGAACTCCATAGTTCTTCTTTTTATTATTTACTGAGCTATTATTCGACTTTGACACCTTTTCATCATATTTTCAATCCAGATTTGTTCTTCATCCTTCTTGAGGCTATTCCGGAGATTTTCTTCGATCCTAACACAAAACGAGTCCAAAACAAGAAGTTACACAATCTGAGACTGAATCTATTTCAATTTTGTCAGTTCCTTTATTTTCTTTATTTTTAAGCGGGTAAGCGCTCTTTGTGGTGATTTTGCAGAAGGAGTATTAGCTTGCACCCCCTGGTACACCTTCCTATGAACTCTCTATTTAAATTCCTGAAAACATTGATTTTGCCATGTTGTTTGTTATTCTGTATATCTGTGATCTGCTACCATGATATGGCAATCACGGTACCACAATCCAGATGGCGGTACTATGATCCCTTTATACAGGTACCGTTATCACTCTAGGTGAAATGCTATTTTTCTGCTTAACCTTTGTTTTATAGGATAATTCCCTAGAACCCGATCTATTTTATATTTTATTAATTTTATGTGTTATAAGCATGTTATAATTGATATGATATGATGTCATGATCGCATTGAGGCGGTATGTTTTGCATTAAATCAACTCTTTTTCTCATCTCCTTTCTTAAATGAATCATAGGTTACAATTGTTATCAAATAAATTAATGTTGGTAGTGGAACATGTGTTTAATCGGCTAAGTAATGAATAGATGGTTCGTCCGAACCCGAATCTCTACACTGTTGTTTAGCTTTATCTATTGGAGATGATAGTATTCCAGAATTTCTTAGAAAGAGCTGATCCAATTGGTGACTTTGAGTTATAATCCAAGGATTTAGGTTCTTGGAACTTTTCAAAATTATTTTCATAAAATCATAAAACCCCAGTGGATCGTAATGCCTTGATTTATGACCCACAAGTAGCTTTGACCCGAACTCGACCTGATCGACCCGGCTTGGAAAGCCTCGCCCGCTCACAGGAGGATTATGATATAAAGTCTAAGTGCCTTAAAGTCATGTGTGACCACAAAAGTTTAATTGACCTATCCAAGAATCCAATTCAATATAACAAGATGAATCATGTCAATATCATACATCACTTCATAAGGGATCATGTGCTTAAGGGAGAGGTCAAGTTGATTTACATCCCCACTGAAGAACAACGAGCTGACATATTCACAAAGCCTATTGGAAGTTGTTGGTCCCTATGCATACACTCAATGAGTCAGAGGGGGTGAATGACTCACTCAAAAACTTAGTAAACTTTTTCGCGATAATTTTAGGCTCCACTGAGTGAGGTCAGCTGGCTGAGTGAAATTCTGGAAAAACTTCAAAAGTAAAGAACCCAAAGATTTTTATACTGGTTCTGGAACCTATGCTTACATCCAGTCCTATGAGAGTGTCTCAGCTTTAATCCACTAATCTCATCCTTTACCCTAGGTGGAGAAGCCTTTTATAAATTCCCCAGTTACAATAAGTACCCTCCAAACTGCAATTGCTCACCCGTTGAGTAGAATACCCTCTTCTATCAGCAACTCAGTAAGAGTCTAAACAAGAGCTAGATTCAACTTATAAAATGTTGATCCAGTTACAATAATCAGATATTATTAATTGACTATCTATTCTATTCTTTCTCTTATTCTAAAGCAAATTCTCGCTGAGTAGTGCTTTCTTGCTTGAACTTCTTTAAAGCTTGCAAATTGGCAGATTTTTAACTTTTGAGAAATTTAGGTGCAATCACAAAGTTCTAACGCTACCCTTCTTGCTCCTTTTATAGATGGATTGAGAAAGTAGCCGTTGAACTTACTTTGGCATCTTCTAAAGTCAACAACTCATCTATTCACCCGTTGGTTCATCAAATCAATCCATTGGGAGATAGAATCACACTGTTGTGAGATAGAAAATCAATCCATTAGAGACAGATTGAAAATCCAGCTTCAATTTGAATTCTTTGTCATTTGATGTCAGTCTTCCATTAGAGAGAACTCTCGCTGACTTGCCATGTGTCTACTCCCCATTCCTTCTGGTATGACATGTTGCAGAGTGCGCAATACATGGTTGTTGATATGTAGAATTGCCCAAAATGGCAAATGACTTTTTGCAGCTTGAATATGGAAGACTTTATCATTTTCTTAATTAAACTGGGTCTTGTCAAGGCATTAATTCTTTTTGTCTTTGTCTCATTAATTTTCTGCAAAAAGCAAAGATCCCATTTTACCTTAATTGGTAAAGTCAATAGCTTTGACAGACATAAAGTAACTCAGCAAAATAATGTATCATAAAGCACAACTAAAGCAAAATCTAAATATAAAGTGCTGAGTGAATATTACTTAGTCAGCGACTAAAGTAGTTACTCAGCCCAGAACACTCAGAGTTAAACTAAATAGCTAGGTCAGCGGATACTCGAAATTCTGTCCTTGGATTTACTAACTCCCAAACAAACATAGACTATTTATTTTAACATCATTATTGATTTAATTAACTCAAATTGAAATTAATTGTTATGATCAAAACTTAAGCACCACTGAGTCATCAACTGAATCAGTCTAACCATGTGCTTGGTTCAACAATCTCCCCCATTTTGATCAATGGCAATTAACTAAGCGAGAATTAAATCAATAAGATATTTAGATCAGAGTTACCTTAGACTTATGCTTGATATGTCTTTTATTGAGCATGATCAATTTGCTAAGAGTGAATGCTAACTCCCTCATAATCCTTGATTCTTCTTAGTTCAACATTCCTCAATACTTCTCATATATTTTTACAAAAACATCAACCTATTTATATGCGGCCAAACATATATGGTGCCCCCCTAAAGTTAGCTCAAATCGTCCTTGGCAACCCCCAACTTTTAAGTGTGACACTTTACCCCCTAAAGTTGGCAAAACAGAACAGTTTTCCCCTTCATTGCCATGTGTCAGCTTCTAATTGGAGAATAAAAATCAAAAAATGACATCTTTGAAAACTCAAACCAACCATAATCTGACACATGGCATTGAGGGGTAAATTGTATCAGTTTTGCCAACTTTAGGGGACAAAGTGTCACACTTGAAAGTTGGGGGTGGCCAAGGGTAGTTTGAGCCAACTTTAGGAGGCTGCAGATGGGTTTGGCCTATATATGCAGCAGAAAATACAAGAAGTTAGGAAGATCTTAACTTAGAACAGAATGAGTAATCTTTTCATTAAAAATAACTTGAGTACAAATAACAAAGAGTTAGTCTATACTAAGTTTTACAATAAGCTCTAATGATTACAAAGATTTTGTTCTGTTTAGGCATAGGTGGTGCTCCAAGGTTAGCTTTTCTCTCTCCAAACACCTGCTGATCCCATCTTGATTTCTTCTCTTTGGGCAGCGTGATCTCCTTGCCTTTCTTCTTTCTTGTCTTATTATATTCTCTCTAAATGTGCTCCAGTTCCTTGGATAAATTATAAGAAAAATCAGCAACCCTCTGATCTCTTTATCTCTCTTCTTACTTGCACTTCTTGCCATCCTTCTCCCCCATTGCCATTGCATCCAAAATTGGTTGGGTTCGATGAATAAACGAGCTCAGAGATTCTTCAAATGTCTCGAGTTGACCATAAATGTTGGTTGAAAAGTTTTGCACTAACAGCTCATAGATTTCCTGAGAGATAGCTTCTTATTCTTTGAGAAAAGCGAATAAGCCTACTAAAGCACGTGATTGAGATAGATTGACTTAGTACTGAGCATTTAGTTCTTCCTTTGATATCTGGGTGAGACTAGCTAGAGCCTTAGCTTGATTATTTTCTCTGAGAATCCGCTCTAGCATGGGAGTGCTCCTTATGTGAGTAGTGACTTCTTCATGGATCTTATCAATTGCTTGACCATCATTGATGATGTATGAATGAACCTCCTTGATTTGATCGCCAATATCACCAAGTTTCTGATGGAGCGATGGTTCTTGTTCAACATCTGCCATTATAATATCACTAGTCAGAGTATTAGATATGTTCAGCCTTTTCAAGGCTTTTAGCACTTCTCCCTTTGAGTCCTTGACTCCCTTCAACACGTCCTCCTTTACAATTCTTAGCTAAGTGTGTAACCCATGGTGTTTAGTTACAATTATGATCAGCGCATTTACAGCATTAACAACTACATCCAAGCAAGTTGAATTATCACCATTCTCCATGATCAATATGCTATAGCTATCTAGAACTGCCTGTATAGCTTTTAAGAGGGGATTGAATTTATCTATCATTGAATTCCTGAAATCCCTCTCATCAGTCAAAACCTTGCAGTTGCTCTCATAAATTTTCTCCATCTTCTTTTTGAGCTCTACAACTTCCATCTTCAGATAGTCAGCCTTCCTACCCTCAATATTTAACAAAGGCAAAATGTGGGACACAACTGCTTTGACCAGAGAGAACTGGGTAGGGACTTATCTAAAATGGGCCTTCATCTCCTCAACTGCTTCTACAAACCCTTGCATAGGCTCAATAGCCTTTGTAAGTCTCCTCAGGACCTCCTCAGGTAGTAAAGATCTTGCAATTTCTGCATCAATTTTAGCTTCTTTCATAAGTCCTGGATATCTACCTCTCCCCATTCTCCATATATCTCCCAAAAGCTCAGCTTGGGGGTTGAATTGGGGTTGTGGTTGTGGTTGGTGAGGTGGTTGTTGTGGTTCTGGAATCTCTTCAATAATTGGAGGCCCTCTGATAATGGGTCCTTCCAATAGCAATGGTTCGCGCTCAGGAGATCCAATAGGTGAAAGGTATGGAATGATAGCTATTTGGTCAGAGTCTAAGTTCTTTGATTAGTCAGTAGTGGATGTGGATGGTGTTTGGGTTTCAGGTATTGGTAGGGTAGAAATGGGTATAGGTGAGAGTGGTGTTTCAGGTGATAGGTTAGGGAAAAGAAATGGTTCATAGTCCTCCTCTTCCTTCTCATCAACACCTTCAACAGTGGACTCACTAACCTGAGTTTGAGATTGCTCAATCAGCTAAGTTCCCTGCTCAACTACAACATCATCCTCCTTATCTTCCAAATCTCCCTCATCCTCATCAGTTACTACCTTCATCCTCTTCAATAATCCTATCTTCCTCTCCTTCCTTGCTTCCTTAGTTTCTTCAGCAGTAAAACTAACCTGCTAGTCAGATTCAAGCACATTAAATTCTGCAGCTTCTACTTCCACTACTTCATCTTCCTCCTGCGCCTCCTAGTTCTCAAATCCTTCAAGAGCTCTGATAATCTCTTCTACTATTTTAAGGACTTCTTTTTCGGCAAGATTGGCTACTATAGATCAAAGAATTTTCTTAGCACTAGCCTTAGTTCTTGCTGCTGCTTCCTCAGCCGTTCTCTTTATCTTAGCTTCTATGTCCTACTGCCTCTTTCTGATCCTTTCTTCTTCAGCAGCTTTCACTCTCTCAGCTTCCTCTAGATCCTAGACTATCCAGTTCCTTTCTTCACCTTTAACTTCTTCTTGGGCTATCCTACTTGGGGCATAGGAACTGATATAGCTTCTTGTCCTCTAATAGTCACTTTATCCAGCTCTGCTTCATCACTTTTTCTCTTCTTCTACTTCTTCAAAGGGATTTCTTCCCTTAATTATTGTCTTCTTGGGAATAGGGACAACTATAGGAACTGAGCTAATTGAGCTCCCTTTCTTCACTTCCTTTTTGGAGTCTCTCCTGACCTCCTTCTTCACTATCTTTTTCTTAGCCATATCTTCTCCTTTCTCCACTCTGAGTTTGGTGATTCTTTCAAGCTTACTGGCCATACAAAGGCATCTAAAGTTAGATCCTCCTCTTCTAGCTTAATAGGCTTCATTTTCATTATAGCCTTTGGATCCTTTGTTCTGACCTCTCCCTTCTTCAGTTTTATGTACTTGGTGTTGGCAAGCCTCTCATTACACTTTAATCTATGAAAATGAGCATTGCCCAATATTCTGGATTCAATCACCTCTAGTGCAATTCTACTCCTCAGTGCCCAAACTTCCAAGTCCAACTCATATGCCCTGCATATCTCCATTACTAGGTGTCCATATACCATATGCTTTGACACCTCTAAAAACCTATGCAAAATTACTAATGGCTAATTTATGCACATTCCATTAGTCAGAGCATAGATGAAGACTCTCTCAAACTTGGAGTAGCTTCCTATCGAAGCTGTCTTGGGCAGCAATACCTTTATCACAAGCTCATACACCTGCTTCCCTTCCTTAGTGAACATGGATGCTATGAATTCACTTACTTTATAGTCTTCTAGAACCTCATAGTCAATGGGTATGTCCATATGGTCTCCATCTTTTATCACGCACATCTTGAGCCCTCTCTCACGCATTCCCAGCAACCCAGCAATCAGCATTGAAGTAACAAACACTTTTCTATCCATTAGAGTAGTGATAAAAAGATCTATCTGTCCTTTAACTAAGTGAATTTCATGAAATAATGTTACCACTATTTGTTCGTAGCAACCACTCCTCTCAAGTGATGCTGCCGGGTCCACTTCCCAAATCTCTTATCACTGAGAAACTGAGCATATCTACAGTAGTTGGTGGCTCCACTTCAGTTCCTTCTATAAACTACCATTTTGTAGGAGTGTATTTCGATTCCAGCGGGAATGAACAACCTCTCCCTCTTGTTAATTTCAATCGCTACTAGAGCATCATGATCCCTTGTAGTGACCTAACATGTATTCTTATCTTTACTTACAAACAAGGAATTCTCAGAACTGGGTCCTGATGATCTCCCTGATGAACTCACCATTTGAAAGTGCTTTAATTGGGGATTTTAAGAAGGAAATTATAGAAGAAGAAATTTTGTAAAGTAACCTTTCCTCTTTTTGAATTTCTCCTTAAATAGCCAAAGACTCTTCATTAAGCCCTGCAATGCTACGTGTACGACTCACAATCCATGGTTATATTTGAATGGTTAGATTGAATGAAGTTTACCATAGGATTAATGAAAGTGAGAAACACGAGATAACTACAATTGAATATGGATTGTTTCATAACTTGCTACCGTTTCTATCAAGTTCAAATTTAAAAGTAAACCGGTGACAATTTAATGATGTGTCCAAAATTCAAGCTCTAAAAAGAAATACTTAACCTAATTCGCAGAAGCTTAGAGTGTGCCCTAATTTGGTCAGCTTCAGAATTGGTCAGCGGGAAATGTATTTCTTCAAATTGGATTGGACATTCCGATCAGGTCTCTCAGAGTGTTGAATTGATCCTTTCCAATGTGCTTTGTGAATATGTCAGCTCGTTGTTCTTTAGTAGGAATGTGGGTGAGCTTGACTTCTCCTTTTACCACATGATACCTTATGAAGTGATGTCTAATGTTGACATGGTTCATCCTACTATGTTGAATTGGATTCTATAGGTCAATTGAACTTTTGCTATACATAACTTCCTGTAGCCATATACTTAGCCTTAACTGTACTCAGAGCCATAGAAGTCTGCTTCTTGCTATACCATGTTAGAAGATAATCACCAAGGAAATGACATCCTCCTGTGGTGCTTTTTCTTTCAAGTTTATCTCTTCCATAGTCAGCATCTGTGTATCCTCTCAGAGTGAAATATGCATTACTTGGATACCATAAACTTGTATCAATA
This sequence comes from Euphorbia pulcherrima, assembly GCA_947683365.1. Taxonomy (NCBI): domain Eukaryota; kingdom Viridiplantae; phylum Streptophyta; class Magnoliopsida; order Malpighiales; family Euphorbiaceae; genus Euphorbia; species Euphorbia pulcherrima. Next base: position 34,689,590 of record CANTUS010000015.1, on the reverse strand, counting down.
GTGCCTAGTAAATACCTGATAATTCTCTTAACAGCAGCTAAGTGAGATTCTCTTGGGTCAGCTTGATATCTTGCACAATAACATATAATATATTGAATGACAAGCCTACTAGCAGTTAAGTAAAGTATAGAACCAATAATACTTCTGTAGAGCTTACTCTCTATAGGTTTACCTTCCTCATCTTTACTCAGAATAGTATCAGTGGCCATGGGTGTTGCCATTGGCTTGGCTCTATCGATATCAAACTTCTTGAGTACTTCCCTAGCATACTTAGCTTAGCTAATGAAGATCCCATCATGACCTTGCTTGATTTGTAAGCCAAGAAATAAATTAAGCTCTCCCATCATTGATATTTCAAACTCTTTCTTCATCTGCTGACTGAACTTTTTGCATAGCTTTTCATCAGTTGCTCTAAAAATGATGTCATCCATATATATTTGGACTAGCAACACATCTTGATGCTTCTTTTTTATAAATAGAGTTGTATCTACTTTTCCTTTAACATAACCTTTGTTGAGTAAAAAGTTAGTCAGTCTCTCATGCCAAGCTTTTATAGCCTATTTCAGTCTATACAGAGCCTTCTTCAGCTTAAAGACATGATCATGATACTTTGGATCTTCAAATCCTGGGGGCTGTCTGACATAGACTTCCTCTTGAATATAACCATTAAGAAATGCTCTCTTAACATCCATCTAAAATAATTTGAAGTTCATTTGAGATGCAAAAGCACAGAGAATTCTTATGGCTTCAAGTCTTACTACCGGTGCAAAGGTTTCTCCATAGTCAATGCCTTCTTGTTGATTGTAGCCTTGAGCAACTAGTCTGGCCTTGTTTCTGACAACATTTCTAGCTTCATCTAGCTTGTTCTTGAAAACCCATTTGGTGTCAATGATTGACTTTCCTTTAGGTTTCTCCTCCAAATCCCAAACTTCATTTCTTCTGAATTGGTCTAGCTCTTCTTGCTTTGCAATCATCCAGTTGTCATCAAACTCAGCATCTTTAAACTTCTTTGGCTCAATCAATGAGACATATGTTGAATGGCTCATCATTCTATTCAGGTGACCTCTAGTTTGCACTTGATTTTGCACACTGTCAAGAATCTTCTCAACATGGTGATCTCTCCTTGCTCTGACTTCTTTTGGTAGATCAGGATTAGCTAACTGAGCTACTGTCATTGGTTGAGCATCTACATCATCACCAAAGTTGATTGATTGGTCTAAGTCAACTTCATAATCTTCTTTTTCTGGTATTGGATCAGGAATAATAATGGCCTGACTGATTGATCCGCTGACTTGTTCCTTTTCCCTTTCATCATCACTGGCTTCTTTAACTGCATTATTAGTTTCATCAAAATCTACATGCATGGACTCCTCTAAGATGCCAGTCCTCTTGACATACACTCTATATACCCTACTGTATATTGAGTAACCCAAAAAGATTGCTTCATCAGCCTTGGGGTCAAATTTAGTCAATTGGTCTTTTGTGTTTAATATGAAGCATTTATAACCAAAGGCCGCCTTCAGATGACCAACCTTGGGCTTGCACCCCTTCCAAATTTCATAAGGAGTTTTATTCAAAATTGGGAGAATTAAAACCCTGTTTAGAATGTAACAAGCTGTGTTAACAGCCTCTCCCCATAAATACTTTGGCAGATTGTTATCACTCATCATAGAATAACCCATCTCTCCAATAGTGCAATTTTTTCTCTCAACAACCCTATTCTGCTTAAGTGTATGAGGGGAAGAAAAATTGTGGTCAATACCATGCTTAGAAAAAAATTCCTCAAACTACCTATTTTTTAACTCTCTTCTATGGTCACTGCGGATTTTATTAATTTTAAGGTATTTTTCATTCATGATCCGGGTAGCCAACCTAGAGAATGATTCAAATGTTTCATCTTTGCTTGCAAGCAAGACAATCCAAGTGAACCTGGTGATATCATCTACAATTATAGGGGTGTATTTCATTTCACCTAAACTTATTGGCACAATAGGCCTAAACAAATTCATGTGTAGAAGATCAAGGGGACGAGAAGAAGATATATCAGCTAATGATTTAAAGGTCTTCCTAAATTGTTTCCCAAGTTGGCATGATGAGAAGAATACATCGTTTTCAAAGGCTAGATTGGGTAAACGCTCATCAAGTTCATTTCTGGCTAATTTGGACAGATTGGTCATATTGATATGTCCTAACCTTTGGTACTATAGCCAAAAGGTTTCCTCCTTATAAACTAAGCATATATCATTGGAGCAAAGGGATAAATCAATCATATAAACATTATTGATTCTAGGAGCATAAAGAATAGTTTGGTCAAAGTTACAATCAATGACCGAGCAGCCTGTTAAGTCCGATACCATTTTCCTGCCTTTGTCACACAGCTGAGCAACACTTAGCAAGTTGAACTTCAGGCCTTTTACCAGAGACACATTATCAATTGAAGGCTTGACTCCTATTGTGCCATTTCCAGCAATCTTTCCCTTTTTTTGTCTTCAAAACTAACTCTTCCATTCCTTCTTCGATCTAATGTGATGAATTGCTTTTGATCACCAGTCGTATGCCTCGAGCATCCACTATCCAAACACCATATTCTTCTGTCATTAGTGGATCTTAGACTCACCTGCAAAACAATTAAGTATTCTTATGTACCCATGCCTTTTTTTGCTAGGTCCTCCCTTGTTAGTGGTGGTAATCCTTGACCAGTCATACTCATCATAGTAACCATTTTTGTGCCTACACATGGCTGTTACATGTCCTGGCTTTCCATAAAAACTACAAGCGGCCTTAGGATTAGGCCTGCTCACTTTATTCTTTTGAGAAACCTTCTCAAAGTGGTGAGTACAGTTTCTCTAAGTATTCTAGCTAGGTTGAGGAGGGACCTGTACCTTTTTCAAAGCTATTAATTCAGCAGCTAGCTCATCCAATTTCTTAGTGAGTTTGCTGTTGTATCCATTATGGTACTCAGCTTTTTCCATTCAGTATAAGATGTCAAGTGAGGTAGAAGAGTTGACATCTTCTAGATCATGACACATCCTCTGGAGTGCTTTGATGTATTTGGTTAACTTCTAAGTCACATTAATAACATCACTAAGCACTGCGACAAGCTCATCTGAAGATAAAGGGGGGTTTAAAATTTACCTCAATATGATTTCTTCTATCTCTGCTCTAGTTAGTTGATTGATTGGCAGCGGAAGAAGATGGTTGGTTAGCTGACTCTAAGTTGGGTAGATCATCCTTAGCCTTAAAACACACATTGATGGAATCTTGTGCCTCTTCATTTGAGGATGATGACTCTTGTTCAGAGTCACTCCAGGTAGCAGCAAGGGCATTCTTATCCTTCTTCTTTTTGAACCTGTTCTTCTTAGATTTTGGACAGCTAGACTGGATATGCCCCTTCTTATCACATTCAAAGCATTTAATATCTTTGTTATGCTCTTTGTTGAACTCCTTTCTTATACTTGCCTATCTTTCTGTACTTCTGGAAGCTTTTGTCTTTCCCCAAGAACCTTCCGAAATTCTTGGTCATCAGTGTAGTTTCTTTCTTTCTGTCCTTTGGATATTCTTCCTCAAAGGAATCTTCATCATCATCAGCTCTAAGAACAATAGCCTGCTAGAGCTCTCTCTTTCCTTATGCATGTGCTTCTTAGACTCATCTTCATACTGCCTCAAGGACATCTCACGAGTCAGCATCAAACTTGTAAGTCTTCAAATCAAGGGCATCTTCAATGGTACTCTTCTTTGCTTCCCATTCCTAAGTTAAGCTTCTAAGGATCTTTTTGACAGTTTCTTCCTTAGTGAAGCTTTTCCAAGTCTTTTAAGCTCATTGAGAATATTCATGAATCTGGTATTCATGTTGGAAATGTCCTCTTTGGGTTCCATCTAAAACATCTCATAACTTTCCATGAGAATGTTGATCTTGGACACTTTTACCCCATCAGTACCTTTATAAGTTACTTCCAACTTCTTCCAAATCTCTTTGGCAGTCTCAAATCTTGAAATGCCATTGAACTCAATAGCATCAAGATTACAATGAAGATAGTTGATAGAAGCTACATTTTCCTCTAGTCTGACCAAGTCCTAACTGTCCCACTCGTCAAAGTACTTTTTAACTTTTACTCCATTCTTCACAATGCTAGGAACATATGGCCCTTCAACAATAGCCATCCAAACATGCATACTTTATGACTGGATGAAATTCTTCATCATGTTCTTCCAATATGTATAATGTTCTCCATTGAACATAGGAGGTCTGGTGACTGACATGCCTTCTGACATAATATAAGCTTGGGCTCTTCCACCAGATTCTCCTCCTTTGTACGCCATGATCTTTATCTCAAGATTGTGAAATCTTTGAAATGAGAATGTCTTTGATACCACTTGTTGGTCCCTATGCATACACTCAATGAGTTAGAGGGGGGTGAATTGCTCACTCAAAACTTAGTAAACTTTTTTGCGATAATTATAGGCTCCGCTGAGTGAGGTCAGCTGGCTGAGTGAAATTCTGGAAAAACTTCAAAAGTAAAGAACATAAAGATTTTTATACTAGTTTGGTAACCTATGCTTACATCTAGTCTCGAGAGAGTGTCCCGGCTTTAATCCACTAATCTCTACTCCTTTACCCTAGGAGGAGAAGCCTTTCACAAATTCCCAAATTATAGCAAGTACCCTCCAAACTGCAATCACTCACCCGCTGAGTAGAATACCCTCTTCTATCAGCAACTCAATAAGAGTCTAAACAAGAGCTGGATTCAACTTATAAAATGTTAATCCAATTACAATAATCAGATATTACAAATTGATGATCTATTCTATTCCCTCTTGTTCTAAAGCAAATTCTTGCAGAGTAGTGCTTTCTTACTTGAACTTCTTTAAAGCCTGTAAATTGGTAGATTTTTAGCTTCTAAGAAATTCAGGTGTAATCACAAAGTTCTAACACTTTCCTTCTTGCTCCTTTTATAGATGGATTGAGAAAGTAGCCATTGAACTTACCTTGGCATCTTCTAAAGTTGATACCTCATCTATTCACCCGTTGCTTCTTCAAATCAATCAGTTGGGAGATAGAATCACACCATTATGAGATAGAAAATCAATTCGCTAGAGACAGATTGAAAATTGAGCTTTAATTTGAATTCCTTGTTGTTTAATGCCAGTCTTCCGTTAGAGAGAACTCGCACTGATTTGGCACGTGTATTCTTCCCATTCTTTTTGGTATTTTGACATGTTGTAGAGTGCACGATACAAGGTTGTTGATATGCAAAATTGCCCAAAATGGCAAATGACTTTTTGCAGCTTGAATATGGAAGACTTTGTCATTTTCTTCATTAAACTGGGTCTTGTCAACGCATTAATTCTTTTTTTTGTCTCATTAATGTTCTGTAAAAAGCAATACTAAAAGCAAAGATCTCATTTTACCTTCAATAGTAAAGTCAGTAGCTTTGACAAACATAAAGTAACTCAGCGAAATAATGTATCATAAAGCACAGCTAAAGAAAAATCTAAATATCAAGCATGAAGTGAATATTACTTAGTCAGTGACTAAAGTAGTTACTCTGCCCAGAACACTCATAGTTAAACTAAATAGCTAGGTCAGCGGAGACTCAAAATTCTACCCTTGAATAATCTAACTCCCTAACAACCATAAACTATTTATTTTAACATCATTATTAATTTAATTAACTCAAACTGAACTTAATTATTATGATCAAAACTTAAGCACCACTCAGCCATCCACTGAATCAGTCTAACCATGTGCTTGGTTCAACAGAAATGATCAATTTAACATTTTGAAGGAATTGATTGGAATGTCCAATCCAATTTAAAGTTTAGTGGCTCTTGCTGCCATTTCTGGAGCTGACCTACATTCACACTCTAAGCTATCTGCAATTTAGGTTAAGTATTTCTTTTCGTGCTTGAATTTTGGACACGTCATTAAAGCTGTCACCAGTTTATTTTCAAATGGAAACTTGATTGAAGCAAAAACAGGTCTTAAAACATTCCACATTTAACTATTATTACCCCATGATTTTTTCCATGATTAATTTCACGAAAATCGTTGTTCAATCTTACCATTGAAATCCGATCATTGTTTATGAGTCAAACATGTAGTGGTTTGCACATGTAATTTGAATATTTCTGCTATTTAAGAGAGAAGATTGAAGCCAAAGGGTTTTACGCTTACAAAAATTCTTTTGCAATTTTCTCTAATCCCTAATTTTCCCAAATTTCCTCTAAGTTATTTTCATGGCAAGTTCTTCAAGAAGAATCTAGAAATCCACTGAGATGGAATCCTTTGAGAAGTTATTTGTTTAGAGGGAAGAAAAATCTTAGTATACCACTCGCGACCATGTTGCAAGATTTGTTTACAGCTTTAAAGAAAATGAGGAAGTATTCATTCCAAAAGGCATAAATTATGTACCAACAAAATGGTTCATGAAGGAGAAAAAAGAGGTAGTAGAGCCTAATACAGTTGAGCTTGTGAGTTTTGCTAATGATGACAGATTTGGCAAGTGGATGCACCAGCAAAACCTCATGGGTTTCTTCGAGTTATCTAGTGGATGCTACGAGCACATTGTGGAGAGGTTTTATAGAGGAATGCTTATAATTGAAGAATTGAACGATACCTTTGTTACAATGCTGCTAGAAAGACCTGTCTATATCACTCCAGGTTGATTGCGAATCTCTTGGGGAAGAAATTTTAAAGGATTGAAGCAAGAGTGTTAGAGGATGAGGAGTATGTAGTTATGCCAGTGGACTATGAGGTCCCAGCTTACTACAAGTCTAGAGAACTTGTACCCTTCTCATTCTCTAAGAAGGACAAGCAGGCACATGAGCTGGTTATAAAGATTTTGCTACGAAAGACTGAATCTACATGTAGTTGTTCTAAATTTGAAAGAGTATTTATATACGTTGTTATTGAAGGTATGAAAATCAACTGCCCTATGGCCATCTTTCATAGATTCTTTAAAGTTTCCAGGCATATGGTGTATGGGCATTTGATCATGGTGATTTGCCGAGCCTATGGGCTGGACTTGGAGGGGGTATGATATCAGGAAAGGGATTGAATACAAGGTGATTGAGACCAAGATCATCGCCAATGCTCACTTCTATGGGATTCATGTTGGTGATACTTTAACCAAACACCAAAAGTTAAAGGCTGGATAGAAGAGGACTGAAAGTCCTTAAGCTACCTTCTACTTAAAGCCTGTGCTACCTGAAGATGAAGATCAAGAACTAGCTAATGTAGTGGCTAGGGGCTAGTCGAAGAACAGGGAAGGTGGAGGAGAATAAGTAAACAAATAAGGAAGTAAAAAGGGGAACGAAAGATGCAAAGCCAGCCGAAATCCCTGCTGATAAGAGACCAAGGTCACAGAGGAATGTTCCTTCTATGGATCCAAGAAAGCCAACTCCTAGGGTGATCGAGGAGGAGAAGGCTACTTTAGCTGAGTTGAGGGAGGATATCCCTCTAGTAAAGTATAGAAAGAGGTAAGTTATAGACCTAGAGAAGGAGTTTGAGAAGAATGAAGGACACACAGCTACATCAGTGTCTGTTCTTGTTATTGGTCATCCTATGAAGAGGCTGGTAGAGAAGAACATTACTAGTATTACCCAAGACCTTAAGGAGGCTGAGGCAGTGAAAGTTGCGGAGGCTGATAGGATTGCAAAGAAGATAGAGGTAGAGAAAGCAACTATTAAGAAGAGAGCTGAAGCTGCAGCTGCTAAGGCTAAAGCTAAGATTTAAGAAGTGATAAAGAATGCCACTGAAAAGCTTCCTGAAAAAAATGTAGAAAGTGCATTGGCTGAAGTGATTGAAGCTCTAGATGGGTTAGATAAAGAAGAGGAGAATGATGAGAGTATTGAAGAGAAAGCTATCAACTCAGTCAGCTTTGATGTGGCTGATGAGGAGGATGAAGAGCAGACAACTCAGCTGGATGAACAAGCTACAATAGCTCTGTCTAGTAAGCTAATTGTCAAAGGTGTTGCTAAAGAGGCTAAGGAGTAGCCAAAATAAACCTTTCTTTTCCCAATCTCTTCAACCCAAACACCACTCTCACCAAAACCCCTTTCCAAGAAACCTCTTATTATTCAATCACAATCATCTCCACTATCACCACCCACTACTTCTGACCAAACAACCAACCCATTTATCATTCCTTTACTTTCCCTAGTTAGATCACCTACACAAAGTCCATTTCTCCTAAAAGGACCATGGTCTAGTCCAACTATCAAGGAGATTCCATCTGGCCAACAACCACCAAAACAACCTCACCCTCAACTTAATCCAAATGCTAAGTTAATTGAAAAGCTAAGCAAGCTAGGGAGGGAGAAGTATCCAACACTAAGGACATCTAAAGAGACAGATTCTACCATAGTCAAATCTGTACTATCTAAGGAAGTGTTGAGGAGACTTGCCATGGCTAATGAGTTAGTGAAAGGATTGTTTAATATAGTGGAGAAGTTCAAGGAGCTTTTGAAGGGAGTCCCTACTTCATACTTGCTGGCAAAAGTAGTGATGTCACACTTGGCACCTTTTCTTAAAGTTATAGGTAGGAAGGCTGACCTTGTGAAGATGGAAGTAAGGGAGATCAAGGAACTAGTGCTACATATAGGCTAGGTGTGAGCAGGAGAATGATTATTTCATATGCGATGGGCAATATGGGGATTCGTTGCTAGAGCGCGGGGCTCGTTGTATGTGTGAACATACTTGGAATTTCCAATTGGGAAAAGGGGTCGAGGACTCCTCGAAGGATTAGCCTTTTATTGTGGGAACAGGGTCCCTATTTTATATAATGTAAGAGTCACCACCCGGATCAGCTCTTCTGGGAAATTGGTGGTATAGCTGATCCAGGTAGGATTCCTATATCGATAAAAGAGAGATTCTAGCTCCGGATGAAATAGTTACTTGCCATTTGAATTTGGATATATTTATGGAAAATCTTTTATCATCATATTGAATTTATAATAAGTAAAAAGGGTAAGTTAAAGAAATACGACCTGCACTGGCCTAGCCCATAGAGCGTGGGCCCAGTGCGATCTGATTACTTCATATCGACAGAGATTAAAAATGCATGGTTGAAAATAATATTTGACCCTCAGTTGCCTTTTGTTTGCTTCAGGATGAGTGGAAGGCCTAGTATTAACTAGAACCGCGTTTACTTTTAGGAGTGTCTCAAGATTTCTATGGAGATAACCTCGAGAGACTTTATAGTAGGCTTCTTTGAATGTTTGGGAGCTTGTGGATAGCTTCTTGGCTAAAAGCTAGTTTAGAAAGGGGTATCTGTACCTTGGTATAGTTTTGGGATATTTTTGGTATAGGCTCGATACTACGAGGGATTTTTAGAAAGGGATTTTCAAGAAATTGTATTACTTTCTGATTTTTGATCGATTGTCGTTGTTCGAAAATGTCTGGGGATGCTTTCCTTTTATAAAATTTTTAGGAGCATCGATCGATACATATGGAAGTATTGATCGACGCAAATGAGTTATAGTAGGCTTACTCTGTCATCAGGCCTAGATTCCTTATAAGCGATGATCGACACATAGGAGAAGTGTCGATCGATGCATCTCAGGCAGTGGTAGCTTTACTTAGTCACGATTATAGGTTTGATGAGTCAGTAGGGAGATTGATATGTATCTGCGTCGATCGTCGTGATAAGAACCGTTGATCAACCCATGTTGGAAGCCAACAAGCATCGATCAATATTTCTGATTAGGAAGCCAGAATCTTGTTTCCTATGAGGGAGTTTTTGGGTTTCAGGGTAAAATGCAATCTTTATTAGTACCGATTAGCCACTTTCTAAAAAAGGTCTTGGATATCATTAGTCCTGGAATGGACTGTGCTCACACCAGGAGCAGAATCAGTTCAAGTTGGAGGAAAGGAGATAAAAAATTCACTGATTGATAACTTCAATCATGTACTTTAAAGCTTGCAAGCTTTGCTTAATGGATACTCAAATCTGAACAAGGAATTTGAAGATAACTCAAATGAGCTGAGGAAATTGATTCAAGCTGTTGATGATTTGACCTATTCTATACAGCAAAATCAAGGCAACTCTAATCAACTTAGTTATGTAAAGGATGAGTTGTTAGAGGGAGGTGTTGAGAGATTTGAGAAGGATGAACATTTCTGATTATGTGATAAGTTATATAATCATGACTGACACTGAGAAAGAGCCCCTGCTACACAAGAAAATGAATTTTATCAAAGACTGATTTTTGCTACTCATACTGATGTCTACATTTAATTCACCAGCAAAAGCCCTCCAATATAAGGAATGTGTCTTCTTCGAAAAGATGATCAGTGAAAACAACCAAGAGAGAACTTTGTCCTATTTGACTCAAATCTCAAAGGAAGGTATTAGTGTGCAATTGAAGTTTAGTCAGTCATAATCAAGAGCCACTATTGCACTATTGTCATTCCTAAGAGAACATAAGTTTATTTCTAACGTTATCTATGAATCCTTGGTCAAGCATTTTGAGGCAAACATCTTTGGGGACCTAGTTGTTTTTGAGAAGTCCCTCCTGTCATTTAACCAAGCTCCTGAAGCCATTCTTAAGTTAATGGAAATGGGGGAGAAGGAGCGCGAGAAAAGGGAGAAAGAAGAGAAGGAAATAGCTGCAATAGTTGTTGATGCGACTTTTGAAATGTCAAGAGGATTGAAGGAGCTGAAGAAGGAATATCAGGAGCTTAGAAAGAAGAATGACAAGGATCCTATGCTAGAATAGAGGAAGAAGCCATCAAGATAGGATCAAGATGAGTTTGAGAGAAGAGATGCTCAATTGAAAGGACCCCCTTTGCCAAGAAATTTTTAGAATAGAACTCTGTAATCTTTAGCTTCAAACTGTAAACTTAGTAAAGTTTAACTCACTATTGATCTATACTCAAGTTATATCTATAAAAGGTTACTCATTATGTTCTAAGTTAAGATCTTCTTAAGTTCTCATGTTTTATCTGCTATATATATCTCACTGACCTTGTAGAGAACTATGAGAAGTAATGGTGAATGCTTATATGAAGAGAAGTCTACCACTATGAGGGAGTTAGCATTCACTTTCAGTTAAAGGATGCTAAAACTATGTGTGTGTGTGTGTGGGGGGGGGGGGGGGGGGGGTTTGCATCTACTATGAGCTAATCCTTATCTAAATAACATATTGATTTAATTTCTCGCTTAGTAAGTTATCATTGATCAAAATGTGCGAGATTGTTGAACCTAGCACAAGTTGGCCTGACTCAGTGACTGACTCAATTGTGCTTAAAGTTTTGATCATGTCATATTAGCTTAGTTTAAGTTAATTAAATCAATAATGATGTTAGGTCAGTTAGATTAATGTTCTTAGCTAAATGTATTGACTTAAGGGTAGGGTTAAATATTTTAGCTGACTTAGTTTACGGATTTAACTCAGTGTGTCTTGAGCTATTCAATTACTCATGTCTGTTGACTGAGTACTGTTCACTAAGCCCACGTTATTAAGATTATATCTTAGTTGTGCTTTTTATTTGCATCTTTGGCTTAGTTGATTGGATTATATAATTGAGCCGACCTTTCCATTTGAAGAAAAATGGAATATTCTTGTTTGTCTCACCTTTTACAAAAATCAAACTTACGCATCATACAGAAGACAAAAGTAATTAATTGGCGACAACAAGCAGTGCTATGTAACAAAAGTTTTCCGGAGAAAAGGTACAAGAAGACAAAGTCAAAACAGATCTTTATAGCAAGTTTCTCCTGCCATTGCGTGCCTCTGTAAATGCGTCAAAGTACCCGAGGAAATGGGAAGATGACATATATCAAGGCAGCGCAGTTTCTCTCACAACGGATTTCTTGCATCAATAGAAAAGAAATTTAAATTTGCAACACAAAATCAATCCCTCTCACAATAGATTGATTTCTATGTCACAATAATGTGATTCTATCTCCTAACGGATCGATTTAAAGAAGCAACGGGTGGATAGCTGAGCTAGCAAATTACAGAAGATACCAAGATAAGTTCAATTACTACTTTCAAGCTTTTCACCATAAAAGGATCAAGAAGTTAAGCGTTAGAACTTGGTGAATACACCTGAATTTTTACTAAGCTGCAACTCTATCCAAATCACATTATCAAAAGAAATTCAACTAAAGAAGAAGCAACTCAACCCAAAATCTATTTAAAAGATTAGAGAGAATATAATAGATCAATTTTCATTGCAAATATGATTTATTATAACAGGATCATTGTTTCTAATACTTCAATCTTGTTTCTTAGTGAAACTCCTCCAGTTGTTGATAGAAGAGGGTAATGTAGTCAGCGGGTGAGTGATTACAGTTTGGAGGGAACTTTCTATAATTGGGAACTTTGTGATAGGCTTCTCCACCTAGGGTAAAGGAAGTGGATTAAACACTCTCTTAGGACTCTAGATTGGCACAAGTTGTTGAACTAGTATAAATCTTTGTGTTCTTCACTTAGTAGTTGAAGTTTCTCATTGGTGTGAACAAGGGCTTTTCGATCTCCTTGGAATGATGATGACTTGTTTCTCCGTCCTTTTACGCTTCTAGCAAATTTATTTTTATCCGGGTTTGAATCGCAATTGGAGGTAACCCCTTCGATGGTTTTCGGACTTAACCGGACCTAAACCTAATTTAAATGCCTTACTAAATTACCTAAAATCTAAAATGCTTTTTAAATTTGAAAATTTGTTTTTCCCATGCTCCCCCTGGCCTGCCTGAGCTACCGCCACCGTCACTATCAATGATGGCACCTATTCAGGTGGCGGCGGTTGCCGCCACCTTTGTGGTATCCAACGTCGTCGTGTTGACGGCCATCGCCGTGTTGCTGGCTCCCACTGTACGGGGTGGTCACCCCTGTTGTGAAGCCTCCCTCGCTACTATGGAAGCGACCACTGCCATGGCGATGGCGGTGGCTGCCATGATGGTGGCGGTGGTCGCTATAACTATAGCGGCCACCTTGGTTCGGCTTGTTGCAGGCTGTGCCACCTCATTTCCTTCTCTCTCTTTCGATTGGATGAAGATTTTTCCCAAAAATTCACCAAGTTGGTGTGTTATTATGAGTGAGAACTATTTAAACCCATCTAAGAGAGAGATCTAGGGGCTTTTTCTCGAATTTGAGATTAACATCTGATATTTGAGAGAAAAATCAAGAATAAGAGAGAGAGGAATGAGCTAGTGAGAGAAAGCTTAAGAAAAGCATAGAATCCGAGTTTAATCCTTCCTAATCTCGATTCTTAGTTGTTCTTAGGCTTAATCTCGTAGCTTAATCACTAAAATCGGTTAGAAATCATAGGTTAAAATGAATTAAGTAGGTTTTTAGTGACTTTTCTCAAATACCACCTAAAAGTTCGTCACTTATCTATCATTGATTTTGTCACTGCTTTTGTCACCATTCTATCATAAATCATCAAAGGGACCTCACCAAGGATTGGTTTGAGTCTCCAAAGATAGATTAACGGCCTAGAGGTAACAAAACTGAGTTCCTTTTTCTTTTTACTACTTTTTATCATATTTTAGTTGCTATTTTTGGTTTTTTTGGTGCTTGTTTCCTTGGTGTTTTTGGGAAATCCCGGAAAATGGCCAGACCTCTATAGGGATAGCCTTTACAGCTATCCCTATAGCCTTGGCCACCATCCTTATAGCGGTGAACCCTATCCCGATAAAGGTCCCGCTATTTTCTCTGATTTTTGGGCATTTTCTTCCCCAAATCTATAGCATCAACATCATTTGCGTGTTTTAATTCCAGATCTATTGAATTAATGATTGATTATGATTTAAAACTTCGATGATTTTGAGCTTATGGATGTTAAAACACCTGACTCCCCTTAAACTCAAATTCTGATGGCAAGGCTGTGTTTACAGCCTTGGCTACCGTCCCTATAGCGGTGGCGGCTATAGCAACGGCGGCCAAGGCTGCCGCTACAACCTTGTGCATCTGAGTTTGATTTTAATCTCATTTTCGATCCGTTCTTTTATCGTTTTTCATCTTTTCTCTTGTTTTTCTTCGTGTTCTTAATCTGTAAATATTTATATGATAACCTGGAATTTCATTTTGATTGTTTTCATATGGTGAAATAATTAGTTAACCGGTTAAATCGTTCAACTCGTCTTAAAAATTGGTTTCTTGTCATCGAAAAATCGCTTTAAATTATTTCTTGCCATGTGGATCACATTTTGGTGTGATTATCATTCGTTCTTGATTTATTTGTGGTTATTGGATGTTTTGTCTCGTTTGAAGCTGGGTTCGTGTTGGTAAGTTTGGTTGAAACCCCGGTTTCGGTCTCTTATACATTTTATCTGTTTTACTTTTCCTCGCACTAGAAAAATGTATAGGTATTTGTAAAGCCATGTAATAATTATTTATTTGCTTTATTTATGGATTTATCGCATGATTTGCCGCATGATGTATGATTATTTTAATCGAAAACACTAATTAGGAGGATTTAAATCGTATAAGAACTAAAGTCACCTTTATTAAAATGTAAATGGATTGATTTAATAAATGAAAAGTAAGCAACATCATCCAAACTCAGAATCTCTATTTTAAGGTTCGGTCTAACCACCCGGTGGGAATATCGTACCCAAATTCCTGGTAGAACTAATCCAAGTGCGACTCTGTCTTAAAATACAAGATTTTGGGTCTCGTATCTCTTAACATTCAAATAAGACTAAAATTCAACTTCAACAGCGCTTTTATTAGTCTTTTTTTATCACACCTCTAAATCGAGGATCAATCCTTCGACTCGCTTTGGCACAAATATTTTTCCTGCATCCTTAAGGGCTGAGAAAAGGTCGTCTATTTATAGTGGCGACTCTGCTGGGGATTTCCTCTTAACATAAAATTTCGGAAAATCGCTTTCATTTTCAAAAATTGGTTAAGGGATTTTGATGATGTGATGAAATCATTTTAAATCAAAGCATTATTTCTTATGCCTTTTGAATCCATCGCGTAGTTAAATTTTAAGTTAATGTGCCATTATGTTACCCTGTGAAGCTCACTTGTATACCTCATGCTCGCCAGGAATTGGGGATATTTGTGGGTGGATCACTCATTTCAACCAATACGTAATTCCTGCAATAGCACTCATTTGAGGGGTGGTCGAGTTACGCAAAATCAGGGTAAACGAGACCCTTCTACAATATTGTTCTACAATACCAGCAGTTTGAGACCATGAACCGTATTACATAAAGCCATAGCAACTTCCCCTTAGGAAATCACCAGAATATGCATGTCTTAGATTTAGGTCACATACTCAATTGTCATTTGTTGGCGCTTGATTTAAGCCCCAGATCTTTTTAATGGTGTTGTGCAGGATTCATAAGGTCGGAAGAAGTTCATTTTTCACATGCTATTTGTGTTATGCTCATGCATACGCACCTTATGCATAGGGCGCCTGTGGCCGACCTTTATTTTATTCTTTCGCTTACCTTTACTCTCTCCTCACTTGAAAGGGGGATTTAACAAAATTCCTAAGATTGTTCAAGTCCCAAGGAACCGTATCTAGTTTACTAGGCACAGTGAGGGATTCGCACATCTCACGTATTTTGGGTTTAAGCTTCACATCATATGCTTTTTTGCTCTCTACCTCTCTAAACCACCCATGTATATACGACATTCATCACTCAAATAATTATACAACCATTCAATTCATCCATAGTTTGATTCTAACTGATCATCTTCCGGTTTCTCAGTTAGGTCAAGATGTCCCCATCGTCACAGTCCTCTTTGGCTCTAACTCAATCATCGTTTGGTTCACCAATCAATGATTTTAATTTCAGAATCTACTTTGTCTACCATGTCTGATTTACCTCTAGTTAGTGGAATTTCTTCAAAGGGTAAGCCTCCTCCTCTTCCTCCTCCTCTGGCCGATCAGAATCAATCACAGTTAGGTGCCGAGATAGCCGGCACTATGGCCATACTTTTATAGTCTGATCTATTCTGTGTTTCCATCCAAGAGCAAGTTCGATCAGCTCTGAGAGAAGAGAGAGAGGCTTAGAGGCCATGAGGGCCAGTGTTTCAAGCTCAGGGATAGTTAGAGACCACTCAGAATGGATCTAGTAAAGCTTCACCCATTCAGCATCAGTTTTCAGCTCCGCCACTCCCACCTATCCGACCGAGTTAGTTTCAGTTCAATTAGTCCTCACTTCAGGCTCCCTTGACTTTTACTCCACTGATAATTGCTTTTCCTCCTCCCCCGCATTTGAGACCTACCACTCAGACTCCCATCTTCCCCACTTTCTCAAGGGGTTTTACTCCGCAAATGGCCATCCCATCTGGTGGTTTTGACCTTCCAGCAACACCACCAACATCCTTTACGTCATCTCCTCCCAATTTTGTGGTCACTCAGCATGGAACTACTTACCCTAAAAACTCATTTGCTCACCCTCAAGTTGAGATTCCAGCTCCACCTCCACCATTTCAGTTTAGAGCCACTTCTATACACAACGACCAGGTCACAACACCTTCAGGTGTGGCACTCCTCGACCAGGTCATGCAATCTTCAAGCGTGACACCCAAAGTGGTGGCGCTTTTGAAACAGTTACTAACCAAGAGTGAAGAGAGGGAAGAAGAGAGGGATGAAGATTGGGTTCTGAAGAACTTTTTAATGCCCAGAATGGAAGCCTACTCCGGTGAGGGACCTCCTAAATCCCACAACGTGATGTACGAGTGAATTATGTATGTTCAGAAGATTGGGGATAAAGTTCTTGCTAAGTTGTTTCTATGTACTTTGTTTGGGCCCATGCTTGAATGGTATAATATCCTCCCTAAGTCGACAATCCTAGATTGGACGCTCCTTTCCAAAGCCTTAATCGGTCACTATGGTTTTAATTCCACCATGGAAACCACTATTCCACATCTCAAGGCCATTAAGCCAAAGTAGGGCGAGTCTTTTAAGTCTTACTTCAATAGATGGTTGGCCAATCAAGTTCTGTTGAAATAGAAGCTCAATTTAAAGGAGATGATCCTAAAGCTTCTCGAAGGTGCTCTCCCGGTTCTCTATAAAGAAATGGAAACCGATTCTTTTGAATCTTACACAAAGGTTTCTGAGAAGATTGAACATCGCAAAGAGAAAGAGAAGGTAACCTAGTCGAGTGGGAACCAACCATGGTATAAGAAGAATGAGTCGAATGAAATCACACCAAGCTCTTGCTAAAGGTAAATGAACTGCGGTCCAAAGCGTGGATCAAGAGGAAGTGTCTGCAGTTCAAGTCACTCCCCCTCAGCAAATATTTGTGTCTCCGTGGAAGCTACCTCTTGGCATCATATTTGCTAGAATGTATGAAGCAAGCAAGTTAAAACCTCTGCCTGATTACAGGGCTCCTCAACCTGATGAAAAAGGAAACTTCTGCAAGTTCCACGTATAGAAGGGGCATTAAACTGATCAATGCAAAACTCTAGCTTTGACTGTCACTCGTATAGTCAAGGAAGGGAAGATCGAGGAGCCAGCTAGGAAGCCAACCACTATGAAAAACCCTCTACCTAACTTCGAGGGGAAATTTCCTATGATCAACTCTGGTCTCGATGAATAATCCGTTCTAAAGGTGATCTCTAAAAAATTCATAATGGTTATCGGCTCTGGCCTCCCTTCAAGCTTTGTGTTCGACATGATCTCATAGTCTAATCCTGTGGTAAGCACCATGGAATTTGAGGAAATGGGGAAAGAAGA
Source organism: Euphorbia pulcherrima (assembly GCA_947683365.1). Taxonomy (NCBI): domain Eukaryota; kingdom Viridiplantae; phylum Streptophyta; class Magnoliopsida; order Malpighiales; family Euphorbiaceae; genus Euphorbia; species Euphorbia pulcherrima. Next base: position 34,671,940 of record CANTUS010000015.1, on the reverse strand, counting down.
TGAGACCAAGACTGAAGGCGTGGAAATGGTTAAGGAAGTGCCATTTAGTGTCGACGATTATGTACTAAAAGGGGAATAATTAGATGAAGATTTTTAGGATTTCAATGTGGATGAGTATGGGCTTCAAGACATATCATTAGCTAATGAGGAGCCGGCCTATTTGTTTGAGACCCCGACCGTGTTGGTCGATAGAATTCTGAATGTCACCCAAAGCCGTCGAGTGTATCATACTACGGACAATCAAATCCATCTTGAGAATAACCCAGTTCGAAAACCCGTTAGAACTGTAGCTAAGCCGACAACACTACCTCCTTAGGTTGAGACAAGCACCGACATTGATCCTCTTATCACTCTGTTGAAGACCACATAAGCTCGCTTTAGCATCTGGCAGCTAGTCCTTGGTTCCGATGAATATCATAGAGCTCTTATCAAAAGGCTTTTAGAAATTGAAGCAAAGCCTACCACTTTAGTAGTCGAGATGTGTAGTATGATAGGGGAAGGACATCTAGTCCCAAGGGGTGAGGATGGGGTCATGTTTTCCTATAGGGATCTCCCACTTGAAGGTATCGACCACAATCTCGCTCTATTTATCTTTGTTCAGATTCTAGATCGAACCATTCCCTGTGTCATGGTCGATGATGGATCCACATTAAACCTTTGTCCGTTGAAGATACTGCCTCACTTAGGTTTTTCCGAAGCCATGCTCAAAAAATCCAACACCATCATCCGAACTTATGAGGATTCAAAGATGGGTGTGATTGGTGTGTTTGAAGTCGAGGTGGCCATGGGGGAAGTCACTATCAAAGTGCAGTTCACTGTCCTAAATATTCCTGTTTCTTATTCGTTGATCTTGGGCGACCCTTAGATCCATGCTTTAGGAACAGTTTCTTCGATGCTCTATTAGAAGATTAAACTGAGAAAGAATGACAGAAGGCTCTATGTCATTGAGACCGACCAAGCGTCTGTGATGGCCGTTATGGAGGCCAAAGAGAAGTCTATATTTTGAGTGGCTGTTGTTTGTAATGAAAAGCCTAAAATCCCTTGCTATAAATACTATTCATCTATGGCTAGGAAAATGATAAAGAAGAACGGTCATGTGTTAGGCCGGGGGTTAGGCAAAGGCTATGGAGGAATGGTTGATCCCATCCCAATGAAGAAGTACTCAAAGCAAGCTAGTTTTTGATACACCTTGAAGAAGATTTATAGGAATCTTTACCCTATATACTGTGGTGTGATTAATGTTTGTGAGGTCCAAGGAAAGAGAGCCTACAAGGGAGGACTAGAACTCGTTGAGCATGGTGGTTAGATTTAGCCAGGTTTTGAGATCTTCGGAGATGTGTATGATTTTGAGAAAGGCTGCATTATTGGGGAGGAGGGGATCCTAATCAAGCCTGTATCTGTTATTGAATCTGATGACAAAGACGAGGGGAAGTTGTATCCCAATTCAAATGAAGAGAAACCTACTGATCAAGAGATCAAAGATGTCGTGGCTGCTATATCAAAGGCCATGTCAGTCATACTTAAGAAGAAATGGAAGAAGAATGATGAAGCCAATCCCCTGGCCGAAGCTATGAAAAAGATTCCGAGGTCCCTAGTGACTGAAGAAGACATGCTAACTGCAAAACAAGAGAAAGCTCTGGGTCTCGACCTGGATGACCTACTCTTGGAACCTACGAAGGAAGTCAACTCTGCTGATGCCGCTGCTCAAGATCCTCTGCATGTTGAGGATGACTCTATCTATGATGATGTAACTTTTTACATTTGTAGATTTTTTTATGAGAACAATGTAGCTTATAAGACCTTTAATGCAATGAAAGATTCTGATTTTGCTTATTTTCCTGATGTTTCACCCGACGGGTCCATGCATTCTTTTAATCATAAGCATAATGTGTTCATTATTCATAACGTTTCTTTAACTAAAATAAATTTGAGTATAGATATAACCCAAAAATGGTAACCATTTCTAATGACTTGACCCTTGACATGAAAAGAGAGATAATCAAAGTGCTAAAAGATCATATTAATGCTTTTACTTGGTCGCATATGGACATGCCTAGTATCAATCACCATATCACCGAGAATCGCATTCCAACTGATCCTAGATTCCGTCCTGTCTAGCAAAAATTTCACAGAATGAGGCCAAAATGGGCTGATAAGGTTAGAGCAGCGGTTGCTAATATGATTGAAGCCAAAAACATTGAAGTTCTTGAGTATCCGACCTGGTTGTCCAATATTATCCCGGCTGCAAAGAAAGATTGAAGGGTTTGTGTATATTATCGGCATCTGAATAAGGCTTCACCAAAAGATGACTTTCCTTTGCCTCACATCGATGTGCTAATTGACAGTGCTGCTAGGGCTGCAATGTACTCGTTCATGGATGATTTCTTGGGGTATAATCAAATTCTATTGAACATAATCATCAAGGTTAAGAAAGCTTTCATCATAGAATGGGGTGTCTTCCGCTATCGAGTCATGCCATTTGGTCTGAAGAATGCCGGGGCAACCTATCAACGTGTTGTCACCACTCTCTGGCATTATATGATCCACAAACAAATAGAAGTCTATATGGATGACATGTTGGTTAAATCTGCTACCGGGGAGGAACACCTCGCAGTTTTGGATAAGTTTATGACTCGTATTGAGAAATACAACTTATGCCTTAACCCGAAGAAGTGCATATGTAGAGTTACATCGGGGAAACTTTTAGGTCACATGGTTAGTCTGAGAGGAATTGAAATGGATCTAGATAAGATTAAAGCGATCAGGGATATGCCTGCTCTGAAGGCCAAAAAAGAAGTTCGATCCTTCCTTGGATCTATTCAGTATATTAGTAGGTTCATTGCTCTCCTCACTACTATTTATGAGCCAATCTTCAAGCTACTGAGGAAGAGTCAACCGATTATTTGGGATGAGCATTGTCATATCACCTTTGATAGGACAAATTCCTATCTTCTTCACCAACCCCCGGTAAACCATTGATCTTACACTTAACAATTGATGATTCCACCATAGGGGCAATGTTGGTTCAAGAGGATGACAACAAGCATAAGCACGCAGTGTACTACTTGAGTAAGAAACTTTTGGATTACGAAACTCATCATTCGATTGTTGAGAAGACGTTTGCTGCCATGGTTTGGTTAACTAAGAAGTTGCGCCATTACTTTCAGTCGTATAGAATTCAAGCTGTCGCTAAGGTTGACCTAATGAAATATCTATGTCAATTGCCAACGTTAGCCAGTAAGCTATCAAGATGGTTACTTTTGCTTTCCGAGTTTGATATTGAGTATGTCACTAAGAAGGTTATGAAAGGTCGAGCAGTTGTAAATTTTTTGGCAAACCAAGCTCTCGAATCCGATTATGTCAAGAACTTGGACTATCTTGACAAGCAGTTAGCCCTGATTGATATAGCAAAACCCGTATGGACTATGTACTTTGATGGTGCCATGAACAAATTCAGAGCAGGCCTTAAAGTTATAATATTCACACCCGACAATAAGGTCATCCCTCTGTCTAAGCGATTGGGCTTTTCCACTACAAATAGCGGGGATGAGTACGAAGCTTGTCTATTTTGTCTTGAAGCCCAGCTGTTCATTGGGGCAAAGCGCGTTTCTGTGATTGGGGTTTCGGCTTTGGTGATTTGTCAAGTTGTTGGGGATTAGGACATACAGGAAAAATCACTTTGGCCTTATGTTAATGTCGTTTGGGATCTATCAGCTAATTTCAAGACGTGTCTCTATCAACACGTTCCTCGTGATGAAAATCAGATGGTCGATTCACTAGCAACACTGGATTCGATGTGGGAAGGTCCTCAGCGCTAACCCATTTGTCCTCTTATCTTGGTTTCTATGAAGGTTCCCTACCATTCGCGTGACATTGCCCAAGTCTTCACCATCAGTGATGACCCCCTAATCATATTCTGACATTGTGCACTTTCTCTGTCATGGTTATTACCCCGAGAACACTACAGATTCCGATCATACTACCCTACACAAGCTAGCCTTTTAGTTCAGAATAGTTAACAATGATCTCTTCAAAAGAACTTTGGATGGTTTACTGCTCCGATGCTTGACTGAATCTGAAGCCTGTCGGGTGGTAAGTCAGGTTCATACGGGTGATTGTGAACCGCAGATGAATGGAATGGCTTTAGCTAAGAAGATTCAGCGAATGGGATACTTTTGGTTAACTTTGATTGTCGATTGTGTCTCCGAGGTTAAGAAGTGTCATCAATATTAGATTTATGGCCAGCATCTTCCACCTACCAAACTTCACAATTTATCTACTCCTTGGCCATTCTCGGCATGGGGGATAGATTTAATTGGTGATATTCGGGTGTCCTCTACTAATGGTCACCGTTTCATCATTGTGGTAGTAGATTATTTCTCAAAATTGGTGGAAGCTGAATTGTTCACCAGTATTATCGCAAAGAAAATGGCCAAGTTCATCGAGAAGCACATCTTTGCTCGGTATGGTCTACCTCAACACATCATGTCGGACAATGGGGTTTAGTTTCAAGGGGTGACCACAGATTTGATCGAGAAATATGGTATTTAGCGTGGTAGATCTTCACCCTACCATCCTCAAGGCAATGGTGCGGTCGAAGTTGCTAACAAGTCTATTAAGAAAATCCTTTCTAACACCATTGTTGGTTACCGAGATTGGGCTGATAAGTTACCATGTGCTCTTTGGGGGTACTGAACAAGCATTAGGACTCTTACAAGTCAGACCCCTTTCTCCTTGGTTTACGGCATGGAAGTAGCCTTATCGGTCAAAATTGAGATGAAGTCTTTGTGAGTGGCACTCAAATCCAAACTTGAATAGACCGAATGGACAAGAGCGAGGTTCAAACAACTAAATACTATGGATGAACAATGTCTAAACGCTATGGATAGTCTCCAAATGTATCGGCAATGCATGGAAAGAGCTTACAATAACCTATCAATCATCACAGATATCCATTGAAAGCGGGTGACTTAGTTCTAAAGCAAGTGAAGCCTACCAACACTGATCTAAGGGGGAAGGAACTTACATGATTAAGAAAGTTCTCGGTAAAGGTGGAATAAAGATTATGGATATGGATGGCAACAAATTCACAAACCCTATTAATTAGGATTGGTTGAAGCGTTATCATATCTAACCTAAAAGAATCAAATCTAGAAAAGCAGCATAAACAAAAATAAATAAATCAAATAAATCACCCAGCGAGTTGCCCTCTACTGCTCGGGCAAAAATTAGGGTGTATCCCGCTGTTTGGTATTTCACAAGCCATTCAGGAAAAAGTTAGGGCGCAAGAATAGCCCACTAGACTGAAAATCCAAAAAGGACGGTCTAGGCAAAATTTAGGGTGAAAGTGAGCTACGAGAGTTTGTTGGCTAGAAAACCTTTCCATGATAGCTAACACCAGAGTTTGAGTCGGTAGAAATGGTTATCATCATTATGTACTCAGGCTTAATTCAATTAATGAAAATGTCTCTTTTACTAAACTCTTATGTTTGTATGCAAATGAATATACTAGGCCCTAAAGGAGAAATGTTGCAGATAAGTTGAATATGGGATGCCATTTAATTCAAATACTTGCGCACCAATAAAAAATGAATCATAAAAAATAGGCATAAATTCTGATAGACTGAAAACATCTAGGTCTATGCAAAAGTCGGGAAGTCCCCTAGATTGAAAACCATAAAAGGGCAATCTAGGAAAAAGTTAGGATATAAAAACAATAAATGATAAGTTTGATGGACCCAACACAATGTTCAGGTCTATGCAAAAGTAAAGATAACTAAATGTAAAGATAAGTGATAATCATCAATCACTCTGAGGGACCTGCGCCCTCATCATCATCATCATCATCATCATAGTCAGAATCGTACTGTCGAGCCATCCTCTCCTTCACTATAGAAGGATAAGGCTCGAATCCCTCCTGTCTATGACTCCACACATGCATTGCATGCTGGTGCTCTTTTCACCCCCACAACCTTTGGATGTCGCGAAGCCATCCTCGATAGGTGCCATCAGTAGTGATAGTGCCTAATCGGTTATAATCAAACGTATCATATCTCGCTCGGCGTCCCCACATCTCTCTTGCATGATCAAGGAAACTGGTTATGAATGGCCGACGCACGAAGTCATCCAGATAGAGTGGGACTCTCTGTCGTCATCCCCACTGCCGACACAAATGATAAGGTGCATAATGTGTGAACTACTATAACCCTGCAAGCTGAATGCAACCACTGCCAGTATCCACCAGCACATCTGTGATTCTCCACCAATGGCAAACCCAACAAATGTCCATATCGGCTCGCCCCTTTATGACCCCCGTCCAAGCCTCGTATGTTAGGGTGTGGTCCTCTCGTGATAATTCTTAGGCTAATATCTTCTCATATTCCCCCAAGGCTCCCGAATCAAATCTAGCTTCTCCAAGAGCCAACGTACACGTCAAATTCAGATTCAATTTCAATGTCAAATTCAAATTCAGTCTCTGATTTAGATTCATTCTCAGATTTAGATTCAGATTCAGTCTCAATTTCACTTTTAGTTTCAGTTTCAGACTCAGATTCAGATTCAATTTTAGATTCAGATTTAGGTCTAGTTTCAGATTCAGTTTCAGATTCAGATTCAGGTCCAGTTTTAGATTCAGTTTCAGATCCTGTTAGTTTCATATTTAGAATTTGGTTAAAAGAGTACTTATAGTATGGAGAAATGATCCCTGATGATATCAAGATCGGTGGTGGCCCTATCCAAGTAAAGTAGGGTCTCAGCTAGCCCTATGAATAATGGAGAAATACCCTCTGAGGCAGGTCCAATGATCAAAATAAACCAAAATGGGGCAATAACGCTGACTCTACAAACGAACCTGGCCATGAGTAGGAAAGCCACAATGAAGGGATAAGAGTGTGTGGTTTAGGGGTAGCTATAGCCGCCCATTAAGAGGTGGGTGCGGATTGCATTGTAACACCCTAGAAATCAGTAACCAAACCTATTCTCAGGCAATGCTTCTGTTTAAACCTACCAATGCTTCCTAGTTTGGGGAAAGGTTTTGCTCAAAGAGCTCCTTAATGGGTATGATGCCCATCTAATGCCCTAGGAATTGGACTTAGCATCGAAGTGGTATTAGAGAGCCAGCTGACAATTAAAGCATTTGACACGTGAAAGCTAGGTTTCGATGTGCTAATCAGCGCCTGACCCTAAGATGTGGATCATCCAAGGCAAATGTGTCTTTGTTCCAACCACTGCATAAGACCCATACATAGGATAGGATGGGCCCAAAAAGGGGTTTTTGATACTGCTATATGAAGGGATGATCAACTCCGCAAATATCGATCGAAACTTGAACCCTTGTATAGGTATGCAATTTAAGAAAGCCTTTCTACTGGTTGGCTTACCCTGTATTTAGAGAGTAAATACCATAGCTCAATGATCCAGGTATCTGAGAAAGGAATGTAGCTGGGGTATCCAGGATTCCTAGCCAGGTTAATCGATCGTTGGCCTCAAATGTCACCTCTAGCATAGCAAATCGTATCTCGCGAGGCAAGTCACCCCGAGAATGGCATGGAACTCCTCCACCATCGGTCATAGCACAAAATTCAAAAAGTGAAACATGTGATCCATTGTGTCCTAGTAGGAGAATGCGGCATGAGGGAAGGTCACATTCACCGGTATGCTAGCAATGTACCGGAGACCGCTAATCCAAAATCCTCCAGCTTCGCCCAATCAGAGCTCTCTAAAGTACCCAAGAATTGCCTCGATCAAGCATTGTGTGCCGCCATTAGTAATCTCTATCCGCTAATCACCTATCAAATAAGATTGCACTATTGTTAATCCTTGCAAATTCAAATGGGCGCAGAGATCAATTAGATTGGTCCTAGTCAAGCATCTATTGTGCCTAACATTCATCATGCAAACAAACAGAGCACTAAATCAAAATGCAATCAAGCAAATAGTCACATCATTTGGGCCAAGTCAATGCAGATAAGAGTATCGAGTCACTAAGGTATCTAAAAGTTAAAAAGCAAGCAAGTAAGTACATAAAGTAAATCGATCGAGCGGCATGGTGGTCTCAGTCATCAATCCTTCACACCATATATGATATAATACATCCCATCGTCATCCTCGCTCCCCTCCTCCTTGGTGGCATCCTTTGTATCCTCCTCTATGGGATCAGAAGTCGACGTCTATCCCAATAATGGTCCACGGCAAACCATGAATCTCGTGTAAAGCACCTTCTTTGTTCCCGTCGGGCCATGGGTGTGGCCCCGATGATCCAAACCATCTCGCATCAACCATGAAGCCCTAATTGCACCCTCTGGCATCTCCACCTTGGCCTCGGCCTTGCCCTTTGAGCTAAGCCTCAAAATCATCTCTCTATATCTGCAATCTCTGAGCTTGATTGCTCAGCTGCACCACCTCCGAAACATAAGCAGCTCTCTCATCCGTATACTAGGTAATCTCTAATGCCATCTAACTCTAGTAATCTGCCAGATCCCTCTTAGTGTGTAACCGACCTTCCTCACTTGTCTAGGTGTGATCCTGCTCCAATGTGATGAAGGCTTGCACATACCAGTGGACATGGAAATACGATCAGCCGAATAAGTCATGCATAATGCATACATTCATAATATATACATGTGTTGTTATCTTTCTCTTTTTTGCAGCAATTACGAAAGCAAACGATTACCCTGGATATAGAGTCTTAGGCCAAAGCCATGTCTCTTATCAAAAAGTATCCTCGAGCTATATGTTCAACCTAAAAAACAAGCACATGCGTATCAAAAATAGTATCAGGCCGATCATCACGGCTGAACAACAATCAATCACAACCAGAAAGGCACGTACGTGAGTGGTATCATGAGGTGTAAAGAAAATTGGCACGGTAGTCTCCTCGATATGCTTAACCTCACACACCCATGGTCGAGTCAGAACTCAAAGCTCTCGCTCCATAGCATTCCCCATGACTCCTTCGATGACTCCATGATGTGGAATCCCCTGAGCATGTAAAACCTCGATAAAAGTGGTCTTGGGCCCATCCTGCGGTCCCCATGATGTGTCCCCTAGCCCGCTACTGCTAGCACCGATTATCCCTCTGCTTTTCTTGCGAGATGTCTAAAAAAGGGGCAAATCAAGAGTTAGTCAAATTAGTAAGGCAATAATAACTATCACCGGGAATTGTGAGAAATCTTTGGTGGTCAAGATGATACCTTCTTCGATTAAGGTAAGAAAGCTCTAGGAGTAGCAAGGTCCTCAGCATCAAAAGGTACACCATCATGATCTATGGCTATCCCGCCGCCCTTACCATCCGAGGGTGGCTCGTCATCATCGTCATCGTCACCACCATACCCATCGCTGCCCTTAGTCAACATGCCATTGTCTCCAAAATCCTCATATTTATCAAATAGGGTTAATCTCCGGCATGATGGGATAAGGAGGTCTAAATGGGTAGTATAGTCTCGCCCGAATGATGACACTCTTGCTTGGTCATCATCCATGTATTGAGCCTAGTCTCTTGCAGACATTAGGTGAGGCCAAAAAGTACCCACCTCTAAGTGGTAATGCTAGTCCTCCATCTCCAAATGCACTCCCTAAAGTACCACTCCTGACTCTAGGGGCACTTGAGTATAAAACGGCTGCCATCTACTCCTCTTCGGCCATCTGCTCCCCTCCGAATTTCCTTTATGTGGTCATAATACAACATTCCCCTCCACGGCTCTGCAATAAGCTAAAAAACAAAGACATATCACTATAAGTATCTCTCCTTTCTGTCCAAACAGTTTTGAACTAATGGTTAAGATAAATGTGCAAAAAAGAAATTCCAATACCCAATGGCGGCGAAGCTGCCTCAAGTACTCCATATACCAGATATGCTTGCGATTGTCTTTGTCTTTCCATCCTACCATCCACCGCAATATTTAGTGAACGTCATCCTGGGGCTGGCCATCTAACCCGAGCGGAGGAACAATCATGTGAACATATGCCCATACATGTGAAAAGAATGCCAAGATTTATAGATGTCTAACCCAGAAAAACAACCAGTTTAGAATTTCCCAACTTAGAAAAATGCATTCCTGATATGTCCGTTGATGGTACTTTCCTAAATCACCAATAAACAACTAACTCAGGATTTTCAGCTTTGAGAGGTCCATTGATGATGTATCCCCGCACCGTCTATAGATAACCAGCTCAAAGAATTTTCTATTCTCGACTAGTCTGTTGATGATGCATCCCTGTACCATCCTAAGACAACCGATTCAAGAATTCCCTATATCCCTGTTTCATTTCTCCTAAAAGATCCGTTGATGGCAATCCTAGTAGATAATCAATTCAGGAATCCACAGCTCAGGTATAATCTTCCATCCCTTGCTCTTTCGTAAGATCACATTTGGCCCGCCAAGTGGTAATCTCCCGAGGGGCAACCTGTGAGCACAGGGTTTTCGGTTGCCTTAGAATGATGATGACTTGTAGCTCTGACCTTTTACGATTCTAGCAAATTTATTTTTGTCCTGATTTGAATCGGATTTGGAGATATCCCCTTTGATGGTTTTCGAGCTTAAGCGTTCCTAAACATAATTTAAATGCCTTGTTAAATTACCTAAAATCAAAAATGCTTTTTAAATTTGAAAATATGTTTTTCCCGTGGTCCCCCTTGCCGGCCAGAGCTGCCGTCGCCTTGGTGAAGGCTCCCTCTGCACGGGGTGCTCACCAATGTTGTGGCCACCCCGGCTACCATTGTAGCCTCCCTTGCTACCATGGTAGCAGCCATCATCGTGGCTATGGCGGCGGCCACCACGATGGTGGCGATGGCCACTATAATGGTAGCAACCCCCCTTGGCACGGCTTGTTGCAAGCTGTGCCACCTCGTTTCCTTCCCTCTCTTTGCGATTGGTTGAAGATTTTTCCTAAAAATTCACCAAGTCAGTGCATTTTTATGAGTGAGAACTATTTAAACCCATCTATGAGAGAGAGTTATGGGCTTTGTTCTCGAATTTGAGATTAACATTTGACTTTTGAGAGAAAAATCAAGAACAAGAGAGAGAGAGAGAGAGAGAGAGAGAGAGAGAGAGAGAGAGAGAGAGAGAGAGAGAGAGAGAGTGAGAGGGAAGAACTAGTGAGAGAAAGCTTAAGAAAAGCATAGAATCCAGGTTTAATCCTTCCTAATCTCGATTCTTAGTTGTTCTTAGGCTTGTTCTCGTAGCTTAATCACTAAAATTGGTTAGAAATTAGGTTAAAATGAATTAAATAGGTTTTTAGAGACTTTTCTCAAATACCACCTAAAAGTTTGTCACTAATCTATCATTGATTTTGTCACTGCTTTCATCACCATTCTCTCACAAATCATCAAAGGGACCTCACCAAGGGTTGATTCGAGTCTCCGAAGATAGATTCATGGCCTAGAGGTAACAAAACTGAGTTCCCTTATCTTTTTACTACTTTTTATCATATTTTAGTTGTTGTTTTTGGTGCTTTTGGTGCATGTTTCCTTGGTGTTTTTGCGAAATCTCGAAAAATGACCAAACCTCTATAGGGATAGCCTTCACCACTATCCCTATAGCCTTGGCCACATCCCTATGGTGGTAAAGGCTATAGTTACAGTGGTGAACCCTACCCCTATAAAGGTCTCGCTATTTTCTGTGATTTTTGGGTGTTTTCTTCCCCCAAATCCATAGAATCAACATCATTTGCGTGTTTTAAGTCTAGATCTATTAAATTAATGATTGATTATGACTTAGAACTTCAATGATTTTGAGCTTATAGATGTAAAAATAAACAATTCCCCTTAAAATCCATATTCTGACGGCAACGCTATGGTTACAGCCTTGGCCGCCATCACCATAGCCGCGGTTGCTATTCCTATAGTGGTTGCGGATATATTTTTGATTTTAATCCTGTTTTCGATCCATTCTTTTATCGTTTTTCATCTTTTCCCATGTTTTTCTTCGTGTTCTTAATCTATAAATATTTATATGATAACCTAGAATTTCATTTTAATTGTTTTAATATGGTGAAATAATTAGTTAATCGGTTAAATCATTCAACTTGGCTTTAAAATGGGTTTCTTGTCACCTAAAAATAGCTTTAAATTATTTCTTGCCATGTGGATCGCGTTTTTCGTGTGATTATCATTCGTGCTTGATTTATTTGTGGTTATTGGATGTTTTGTCTCATTTGAAGCTGGGTTTGTGCTGGCAAGTTCGGTTGAGACCCGGTTTTGGTCTCTTATTCATTTATCTATTTTACTTTTCCTCGCACTAGAAAAATGTATAGGTATTTGAATAGCCATGTAATAATTATTTATTTGCTTTATTTATCGCTTTATCACATGATTCGCCGCATGATGTATGGATTATTTTACCAAAAACTCTAATTAGGAGGATTTAAATCTCATAAGAACTAAAGTCACCTTTATTAAATTGTAAATGGTTTGATTTAATAAATGAAAAGTAAGCAACATCATCCAAACTCGGAATCTCTATTTTAAGGTACAGTCTAACCACCCGATGGGAATACCGTACCCAAATTCCCGATCGAGCTAAATCGAGTGGCGACTTTGTCTTAAAATACGGGATTTTGGGTCTCGTATCTCTTAGCATTCAAATTGGACTAAAATTCAACTTCAACATTGCTTTTATTAGTATCACGCCGCTCAATGAAGGATCAATCCTTCAGGTTACTTTACCGCGCATATTTTTTCCCGCTCCCTTAAGGGTCGGGAAAAGTTGTCTGCTCACAACTGGTTTTAGTCAGCTAGCTGACCTACTCAGTGGAGTCGATTCTATTTTTGAAAAAGTTTTCTATTTTAAGCAAGCGAGTCATTCATCCCCCCTCTGGCTCATTGAGTTATACGCATAGGGACCAATAGAGACTATGGGGCAATGGCTCATTTTCGCAACTATTTACTAGATTGTGACCTATTTAATATGATTTTTAAGGGTTCTCCATTCACCTGGACTAATTAGAGGAAGGGTAGGGAGGAAATTTGGGAAAGGCTTGATAGATTTCTAAAGACGGTTGAGTGGGACTACCTATTTCTGAATGCAATGGTTTTTCACTTTGCTAGAATTGCATCTGATCATTGTCTGATTATCCTTGATACTGAAGGTATCTACTCTAAGGGTAAACTCCCCTTCTATTTTGAAAAATATGGTTGAGAGATGAAAGTTGCAAGGATGTAGTTAACCGACTAGAATAAGAGGGGCAACTCGAAAAACATTTCCATTATGAAAAAATGGAATTGTGTGCTGGTGAGCTTCAAAAGTGGAATAGAGATCATTTTTGCCACGTAGGAAAGCAACTTCAAAAGTTAGAAGGAGTGTCAATCGAGGGTATGGGATCCAAGGATGGAGTAAAAACACTGTAAGTTTGAAAAGGAATTTTTGGAGCTTCAGGAGAAGTATGAAATTATATGGTGATAGAGGGCCAAATCCTTATGTCTCATGTGTAGAGACAGAAATACTAAATACTTCTACAATAAAGCTAATGCCCACAAGAAGAAAAATGAGATTCTTAGACTTAAGAATGCCGTGTGTGGTGCTCTAGTGACGATGAGAATAGCTAGATTATGGAAGGGAACTTCAAGGAAATTTTCTCAAGTAAGAACCCGAGGCTTGATTTGTTCCCCGATGAGTGTATTTGATGAGGAATCCAACCAGAGCAAAAGAGAAAGCTTGAAGAACTATATTCTGCCAGTGAGATAGAAACCTCACTTAAGCAATTTAATGGTAGTAAATCAGCAAGACCTAAAGGGATGTCTGCATATTTTTCAAAAAGTTTTGGAATGTAGTGGGGAAGGATGTTATTGACACGGTGCTTCAGGTTCTAAATGGTGGGAGCACGCCATCAGGTATGAACCACACATTCATCACTCTCATCCCTAAGACAAAAAATCCTAAGTATATGAAAGATCTTTAGGCTATTAGTCTTTGTAATGTGATCTATAAGCTGATATCTAAATTTATTGCTAAGAGAATAAAGTTTGTCCTTAATTCTGTCATTGACCATGCTCAAAGTACTTTTGTTCCGGGTAGACTTGTCATTGATAATGCTCTTATTGTCGTTGAATATTTTCATGCCTTGAAATATAATAGATATGATGCATGAGGTGTGTACGCTAAAATTAGACATAAGTAAAGGTTATGATAGAGTAGAATGGGGGTTTACAAAGCGATTGTTGTACCTAATGGGCTTCCCGGAGACTTTTATTCGCCTTGTTATGACTTGTGTCAACTCAATGTCCTTCTCATTCCCTATTAATGAGGTACTTAAAGGTTTTGTCAAACTGATGAGGGGTCTTTATCAGGGAAATACTACTTCCCCATATTTATTTCTAATATGTGTAAAAGGTCTTTCAACTGTGATTAGAAATGCTGAGGTGAACAATGCTCTACATGGTTTCAAAAAATGTTAAGGGGACCCTTATGTCTCTCACCTTCTTTTTGCAGATGATTCACTTGTGTTCTTTAAAGGAGTTAGCCAATACATTCTCACTACCAATGAAGCTTTATCGGGGCAAATGGTTAACTTTAACAAATCAGATATTAGCTTCAGTAAAGGAGTTAGTGGGGATAGGCAATAATTGATTAAGCAGCTTGTCCAAGTGAGGGAGGTGGGTCAATTCCCAAAGTACTTAGGGATGCATATTGTGGTTGGTAAAACAAAGAACTTGATCTTCAAGTTCCTGAAAGAGGGATTTGGCCAAGAGGATTAATGGGTGGAAGGAGAAATTCTTGTCTAAAGTGGGTAGAGAAACGCTTATTAAAGCAGTGGCCCAAGCGATCCCTCCTTTTGTTATGAGTTGCTTTGATTTACCAAGTTCCTTTTTCCATGAGTTACTTGCCAACTATTGGTGAAATTTATGAATGAAAGAAGAGGTATCCATTGGAGAAAATGGGAATGCCTAAGTCGGTCAAAGCGAGAAGGTGGACTTGGTTTCAACCACTTGGCCTCCTTCTATCAATCTATGTTGGCCAAGCAACTGTGGAGGTCCATTGACAATTCAGACTCTTTTTTTCCTCATTTTTAAGATTGAAATATTTTCTAGATGGCACAATCTTCTCTACCGAGATAGGGTATGGTGCTAGTTAATATGGTGAAGCTTGGTATCTACCCGTTTCATTAATCGCGAAAGTCACTATTGGCGAGTTGGATTAGGTGAGTTAGTGGATATTATAAATGACAAGTGGATTTGTGGACTACCATGCACTAGACTGTTGACGGTAAAAGATAACCCTCCTTCTAATGTGGTGAGTTGTCCCATTGACCCAATTGAAAGAAAATAGAAGGTCGATGTTCTTATAACAATATTTTATGATGATGTTGTCCGTGCCATTGTAAGACTACCTGTTGGTCTAGATTCGCAGAAAATGCATAGTAAGCATGATGGAAATTCAAAATTTAATCTAAAGTCCAAGGATCTCCTTAGTATCGCATGATTGATAATATTACTAGTCCAAAATTATTTTAGGTCATAAACACTTATTAAAAGGACCTAATAATAATTTAACAATTTACCAGTTGAAGCGTGAACCCCGTAGTCGACAGAAATACCCCTCAGCTACGTATACAGACTCCAAAGTAGAAGCCCTCTACAAATAGTCCACAAGAGTACCACCAACCAAAACCTTCTAGAAAGGGACTACCGATAAATAAGCGGAAGACAGCTAGATCTTCCCTACTAATTTATTCTAGAAGAAATTACCTTACTTTTGCATTCAAAGTAAATATGTCTTTCGACAGATTACTTATGAGAACTAGAACAGTTAAGAGAATAAGAGAGCAAGAGAAAGAGTACGAAATTAAGGATGAAAAATATTGAAGAAGGAGACTTCTTTATAGTGGTTAGGAAATGATCAAAAGACAATAAAGTACCTAACCTCAACCAATCAGAATTAAAAAAAAAAGGGCAAAAAGGTTAATTAATAACCTTGAAAGAGTTGGGCAACAACTCAAACACTAGGAGCTTGCTTAGGGAGCAAGCTCCCAGTTAGACTGGGAGATTGCTGGCCATTCGACACGCAGTCCCTTGTAGGCTTGCGCAGGAATGCAAGCCCACAAGGCTTGCACCACTACGCATGGCCCTGTGCTGGTGCGCAGGCCCATGAGAACGTGCAGCCCCTTTCCTATGCGATGTGGCCTATGCCGCAAGCCCATAAGGGCTGCGCACCTACCCAGCCCCTTGGGCTTGCGCATGCACCCAAGCGTGGCCTAAATATTATAGCCCGCTTGTGCGTGCCCCTTCATGGGCCATGCACAGCACTATTCTAAATAGTGTTGTCGTATAACCCATGCGCAAGCCTATTTATGTACTGCCCCACGGTACCTTTACAGACCCACTCCCACAGATTTATTTAATATCAATATTAATAAATCTCGCTAGGCCCCAGTTCCTAATTTCCTTTATCTATTTTAACCTCCTTATTATTTAACAGGTTCACTAATCCAACTAGTGAATATTGGTTTAACCAATATTATGGTCTAACCATATATCTTTGCTCCTCTAGATTAGACCTAGTCTAATAGTTCTTTACATGGCTCGGTCGTAACTCAAAGTGTGTGACCTTATAGGATCCCGTAATATCGAGCCACCAAAAGTTTAACCTATCTCAATTCCTTTTAGGAATTGACTGGCTTGGAGCTCCAAACAGTTATGTCCGATGATTTTATTCGGTCATAGTGGCTCTCTAGCATAGGGCATATGACCCCTCAATATTTGTAACGTCACATGCATTATGACTTAATCCTGGTTCTGCAATAGTATCAACACAATTCACTCCTTCTATCAACTGTTAAGTACCATCCAATTTCTATGACTCGGCTTAAGTGTTAGTCCACTAGTAGCCTTAATGGCTACCCCAATATTTAGCCTTGCTACAAAGTACACCACTCAACCATTTAATGTCTTGATCAGGATATCATCCTATTAACTCATACTCTGATCAGAGGTTTACGAGTGTGTCACTTCCAACTAGTGATTAATGTATATCTCCCTTATATTGCTATAATGGAGTGATAGATTTCATCTTGACTACTCAGCTTACCATTGAACAGACATCAACTATACCCATAATCATCCGTATCATCCAGTCTATAAAAGACCCAAAGTATAGCAACATCTTAACAAGGTAACTAGTATCTCAAGTCTAAGGATACATGTATTGCTATTAAAATGAGACGATAAAACACCAACACATAATATAGATTACCAAGTATTGTCTCATAGCGGTCTCTAATGTATTTCCCTGAATATATCCATGTGTTAACCCAAGGTACCACCCAATCTATGGGTATATATTCCATCTGTATATCCTTATTCCTCATCATATCTTGAACTATATGATATTTTTTATGTACATGTCCATTTCTCTAACGAGATCGTGGTTCTTTTGCCTAAGCAATGGCCCCAGTGTCATCATAATATAATACCATTGGAACCTTGCTGTTAGACACCACGTTGAGATCACCAATAAACCTCTTTAACCAGACAGCTTGTTTTGTTACTTCCGAAGCAGCAATGTACTCAGATTCAGTGGTTCAATCGGCAGTTTTATCCTGATTGGAGCTTTTCCAAACAACCGCCCCTCTATTTAACATAAATAAGTAACCGGCTATGACATGTAGTCATCTTTGTCAGATTGAAATCTCACATAAGTGAATCCCTTTACTAAGAGATTACCTCCTCTATATACCAAGAACAGTTCCTTAGTCCTTCTCAAGTACTTAAGGATTTTCTTAACAGCCATCCAGTACTTCTCACCTGGGTTAGATTGAAATCTGCTCATGATGCTCAATGTGTGTGAGACATCTGGCCGTGTACATACCATAGCATACATGATATATCCTATTGCGGATGCATAGGTTATTCTACTCATGCACAATATCTCCTCTTGTGTCTATGGACACTCAGATTTAGAAAGGTTAACTCCATGAGACATAAGAAGATAACGCTTTCTTGATTGCTCAAGGTTGAACCTAGTCAATACCTAGTCTATGTATGTATCTTGTGAAAGACCTAGCAGCTTCTCGGATCTATCTCTGTAGATCTTTATACCTAGTATAAATGATATTTCTCCAAGGTCCTTCATGGAGAACATTCTTGACAACCATGACTTAACCATTAAAAGAAGAGAAATATCATTTCATATTAGCAATATGTCATCAACAGATAGCACAACAAAAATGACTGCACTCCCACTAACCTTCTTGTACACACAAGGCTCATAAGTGCTTGATATATAATCTAACTCTTTGAGCATATCATTAAACCTTATATTCCAACTCCTAGATGCCTACTTGAGTCCGTAAATGAATCTTTATAGTTTGCATACTTTTGAGCCATTCTGTGATGTAAAACCCTTAGGTTGTATCATATACACATCTCGATCCAAGTTTCCATTTAGGAAAGCGGTTTTTACATCCATCTACAGATCTGAGAGAACGGGGAGCCCTTCGTAGAAAGTTTGGACAAGGTCTTGTTCAGTGAGCCGTGAGGTGGGCAAGCTACTGCCAAAAGGTGCTAGAATCGCACATAATACTCATGGAGATTTTCCATGTCTTTCATTTTGGCAGAATAGATCTGCCTCTTCAAGATGGTAACTCTCGATGCTGGAAAATACTTGTCAAGAAAGACTCTTGACATCTGGTCCCATGATGTAATATATCCTAGTTTCAAATGACAAAACCAGTCGTTGGCTGAGTCCTCAAGAGAAAAATCAAAGGACTTCAATTTCACGAGGTCTAGATGGACCTTCGGTGGCTTTATAGAACAAACCGTCAAATAGAACTTCTGCAAATGTTTATGAGGGTCATCAGTGGCCCTTCCAGTGAATTTAGGTAAGCTATGGACAAATCCGAATCTCATCTCAAAGTTGTTGTCATCAGTCTCAGCCGGATAAGTGATACAAAGTGGTTGTTGATCCATCGGGACTTGTGTACGGTCTCGGATTGACTGCTCTTGGTTGTCCATGGACACGATGGCTATTTCAAGTTTTGAATCTGAGTCATTTGGATCATCAAATAGTCTTCCTAAATGGATAGTGTCATCACTGGGTCCGATTGAAGATTCTGCTTGATGTTGAGATTCTCTACGTTCACGAGCTTACTTAGCACGAGCTCTGTTTGATCGTTGTATCTCTGGATCATAGAAAAATTCATTGCCATAACTTGTGGCTCTAGTCATCCATGAAAAATAACTAGTCAAAAAGAACCACTCCTAGGCAACAACGCCAAAATTTTATGGTTATCGAGACCACCAAAAATAAATCCCTGCACAAAACAAACTAGTAGTTAGTAGCAAGCAGAGGTCGATCCCACAAGGAATGGTATTTAACAAAGTTATTTTTATTAGATGACAAACAGCGTTACCTAAGAGTGGATGTTTTGGGTATTTGTAAATTAAAACTGAATTTAGTACCAATAAAATCAATGAAAGACAATGACCAAACCAAAGTAGAGCAAGACTAAGCATCGTAGTGATCATAGAACAAGATATAAATTGCATCGGGACCTAGATTTAGTTATACTAGTACTCATGCACCGTACAGTACTAGCAACTCTTCCCTACAGTACATGGAGACTGGACTTCGCGCCACGATCTCTCTCTTACTCACTGTGACTCCCGGCGTCGCACCAAAGAGATTGCTAATGAATAGCAATAAATACTAGAAAAGCCTAAACCCTTATCGACAGGTAGTGAAGCACTCCCAACAGGCATAAGATTACCTCTCTCTAGTCTTGATGGAGACTGTTGTTACTCTATTCCTTTTCAGGCACAATTACGGATGCAAGAATAAGAATTAACAACAATCACAAAGACTTATAGAATGGGTGATCAGGTCAACAACGAGACTTAGTGATATTCTTACGAGAAAACCCTTAAAGTACTGAGATTTGTAAATAGGTCGCCTTGCGGATTGTGATACTCAAGTTCAGTTCTCACACTACCAACTCAGCCTCGACCCTTACTTTGTCAAGTCATAAAAGAATTAGCTAGACATAATTGAAGTAAAGCATAAACAAATATAAAAATACATTAAATAAATTATGCGGATTAAAAATAGACTTGGAAAATAAATAGCGATTGAAAATAAAGAACTTGAAACTAAAAGCGAAATCAAAGAGAATTGAAATAAATTGCGATTTAAACTTAAGACTCACTGAATGGGTGATCAGGCCAACAACGAGACTTAGTGATATTCTTACCAAAACACCCTTGAAGTACTGAGATTGGTAAATAGGTCGCCTTGCGGATTGTGGTACTCAAGTTCAGTTCTCACACTACTAACTCAGCCTTGACCCTTACTTGGTCAAGTCATAAAAGAATTAGCTAGACATAATTGAAGTAAAGCATAAAAAAATATAAAAATACATTAAATAAATTATGCGGATTATAAATAGACTTGGAAAATAAATAGTGATTGAAAATAAAGAACTTAAAACTAAAAGCGAAATCAAAGAGAATTGAAATAAATTGTGATTTAAACTTAAAGAGAGTATTGAAAACAAAGCAGATAACAAACAAAGTTTTAAACTAAGAACAAGGAAAATAAAGAGCTAAACTAAACTAGACTATGGTGATGAATGATTGTGAATGAATCATTTCTCTTGCGTCGGCCTTGTATTTATAGTGCTCCAACCATCTTTCTTCCTGGTTAGTCTCTAATTAGGTCTCCATTGAATTCTTCCTTGATAAGATTTTATTCCTTTTTAGTCTTTATAAAATAGGAATTTCAGCTCCTCATTATCTCCATAATTATCATTAAAATAAAATAGATTAAGAGCATGATTCCTTCCTTAATCAAGACTTCTCCAAAATGAGATTTGCCCTAATTAATTAATCAAGATTCCTCCAAAATAGGATTTGCCCTAATCAATAAATTTCCTACTTTGACTTGGTGTGCTTTTTGCCCAAATAATCCATGTTTTCTCCAAATTAACTTTGAAACCTGAAATATGGAAAAGGAAGTAATAGTGGCCAAAAAGACTAAAAACATGTATTTAATAATATGAAAATGAGCATAAAAACATGTTGGAAATACAACTCATCAAATCTCCCTACACTTATTCCATGCTTGCCCTCAAGTATGTATTAAAAGACCAGGAAGAAAAGAAACTTAAATTGTACAAATGACCCTAAACAATTTCACAGAGACTGACATTTTTCACCAAGACTCGCACCGAGACACTTCCTTGAGACCTTGTTCTGAATATTTTTTTTACCAAGTTAAGTACAAACATATGATTAATTTTTCAAAGTTCAGAGTTACCTTGGTTTGAAATCCAGTGTGTCTCGGTATACTTAAGATGACTTCATTTTGATCCTTATAAAATTAGTGTACATTCTCGCTTAGTGGGATCCCTAATACTTCTAGCCATTTTTATTATTGTTATTTTTTTTTCTTTTTTCTTTCTTTTCTTCTTTTTTTTGTAAACTTGCAAAAATAAAAACCTATTGTACAGTCAAGTCCCGATTGCTAGCCGAGCCTTGCTCCCTCTTCTAGCCACTATGAAACAGACACCACCCGGTCATGAGCCGAACAGTGCTCTTTCTTCTAGCCAACAAGAAAATAAAAGGAGAAAATAACCACCAAGATTAAAGTCAAAAATAGAATAAGGTCTCAATGAAGAATCTATGATACAGAGAGACTAACTAAACACAAACCAAGTCCAAATTAGAGCATGCAAATAAATTAACCACGTTTCACTTTTTTGCATTCTAATGGGACTAAGAATCTTACAAAGTGACTTTCAAATATCAAATATTTGGAATAACAGGACCCAAATCAAGTCTTAGTGACAAGTTATAATTAGTCAATACGGTCCCGTTAATCATCTAATTAGCCATACACACAATATTCCTCTTCTTATTTTTCCTCATTTCTTTACAATAGGTTAGAGAACAAACAAGTTATTGTGGGAAAATAAGAAAGATAACAAGTCAAAGAACCAATTTTTCGATTTTTTTTCAAAAGAAAGCAAAAGATATAATTCCCCTCCCCACACTTGAAATCTGCATTGCCCTCAATGCAGTTAAAACCATAAAGAAAATAAAAGAGTGTTCAAAGAAACATTATTGTCCTAGTAGAGAGGAAGAAAACAGAGAGACTTAGGCTGCGAGGTCTTGCTGGTTGGCTTGCTAGATCACCATATGGTTGAATAGCGAGCTCACGTTAAGTTTAAGGGTGTGTGTTGTGAAGGCCTACAATGAGAAGAGAGAGTAGACAAGTCATAATAAAAATGCAATAAATAAAAATACTAAAAATTAAATGCAAACAAAGAGAGATAGAAATGCTTGGGTTGCCTCCCAATAGCGCTTTATAAGGTCGGTGAGCTCGATGTACCACACCGAGATCATGGTGTGGTGTCAGAAGTCTCTGTAAGAGTGATCTCCTCAGAGTGAGCTTAGAATCCTTCATAGTAGGACTTGAGGCGATGCCCATTGACTTTCAAGACTTTATTGGTCGTGATGCTCTGTATAATGACTACTCTATATGGAAACACCTTGGTCATGACGAAAGGTCCAACCCATCGTGACCTCAATTTCCCAAGGAATAATTTGAGCCAGGACTGGAAGAGAAGGACTCTCTGTCCCACTTTAAAGTTTTTCCTGGAAGCAAAAAGGTCATGTTGGTGTTTTGTAGTCTCCTTGTAGGCTTTGTTCCTTTCATAGACATCATAGTGAATCTCCTCGAGTTCATGGGGTTGCAACTTTCTCTGCTCCTTAGCTGCATCGAGCTTGACGTTGGTCTCTTTGATGGCCCCAAATGCCTTATGTTCGATCTCAACGGGTAAGTGGCATGCTTTCCCATAGATAACTATCTAAGGTGACATCCCGATGGGAGCTTTCTATAATGTGCGGACTGCCCAGAGAGCTTCAAAGAGACGGAGACTCTAGTCTTTCTTGTTGGGATTAACTATTTTCTCCAAGATGAGCTTAACCTCTTTGTTGCTTACTTCAGCTTACCCATTTGTCTGCGGGTGGTATGGCATGGAAGTCATATGCTTGACTCCCCACTTTGCTAATAATGCCGAGATCATCTTATTGTAAAAATGTGTACCGCGATCACTGATAAGCAGTCTCGGTATCCCATATCTATAAATAATGTTATTCTTAATGAAGTCTACCACGGTCTTTCCATCATCATTCCTGGTTGCCTTGGCTTCTATTCACTTGGAGACATAATCAACTGCTAAGAGGATGTACTTAAACCCATAAGAAGGAGGAAAAGGACCCATGAAATTGATACCCCAGACATCAAAGAACTCGACGACCAAAATGGGAGTCATTGGGAGTTGATCTCGACTTCCAAGATTACCAACCCTTTGATAGTTGTCGCATGCCTTGCAAAACATATAGGAGTCACAAAAGATATGGGGCCAATAAAATCCTTATTCAAGAATGCGTTGTGTTATTTTCCTCGGCCCACCATGACCTCCCTAAACCTCAGAATGACATGCTTGCAAGAGTCTCGATATCTCTTCCCCATAAATACGTCTCCTTAAAACTAAATCGTTTCCTTATCTCCATAGATAAGGATCATCCCAAAAGTACTTGTCACCTTCCCTCTTCATCTTCTCCTTAACATTGCGCGTGAAATCCTCTAGAAATTTCCCGATGGTAAGAAAGTTGACAACATCTGCGTACCATGGAGTCTCAGTGATACCAAAGAGACTCTCCCCCGGGAATTCATCGTGGACTTCTCTTAGTTCCTCTGAATTGGTCAGCCTATTGACATCTACCAAGTTCTCTATACCCTTCTTGTCTCTGATCTCGATATCAAAATCTTGCAGCAAAAGGATCCACCAGATCAGCCTTGGTTTAGCATCTTTCTTGGTCATAAGGTATCTCAAAGCAGCATGGACTAAGTACACAATGACCTTGGAATAGAGAAGGTAGGAACGAAACTTCTCTAATGCAAAGATAATAGTAAGGAGCTCTTCCTCAGTCGTGGTGTAGTTCCTTTGAGCTGTATTGAGAGTCCGAGAGGCATAGTAAATGATATGAGGTTCTCGGCCAACCTATTGTCCTAACACTGCTCCTATTACTTTATTGCTTGCATCATACATGATCTCAAAAGGCTGGTCCTAGTTGGTTGCTTTAATAATAGGCACAAAGACTAGCTTCTTCTTGAGAGTGTCAAAGGCTTCCTTGCAAGGTTCTCCAAACTCGAAGTTAGCGTCTTTCCAAAGTAATCTGCATAGGGGCTCGGTAATCTTCGAAAAGTTCTTGATGGACCTGCGATAAAAGCCTACATGCCCAAGAAAAGACCTAACATCCTTTATCTACCTCAATACCCTTCTTAGATACAACGTGACCCAATATCATACCTTGGTCTACCATGAAGTGGCATTTCTCATAGTTAAGTACTAAGTAAGACTCAATACAATGTTTAAGGATCTTACCAAGGTTATCGAGACATGAGTCAAAATAGTCACCATATACTATAAAATCATCCATGAAGACTTCAATGATGCTCTCAACATAATCATAAAAGATACTCACCATACACCTTTAGAATGTAGCGGGAGCATTACAGAGACTAAAAGGCATCCATCTATAAGCAAAGGTGCAACAGGCACATGTGAAAGTTGTCTTCTCTTGATCTTCTGGTGCTATCACGATCTAATAGAAACTTGACATTCCAACGAGATAGTAGAAATGAGATTTTCCTGCTAGTCTCTCTAGCATTTGATCGATGAATGGCAGTGGGAAATGGTCCTTCTTAGCCACGGCATTAAGCTTGCAGTAGTCAATGTAAACTCTCCATCCATTCTATATTCTCATCGGGATTGATTCTCTGGCTTCTTTTGTTATCACCGTGATCCCTATCTTCTTTGAAACAACTTGAATTGGGCTAACCCACTCACTATCAAAGATAGGGTAAATGAGGTTAGCCTCCATGATCTTGATCACCTCTTTCTTCATAACTTCCATCATAGGAGGATTGAGTATCATTTGTGGTTAGCAGCAGGTCTTGGCATTTTCCTCCATTTTGATTTTGTGCATGCAAGTGGTAGGACTAATCCCCTTGATATCGGCTATAGTCCACCCAATTGCCTCCTTATGTTGCTAGAGCAAGGAAACCAACTGTTTTTCTTCATTAGTACTCAAGTTACTAGAAATGATCACCGGGAGCATATCATTATCCCCTAGAAAGCATACTTGAGGTGGCTTGGCAAAATTTTAAGTTCAAGCTCCGGTGGTTGAACAATAGAAGGAGTGAGCTTCTGGAAAGGTGGCAGAGCAAGTTTTAGTCCTGGTCTCGCCATAGGTTGAAGTGTATCGAGACTGTGAATAGCCTCTTTCACTTTCTCATCAAAATTAGTAACATCAAGACTCTCGCTGTCAAGTGCCTCATTCAGCACAACTAAATACTCGTCTGAGAGATTGAGCTCAAAAATTTTTTAAATGACAGGATCAAGACTATCAATGCTGCATAGGCTTGAATCTTCTTCTGGGGTCTTCATGGTGTCATAAACATTGAAAGTGGCTACTTCCCTGTTGAACTCCATAGTGAGAGAACCATTGTGTACATCGATCTTGGTCTTAGAAGTGCTCAAGAATGGTCTCCCTAGTAGCAAATTTGAGTTCCCCTTCTTATCCACATCACACATATCAAGAACATAAAAGTCAACGGGAAAAACAAAATCATTTACCTTGACCAATACATCCTCCAAAATTTCCTCTGAGTAGATAATAGAGCAATCTGCAAGCTGCAAGACTGTCTTGGTCTCTTTGAGAGGCATGTTGTGGTTGGCTGATATCTGTTGGTAGACAGAGGAAGTCATTATGTTAATTCATGCACCGAGATCATACATAGCCTTTGAATCCCAACATGGCCTATAGTGCAATTGATCGCAAACATTCCCTGGTCCTTCAACTTAGGGGGTAACTTACATTGGATCATGACAGATACATTCTCCCCCATCATAACCTTGTCCAAGTCATGCTGCTTCTTCTTATTGGTGCACAGCTCCTTGAGGAATTTTGCATATTTGGGTATCTACTTGATCATATCAAGTAGTGGGATGTTGATCTCAACTTTCCTCGGATTTCCTTCTCTTTCATCTTCTTGGACTTTACTAGTCTCTCTAGAAAAGGAGGTCTGGTCTCGGTAGAAACCACTGGTTCCTCTATATCATTGGGAATCATAATGACTACGTCCTCCATTTCTACTCTCAGTGGTTTTTACTAGACCTCTTTTTCACTTCTGAATGTGATTGTGCTAACATTCTCGCTAGTATTGTCCTCCGTTTGAGATAGAAGTCTCCCCATGTTCCCAATCTTAGAGAGAGTGCTAGCTATCTGGGCCATCTTCTTTTCTAAGTTTGAAAAGTTACCTTGGAGCCCCTGTATCCAATCATCTACAAGCTCAAATTGTTTATTTGAACCCTCAGCGAGAGCGGTGAAAAGGTCATAAGGATTTTTCTATGGTTGTTGAGGTGGGTTGTGCTGGATCTAGACTTGTTAAAGAGGTCTTGGTACAATCGCGTTCTGCTGATTTCTCATAACGAGTTGATCCTGTGGTCCATGTATTTGCTGACAGTCATTATTTCCCCATGCGAGTGCTGGTCGATCTTTCCACCCAATCAGATTCCTCTATGGTGGTGGAATGTAAGGCTGTTTATTCCTCTTATTACCATAGTTATTGTAGTTAATGTAGTTCCTATAGTTACTATAGTTCCCCATGGCATTGACTTGTTCAAATTTAGGGTCTCTAATGATAGAGCACTCTTTAGTAGCATAGTTGGTCCTTTTGTAAAGTTCACATTCCTTCGCGACCTCAGTCTGGACAGCTATATTGTGTACAAGTTCAGCGAGTCTTTCTAGTTTGTCATTGAGATCACAGGAACTGATCCCATTGACTACTCTTGAAGTATCTTTCCCTTCACGATTGCCAAACTGTTGAGCAGTTTCTGCCATAGTCCTAATGAGTTCCCAAGCTTGAGTCGGGGTCCTATTCATGAGAGCACTTCCACTAGCAGCATCCATGAAACCCTGCTGAGAGAACGGGAGCCCTTTGTAGAAAGTTTGGACAATGGCATGTTTAGTGAACCCGAGAGATGGGCAAGCTACCAAAAGGTGCTGGAATAACTTATAATACTCATGGAGACTTTCCTTGTCTTTCATTCTGGCAGAACAGATCTGCCTCTTCAAGGTGGTAACTCCCGATGCTAAAAAATACTTATCAAGAAAGACTCGACATCTGGTCCTATGATGTAATAGATCCTAGTTTCAAATGATAAAACCAGTTGATGGTTGAGTCGTCAAGAGAAAAAGCAAAGGACTTCAACTTCGTAAGGTCTAGAACAACCTTCGGCGGCTTCATAGAACAAACCGTCAAATGGAACTTCAGCAAATGTTTATAAGGGTCATCATTGGCCCTTCCGGCGAATTTGAGTAAGCTATAGACTAACCTAGATCTCATCTCAAAGTTATTATCATCATCCCTGGACGGATAAGTGATACAAAGTGGTTGTTGATACACTGGGACCCATGTAAGGTCTAGGATTAACTACTCTTGGTTAGCCATGGTCACGATGGCTATTTCAGGTCTTGAATTTGAGTCGTTTGGATCGTCAAATAGTCTTCCTAAATGGATAGTGTTGTCACTGGGTCCGGTTGAAGATTCTGCTTGATGATGAGATTCTCTATTTTTATGAGCTTGCTTAGGGCGAGCTCTGTTTGATATTCCTATCTCTGGAACGTAGAAAATTTTTTTGCCACGATCTGTGGCTCTAGTCATCCGCAAAAAATAAATAGTCAAAAGGAACCGCTCCCCTGCAATGGCGCCAAAATTTGATGGTTGTGGAGACCACCAAAAATAAATCCCTACATAAAACAAACTAGTAGTTAGTAGCAAGTAGAGGTCGATCCCACAAGGAATGTAATTTAACCAAGTTATTTTTATTAGATGACAAACAGTGTAACCTAAGAGTGAATGTTTTGGGTATTTGTAAATTAAAACTAAATTTAGTAGGAATAAAATAAATGAAAGACAATGACCAGACTAAAGTAGAGTAGGACTAAGCATCGTAGTGATCATAGAACAAGATATAAATTGCACCGGGACCTAGATTTAGTTATACTAGTACTCATGCACCATACCGTACTAACAACTCTTCCTTATGGTATACAGAGACCAGACTTCACGCCACGATCTCTCTCTTCCTCACCGTGACTCTAGGCGTCACACCAGAGAGTTCGCCAATGAATAGCAATAATACTAGAAAAGTCTAAACCCTTACCGATAGGTTGTGAAGCACTCCCAAGATGAGTAAGATTACCTCTCTCCAGTCTCGATGGAGACTTTCGTTACTCTATTCCTTTTCAGGCAAAAATACAGATGCAAGAATAAGAATTAACAATAATCACAAAGACTTACCGAATGGATGATCAGGCCAACTATGAGACTTAGTGAAATCTTACTAGAAAACCCTTGAAGTATTGAGATTGGTAATTAGGTCGCCTTGCAGATTGTGGTATTGAAGTTCAGTTCTCACACTACTAACTCAACCTTTACCCTTACTTGGTCAAGTCATAAAAGAATTAGCTAGACATAACTGAAGTAAAGCATAAAAAAATATAAAAATACATTAAATAAATTATGCGTATTAAGAAAAGACTTGGAAAATAAATAGCGACTGAAAATAAAGAACTTGAAACTAAAACCGAAATCAAAGAGAATTGAAACAAATTGCGATTTAAACATAAGAGAGTATTGAAAACAAAGCAGATAATAAACAGAGTTTTAAACTAAGAACAAGGAAAATAAAGAGCTAAACTAAACTAGATTGTGGTGGTGATTTCTCTTGCGCCGGCCTTGTATTTATAGTGCTCCAACGGCCTTTCTTCCTTGTTAGTCTCTAATTAGGTCTCCTTTGAATTCTTCCTTGATAAGATTTTATTCCTTTTTAGTCTTTTTCAAATAGGAATTTCAGCTCCTCATTATCTCCATAAATATCATTAAAATAGAAATAGATTAAGAGCGTGATTCCTTCCTTAATCAAGAC
Source organism: Euphorbia pulcherrima (assembly GCA_947683365.1). Taxonomy (NCBI): domain Eukaryota; kingdom Viridiplantae; phylum Streptophyta; class Magnoliopsida; order Malpighiales; family Euphorbiaceae; genus Euphorbia; species Euphorbia pulcherrima. Next base: position 34,642,948 of record CANTUS010000015.1, on the reverse strand, counting down.
TTCTCCAAAATAGTATTAACCTTAATCAATTAATCAAGACTCCTCCAAAATAGGATTTTCCCTAATCAATTAATCAAGATTCCTCCAAAATAGGAGTTGCCCTAATTAATAAATTTCCTACTTTGACTTGGTGTGCTTTTCGTCAAATAATGCATGTTTTCTCGAAATCATCTTGGAAACCTGAAATAATGGAAAAGGAAGTAATAGAGGCCAAAATGACTAAAAAAATGTATTTAATAATATGAAAATAAGCATAAAAATATAGTGGAAATACAACCCATCAATAAAAGATATGAAGTAGACGAATTCTCCATGTGCCTGAACATTTATTGGACCATAAACATCCGTGTGTATTATTTCCAATGTACTTGTGGCACGTTGCCTTTTTTCTCTGAAGGGTTTCTTTTTCATTTTAGCTAATAAATAAGGTTTGCATGCCCCATAAAACTCCCAGTCTAATGGGCCCAAGACACCACCTTTGTGTAACTTAAATTAAGCGTGTTTCATTTATATGGCCTAAACGACAATGCCATAAGTAGGATGATTTGTCTTTATCTAATTTCAATCTCTTAGCATCATTCATATTAAATATTTCAGCTTTAGTATTTAAAACATATATTCCATCAATCAAAATTCCATTGCCATAAAGAACACCATTTTTGCAAATTTGACAATCTTTATTATTAAATAAAACTTCAAATCCTTCTGCTGCTAAACTTGCAACAGAAACAATATTCTCAGTTACAACAGGAATATAATAGCATTTATTTAATTCTAAAACTCGGCCACTTGGCAACTTGAGACTATATGTTCCTATAGCTTCTGCAACAACCCATGCTCCATTTCCAACTCATAGGTCCTACTATCCTTTAGCCAGCCTTCTACGGTTCCGCAACCCTTGCATAGAAGTACAGATATGAGTACCACATCCAGTATCTAATACCCATGTAGACTTATAAGGAACTATAGTGAAATTTTCAATCATGAACATACCTGAAGTATAAGCATCTTTCAGCTTTGTCTTCTCATGCTCAAAAAATGCAGCCACACAATCTTTCTTCCAATGATCGGTCCCACCACATTAAAAACATACATTCTCAGTAATTGTTTTCTCCATTTTGATTTTTCTTTTCACACTTTTCTTGTTCACTTTTAAATTTCCTTTTATCCTATTTTTAGGACTTTCGAAATTCTTGGCAAGATGCTCTCTTTCAAAATTTCTAAGTTTACTCATAAATTCTGAAGTTTTAAGAGACCTTTTGGACATTCGATAGTCATTCACAAAAGGTGAATACTTTTCTAATAGATGGTCTATCGTGAAATCAATTTCCAATGCAGAGTCTTCTTTGACTCCTATCTGAACCATACATTTAGAATACTCTAAGTATTTTGCGCAATATTCAGATGCCAAGATGTAACCATTTCCTTCATCAATAGTTCCAAAGAATTTTGCAATTTGAGCTATCTGAAGTTTAATTATTTCTCTGTATGCTTTTAGATGAATCAACATAGACTCCAAGTCCATATCCAAATGTTGTCTTTTAAGTTTGGAAGAAATGGTTTCTAGTATCACTAAAGATACAATATACACATCCTTCCTGTGCTTTCGTATGCTTCCTTCAGTTCATCGGATGCATCAACATTTGGTCTAATTGCTTTGGGATGATCCATAACATAGTCTAGATCATTTTTCTTTAATTCATCTCTAAGAGCCTCAAACCATGTGTCAAAATTATATCCAATTAATTACTTGTCAAGAATTGGGCGAAGGTTTATGTTTGTAGTCATATTCAACCTAGATATAAGAAAAGAATTATTACTTTAGACTTAGTTCTTGTACATGCATTTAATTTGAGGTCTTTTAATTAAATACATTTTCCTACTATTTTCTTAAGGTTTATTCGAAAACATAATAGCCCCTTCTATTGTCTTTCGGGAAACATGGTCTAACCATTCTCCTTAGTATGTAGCATCTATAACTTATTTAAGCTAACCTCCGCTATAGCGAGTCAAGCTAACTTAAACAGCTATAGGAGGATCTAGTCCATTTGCATCTAATGCAATTGCTAATCCATTTGAGTTCCAACCAATGGACGTGCATAACCAATTATATTACACCTCAAATGACACCTCCGGGCCGTTATTAGCTCTGATAATACGGACAACTAACCCAGTCCGGTTAAGACTTAGCCCTAATTCGAATTATGTGAACAGACGATGTTAAAGAAGAAGGCATGTCATGCATGAAGGAATTCATTCGATAAAAAGGCCTAGAATCACATATTCGATTTTTAGGAAAGCTAATTTTGTCTTAATATTTTAATGGGGATTTATTGGTGCAACAGGTCTCGCCTAATCTAGGACTTATGCATGGACATGATTATAAAACTATAACTAAATCCGGGCTATAAGGAATTAGTAGATCCAACCTAGGGGTCATGCTCAACTGGTAATTCATAATCATTCCATCATGCCAAGACTCCACATAGCATGCAAAACAAGCAAGGGGTTCATGGTTCAAGTTCTTGCACCTATTTCTATAAGTTTTAATTTAACAATTTAAACTTTTCATTGTAAAACCATATAATGAATCCAATTCATTATACTAGAAATCAACTAATTCAAAATAGTCCGTTTGGTAATTAGAATCTAGAACTGATGCTAATTCCCAGGTAGGAGAGGTCCCCTTAAAGTAAATGAGCAACAATGTCCAATCCTTGCCAGAACAAACACGTGCCCTTTTAACTCAGCTAACCATAGACTAATTAAATTAAAGATTTTGTTCTTTTCTGAATTATTCCACTTAATTCAAAAATTAAAGCATTTACAATTCCAAGTAAAACATTGTTAATTTTAGATAACTACCCTGACTAAGTTTGAGTAACACTTAATCTAGTTATCACAACATTTTCTATTGCAAGAAATAAATTCCTAGGCATGGCATAGCGTACTCAAAAATATTTCATAGAAAATCAGATTAGTATATTTCTAGTCAATCATACAATCGCATTAGGCAGGCTCATGATACCACTGTTGGTCTAGATTCGCAGGTTTGAACATGCATAGCAGGCAAGATGGAAATTCAAAATTTAATATAAAGTCCAAGAATCTCTTAAGCATGGCGTCATTGACAATATTACTAGTCCAAAATTATTCTAGGTCATAAACACTTATTGAAAGGACCTAATAACAATTTAACCACTTACCAGTTGAAGCATGGACCCTATAGTCCGTAGAAAGATCCCTCAGCTACGTACACAGACTCCAAAGTAGAAGCCCTCTATAAATAGTCCACAGAAGCACCACCGACCAAAACCTTCTAGAAAGGGAGTACTGATAAATAAGCGGAAGACAGCTAGATCATCCCTACTAATTTATTCTAGAAGAAATTCCCTTAGTTTTCTATTCAAAGTAAATGCGTCTTTCGACGAATTACTTATAAGAACCAAAACAACTAAGAGAATAAGAGAGCATGAGAAGGAGTATGAAATTAAAGATGAAAAATAATGAAGGAGGAGGCTTCTATTTATAATGGTTAGGAAATAATCAAAAGACAATGAAGTCCCTAACCTCAACCAATCAGAATTAAAATAAAAAGGGCAAAAAGGTTAATTAATAACCTTGACAGAGTTGGGCAACAACTCAAACGCTGGGAGCTTACTTAGGGAACAAGCTCCCAGTTGGACTGGGAGACTATTAGCCATTCGGTAAGCAGTCCCTTGTGGGCTTCGGCAGGAGCACAAACCCACAAGGCTTGTGCCACTACGTGCAGGCCTACGCTAGCATGCATGCCCATGAGCACGCGTAGCCCCTTGGGGGCTGTGCTTATAGCGTGCAGGCCTTTGCCTGCTCACTGTGACCTATAGCGCGAGCCCATATGGGTTGCGCTCCTGTGCAACCCCTTGGGCTTGTGCATGCGCGCAAGCGTGGGCTACATTTTGCAGCCTGCTTGCATGCCCCTTCATGGGCAACGCACAGCACTATTCCAAATAGTGGAGCCATTGGGCCCATGCGCAGGCATATTTATGTTTTGTCCTACAGTACATTTATAGGCCCACTCGTATGGATTTATTTAATATCTAATATTAATAAATCTCGCTAAGCTCCAGTTCCAATTTCCCTTTGTTTATTTTAACCTCCTTATTATTTAACAGGCTCACTAATCCAACTAGTGAATATTGGTCTAACGAATATTATGGTCTAACCATATATCTTTGCTCTTCTAGATTAGACCTAGTCTAACGATTCTATACATGGCTCGGTCGTAACTCAAAGTGTGTGACCTTATAGGATCCCGTAATATCGAGCCGCCAAAAGTTTAACCTAGCTCAATTCCTTTTAGGAATTGACTGGCTCGGAGCTCTAGACCATTTTGGACTCTGATGACTTTGATCAGTCATAATGGCTCTCTAGCATAGGGCATATGACCCTTCAATATTCAAAATGCCACATGCATTGTGACTTAATCTCGGTTCTATAATAGTATCAATACAATTTACTCCTTCTATAAACTATTAAGTACCATCTGATTTCTAGGGCTCGGCTTAAGTGTTAGTCCTCTAGTAGCCTTAATGGCTACCCCAATATTTAGTCTTGCTACAAAAGTACACTAGTCAATCAATTAATGTGTTGATTAGGATCTCATCCTATCAACTCATACTCTGATCAGAGGTTTACGAGTGTGTAACTTCCAACTAGTGGCCAAGGTACATCTCCCTTATATTGCCATAACGGAGTGATAGATTCCATCTTGACTACTTAGCTTACTAATGGACAAACATTAAATATACCCCGTAATAATCCTTATCATCCTGTCTATAGAATGCTTAGGTATGACTCAAAGTATAGCAACATCTGAACAAGGTAACTAGTATCTCAGGTCTAAGGAAATTTGTATTGCTATTACAATGAGACGATAAAACACCAACACATAATATAGATTACCGAATGTTGTCTCATAGCGGTCTCCAATGTATTTCCCTGAATACATCCATGTGTTAACCTACGGTACCACCCTCTAGCACTAGAGATATGCTACTCTGAGTCAGATTCAAGAGGTATGACAACACATGTTAGTCTATCTATATTCATCAATGTCTAGTCTTGATGAAACTATGACTAGAGATATTTAGAAAAATTATAATTATGAATGAACCAGTTCTCGCCAACATAGTCCCACTATGCCCTTAAAATACGTGCTATGATTATGTCATGGACTTTTGCAAACACATCAATGAATATATTCCAAACTAGTCATAATATACTTTCACAGTCACTGATATAACAAAAAAAATGCCTTTATTAATATTACTTTGTTCATATAAAAACTAACTATAATATATCGCCCTAATTGCCTCTAGGGCATACATCATATCTAACACTACCCATTCCCAGAACTCATGAACCAGATTTTATATATTGGTTATAATCTAAAGATGGAGATTTACTGTGAAATCGAGGTTTGTATGTGCACTTAAAGAAAACCTTAAATGCTCGGATATAGCATCGGGTTCCAATGGGGAGCTATTCTTTTTGGGCGAAACTATGGACACTCAATATCCAACCAAAGATAAAACATTGTGTTTGGGTGGTGGCTGATGGAGTCTCAACATTGCCTACACTCCAAAGGAGAAATATTCCAGTGGACACTATGTGTATCTTTTGTAAAGTGAGGAGGGAGACCTTATGCATGTTTGAAAGGGATGTAAACAAGTAATTCAGGATTGGAGAGCTTTAGACCTTGCTGTTAAAGTGTTAAAAGTAGGCGGTTCGAGCTGCGGTCAGTGGTTCCAGGATGTATTTGGTGTTTTGCCAAAGCGGGGACCAATGTACGTTTTGCATAGCGATTTGTTGGATATGGTGGGAGCATAATCAAATTTCACATGGAAGCAAAGAAACTTCTCTTAGTAGATTGGTGGAGCTTATTCTTGAGCATAAGAGTAGGAGACTTGATCAGGGGCAAGATGAGGCTAAAACAACAAGCTTGAACATCGAATTTTGTTGGAAACCACCGACTGCTGGTGTGGTTAAAATGAATGTTGAAGCAGCGGTTCCTGTGCATTGAACAACGGGGTTTATAATCCGAGATGAAAAAAATATGTCATAAATAATAAATAATTAAGACACCAATTAAATAAGGCTTAGTGAATCAACAACATCCTCAACTTGGCACAAAAAATCTACTGTCTCCCTGAACTTTAGAAGTGACCCCGTAGCTACCTCAACTTTGCAAAAGTGCACCACTTTGCTCCCTGAATGCCACGTGTCAGCTTCTGGTTGGTTTAACTTTTAGAAGATATCATTTTCTAAAATTTTTCCTCTGCAATCAAAAGCTGACACATGGCATTTAGGGAGCAAACTGGCAAACTTTTTCAAAGTTGAGGTAGCTGCGGGGTCACTTTCAAAGTTCAGTGAGGCAGCAGGTTTTTTGTGTTAAATTGAGGATGTCGTTGATGCATTAAGCCATTAAATAATTTCAATATGTCTTAAATATTTGATTTATAGAAACATTATAAAAAAATATTATTTTAAATCTGAAATTTTCATGGTGATGTTAATATTAAATAATATTTACTTTTGATGACTTTAATTTGAACTAAGGATGGATATTATAGTTAAGTAGATATTGATTTCATTTACATACAAGTAATATTGATCTGTATTCAAGCTATAGAAGATACCCACTGAATCAATTTAAGTGGAAAAAAATTAATCTACAGTTCCAAGGAATTATTGAAAAAAAATCATTGATAAAATCCGGCACAATAGTTTAAAGTCGGACTTCGTTTGTGCTGCTGTAGAAGCAAAGGATATTCCAACTATAAAATTCAAATAAAGTCTTTGTCCTTTGTTACACTATTCGAAAGTCTTCAAAGTTTAAAGTGAGTTCTGCAAAGAATAAGATAATGAAAAAGAAGTGGAAAACTTGAGAATGTTTTTCCACAAGCACAAAAGAAAATATTGAGGCGAAATCAGATTTGTTGTCTTCATACAAGTGTTTCATTCTATGTTTTAAATTCAATAAGGGAAAAAAATGAGTTGTTACCACTAATATGTCTCCAATTCTCAAAAATGTTGAATCTTTGATCTGTCAAACTCTTCCCAATTATTATTTATGTTATTAATTCTCTTTTCTAGAATGTAAGAGTACGACCAAATGTCTCATATTGATTAATGATGTGGACTTTCAATGGTTTATAAGTGTGGATCATATCTCATTGGTATGAGGTCTTTTGGGGTAAAGTTTAAGAGCAAATTCGTGAGGTCTTAGGCCCAAAGTGAACAATATCATACCATGTGTGGGGATATGTTGTATTCAAGTGCTTCCACAAGCCGCTACAAATGGTATTAGAGCTATGTTTCGGAGATAGCCATATGCATGAATCCTCGGAATATCGAATAAAGATGGTTCCCTTAGTTGATCAACCAGGCCCGACCCTAGGGGATGGGCAACGGGTGCCACCGCCTAGGGTCCATAGCTGGAAGGGGCCCAAAAATATTTTTTTGCTTAAAGATTTAGTTGTTATTATTTAAAAGATAAAAGTAAACACAAATAATGTTAGTAGAATTGACAAGGTGCTTATTATAGTTGTGAGAGGGCAAGGGATCAATGCCTAGTTTTTAAAAAAAAAAAATATGTTTCATTTCATTATTTTTTTATTGAAGGCCCCATGTTACTACTTTTAACATTAATTTGCATAGAGCCTTCAAATTATCCGGGTCGGGCGTGTGATCAATAATGATGTGTGAAACCAATGGCGTGTCCTCCATCACATTAGAGTGAAAAAATATCGTTGTAGAGAACGTCCGGATGGATGATCGGCCGAGGGGCTTGATGGTACTTTATTCGAGGGGTTGATTGTTAGGGTGCGAGCAAATGTCCCACATTGGTTAACAACTTGGAGATTTAATGAAATTATAATTGTGTGTTGGAGATGTATGGAAAATGCCATATCGAAATAAATAAGAATAAAGAGTGGCATATAAGTGATGCAAATTGGGCCTTAATATAAGCCAATTGGTTTTGTGTTAGATTGATTCAAACCCACTTATATGCCCACTCAAGTCATCAAACCCAATACTTTCTAGGCCTATGGATTTTCTACATGGTAACAGAGCAGAAGAAGGCCTGATAGTCAAAAAAATCTTAGGTTCGTAAAGTCCAAGGAATATTTTACAAGTGAGAACTGTACAAGCCCAATTGCACTTCAGGGGGAGTGTTGGAGATGTGTGGAGAATCTCACATTGAAAATAAACAAAAGTAAAGAGTTGAATATAAGTGGTGTAGATTGGACCTCAACACAAATCAATTGATTTCATGTTAGATTAGCTCAACCACACTCCTATGCTCACTCAAGCTATCGAGTTCAACGCTCTCGAGACCCACAGATTCTCTTCATGGTATCAGAGCAGAGATATTCCAAACAACCAAAAGATCTTGGGTTTGTGTTGAAGTCCTGGTGGAATTGGGCTAGTGGAGAAGACTAGACTAGTTGATAACCTTGAGCCTCGTATGAGATATGCCAATTAATGAATGACAAGTGGCATCTGGTTAAGCCTAGTTGCAGTTGAGGGGAGTGTTGGAGATGTGTAGGGAATCCATCGAAAATAAACAAGAATAAATAGGGGAAATTGTAAAAAATATACATGTCGCACTAAAATATTTACAAAATCAACCATTAAGTCAAACTAATTACATATATATTGTCCCACCATAAACAATTTACAAATTAACAAAAACAAAAGAAAATAATTACATGAATACGGTCTGATATTTACCTGATTAATATTTAGTATTCGTCTAATAGTTGTCTAGTATATATTGTTATGAAATTGTCATATCCAGATCTATTATACGTCTATTATATGTGTGTGTGTGTGTGTAAACTTGTAAATTTATTTTAGTAAACTTGTAAACTTCCCTTATTTTTGTAAACTTGTAAATTGTTTATGGTGTCACCAAATTGTTTTGGTTTTTTGTGAGATTTATGAAAGAACCCCAATTAATAGTTGTATATAAGTGGTATAGATTGGGTCTTAACATAAGGGAAATTGTCAATTTTGCCTCATTTGGGCAAAATAATTTCTTTCCAACTTTAGCTTAATTAACTAAAGCTCATCAGTGGCAAAGGCTTGATTGAAGCTGTGATCCTAGAGGTCGTTAGTTCGAGTCCACACTCGCGCGGGGTGGGATAAGGTTTTCCTTTGTTATTTGTAAGCCCGTATGAGGCAAATATTTTTAAAAAAATAAAGCTCATATTAAGTTTCCAATTAACTAAAATAAACTTCCTATAACTTCTATAAGCCATATTCACTTAATTACTAACATTCGTACGCTTTTCATTATAACAGAAATATATCAGATACGTCGAAGTAAATGATCGTCAATAAGGGCATTCTAGTGCGTTGTAGATTCTTATCCTTTCTGGTCCAGATAAAATAAAAAGAAAATTCTAGAATATTTTGCGTTATCTGGTTGAAAGGTTCTCTACATTTGCCATTTTTTAACCCATTTCTTTAGACAAGACTCCATTTTTTCCTCATTTCGAATGGTAAATATTTCTCAGAACATGGAGTGTGAATCAAGCCCTCTGATATTTTTCTGATATATTTTTTTATATATGACAGATTTTGTAGTAGATGTATAACAAATTTGTAGTATTTATATAATAGATGTATAAAAGATACAAAAGAACATCCAAATTAGTGTTGAAAAAAAAAACGCAGTAGAATTGCTCTTCAATTGCTCAAAATCAATTCAAAATTGTTTTAGTGAGAAAAAATTGCAGATAAAAAGAAAAAATTACAGATGAAATGAAGAATAATGATTATACTTGATATAACAGATATATATCAGAAATATATCATATATGTATCAAGTATAAATCTGATATTTTTCTGATATTTGACAGACTTGTAGTAGATGTTCATCCAAATTAGTGTTGAAGCAAAAAAAAACGCAGCAGAATTCCTCTTCAATTGCTCAAAATCAATTCGAAATTGTTTTAGTGAGAAAAAATTGCAGATGGAACGAAGAATAACGATTATGATACAATTCGAAATTGTTTAAGTGAGGAAAAAATTGCAGATGGAACGAAGAATAACGATTATGATATATAAAAGATATATATCATAAAAATATCAGAAATATATCAGATGTGTATCTGATATAATTCTGATATTTTTCTGATATCTGACAGATTTGTAGTAGATGTTCAGCCAAATCAGCGTTGAAGCAAAAAAACGCAGCAGAATTCCTCTTCAATTGCTTAAAATTAATTCGAACCTATTTTTAGAGGGAAAAAAATCGCAGATGGAAAGAAAAAATTGCAGATGGAATATAGAATAACGATTATATCTGATATATAACAGATATATATCAGAAATATGTCAAAAATATATCTGATATCATTCTGATATCATTCTGATATTTTTCTAATATATGACAGATTTGTAGTAGATTTTCATCCGAATCTGTGTTGAAACAAAAAGAACGCAGCAAAATTCCTCTTCAATTGCTTAAAATCAATTCAAACCTGTTTTTAAAGAGAAAATAATCGCAGAAGCAAGAAAAACACAAATCGTATTGTTTAATTTGCACAGAAAACAGATTATAAAAGGAAATCAATAATGAATGAAGGATTCAAGATGGGAAAACGCAAAATCGAAGAACTTCGATCTCTTTTAGGGAGAAAACAAGACAAAAAAAATTGATTTGGAAATCGAAAAAAAACAATAGAACGAGATTGATGGACGCAGAAATACTATTGAATAGAAAACGGGAGAGAATTGAGAAGATGAAGCGTAAAGATAAAGGCAAATTGAAGGAAGAGTTTTGGTTTATATGGAGAGTGTATTATGGTTATTTACTTTTCCAAATATTCTGTTTTGGTTACACACGTTTAGTTATGGTATTTAAGTTATTAGTTTTCCCAATTAGGTGCATTTAAGTGCTTTTCCCTTAACACAATCCATTTAGTTTTGTGTTAGTTGGATTTAATCCCACTTATATGCTCACTCAAACCATCAAACCCAACGGTCTTCAGGCCTATGGATTCTTTAGTTTTGAATCATATCATCACAGGTATGAGGCCTTTAAGGTAAAGTTCAGAAGCAAATTCATAAAAGTTTAGATCCAAAGTAGATAATATTATACCATTTGTATGGATATACCGTGTCCAAACTTTTCCAAAAGCCGCTTAACGTAAAAGATTTTTTTTCATACTATAACGATTTCTCTCTCATATTAACATGTCACATCTTAAAAGCTAAATGAATAACATAGAAGTAGAGATCAACGGGAGATTTTATTCCCAAATAATTGGCATGTATGATTGCAAATTATGGTCGAGTCAAGTAAAAATGAAGAATAATTTCTTTAAATTATCCGTTGTCCATAAGATCTGTTTTACTTCAGTACTGGAGTATTTTTTTATGTTCATCATTATCATAGTTTCAATATTTTGTTGTACGTATTGATATCACCGACAAACTATTTTATTGTATTCTGCCATTAAATCATAAATAAGAAAATTACTCAATTAAAATGAGAAATAACCATTCAGTTTTATTTTTACTATTTCATACTAAATAACATTTGTTAGAAAATTGAAGTTACCACTCATTAATAGTATTGATGTTCTTATCAAATGCAACTTATTTAACTCTAATAATTTATTTATATTAATCCATGCAACTTGTGTCTTTACAAGTTCTTGGTTTATGCCTATAAATAGAGGCTTCTTGTGTGTTACACATAGGAAGAATAAAAATATAATATGATATACTTTCTCTCTATATTTCTTATTCTCTACTTTTCTCCTTATTCATGTAATGAATATTCTTGCTGATTCATTTTATTTCTAACACGTTATCAGCACGAGTTTGCTCTTTTGATCAATACAACAAGAATATAATTCAATAGATGTCATGAAAAGAAATGTTACGGTGATGGATTTTCAAAGGCACATGAATTTGATTGATGAGGAAGTTTTTCTTCTCTATTTTCAATTCTATTATTATTGTTCTTTTACATTCAAATTTTATTGAATTTAAATGTTGAGATCTTGTTTTATATTCTGTAGAATCAGTCCATTCCGAATCATCAAATGATTTTTGGAGTTCTTGCTATTGGATCGTCAGTGAGAAATTTTGAGGGATTTCCCTATGAGCTATGATATAAGGGATTAAGGAACATGTTGGTTTTATTGTATTTGAGAAAAAATTGAGAATCGTTGTAGTCGACTGTAAAAGATCCCGAAGATCTTTTTGTGAAAGTGCTTCAAATGAGATATATTACCATTTGAAAGTATTAGACTTGCTAGCAATTTTCCACTGGAAGTGGAAAAATTAAATTTGATGAATAATTTTCCACTCGAAGAGGAAAATTGAATTGAGGCCTAGTAACCACCAGACGTGGAGAATCGAATTGAGGCCTAGTAACCACCAGAAGTGGAAAATCAAATTGATGCCTAATAACCACTAGAAGTGGAAAATCGAATTGATATGTTGATAAAAGAAAATGAATTATTTCCGAAATTTGTTGACGTCAAGGCTAACGAAGCAATTTTATATATTGAAAATAGCCAAATATTATTATAAAAATAATTGGAATAAATGTTACCATTATATCGAATAACACATTTTATAAATGCTCCAAAAGAGCCAGAATTAATGTACCAAGGGGATAAAATTTGCCCAATGCTCCAGAAGAGCTAGTATTAAGGCACTAAAAGTAATTGTTGCATGCTCTAGAAGACCCAATATTATGTGTTAATGGGACAAACAAGTTATTGAATGGTTCGGAAGACCCAATGTTAATCTACCAATGGGACGTTTATTATGAATAATGTATTATATTCCCCAATTTCTCATATATGGAGTTTTAAAATATTCGCATAAATGAATATTATTGAAAATGTGAGTGAAGACATTAAAAAATGTCTTCATGGTACATATATTTTCTGGTCAGTTTAACTATAAACTTGAAGTTTATATATTGAGATAATTATAAAATTTGACACGATCGACTAGGAAATCCTAGTTCAATAATGATGACAAAAATTATTGATAATGCACACGGGCATCCATTGAAGGACCTGAAGTTTCTTCAAAATTATGAATTAATTTTATACTGAATGTTCGCAAGAAAAATTGATTACAAAACCTTCCAGTAGTAAGGTTGTAAATGAATCTTTGATATTTTCAAAATGCATATCATGTGATATATGTGGACTAATTCATCCACGATTGTACCATTTAGTTTTCAATTTAGTCATTTCCTGATGAAGTACAAGCATCTAGAGTTGATGCTTCAACTAAATGGCCACATGTATGCTTTTGTATGTAGAATATGTTCAGGTTCAAAATGGTATGATAGAACTATGTACTAAACGTTCGTATTTAATTGCACGACCATGAATATGCGAATAAATATTTTTGCATTTGTACGAGGATATGCAATATATATTTATGACCAACAAGCTATTATGATTAATTTTCCTCTACAGTTAGCTTTGGTCATAGGCCCATTACTTCTCATCTAAGAGTTATTGTTATGCAGTTTATGTGCATATAACTCCATAACAACGGACCAAAATGGGTCCTTCAAAGAGATTATTATTTTATATTGGATATGGATCTCCATCAATGATTAATGAGCCTTTATAAAATTATATACTCTTAGCAAAGATTGTAAAATTTATTTTGATGAAAGCATTTTTTCAAAATTAGGGGGAGAAAGTACAAAGACAATTTTTGAAAAGACAAATTTGTCTAATGCTTCATCGTTAATTTATATGGATCCTATAATGGGATGCAAAATGAAAATCCTGAAGAATAATTACAGATAGCGCTATAACACGCCTGAAGCATGGATGACCAACTGGTTTAGAGGTTAAAAATCCTTGAAAAAAAAAATTCTCGGAAATTAAGATAATCTCATTGAGGATATATATACTAATACACTTCCTAGTAACACTTGAAGTTATTCAAAATGTGGATATTCAAATAAATTATATTAGTACCGAGTAAAATATGGAATAAAGATAAAATGGCTATAGACCATATTTGTTTTCTATAATATGACAATATACATATAGTTTGCATGATTTTTTTTCTATTTTCTATAGTTTATGTTTTTACAAATATGTGTTATCTTATTCTCTTGTGGTAGTTGCAGTAATCTTTTCCATGTCTTTTTGACAGTGAAAGAAATAGTTAATATGTACTTACGAATGTTGTTATAACTTACCTAATGATGTTTACAGGAAAAAATTTTCAAGCACTAAAATTGCAGGTAGAGTATGGTAAATGAGATTTTTATTCAATACAGTTGAAAAGATATATGCATGGATTTAGACAATTTGGATGCGTATTTGGTAAATCAATTGCCAAAGAAGATCCGATGAGTATTTATGAAGATAATATCGCATGCATTGTTCATTTTGAAGGAAGGCTACACGAAAGAAGATACTATGAAGCACATTTCAACCAAATTTATCTTCGCTCGTGATTTTGAAAAGAATGGTTCATAATTCATCAATTCACTCCAATAATTTAGCAGATTTATTCATCAAGGCTTTATCTTCTACAACTTTCAAGAAGTTGGTTTATAACATCAAAATACGTCATCTTAGAGATCTTCTATATTCTTGCGAACATGAGGAGTAAGCATTGTACTCTTTTTCCCTTAGCCAAAGGTTTTGTCTCATAGGGCTTTCCTTGGTAAGGTTTTTAACGAGGTAGTGTCTCATTCGCCGAAATGAACATCAAAGGGGGAGTGGTAGAAATTGATGTTACCACTCATCAATAGTATTGATATCCATTTATCATATGTAACTTATTTAATTATAATAATTTACTTGTATTAATCCATGTAACTTCTGTCTTTACAAGTTATTGGTTTATGCCTATAAATAGAGGCTTCTTGTATGTTACGCATAAGAAGAATAAAAATATAATATGACATACTTTCCCTCTATATTTCTTATTCTCTACTTTTCTCCTTATTCATGTAATGGATATTCTTGATGATTCATTTTATTTCTAATAACATTTAAATTTTTATAATATTTTTCATATTTCGGCACCTGATTTAATCATGATAAATATTCAGAAGTAATTAGTTATAATTATTTGTTAAATGGCCAAATAATTGATAATTGAAACTTGTAAAATACTAATAGGCATTTGCATGATGAATATAGATTGGAATAAAACTTTTATATGAGAAAAGGCCCTACCAAACCAAATCAACTAATAAAGTTAAACTGACAAATTCTGTAGCTCAGTTAATAATATAAATTGAATAAATTGAAGAAGAATAAGGTTTAAATTCTATCATAATACATTTATTGAAGAGGGAAAAAAGCCTTAACTATAACTAAGCTCCAAATAAAATTATTTTAATAAAAAATGCTTATAAATATTAAAAAATATGAGAATCCATGATTAGAATATAAAATAGAATTACAAAATTGACCTATCTCCTAATTCTATTGCTTAATTTCTCATCGTATCCACAAGATCTTTTTTTTTTTTATCAATTATCCACAAGATCTTCCTCACTACATAATTTAGTTATATATTTACCAGCTACAAGGAGTGGGACCCTTATTTATTTTTTTCGTTATTTGGGATTTTGGGATGGAATAATGAATCTATCATCACATTTCTTTTACCCTGTTTGCATTCAAATGCATCTAATTCATACATTCTCTTTTCATCTTTTACTTTCTTTTGTAAACTAATTTATAGTCTATTAGATAATTTTGCTCAGGATAAGAAGGTTATGATTTACAACTTTTTCTTTTCTACAAAATCAGTCTACAATCCAATTGAACACTAGAAATAAATCTTTAAATTATAATTTCTTTTAATTTAACCAGTATTGAGTAAAAGATAAAAATACTGTGGCAAAAGCTTGATCTGGTGGGAGCTTTGAATCTGTGATACTAGAGGTCACATGTTCGAGTCCACACACGGGAGGGGTGAGATGAAGTTTTTCTTTGTTTATTGTAAGTTCAATGAGACATTTTTTTAAAAGTAAAAGATGAAAATACATTCATCCCACTCGATCTATCAAACCTTTGACATTTATACTCACAAATTCAGTCTCAACCACCGACACATTCAAGTAATTAATTTGAGTGACTTTTTCAGTTATCAAATAAGGGTATAACAATGAATTGGTACAACATGCTTTGGAATTTTACACAAGTTATTTTTTGATTCAATTTTTGTTCAACTTATCGTCGTGACATGATTAAAATCAAAATTAATAAACACCAAGTTGTAACGGCTACATTGATATATTTCACTAGTCCATTTGTAGCTGCATGTTTAATTGTATTTTGCAGTAGCCGACAATTTATTGTGGATGCCTTTTTTTCATCAATTCTTATTACAATGGTATGAACAAAATGTGATAGTTTTGTATAGTTAAGTACATAAAATGTCTTTTTAATTCTTGGGCGAAGTTGAGACCAATCTAATAAAGTGAATGAATTTATTCTTTAAGTAATAGCTAGGGGCTAAAAGTTAAATTTTTCGGTGTTACAGCTGAAAGTTATGTTGATTTAGATTCTATTAAAGCACGATATATAGTATACTAGTAAGAAATATTTTGGTCCTTCCGATATTCAAAAGTAGCTGCATCATCATATGTTTCGTGGATGATATAATGACATGCATGGGACAACCATGTTTCGACACGTGCCATACCACAAACTATTTTTTTGTAATGGTTTCCCATTTATATATTACTCCAGAAAAGCTATCGAAATAGAAAAAATAAATTATATTTCCTAACTAGAGGAATAGTACAAATAAGAAGTAAATGAAAATTATTACCGGTTGGTTCAAGTGGTAAGCGGCTTGGTATTGTTTAAGCAGTCTCTCGAGTTCGAGTCCTAGTAAATACAGAAAATCCTTATTGGGAGACTCACACACCACAGCCAGGTATGCGATCTTGGTCGAATCTGGATATAGTCAGTGCAAAGCTCCGGTGAACAAGATGGTCAAAAAAAATTATTACATCCGGCACTCAAGAGTTTGATAGAGCATCTTACATTATAAGTTACTTTGTGGCCAAGAGACTGCATCGGATTTCTTGCAACTTAAGTTGGATGAGGGTAGAAGAGGGTAAGTTTTGATAATTATTATGAAAACTTGAAAATTATTATGTGTGTTTATGGTTGGGCATCATACATAATACACAACTAGCTGAAATTTACATTAAAGTACATTATAGCTCTATAATGCTAGAGTTGTCTCGAAATGAATGTTTTTGAAAAGTGATTTTGTGAAAGTAGCTGCGATGTAGTTTTGAAAGTTTAATTTCACGAGGAAAAATTATTTCTCAAACAAAAATTGAAAAAAAAAATGATAAGTAGGGTTTTATAGAGAAACAATATAATAATGCAATAGAAAAGAAAAATATATATGTAGATAATAGGGTGAACTTCGAAAACATGTCTTGTGGTTTTACAATAGATAGATAAGTAGGGTTTTGTTGAATACTCTATGCAATGATATATTTAGTTTGTGCTTTGGCTCCGATTGGAGTAGTTATATTCCATAATTAATTGCCCATGCATATGCTCTATTTTTATATCTGTAAGTACCTGAGATCAAGGACTTGTGAGCGCCCTGTGAGCGTTGGATTTTAGCGATCCTTCTCACAAAATGATGATTAGAGCTATTATACGCATTTCTATATAGGTGTTATCCGCAATAAGTGTTCCCAAAGTTGTCTAGCCAACTTTTGCTAGAACTTAGAGACCTAGACAGCCTTTAGGGACCCGTAGTGGCCATACCTGTTGATACGGACAGCAGGACCTGTATGACTCTACCACACCCTTACGGGTCTTCAAAGTTGGTATAGGTTCAATCCAGGACCCGTATGGGTGCCAATTACTAGCAATCAGCATTGATTGCTTGCAATCATACCATATTTGGCCCAAATTAGCAATAAGTGCTGTTGGGACCCTTTTTTGATATAAAAAGATGCCTTTGCCTCACATTTCAAAGGAGAACAATTCCATCAAGCAATTATAATATAGGCAAAAACATTCCAGCAGGTTATTAAAGGTATAGAATGGGTATAGTTATGGTATAAGAAAGATAAAATATGGAGAAAGCCTTGAAAGAAAGGTTTTGTCCACATTTTATACTAACTTTATTAAGTTTTAGGATTGGGAGTAGTTCTAGATCACCAGATATTGTCCCTCTATCACCAAATAAACCTTATCCAGTTTTAGAGTTTTAGTAAGGCTTCCTATCGGCACTGTGATCGCTTCAAAGCGGATTCACTACGTAGAGGTACACTCCTAAGTTTCAAAGAGACTCACCATTTATTTGTTTTTCTATCATTTTATTACCATTGTTGTGAGCTAACTACCAAACTGTTTTGGGTCTCGTCTTGACTCGTACAAGCCTTGTTGGCACCCGTATGGTCCCATAGGGGCCGTACGAGTGTGCCATACCCGTATGGAGGGAAATCCATTTTGTCTTACTTCTTTTAACCTCTGTTTTATTTTGGAAACTTAAACCATTCTACCAGGGTCTGGTCTAGACCCTTACGGGTCCTTTTTATCAATGGTCCTTCTAGGGCGTACGGGTCCTTGTTGAACCTAACAAATGTTTGGATTGACTCAGTTATGCTTAAGGTTTTGATCATGACAATTTAGCTCAGTTTAAGTTAATTAAATAAATAATGATGTTAAGTCAGTTAGACTAAGTGGTTCAGCTAATTATATTAACTCAAGGGTAGAGTTATATGTTTTGACTGACTTAGTTCTATGGTTTAACTCAGTGTGTTTTGAGCTGATCTGTTATTTTAGTCCACTAGCTAAGTACTGTTCACTCAGCGCTCATTATTTAAATAGTCTTTCAATTGTGTCCATTTGATTATTCTATGGCTGAGTAAATTGGATTATGTTATCACGCTAACCTTTCAATTTGAGGAAAAATGGAATCTTTCTTTTTGTCAATCTTTTAAAAAATTTAATGTTACACATCATACAAAAGACAACAGGAATTAATTACGCAACATAGGACAAAGGCGCAGTACTACACAAAAAGTCTTATCTGGAAAAAAGCTGCAAGAAGGCAAAGTCAAAGTGGATTGTAGCATCGTGTTTCTCTTGCCATCACACGCCTCTACAATTGTGTTAGAATGCCAGAAGGAATGGAATGATGACACGTAGCAAAGCAATGCAGTTTCTCTCTAACGGATTTTCGACATCAAGAGACAAGAAATTAAAATTTGTAGCTTGGATTCAATCCCTCGCATAATGGATTGATTTCTATCTCATAACATTGTGATTCTGTCCCCAATGGATTGATTTGAAGAAGCAATATGTGGATAGTTGAGCTATCAAATTACAGGAGATACCAAGGCAAGTTCAACGGCTACTTTCTTGATTCCAACTTTAAAAGAAGCAAGAAGGCAAGCGTTAGAACTTGGCGAATACACATGAATTTCTTCTAAGCTGAAACTCTGTCAAAATCGTAGCATAAAAGAAATTCACTAAAAGAAAGCAAATACTCAGCCAAAATCTGCTATAATTGAAGAGAGAGAGAGTAGAATATATCAATTTAAATTGTAAAACTTGATATTCTATAATTGGATCAACGTTTCTATAAGTTGAATCCCGATCTTAGTTGAAATTTTTGAGTTGCTAATAGAAGAGGGTATTCTAGTCAGCGGGTGAGTGATTTCAATTTGGAGGGTACTTGCTGTAATTGTGAAACTCTTATGAAAGGCTTCTCTTCCTAGGCAAAGGAGTTGAGATTGGAGAATTAAAGCCAAGACACTCTCTTGGGACTGGAGGTAAGCACAAGTTGCTAAACCAGTATAAATCTCTATGTTCTTGACTTAGCAGTTAAAGTTTTTATGTGTTTCTACTCAGCCAGCTGACCTACTCAATGGAGCCAGTTTTAATCACGAAAAAGTTTACTGTTTTAATCAAATGAGTCATTCACCGCTCTCTAACTCATTGAGTTATATGCATAAGGACCAACAAGTGGTATCAGAACAAGTTCTCATTCTAAAGATTTAACAATCTTGATATAAAGATCATGGCGTATAATGGAGGAGAATCAACTGGAAAAGCTCAGCCTTACATTCTGCCTGAAGGAATGTATGGTGCCAGGCCTCCAATATTCAATGGAGAGCACTATATTTATTGGTAGAACAAGTCGAAGAATTTCATCCAATCTCAAAGCATCATTGCTTGGCTGGCTATTGAAAATGGGCCTTATGTTCCCACCATTGTCAAGAATGGAGTAACTGTTGAAAAATACTCAAATGAATGGGATGCAACTGATCTTATCAAGTTAAAGAAGAATGCTACTGCTATCAACTATCTTCACTGTGCTCTTGATGAAATTTAGTTCAACAGAATTTCAGGTTGTGAGACTACTCAAGAGATCTGGAAGAAGTTGGAAGTGACTTGTGAAGGCACTGATAAAGTCAAGAAGTCCAAGATCAACATCTTGATAAGGCAATATGAGATGTTCTAGATGCAACCTAAAGAAGGGATTTCCAATATGAACATTAGATTCATGAATATCATCAATGAGTTGAAGAGACTGGGCAAGAACTTCATTGAGGAAGAAATTGTCAAGAAAATCTTAAGGAGTCTCACAGTTAAGTGGGAATCTAAGAAGAGTGCTATTGAGGAAGCTTATGATCTCAAGACTTATAAGTTTGATGAGCTCATTATTATTATGCTGACTCATGAAATGTCTTTAAAGTAGTATAAAGATGAGTCTAAGAGATTCAAGTATAAGGAGAGGAAAGTAGTAGTAGAGCTACTATCTCAAAAGCTAATGATTCCTTTGAGGAAGAATATCCAAAGGACATGAAGGAATAGATGGCGTTGATCACTAGGAACTTCAAGTGGGTTTTGAAGAAAGAAGGGAACTACCAAAAGTTCAACATTAGATAGCCCAACCAGTAAAATAATGTTGGTGATAAAAGACCACACAAGGAACATAGCAAAGATATCAAATGTTTTGAATGTGGTGAGAAGGGCCATATCCAGTCAAGCTATCCAAAAGCCAAGAAGGATAGATTCAAGAAAAAGAGAGATAAGAAGGGAAGACACTTACTACTACTTTGAGTGACTATGAGTGGGAGTCATCTTCTTCTGATGAGGAGCCACAAGATTCAGCCAATGTGTGTCGTATGGCTACTGATGATCAGCCCAGTGAAAATACATAATCGGCTGACCAACTAACTACTTCCACTGCTAACCAGTCAGTTGATAGGAGAAAAGACAAAGGAAAGCAACCTGAAGTAAATTCTGAACCCCTTTTGCCAACTGATGAATTTGCTGCAGGACTTAATGATGTTATTCATATGACTAAGAAGTAAGCCAAGTACATCAAAGTACTCCAGAGGAGGTGTGATGAACTAGAGGACTGTAATTCTTCTATGTCTCTTAACATCCTATACCATATGGAAAAAGCTGAGTACCATGATGGTTAAATTAAGAAAATGAATGGGCTAGCTGATGAAATAGTAACTTTGAAAAAGGTGTGAGTCCCTCATCAAACCAACTGGAATACTCAGCGTAACCACACTTATAACTCTAAGAAGGGTTCTCAAAAGAGTAAAGTGAGCAGGCCTATTCCTAAGGCCGCATGTAGATTTTTTGGAAAAGCAGGACATGATAAAGTCATGTGTAGGCATAAAAAATTGTTATTATGATGAGTATGATTAGTCTAAGGTGACCACCACTAACAAGGGAGGACCCAGCCAACAAAAAGCATGGGTACCTAAGAAAACTTAATTATTTTGCATATGAGCATGGGATCCACTAATGAAAGAAGAATGTGGTATTTGGATAGTGGATGCTCGAGGCATATAATAGGTGATGAAAGTCAATTCATCACATTGGAGCACAAAAGGAATGGAATTGTCAGTTTTGGAGACAATGAAAAAGGGAAAATTATTGGCAATGGCACTATAGGAGTCAAGCCTTCAATTGAGAATGTGTCTCTTGTGAAAGGCCTAAAGTTCAACTTGCTAACCGTAGCTTAGCTGTGTGACAAAGGTAGGAAAGTTGTATTTGACTTAGCGGGTTGCTTAGTCATTAATGTTAACTCTAACCAAACTATTCTTTGTGCTCCTAGAATTAATAATGTTTATATTATTGTTTATACCCTTGTATGTTTAGTCTCTAAGGAGGAAAACTCATGGTTATGGCATAGAAGGTTAGACATATCAATATGACCAATCTGTCCAGATTAGCTAGAAATGAACTTGTTGAGGGTTTACCCAGTCTTACCTTTGAAAAAGATAGACTCTGCTCAACATGCCAACTTGGGAAACAATTTAGGATGACCTTTAGTTCCTTAACTAACATCTCTTGTTCTCGAACCCTTGATCTTCTACACATAGACTTGTTTGGGCCTATTCAACCAATAAGTCTTGGTGGAAAGAGATTCACCCTAGTTGTTGTAGATGACCTGACCAGATTCACTTGGGTAATCATGCTAGGAAGCAAGGATGAAACCTTTGAATCATTCTTTAGGTGGGCTACCCGGATTATGAATGAAAAAGGACTTAAAATTAATAGAATCTGCAGTGATCATGGGAGAGAATTTGAAAATTGGCAGTTTAAGGAATACTGTTCCAAGCATGGTATTGACCATAATTTTTCTGCTCCTCGCACACCTCAGTAGAATAGGGTTATTGAGAGGAAGAACTGCACTATTGTGGAGATGGGTCATTTCATGTTGAGTGATAACAACCTGCCAAAGTATTTCTAGGGAGAAGTTGTTAACACAACCTATTATATCTTAAACGGGATTTTAATTCACCCAGTTTTGGACAAAAATCCTTATGAACTTTAGAAGGTGCACAAGCCTAACATTGGTAATATCAAGACCTTTTAAACTAATAATGCAGGTAAAGAAGCCAATGAAGCTGAGGAAGAATAAGTTCTAGTAAGTGGATCAGTCAGTCAGCCAATAATCATTCCTGATCAATCATCAAAAAGGGAAGATTATGAAGCTGACCTAGATCAGTCAATCTTCTTTAGAGATAAAGATGAAGCTTAACCTAGAGTGGAGACTCAGCGAGCTGATCTAGATCTACCAAAGGAAGTGAGAACGAGAAGAGATCATCCAGTTGACAAAATCCTTGATAATGTGCAAAATCCAGTGTTGATGAGAGGTCAGCTGATTAAAATGATGGCATCCCAGCTCCTCAAACCCAGCATTGCGAATCCACTAATAGACGTCGGCATCAGTGATGACATCCTACCAAACCCGACTAATGGAAAGTGATCCCAATTTCGTCCTCCAAGGCTCCTACAAGAAGAAAAGCGATAAAAATCACAATAAGTATTTCAAAATTCCATAATTCATGCATTTTCGGGGATTAAATTGATCAAAATATAGTTTAGAATCATGTTGAAGAACATAAAAATCATGAAAAATGACCGAAAGCTTGAAAATGCAGAAAATGGCAAATCTGCCATTTGCATTATGGTACCGTGATCGATGGATCATGGTACCCCAATCAAGATTACGGTACTGCAATCTAGATCATGGTACCGTGATTGATTGTAGTATAGAGCCAAAAATCGATTTGAATTCTTGATTCTCCTAAAAATCCAAAAAATGACCTAAAATCTAAGATCCCGAGCCTAATATATGTAATCTAGGTAGTTTTAACTAATTGGGAACCTTTCTAGACCCTAAAATCTAACCAGTCATGCATTCTTCAATTCAATTCAATTTTAATTCGAAATTCTAAGCATAAACTATTCACAATCAAAATCAAGATCGAAATAGAGCGATCTGAAGTTACTAACTAGACTGTGAGATGCCTAATGCAAGTAGCGATGGCTTAGGGTCTGCTCCTGACCTCTCTCCAGATATAAATGGCTCTTCTCAGAATCAAGGCAATAAGACTTTCCGATATCCAATTGAAATCGGTGATCCCCGGTATGGGAGTCAACTTGGCCTGAGGTATATCTCATGCTCTCGCGGCTCCAACCTTGTGAAACATGGTGAAATCTAGGCCAAAGAATCAAATAAATTGAAAAAGGGGTAAGAAAAGATCTTTGATGTGGTTTTGAAAGAAAGTGTGGGTTTGAAAAGAAGGCATTTTATAGGTTTTGGATTTTTAATGATCACGGTACCGTGATCGAAGAAAATGGTACCTTGATCGCGATCACGGTACCTTGATCCATTTCACCAAAGCAAAAGTTTGCTCTTTATTTAGAGGGGCAATACGGTAGATCTCACTTATCTTGACCGAATGATTTCGTCAGAGAAAACAATCAACTAGAACTCTAGCCAAATCCCGATAAATGGTCAAAATTCTCTGAACTGATTGTCCCTAAAGACAATCCAATCTTTCTTAAGCAAATATTTTATCCCTAGTAGACGATTCAAGTACAAGAGACATCGATAGTCGGGAATTCCCTAGTAGATGGTTCAACCTTTCCCCAAGCAGTCATTTCATCCCCAATGGATCACCTCAAATTCCTTTGTAGTGAAGCAGATATCACTCTTAGGAAGTAAATTAAGGTTAGTTTAAGATGAAAAAATCTCGAGCACCTCAGATTCCTTCGCGGTGAAGCAGATATTACTCTTAGGAAGCAAATCAAAATCAGTTTGAGATGAAATAATTTCGAGCACCTCAGATTCCTTCACGATGAAGCAGATATCACTCTTAGGAAGCAAATTAAAACCTGTTTGAGATGAAATAATCTTGGGTACCTTAGATTCCTTTGCTTTGAAGCAAATATCACTCTTAGGAAGCGAATAAAAAATAGTTTGAGATGAAATAATTTCGAGCACCTCAGATTGCTTCGCGGTGAAGCAGATATCACTCTTAGGAAGCAAATCAAAACCAGTTTGAGATGAGATAATCTTGAGCACCGTATTTCTTCGCAATGAAGAAGATATCACTCTTAGAAGCAAAATCAACTTCAATGACCCTTCTACCCCCAGCAAAGTCATTGGGAAGACTTATTTATTACGACGAAGTGACACTGATCACCTCGAGATGAATAAGATATCAACTATCCTCGCGAGTCAAAGAAGTTTGAGCATGTCCATCAGTTCTTCCTAATATAATCATTCTTAATTGAAGGGGCAAGAATTTTTGTTTCTGACAAAAGTCAATTAAGCAATGATTATGTTTCAGACCAGCAGGTAAGTATTTTTTATCTCTATTCTGCACATTCTGGTTGCACAAACATTTTAAGACCCTAGTCTTTATGTCCTGTGAGGGGCAGTCTATTAGCATGGAATTTTGATGACTAGTTAGTCGATGATGAAAGGTTATATTTTACCTTGAATATTCTTATGTTTTAGGTTCATGAGTTAATTTACTGAAGTGGGCCTCAAAGAACAAAAATCCAATCCCTCTAAACACTAAAAAATTGATTTTTCACTAAACCCCAATCAATTTGGATACTGTGATCGATAGATCACGGTACCGTGATCCATGATTGGGGTACTGTGATTGATTTATCCCCCATTTAGTTTGTCGCCTTAAATCTAAATTTCCTATTTTAAACCCCATCAAAAACGGTTCTGTGATCTCAATTGGGGTAACGTGATCGATTCAATAGGAACAATATTTTCTGAATTAAATCCCTCTTCCGCTTTAGTTGAGATTCAATTTTTTACCCGTTTTTAGTGGCAAAAACTTTAAAAATAAAGCCCCCAAACTAAAAAAACACACTTGAATATCTTTAAACACTCTTTAAAATTCTTTGGTGAATTAACAAAGTTCTGTCAAGTTTTCTACTCTCGTTCGTTCTGGTTCATAACAACGAGAGGAATCGACTTGCTTTGTTTATCTTTTTGTTATTTAAATTCATTTAAGAGTTCATCTTCATTCATTTTGGTTCTTTTGGTTCTTTCCTTCAAGATTGCTCCTAGACCGAAAAACAAGAATTTTACTCCACAAGGTAATAACCTGAGACTAAATCTATTTCAATTTAATTTTGTCAATTCATTATGTTTTGAGCGAGTAAGAGATCTTTTATGGTGATTGGAAAGCTTGCACTCAGGTACGCGCTCTAATAATTCTCGTTTATTGTACCGAAAATATAAACTACTTATTTTGTTTTCTGTGTGTTTTGCCCTGATTTCGATCACGGTGCTGTGATCGACAGATCACAGTATCGTGATCCTAATAATGGTACCGTGATGCTCTCCTAGGTAAAATACCCGATGAAATCTCATATTTTGTCCTAAAATTTTTATTTGCAGGCCCGGAAAGGTATTGTGTTCCTAAAATTGTTTGTAACATATTCTGTATATATTTCTATGCCATGTTTAACATGCTTAATTTGTAAAATATGATGCCATGATCACATTGAGGCTGTATGTTTTGCATTAAATAAATTATTTTTCTCATCCCCTTTCTTAAAATCAATCATAGGTAATAATTGTTATTAAATAAATTAATGTTGGTAGTGGAACATGTGTTTAATCAGCTAAGTAATAAATAGATGGTTCGTCCGGACCATTTCTGTATTATGGTTTAGTTTTGTCTTAATGTTATTCTAGAATTTCCTGAAAAGAGCTAATCCAGGTGGTGACTCTGAGTTATTGTCCAATGATTTAGGTTCTTGGATCTTTTTAAAATTATTTTCGTATAAAAAGCCCAGTGGATTGTAATGCCTTGATTTATGACCCACAAGTAGCTTTGACCCAAACTCGACCCGATCGACACGACTCTGAAGGCCTCACCCACTCACACGCGGTTTAAGTGTTAGTCCACTAGTAGCCATGGTGGTTACCCTAGTAATTTAGTCTTGCTACCAAAGTACACAACTTAACCATATTAATGGGTTGACTAGGATCCCATCCTATAAACTCATATTCTGATAAGAGGTTTATGAGTGTGTCACTTCTAACAAATGGCCAAGGTACATATCCCGTATATTTTTATAATGGAGTGATAGATCTCTTCTTGACTATTCAGCTTACTAACGAGCATATATCAACTATACCCATAATCACCCGTATCACCCGGTCTACAAAGCGCTTAAGTATGATTCAAAATATAGCAACACCTAAATAAGGTAACTAGTATCTCAGGTCTAAGGATATTTGTATTACAATAAGACAAAACACCAACACATAAAATAGATTAGCGAATGTTGTCATATAGCGGTCTCCAATGTATTTCCCTTAATACATCCATGTGTTAACCTAAGACACCACCCTTCAGTATAGGAGATATGCTGCTTGAATCAGATTCAAGGAGTATGACAACACATGCTAGTCTATTTGTATTCATAAATGTCTAGTCTTGATGATACTATGACTAGGGATATTTAGATAAATCATAATTGTACATGAACCAGTTCTCACCCTACATAGTCCCACTGTGTGAAGCATATAGGTAGGAGCATGCCTGTAACATAATGAAGTGGTCATCGATCAAGCCTGGGACAACCACAGCCGCATCCATGTGAATCAGGGTCTCCACTAATCCGAGGGTGATAGGGGAGGCTCAAGTTGAAATAGTAGATATGGTAGATATCAACTGAAATGAGGCAACATCGGGTCTCACACCACACTTGAACTCAGCCATAAGCAGAAGTATAACCATAGACAATCATGCCATATAAGTCCTAGGGGCATGTATGCACCAGTCTAGCACAACTAGAAGTCTGAAATCACCAGTGGGATGTAAGAACGGTTGGTTATTCTCCAATCACTATAAATTTATCAGATCCCTCTTAGGACCGTAGTCGAAGATAGGTTTCATGATATGAGTGGTTCGTGAGTAGGGAACTCCGAGTATGGCATGAGACTCTTCGAGCACAGGACACAATTCTTGGGCTAAGAAATGGAAGACATGATCTATTGGGTCTTATAAAGATTAAGTAGCATGAAGGAAAATAGTATTAGTAGGGTGGTGAGCTATGTACTTGAGCCCCCACAAGCCAAACTTCTCTAGTACCTTCTAGTCCAGTTTAGAAAACGTAGTCAGGAAGCATCTCAATTTGTTGTTTTAGATCTCCATTGGAAATTTGTGACCATACGGGTCTTTAGTAGGTGTTTGGGTCCTCACCAACTATACGATTCCTCTCTTGGGAGCAATATGCTCTATACTAGTTAGATGTGTCAGATTCACCACCAATACGGGTACCAAGGGGCAGTATGGGTCGATAAGTAGCGGAATTCAGTGATTTCAGTGTGGAAAAGGACAATCTGGATAGATGTAAAGTAAAGCAAAAAAGTTTTATTTAAATAACATCAATGTTGGTACAAAAATAGGCCACGTAGGTTTGAAAGTATCAAAAAAGCAGAACAAAGGCCTAATCTAAGCCGTCAGGGATCTTGATCTTGAGGCTAGTCTTGGGTTTAGTCATGAGCATCCGAAAGTAGGTCCGAGACATTGAACATCATCTAGTCCTCTGCCCCAGCAGCACCCTCGGCAGTCGCAACATCAGTTGCCTCTATAGTTACAACAGAGGCAATTAGATCAACATCCTCTGCCTCAGCTCCAGTTTGGTCATCGGTCCCCTCTCCGGTCTGCTGCATTGCTTGCTCACCCTCCACATCCCTAGCCTACTACTCAGACTCATCCTCCTCCCTTGCAGCCCGATCAACGACTGGCTCCACCCTAAATGCAGAACCTCCATCCTCTAATGAATAATCAGACAGCTCTAGTGTTGCCTTACTCTCCGTAAGCCGGGTCAACTATTCCCGAAGCACCTCAGCCTCCGCTGAAGCTCTCTCGAGCTCCTCCTCCAGCGGCCTAACTCTGTCAGCCTCAACGGTGGCCTTATATAGCTGCTCTTACAAGAACCTAGCCTACTTGTCGGAGGCATCTAGATCCTGAGTGGACCTATCATGCTCTATAGCCAGCAGAGTCTGCAATGAAAATCAGAAATCAGTAACAAATATAAATGCCAGGGCATGCATCATGTATGGTTTGTTAAGTTTTGCAGTATTTTATGTTTTTAATTTGTTAAGAAATCAAAATTAGCATGTACACCACTAAGCATAATGCTTAGTGTGTAGTTTTTCCTACATATAGGTTTTGGAGCTCTATAGATAGCCAGACCGAACCAAAGTGGACTAGTTCGGTAGACAATTGCAAGCCAAGAGAAATATTTGAGGTGTTTTAAGTTTTGACGCATTTTGCGGTTTTGTATATAATGGCATGTACAAAGTAGTATAGATAGTGTGACTTGTATTTTGAGGATTTTGGACTAATATTTTGGAGTTATGAATATTATACTTCATGTTATGTAAAATTAAGGCTTTGAGATTAGAAGTTTATTTATGTTTATAGATTATAAGTATTTTATTTTATATAAAATATTGAGCTAAGTATAAAAAATGGATAACAAGGTTTTATTTATTATTGTAGCATTTCCTTAATAATTTTATTGAGGGCGTGTTACATTATTGGTATCAGATGTAACACCCCCTTAGTGGTTAATAATTTTATTGAGGGCGTGTTACATTATTGGTATTTATTATTACTATAATAATTGTATTTAAAAGTGGTTAATATTCATACTAATCATAACAATACCAAAATATATAACTGTTGATTATAAAATTGAAATAAAATTAAAATAATAATAATAACAACAACAATAATAATTTTTATCCTTATACCTTTCAAAAGAAATATTTAAATTTTATTATTAAATTTATTTTATTTTATTACCATATTATTTCAATTTATATTACTACAATAATGGTATTTAAAATTAGTTAATATTCATACTAATCATAACAATACCAATATATAAAATTAAAATAATAATAACAACAACAACAACAACACTAATAATAAAATATTTGACGAGTATTTTAAATTGGTTAATATTCATACTAATCATAACATTATCAAAATATAATTCTGTTGATTATAAAATTAAAATAATAATAATAATAATAATAATAATAATAATAATAACAACAACAAATACAACAACAATAATAATAAAATATTTGATGAGAAAAAGAAGTGAAATTACTTTTTATAGAATCACATTAATTCTAAATTATAAATATTTTTAAGAATAAATTATATACGTCAAAAAGTTTGTGTATTTAATTAATTACTAATTAATATTTAAAATATGAAATTTTTTCTTAAATAGAATTATAATCAATAGAATTATATTTTCGTATTGTTATGATTATTATAAATAATAACAGATTTTAAATACAATTAGTATAGAAATAAATCAAGGAAACGTACAATCAATTAAAGGAATAATTACACGGTAAAATAATTCATAATTGCTGATAAGAATTATATTGCAAAACTGTTATAGTAATCAATGATTATTTGACTTTTAAAATAATATACAAACGGACATACATAAGGAAAACTCATCAAAATATTTAACATTTCACTTTTCCTATGAATACTAACTAATTAAAATTTGTTGATTGTAATCATATTTAAGAATTAATGTGACTTTTTTCCTCATCAAATATTTGACATGGAATCCCAATATAACTGCAAAAAAGTATAAATTATAGAGATGTTTTAAGAAAAATATTGAATTTTATGATAATACTTAATCCTATAATGGAATATTTTAAATTATTTGGTCAACTAATATACCTCTTAAATCTATTTATTTAAAATTTAATTTGTTATTCTTGATTTTATTTATTTATGTTGGTTATAATCCTATTTAAGAAAAAATTTTAATTTTGTAAAAGTATGTACTCCTTATTTAAGAATCAGTGTGACTCCTTTTTCGTCATCAAATTTTGACAAAAAAATCACAAGATAATTGTAGAAAAGTATAGTGTTCATTATGTTGAAGTAGAAATATAATTCGGTGGATGATATCAACTAAATTAAGGTGCAACTGAAGACAGATATTATATGTGATATAAATCCAACTAAGATGCAATGGACCCTCAAAGTATATTATCTCCGCCTTTGGACCATTCCAGAACGCAATAAACTAAATTCAATATTTACAATTGAAATAGTTTTTGCAAGACGAAAAGCTATGTTAATAAATTATTTGTCACTGAGTATTAAAAAATTTATCATAATAAATATTTAATAAAATCACATAACTAACAAAACATTATACTCTTTTTGATATTTTGTAATATTGTAATAGTTAGATCGCATTCAACCGACGGTAGCAAAAATTAATATTTTCAAGTTTATTGATAATCTTCAAGAACTCAAGGTGTACCATATGAGAAACTTTATTATCAACCAGAATAATATCAAAACACCGAAGCCAACAAAAAATGAATGGAGGTTAACATTTTTGTCGAGGACGATTGTTCGGGAGGTCAATGATCAAAGTTTTAGTTTGAATTTATTCGAATTAATCCCTTATACAGAATTCCTTGATCCAAACAAAGTCAATGAAAATGTTCTATTTGGTACGTATACATTTTTTTATTATTTTAATTTGAATTCTATATTTTAAACTATAATTAGCAATTAATTAAATACACGGATTTTTTGATCAATGTAATTGGTGAAATTGTCAGCCGTGGTGATGTGCAAACCATTTCATGAATGGAACGAACAGTGTTTTCTTGAATTTGGAACTTCAAGACCATGAGTATTTATCTACAAATTTTCATGTTATTTGTATATATTGTTCCTTATTAATTTAAACTTTATTATGAAATAAAAATGCAGGAAGAATAGAATGTCAGCAATGTTTTGGGGTGAATTTGTAGAACAAAAATTATCTAATTTCAATTCATCTAATGATGCACGAATTATCATTGTTATACAGTTGATACGTGCTCGAGAATACAGAGGTACTAATTTTTTAATTTTTTTGGTTCTCATGCAATGGGGTCCAACTATAATTTTTTAAATCGCTTTTGACTAAAATTACAGTATTTCAAATTAATTAAAAAAATTTCACAAATAGATTGTAAATTTCAATTTTAATATTGTTTGAATAATGTAGGTAAGTATGAGGTGGCTAATACTTGGCATGCATCCAAACTGTGGATTAATCCAGACCTTCTCGAGTTATCGGAATTCAAATCAAGGTAAATATTAGAATTATTTTTTCCTATTAATTTAATTTAAATATTAAATATAACCAGCATAAAGATGTTGTACTTTATATTTTCCCTAATATCAATTTCATATGGTTTGAGTGTAGATTGCTCTCTATTAGTCAACCGGATTCTGAAAGAATAACTCAAATATCATCTCAAAATGCATACTTTGTGCCTGAAGAGATAACAAGTTGATCAGTAGAAGTAAAGACTATTACAGAATTGGTGGAATGTAAATAAGTAAAGTACAATATTTTGACAAGCAACTTTGTTCTAATTAATTAAATATTCTCAATTAAAACATAGTAAACAATTTCTCCTTTTTTCTCAAATCATGCATAAATAAATCATGCTTCACAATTATTTTTATGATGATTTTAAAAATTATTCAGGAAAGAGTTTTTTGGATTGTTATAAAAATTGTTGATTTAGAGTGCCAAAATGGTTGGTCATACCCAGGGTGTGGAAACTGCAAATGTTTCAAAAAGGTAGAAGTAAATGGGAACATGTTCTTTTGTCAGAAGTGTAATCGTTTTTATTAATCGACTTTCCACATGTAAACATTGTGCATACAATATTTGGCTTTCAATTGTTCAATTAATATGATTAAAGTATTTTGATATTAAAATTTTAATGAGTTAAATATTCAAATTGGTTTCACAGATATAAGCTTCAAGTTCGTGTAGTAGATGACACATGGTTTATTTCTTTACTAATTTGGGACCGTGAAGCGGAACAACTGATTGGAAAAACTGCAAATGAATTGAGGGATACAATAATTGAGGTACATAGTTTTCCACAATCAATAATATATCTTCTCTGAATTCCAATTAAGTTTAGTTTTTTCTCCATTAATAACGTTTCAAACATCTTTTATTGCTTTTTGTCTTTTGAAATTATATTAGATTACAGATGCACTTGGTGAAAAACCTATGCCGATGGAATTGGAGAGCATTATAGGAAGAGAAATTATGTTCAAACTTTTAGTTAAGAGCAACAATATTATTGCACATAATGAAGTGTATTACGTGGTTAAACTTAAGCAGGATGAACAACTTCTGAAACAATATAATCTTTCTCTCCCTCAAAATTCATTAACTTTAAGTTTAATTTTATTTTATATGTAACTTCAAATCAGTATGTTGTATTATTTGCATTTTAGTTCATATACATTTTAACTTTAATTCTTTTTTACAATAGGATCCAGATTTTGATGTTGATCAATTTCCAGATGCAAATGAAAATTTCAAGGTTCCGCTAACATTTATATTGTAAATATAAATGATTCATTATCTACTATGATTTGAAATAGATCTTTTATTTATTTATTTATTTATTTTTCTTTCACAGGATTCGATATTAGAAAATGAGGTCAATTCTCATGTCACACTTCTAGAGACAAGAAATGAGACTTTGACACCGTCGATATTGATAAATGAAGATAATACATAACTTTCGAGCAATCGAGCAAAAGGGATGAGGATTAAGAAGGAGAAAATAATTTATATGTATTCCTTTTTAAAGAAAGATTAGTATTTGTTGGGATATTGTCAAACTTGGCAGAACTATTATTTGGTCAAGTGAATTTAAATTTCATAATTATGGATAATTTTATAATAATAACTCCTTCTTATGAAAGATAATGGAATTTTTTTTATTTGATCATGTGAATTCAAATTTCATAATTATTATTTAAGTATATTTATCAACTAATATATCTCCTAAATCTATTTTTTTAAAATTTAAAATGTTATTACTGATTTTATTTAATTTTATTTTGTTGATTATAATCTTATTTAAGAAAAAAAATTCAAATCTAATTTAGTTTCTTATGTAAAGATATCATCCCGATGATTATTTACTCTAAATATAAGCATGAGAAATGTCTATAACTCAAGAAGAATTTCTTATTTTTCCTCTTATCTATCTCACTCTCTCTTTAAACTGCTCATTGTTCGTTAAAGAAAAAAGAAAAAGATATACAAATGACCTATCCGTGCATTGCACGGGTACTACACTAGTTTTATATAAAATAAAATACTTAGAATCTATAAACACAAATAAATTTCCAATCTCAAAGCCTTAATTTTATATAAAATGAAGTATAATATTCATAACTCCAAAATATTAGTCTTAGATCCTCAAAATACAAGAGTCACTATCCATACTATTTTGTACATACCAAGGCCAGAGCATCATGTGCCAGCAGCAGATCCCACATGGAGAAGAAGCCCCATGCGATCCTCTCCGCCTCAGCCACAGTCACCTGAAAAAAAATCACATTAGTCCAACCCATGCATTTAAGGCAATCAAGATAAAGAAAAAAGTGTAAGAGTTGAGTTTTCTCACATGAGTGGAGCTGGAAGGAACGCTGCAGATGGTGTCGACCGAGTCCTCAAGCTCCCTAACTGCTCTCTTTCTCGAATGATCGAGGAGTTGGAAGGAAGAATCCAGGTCCGTTCGAACTCTCACCTCCCTCTAAGCGCTAGACCGTAAAACCGATGGCTCAAGGTCGGTAGGAGTAGTAGTAGTAGGTCTCTTCCGCATAGAAGCAGAAGGCTACGACAAAATTTATCCAACTCAGATTCACACTAATTTTAGAATGCAATAAAGGAATTCACAAAGATTGAGTTAAGGAAATACCTAGGAAGATGAGGTAGCAGGCCTGACTAGGCCCTCAGTGCTACAAGCCACGAAGGGCCCCCCGCGATCACCCCCTGCTCCATCCTTCTCCTCCTCCTCATCATCATCGCCATCACTGTCCCTATAGTGGAACTCGAGGACAGTGTCGTCGAGATGGATCCTATCACAGGGAGGAAGGAGCAAAGACTAAATAAACTCAGCATAGGAACCGATAACCAATACCACCCTGACCCCTCGCCCAATAGGTATGTACCCTTGTCTGACTCGACCATCAAGTGTGGCCAGTAAACCTCGATAGGCATCGAGGGGGGGATTGGCCCCTCCACAATAGCGCTGGTCCGCCAGCCATGAGTACTCTTGCCGAAGTACCACTCAAAGCATAGTGGTGACTTCAACACTAATCGACGGTCATCCACGCCCGACCTTATCTCCTCTATGTCATTGTGGATGACCATTCCATCCCACGGGTCAAGAATGACCTATAAAGCACAATTACTCTTTAAGTATACTAACTTTGTAAATATAGTTTCCTACTAATGAGTTGTTGAAATGTAAAAACAAGTTTTAAGACAGAAAGCTTACCCGATCAGAGCACAGCTGGTGGAGGAACTCCCTACACTCGGCCGCAGTCCCTAGCTTTTGCTGCTATAATCCCATCTACCTCGAGATTATATGGGGGGTCTCAAGATGTGTAGACAAGCCTAGTCTGAGGATAAATCGGTGCTTAAAAGCCCAAATCTGCAAAACAAAGTCAAAGTCAGTCATTAAACAATTCAAATAAAAGGCTAAAGCACAAGGAAGGATTCAGGAATTACCAAAAGAAGTAGGTGGCTAAGCTTGATCTTAACTTACTGGCCCCGAACCCTAACATCCAGCCTATAGTACATCTATGCTAGGATGGCTTGGCACCAGTTCTTGCCTGGCATAGTGGCAAGATCCTTCACAGTTGAGAGCAAGCTATAATTAAGGCTGCTAATGTATATCGAAAAGAAGACAGTGGAGAGGAAGGTCAGTAAGAAGGACCGAGCGTACTGATCCCTCCTCCCCTCAGCAATAGGACACAGATGCCCAATCCAATAGCTGTACAACTCCCTATACTTGATATTGTCCTTCCCTCCAGGATAAAGCCCAAGCAATCTCTTCACGTAGGCCTTCACCTTAGGTCGGGAGTGCCAGCGGTCAGCGTAAACATCAAAATGGATGACATCTCCCTCCCAGCTCAGCCCAATGAGGTCACATATGTTTGAGGGCGTAACGGTAACCTCCCCGATTGCCAGATGGAAGGTGTGGGTTATCTCCAACCATCTCTCCATCAGAGCCAATATAGCAGCGGGGGCCAGGATCTTCGGCACCTTAGGGATGACCTGAATAATATCAGAGAAGCCAATGAATCTATTTGGGCTAAAAGCTCAATATCCCCTATAGTACGTATCTCCTTGTACCACTTTGTGTAGAAGCTCAGAGCTCCGACAGTCTTGTATAGGAATTACAAAGGAAAAGCAATAGTTTAATAGGGTTAGAATGCAGTAAATAAGTCAAAAACCAGAAAAGAATTACAGAAAAAGGAGAAATGAACATTTTGTCCTAGGCATCTGTGCTCGTACAGGTGCTCAAGTTGCACCCGTAAGAAGAACGGGACTCATACGGGTCCTCCCCACCCGTACGGGTCCCCTACAAATAATGGCCTCAATAGAAAAATTCCAAAACGAGCACAATACAACAACCAAACCTCGTTCCAAGCTATCCTAAAAGCATCCTAAACTAAAGTTACATGCATTAGGCTCTATTCAAGGCTCTAAAATGCCCTAATTGCATAAAGAATCAAAAAAAATCAAAGGAATTCAAAATGGGAAAATTCAAGAATTTTGGAACTTACTTGGAATTTAGAGGCATGGGATGAAGGGTAAGGTACCAAGGACACTTCAAAAGTGGGTGTGAGGCCGAGGAAAGAGTCCCTTTCCTAAAATGCATATCCGACTAAGACTGGGCATTCCCGGAATTCTGAATTCCTTACTTTGGGCAAGTCCTCGCACTTAAGAGTAAAACGGCTAGTCTTAGGGATTTTCTTGTACATTTTTATGAGTTTTGGTGAAAAATCGTCAGAATTTGAAAGAGAATTGGAAGTTTTGGTAAACCAAGAATGAGAAGAGTCTACCATTTTTAAAGGTTACCCGCGATACCACCTGTGTGGGTCCTCATCAGCCATACGGGTCCTCCTAGATCAGCTTGCCACCCGTACGGGTCTTGCCTAGGCATACAGGTCCCCTCTCCCACTTTAGAACAATTTTTTTAAAAGCAAAACCAGAATTCCCAAGCAGTAGGGCCATATCAAATCCAAAATTAGGGCCAACCTCACATCTCTCAAACTCTATTCTTTAAGTTAATTAGAAATAAATCCCCTAGCTCACCTTGATCCTTGATTGAAGTGGCAAAATTTTTTGTACACCACAAAGTCAATTACAAATCAAGGTAAGCCACATCAAAACAATTACTAACGAGGATACTTTTCGTGTGAAGGTTCACTCAAGAGAAGATATCCCCAACGAATGAATCATCTAGGAAGACACCTCCCCAGTAAGGAAGTCAACCGAGGGGCATTCCCCCTATTCCTTAGTAGTGGAATTAGTTAAGGGGCATCCCTCCACCATCAAGAATCCTAGGGGTACCCACCCTAGAGGCACTTTCCAAGGAGCACCACAAGGGGAATTCCAACTCAAAATAATTGGGTCAAACCCAACATTTCTAAACCAAGTCTATATTTCATTCAGGGACCAATCCCTATCCACACATCTTCATTCTTGATTGAAGGGAAAAATTTTTTGTTCTCCACAAAGCCAATCAAGAATCAAGAAGTTTCATCTCAGGCAATAACTAACGCAACATTTTTATCATCTTTTAACAAGTTAATCAAAATCCCCAGTATGAAAGTCATCCGCCTTAGGAAAGGGATACACCACTAGCCAGGAAAGTCGATCCGCCTTAAGA
Organism: Euphorbia pulcherrima; assembly: GCA_947683365.1. Lineage (NCBI taxonomy): Eukaryota > Viridiplantae > Streptophyta > Magnoliopsida > Malpighiales > Euphorbiaceae > Euphorbia > Euphorbia pulcherrima. Next base: position 34,605,295 of record CANTUS010000015.1, on the reverse strand, counting down.
AAGGTGTTGAACCAAGCACAAGTTTGGACTGACTCAATGGATGACTGAGTAGTGCTTAAGTTTTGATCTTAACAATTAAGTTAAGTTCGAGTTAATTAAATCAATAATGATGTTAAAATAAATAGTGTATTATCATACGCGTGTTACTGCATTCAAGGGTATGAATTCAAGGGTAGAATTTCATGTCTCTGCTAACCTAGATATTTAGTTTAACTCTAAGTTGTTTTGGGCTGAGTATGTGCTTTAGTCGCTGACTAAATACTATTTACTTAGCTCTTGATATTTGGATTTTGGTTCGGCTGTGTTTATTATTTTATCATTTAGCTGAATTACTTTCTATTAGTCAAAGGCATTGACTTTTCCATTTGGAGAAAGATGGAATATTTCCTTTTCAGTTTCACTTTTGCAAACATTAGCAAAAGAAAGACAAAAGGAATTAATGCCTTGACAGGACATCCGCTTTATGAAGAAAACATAAAAAATCTTCAAAGTTCAAGCTGCAAAAAGCAATTACCAGATTTAGAAATGTTGTAGATCTACCAACCTTGTATCTCGCAACTTGGGAAAGCTATCAGATTACCAGAGGAATGGGAAGGTGACACGTAGCAAGTCAGTGCAAGATCTCTCTAATAGAAGACTAGCATCAAACGATAAAAAGATTCAAACTGAAGTTAGGATTTCAATCTAACAGATTGATCTCTATATCATAACTGTGTGATTCTATCTCTTAACAGATTGATTTAAAGAAGCAACGGGAGGATAGCTGAGCTGGAAATTTGCAGAAGATGCCAAGACAAGTTCAATGGCTACATTCTTGATTTCATCAATAAAAGGAGCAAGAAGGCAAGCATTAGAACTTGGTGAATATGCCTGAATTTCTAAGAAGCAAAACTCTGCCAATTTACAAGCTTTAAAGAAGTTTAATCGAGAAAGTAGCTACTCAGCGAGAATCTGCTTTGCAATAAGAGAGATTAGAATAGATCATTTGAATTGTAATATCTAATTATCTGAACCTAGATTAACATGATTATAAGTTGAATCTACCTCTTGTTTAGACTTAGTTGAGTTGCTGATAGAAGAGAGTATTCTACTCAGTGGGTGAGCGATTATAGTTTGGAGGGTACTTTTGTTGGAAGCAATGATCTGGAACATCAAATAATCCAGATTAGGTTTAAAGTAAACAAAACACCTAAGTACAAAAAGACCTAGGTCACTTTATCTGGACATATAGCCAAGGCATCCAAAGTCCAAGTCAGTCATTAAAGTGAAGACAATTACCTAAGTATGAATGGAAGCATCCAGTTAAAGTTTGGAAACGAAACAAACTTTGAACCGCCCAAAATAGCGTCCAAAAGAACTGATTAAATAGCATCCAAATATCAACAGAAAATTATCCAGAAGACATAGTTACAAAGACAAAAGGAAAATTTTTGAAAATAACTTTTCCCTCTACTCTTTTGGTCTTCATGTCAAAATCCTTTTCCCAAAAGCAAGACAAAAGCGACAGCTAGCACTTTTAAGAAAAAAGGACAAAGGACTGACATGGGAAAGAGAAAAAGGTAACAACCTTTTTCACCTAGACCAATGAGAAAGAAGCGTGGCACACACATTCAGGACTTCTGGCATAAAAGTTGGTGACTCACTAAAATACAAGGAAAACAATCACTAACGACTTTTCAGCCTTAGTCCCAAGGATTCAAAAGGGTGGTCAAAATCTCTGTCTAACAGATTTATCAACGATTCTGGAAGTGCCACATATTACCTTATCAACGGTGAAGATTAAATTCAAGTTCAACAACCCACAATGACTACATTTATGATAGAAGCCTATAAAAGGGAAGCTTCACTTGTTGAGAAGGTGTGGGTTGATTTTGAGAAAGCATTAATAAGAGAATTCGATAAAGCAATCAGTAAACACATCCCTCCAAGAATTAAACAATGCTAAATCAGTTTGTAAGGATTCCTAAGTGAAATTATAAACTTGAGGGAGTCCAAAACCAAAACCTTTGAGAAAATAAAAGTGTAAAGATCTCCTACTTGGGTGAGTAGTGAGATTGGAATATAGCTTGAAGTTAGTGCTTTGAGTGGCATCTCCCTGTAGGACTCAACTTAGGTTTGGGTAGAAATCTAAGTGGTATATCCTACTAAAGACAAGGGGACTCAGCTAGGAGTTGGTGCTTCTACTGGTATATCGTACATCTGGAAGGGGTTACCTTCAGGAGACAAATTATAAAGCTTGATTCCTGCTAGTTGGAAAGGAATCCACTAGTTGAAAAAGCTCAAAGGAAGGAAACTCCGGGGACAGGAGTAGGCGGGGCCGAACCAGGATAAAATCTCTTGTGTTTGATTTTCTAACTCTTTACTTTTGCATTATACTTCATATTTGCATCATCCAGATCCATTATCCGGAATATGATCAAACATGCTACACTAAGACTTTTTGAAGTTTGCTAATTCCATAAAAAAGGGTCATTCACCCCTCCTCTGACCTTAATTAGACCCTCACAGGGACTAACAAGTGGTATCAGAGTAAGTGCTCATAGCTATGGACTTAACAATCTCGAGATGAAGGTCCATGTTTTAATCCAAGAATCAAAATGAGTTTCCAAAACTCACAACTCCTTCCGAAGGATACGTCTATTACCCATCCTCCACTCTTCACCGGTGAACACTACACATTCTAGAATAATCGGATGAAGAATTTTATTCAGGCACAAAAGCATGATGTAATGGTTAGCCATTAAGAATGGCCTATATGACCCTACTCATGAAGTAGAGGGTTTCACAACCTGGAAGCCATCCAATCTATGGGATGAGAATGATTACAAGAAATTGTGTGAAAATACAAATACTATTAACATTCTTCATTGTGCTCTTAGTGTGAATTTAGCAGGATATCAGGATGTGAGACTGCACAAGAGATTTACAGAAATGGAAGTGACCTATGAAGGAACAAACAAGGCCAAGGAGATCTACTCTAGCAAAAGCTTGAATCCTTTAAAATGGAGCCTAAAGAATCAATTAGTAGCATGAACACTAGATGCACTAATCTAGTAAATGAGATGAAGAGGCTAGGAAAGGAGATATCAAAAGTAGATATGGTCAAGAAGGTGCTCCAGAGTCTCACCAAGGAATGGGATAACAAAAAGACCGCCATTGAGGAAGCTCATGACTTAAATTTCTATAGTTATGATGAGCTCATTGGTAATCTCTTGACCCAAGAGCTGTCTCTGGAGAGATATAGCCAACAAGAGAAGAAGGCTGAAGAAAGAAAGAAAGCCATTGCACTCAAGGTAGAATCCACTAGATCAGCCTCATCCGGAGAAGGAGAGCAACTCAAGGAATCTCAAAGTAACAAGGAACAAATGGCTATGCTAGCTAGACAGTTCAATAGATTCCTGCAAAAGAAAGAAAGGAGGAATTCTAGAAAGTGTGAATCTAAAAGATTAAGGGAAGGCACCTCTAGAAGAGACAGGCCTAGAAAGAATTCGGAAGAAAAGAAGGATTCAGAAAAAGAAGCTGCCTATTTTGAATATGGAAAGAAAGGCCACTTTAGAACCAAGTGCCCCAAGCTTAAAAGAAATAAGAAACACAAGAAGAAGGCAATGGTGGCCACTTGGAGCAACAGTGAGGAAAGCAGCAGCTCATCTTCAATAGTAGAAGAAGAGACTGCTAACTATTCATTTATGGCACTAACTAATCTGGAAGTAGAGCAATCTGGAAGAAATGTCTCTAAGCAAGATACCGTACAAATCGAAGAATCAAAATTAGAAATAGCCAATACTGAGGTAAACTCTCATTCTAATTCTGTTTCTAACTTTGAACTTACTAGAGCTCTACAGATTGTGATCAAGAATATGAGGAAGAACACAAAGGCAATCAAATCCCTAAGAAGACAAGTGCTGGAGCTCGCTGAGGATGCTGAAGCATTGGCACAAGATGTCAATCTGATAAGAACCATAAAGCACTTTGATGTGGTAGAAGAAAACTTCCTAAGAAATCAAGTGTAGATCTTAAGTGCCAACTTGATGGGGTTTGATAGGGAGATAACTCTGATGAGGGAAGCATCAGGAAAGAAACCAGGTGCTTCACAACCAAGAAGGAATCCAAGGCATGGAACACAAAGAAATCAAAACTCTGGTGCTAAAAGAAATCTAAGACCATCAAATAAAAAAGAGAAGAACCTTGAGAGGCAACCTCAAGCACAGAGATACATAGCTGCCTGAAAAGGAAAAACTAAAGTAGTCCATAACAAGCAACCTGCCAAACAAAGAAGGAATTATGGAGCAAAAGTTGCACCCCCAACTAGCTTCTGAATACATATCGGACAAACAAGCATACAAGAAGTTGGATATATGGTAACCTATGGAAAGGAAGATCTTGAAAAGATCCAGAAGAAGCAAGAGTAGAACATACCCATCTCAAGGTGCAGGTTTTGTGGGAAAAATAACCATATTACTAAACTATGTAGACTTTGAAATGGTTATTATGATGATAATCCTTGACCTGAAATGGTTGATAACCCAAGAGGACCCAAATCTGATTGGGTACCCAAACCCACTTGATCTGTTTTACAGGTATGCCTTAGATCCATACATATAATATCCTATTTCATGCATTATATTTGCATTTGTGCACATCTATTACATGTCATTATATTTAAATTTTACATGTTATATTTTTAAAATTGGTTAGTGAAAATAATAATTATTTTAACCATACAAAATACGATATTTAATATCTAGGTACCGAATTATATGGCTATAGAATTTTAAGGAATAAGTGGAGTATAGTTATGTTATAGATATAAAATGATTATTTGAACATATAAAGTTGAATAAAATTATGATATATCATAAGGGTTTAAGTATAAGAATTAGTATTAGTATGGTATATATATACATATATGTATCAAGTATAGTTAGTATTTGTATTAAATAAAGAATTTGAGGGCAAATTGGTCTTTTGCCCCTTAGATCTTTGTATGAACTGATAAGAATTAGGTTAGTTCTTCATCTACTAAAACACAAAGCAAAGAACAAAGCATAAGGAAGAAGAGAAGAAGAGATCTAGAAGGAAGGAATCAGGTATTTTAGTAACTTTGTAGTGCAATTTTTATTAGGTTAAAGTTAGAATTAGCCATTTTAGTAAGACGATGAATTGTTCCTCTTTATGTCAAGGTTCATCTGACAAAATTTTGAAATTTTTAGACTAGTAGATCAATAGTTATGATTTTTATAAGATGAAGTGTGCAGAATTGGATGATCAAAGAGATAGGGTGAGATTCAAAATTAATCTGGGATTGTTATACTACTTAGAAAATTCTGAATTTTCTATATGTTATTCCCTTATGTGTATAATTTAAGTAGGAGAAAGAAATAGGTCGATTCATGTTGTGTAGAGAGAGTTATACCCATTTTATTATGTTGTTGTCCAGGTAAAACGGGGACTAAAATAGGTTTTGATGGGAAATTCTCTATAAATCGTATAGGACTCTAAAATTTTTGAGGTTTTAGTATGTTATAGCCTTGTGTATTAGGGATAGAATAAAAAAGAATCAGATCATTTCGAGAAGTGAATTGAAAGTTATGAATTTTTAAGTAGAGCAAGGTCATATGAACAAGTATACAAGTAACAATGGTTTAAGTCATGAAAACTTTATAAATAGAAAACAACAGAAGGTGAAATGTATTGATGTGAATTTATGCTTATAGGAGCACGAGGTCATGAAAGTGTTCAAGAGGAGGAAACAAGTCGATTTCGTGGAAATTAGCATTCCATCTATGAGTATAAACATGATATGAATGGGTGAAATGTTTTGATATGTGATATTTGAATGTTTGGTGAATTGTTGTGAATTGAATGATTATATGTTGTTTGGAGAATTTGAATTATATGAACATATGTTTATTTGGTGAAACATGAGATAATTGAATTATTCATGATATACGCAATTATACAGGAACAAATGAAATAAAGAGAGACATTGTGACATAGCCGATCAAACATTGCAATACATGTTCTGTTATCTGGACCTATATGGTCAACCAATTGCAATATTTGGCAAATGAACCGAAAGGTCAACCAATTGTTTATCTGGACCGAAAGGTCAACCAATTGTTATATAGCTGGCCAGCAAATCAATTGTTATCTGTTACAAATGTTACATGTATCCCGGGGCAATAGTTTGGCCGAAAGTGTCACAACAATTAAATAAATGAATCATCCAATAGTATATAAGAATGACTGTATGTTTATTTTGAAGGTGTGACTGTATGTGATTGTTAAATTCATTGATTGTTTATATTCATTGAGTGGCGACTCATATAAATCACTATATTTTTCAGTTATTGAAGTTGTAGATAAAGTATTGTACTAGAAGGTCCTTACCTGTAGCTGTCATGGAACAAAGGTCTGTCGGCTGTGTCCATCTCGCTCTCTCTCCTCACATGACAAGCATATAGAATAGAAAGTGGTCGGGTTTTGGTTTTTTTAATCAAACATAATTATGGTTTGTAATATAAACGAATGATATTAGAGTTGATGTGAAATATTAAAGTTGTATTAATATATAAATATTTTTGTTCAAAAAATTTTTTTATGGTATTTTTGTATAGTTATTAAATGATAAGGGTGTTTCAGTTGGTATGAGAGTGGGGATATGGTCATAGGGACATACAAATGCATACATAATATGAGATTAGTGTATGTTATCTTATAACTTGTTATCATATTCATGTAGGGCTGGTGAGAACCAAAATATTAACCTGAGGAGAGAGGGACCAGCCGTAAATCAACCTGTAAAAATCCAACCTATTACATCTGCATCACCTATGCATTCTCATGCATCAAATTTGCAGCATCATCAGGAAATACCTATGGTGCAAGCACCTGTAATATTTGTCCAAAGAGAAAGAAGGTTCGATAAATTGAAGAAACAAGGTGCAGAAGAATTCAAGGGAACTACAAATCCTGTAATAGCGGAAAGATGGTTAAAAAGGTTGGAAAGAGTTTTCAATATGATGCATTGTACTCCTGATGAGAAGTTCAATTATGTGGTATTTTTACTTCAAGATGATGCTTATGACTAGTGGGAGACTATCCCGGGGAGCACTGTTCAGCCTCCTATCTTGACTTGGGATGATTTTGTGCGGGAATTCAAAAGTAATTATATGCTTGATGTGTACATTGATGATAAAAGAAAACAATTTTTGAACTTAAGACAAGGGAGGATGACAGTGGCCGAGTATGAAGTTAAGTTCAATCAGCTATCCAGTTATGTACCAACATTAGTAGCGACTGAAAAGGATAGATGCAAGAAATTTGAGGATGGGCTTAGATATGAAATTCGAACCAAGATATCATCATTTGAACTTAAAAGTTACCTAAAGTTGAAAAATGCTGCAGTTAGGGCTGAAAGAGTAGAAAAAGAGAAAGCAGATTATAAAGCTAGAAGAGGTTACAGTGATTTTAGTGGTGACCAAAGTAAAAAGTCTACTAAACATCAAACAAATTCTTCTCCATCATAGTTTATAGCTAGAGGAGGATATTCTGGGAATAGAGGAGGAAGAACGAATGTACAAACTCATTCAAGACAAAGTCAGGGATAAAGCTCGGGACAAAAACCTCAGTGTATGCTATGTGGTAAATTGCATGAAGGCGAATGCAGGAAACTGACTAGAACCTGTTACTTATGTGGCTCTTTTGAACATTTAATATGTGATTGTCCAAAACGAATAGAAGCAACTGAAAGAGCTCAATCAGAGGCTACAGTTTAGAATACCAGAGGCAGGGGAGCTGGTGTAGTAGCAGGTAGAGGTAGGGGTAGAGGAACAACAATAAGCAATATTGGTAGCTCTGAGGCTCAGAGTTCTAGGCCTCCAATATAGGCTCGCGTTTTTACCTTAACTCGACAAGAAGCTATTGACGTACCAGAAGTTGTGACCGGTAAGATTTCTATTTACAACATGGATATTTGTGCATTAATTGATCCTGGATCAACTCATTCATTTATATCATCAAACTTGGCATCATAATTGCATATGGCTTGTGAACCTTTAGGATTTGATCTATATGTGGGAACTACTTTGGGTGAATTGGTGATTGCAAATTAGGTGTACAAAAATTGTTTGATTCAAATTGACAAGGTTATATTAAGTGCGGATTTGATTAGATTGACTATTAGAGAGTTTGATGAGATTTTGGGTATGGATTGGTTGGAAAAACATCATGCAGTAGTAAATTGTTACACCAAGGAAGTTATTTTAGAGACATCAGATAAGCTAAAAGTCATTTTTCAGGGTGAATGTCAGATAGTACTGACTTGTTTAATTTCTGCAATTAATACTTTTCGGTTAATCAAGGGTGGATGTGAGGCATATTTAGCACATGTTATTGACACCAAAGTATCAGATGTATCACTTGATGATATTCTTATTGTTAAAGAATTTCCCGATGTATTTCCTGCAGACTTACCAGGATTGCCACCTGATAGAGAAGTAGAATTTACCATTGATTTAGTTCCAGGAACTGCACCGATTTCTATTTCTCCATATAGAATGGCTCTAGTGGAATTAAAAGAGTTGAAAAAGTAGTTACAAGAGTTACTTGATAAGGGATTTATTAGACCTAGTGTGTCTCCTTGGGGCGCTCTGGTATTGTTTGTTAAGAAAAAGGATGGCACTATGCCACTTTGCATTGATTACAGATAGTTGAATCAAGTAACTATGAAGAATAAATATCCTTTACCTTGTATTGATGATTTATTCGATCAATTGCAATGAGCACGTGTATTTTCTAAAATTGATTTAAGGTCAGGGTATTATCAACTCGGAATTTCAGCGCAAGATGTTCCAAAAACAGCTTTCAGAACTCGATATGGACATTATGAATTTCTGGTGATGCCATTTGGTTTGACGAATGCACCTGAAGCTTTCATGGCTTTGATGAACAAGGTATTTCAACAGTATCTTGACAAGTTTGTCATTGTTTTCATTGATGACATACTTGTGTACTAGAAAAGCAATAAAGAAAACGAGCCACATTTGAGAATTGTGCTTCAGATTTTGAGAGAAAAACAGCTATATGCAAGGTTTAGCAAATGTGAATTCTGGTTGGATCATGTTTTATTTTTGGAACAAGTGGTTTCTGGTCAAGGCATTCAGGTTATTCCTAAAAAGATCAAAGCTGTGGTTCAATGGGAAGCTCCGAAAAATGTAGTAGAAGTAAGAAGTTTTCTGGGATTAGCAGGGTATTATCGACGATTTATTGATGGGTTTTCTCTTATTACTGCTCCAATGACAAAATTACTACAAAAGAATGTACAGTTCTAGTGGACAGATGATTGCCAGAAAAGTTTTGGTGAATTAAAGAAACGATTGACTACAGCTCCGATTTTGATAATTCCGACTGGCACTGGTGGATTTGTTATTTACAGTGATGCTTCTCACCAAGGTTTGGATTGTGTTCTAATGCAACACGGGAAGGTAATTGCATATGCATCTAGAAAATTAAAACTATACGAATTATCTTATCCAGTGCATGATTTAGAACTGGCTGCTATTGTGTTTGCTTTGAAAATTTGGAGGCATTATTTGTATGGAGAAACTTTTTAGATTTTCACTGATCATGAGAGTTTGAAATATTTGTTGAGTCAGAAAGAATTGAATATGAGACAGAGGAGATGGCTAGAATTGTTAAAAGATTATGATTTCACGATAGAATATCATCCGGTAAAAGTAAATGTTGTAGCTGATGCCTTAAGTAGAAAATCCAGTAGTGTAATGGCTAATGTTCAAGTTTCTAAACTCCCATACTTAGTTCAATTACAAGCAATGGATGCTGACTTAGAATTGGGCAAAAATAGTGCATTATTAGCTAACTTCAAGGTAAGACCAGTGTTACATGACAGAATTAAGGAAGCTTAGGTTCGAGATCCTTAGTTAAAAGAGATTATGGAAAATGTCAAGCAAGGAAAAAGCACTGATTTTATAGTAGAAAACGATACTTTGATGTTGTGACAAAGAATTTGTGTGCCTGATATTGATAATTTGAAGAAGCAAATTTTAGAAGAAGCTCATACTACTCCATATACTATGCATCCGGGAATGACAAAAATGTATCATACCTTGCGCTCTCATTTTTGGTGGTCTGGAATGAAGAAGGATATTGCTGAATACATTTCAAAGCGTTTGATATGTCAACAAGTAAATATTGAACATCAAGCTCCAGCAGGGAAATTCCGACCATTACCTATACCAGTTTGGAAATGGGAGATGGTTACTATGGATTTTGTGTACGGATTTCCAAAAACTCCAAGAAAGAATGATGCTATTTGGGTTATTGTTGATAAATTCACGAAATTAGCCCACTTTTTGCCCATACAATGGGGTTGTTCATTGGAGAATTTGGCAAAGAAGTATGTGAATGAAATTGCCAGATTACATGGAATACCTGTGTCTATTGTATCAGATAGAGATCCTCGATTTACATCTCGATTTTGGAGAAGTTTATAGCAGGCATTGGGCACAAAATTGAACTTTAGTACTGCTTTTCATCCTCAAACAGATGGTCAATCAGAAAGAACAATTTAGACTTTGGAAGAAATGCTTCGAGCTTGTACTGTGGAATTCAAAGGTGCGTGGGATGAATATGTTGCTCTAATGGAATTTGCTTATAATAATCACTATCATAGTAGCATTGGAATGGCACCGTATACGGCTCTTTATGGAAGAAAATGCAGAAGTCCTATTTATTGGGATGAAGAAGGGATGAGAGTTTTGGAGGGTCCAGAAATAGTACAAGACACAGTTGAAAAGGTGAAGATAGTAAGAGAAAGAATCAAGGCAACACAAGATAGACAGAAAAGTTATGCTGATCAATATAGAAGGGAAAAGGAATATGAAGTAGGGGACAAAGTTTTTCTTCGCATATCACCTTGGAAAGGCGTGCTAAGGTTTAAGAAGAAAGGGAAGCTTAGTCCGCGGTATATAGGGCCTTATGAAATTCTTGAAAGAATTGGTCCGCTTGCTTATAAATTGGCATTACCACCAGAGTTAGCTCAAATTCACAATGTCTTTCATGTGAGCATGCTAAGGAAGTATCGGTCAGACCCTTTTCATGTATTGAAGGACCAAGAGATAGAGATTGCTGATAATTTGAGTTATGTAGAAGAACCAGTTGCAATTATCGGGTATAAGACCAAAAAATTGCGAAACAAAGAAATACCATTGGTAAAAGTACTTTGGAAAAGTCATTCATTAGAAGAAGCCACTTGGGAAACAGAAGATCGAATGAGAAAGGACTATCCTTATTTGTTTTCTAATTTAGGTATTTAATTTCGAGGACGAAATTCTTTAAGAGGGGAGAATTATAATATCCCATTTCATGCATTATATTTGCATTTGTCCACATCTGTTACATGTCATTAAATTTAAATTTTACATGTTATATTTATTAAAATTGGTTAGTGAAAATAATAGTTAAATTAACCATACAAAATACGATATTTAATAACTAGGTACCGAATTATATGGCTATAGAATTTTAAGGAATAAGTGGAGTATAGTTATGTTATAGATATAAAATGATTATTTGAACATATAAAGTTGAATAAAATTGTGATATATCATAAGGATTTAAGTATAAGAATTAGTATTAGAATTAGTATTAGTATGGTATAGATATACATATATGTATCTAGTATAGTTAGTATTTGTATTAAATAAAGAATTTGTGGGCAAATTGGTCTTTTGACCCTTAGATCTTTGTATGAACTGATAAGAATTAGGTTAGTTCTTCATCTCCTAAAACACAAAGCAAAGAACAAAGCATAAGGAAGAAGAGAAGAAGAGAGCTAGAAGGAAGGAATCAGGTATTTTAGTAACTTTGTAGTGCGATTTTTGTTAGGTTAAAGTTAGAATTAGCAGTTTTTGTAAGAAGATGAATTGTTTTGCTTTATGTCAAGGTTTATCCTACAAAATTTTGGAATTTTAAGACAAGTAGATCAATAGTTATGATTTTTATAAGAGGAAGTGTGCAGAATTGGATGATCAAAGAGATAGGGTGAGTTTCAAAATTAATCTGGGATTGTTATATTGCTTAGAAAATTCTGATTTTTTGATATGTTATTCCCTTATGTGTATAGTTTAAGTAGGAAAAAGAATTATGTGGATTGATGTTGTGTAGAGAGAGTTATACCCATTTTATTACGTTGATGTCCAGGTAAAACGGGACAGAAACTGGTTTTGATGGGAAATTCCCTATAAATCGTATAAGACTCTAAAATTTTTGAGATTTTCGTATATTATAACCTTGTGCACTAGGGATAGAATAAAAAAAGAATCAGATCATTTCGAGAAGTGAATTGAAAGTTATGAATTTTTAAGTAGAGCAAGGTCTTATGAACAAGTATACAAGTAACAATGGTTTAATCATGAAAATTTATAAATAGAAAACAACACAAGGTGAAATGTATTGATGTGAATTTATGCTTATAGGAACACGAGGTCGTGAAAGTGTTCAAGAGGAGGAAACAAGTCGATTTCGTGGAAATTAGCATTCCATCTGTGAGTATAAACATGATATGAATGGGTGAAATGTTTTGATATGTGATATTTGAATGTTTGGTGAATTGTTGTGAATTGAATGATTATATGTTATTTGGAGAATTTGAATTATATGAACATATGTTTATTTGGTGAAACATGGGACATGAGATAATTGAATTATTCATGATATACGCAATTGTACAGGAACAATTGAAATAAAGAGAGACATTGTGACATAGCCGATCAAACATTGCAATACATGTTCTGTTATCTGGACCTATATGGTCAACCAATTGCAATATTTGACAAATGGACCGAAAGGTCAATCAATTGTTTATCTGGACCGAAAGGTCAACCAATTGTTATATAGCTGGCCAGCAAATTAATTGTTATCTGTTACAAATGTTACATGTATCTCGGGGCAATAGTTTGGTCGGAAGTGTCACAGCAATTAAATAAATGAATCATCCAATAGTATATAAGAATGACTGTATGTTTATTTTGAAGGTGTGACTGTATGTGATTGTTAAATTCATTGATTGTTTATATTCTCTGAGTGGCAACTCATATAAATCGCTATATTTTTCAGTTGTTGAAGTTGTAGATAAAGTATTGTACTAGAAGGTCCTTACCTGTAGCTGTCATGGAACAAAGGTCTGTTGGCTGTGTCCATCTCGCTCTCTCTCCTCACATGACAAGCATATAGAATAGAAAGTGGTCGGATTTTGGTTTTTCTAATCAAACATAATTATGGTTTGTAATATAAACGAATGATATTAGAGTTGATGTGAAATATTATGGTTGTCTTGATATATAAATATTTTTGTACAAAAATTTTTTTATGGTATTTTTCTATAGTTATTATACGATAAGGGTATTTCATAATAGATCAACACACTTAGTATATTGATAGTGGATACTCAAGGCACATGACAGGTGATGAGAAGGCCTTCATCACTTTAATCCGGAACAAAGGAGGAAAAGTAAGCTTTGGGGACAATCAAAAGGGATAGATAATTGGTCATGGAACGATTGGATATAAATTAAAGGTTGAAGATGTCTCATTAGTTGATAGACTAAAGTTCAACCTGCTAAGTGTTGCTCAACTCTGTGACAAATGAAGAAAAGTCACATTGGACTCCGGAGGCTGCTTAATCATTGATAGTAAGTCGAATCAACTCATTCTTTATGCACCTAGAGTAAATAATGTTTATTCAGTTAACAATAAAAATGAGAAAAGAATATATGCTTGGTGTCTATAGAAGAAGAATCATGGTGTGAGGTGTCGGTGACGTGTGGGTCTCCCTTGGCGCTTGTATGAGAGGTGGGGCCTACTGGGGTTTGGTTGGATTTAGGCGTGATAAAATATTTTTCAGTTGAAGTTTGCACAATAAGCCAATTTTAATGAATAAAAGAATCGAGATCGAAATCTCGATACAATTGATAGAGTCGCCACCTAAGTTGTCTACTTGGGAAAGAGTTTTGGTACGGTTCCCTCAGGGCGAGAGACTTATACCTATTAGATCAGAGATTCGGGTATCAAATGAGTCACTTATTTCTCATTTAGTTGATTCAAAATTACATTCACCGCGTAAAACCGTTTTAGTTTTCATCATTTAGGGAATTATCACAGAAATCGTATTTCTACACTCTTTCACACTCGTTACATGCGTTTACACATTACAATAAAGCACTAGCAACAAATGGGAGAATAAAAATTACAACTTGGGGGAATGGATGAAATTGCAAAGAGAACCTATACATTTGTTCTAAGTTATAAAACAAAATAAAAATAAATTCCCCTGCATCCACAGATGTTAGCATAATTTATAGCACATCATAAATCAGCATTTCAGTGTATTTTATGGTAAAAACGCATTTGGGGTGATTTACCAGATTACTAGTGAAAATGACCGTATGGCAAATGGCGAGTTGGATTGATTTTTAAACAATTGAAAATGAGTTCTGGAATCTTCTTGGGGCTGGTACCCGTAGGATAGGTGGGGCCCGTACGGCTACTAGGGAGGACCAGTATGGGTATGGTGTACCATTACGGGTCCTATCTGGTCTAGGCAGAAACTTTGTTTAGTTCGGTTTATAGATTAACAGATTAACAAGTTGGTGGCAGAAAATAAAATAAAAAGGGATTTTCTTTCGTATGAGTATGGCGCATCAAATTGATATCTTTAGGGATATATGGTGCCAACAAGGCTCATACGGGTTAGGACTAGACCCGAAACAAGAAATGAAAGTAACAGATATAATAGAAGGAATAGAGAATAATAATAATGAAATAACTGAGATATGAGTCTCTTTGAAACTCAGGAGCTTTACCTTTGGGGCGTGAATCCACTTTGAGATGATCCCTTTATTGTTGAGAGAGCCCAACCAAAGTAGGTGATGAAATAGTATTATTTAGGTGAGTATTTGTATGGACAGAACCTCCCCCTAAATCCTAATAAAAGAATCTAGGAATGAATAAAATGTGGACAAAACCTCAAAGGAAGGGTTTTCTCCCTATTTTATACCTCCTATACCCCCACTATACATTTTCTATACCTATAGGAACTGCTAGAGTTTTAGAATGATTTTCATATGAGATATGTGTGTTAAAATAAGGGGAAAAGGCCCTATTTATAGGGTGAGAGTTAGGTCTGAATGCAATAAATCGCATTAAGACCTGCCTTTTCTCGAAAATGGTAAGAGATAGCTTCTAAAAGATGGTGATTAGGAAATCAGAGGACCCGTACAGGTGGGGCCCCATATATACTGGTACTAAGGGACCCGTAGGGGTCCCCTCCACATGTACGGAAAGTACTCACTCATATGAGTCTACCAGTGGATCTGTACCACTAGACAGAACCCGTACGGGTACCTAAGGGCAGACTAGATCTCCAGACTTCAGCCAAACTCAACTCTGCAGTAGTAGGAACACCTCTAATGGACTACACCTGTAAGACATTGCATAGTATAGCTCTTATCATCATTTTGTGAGAAGAATTAATAAAATCCAGTGCTCACAGACTGCCCCTAGTGGGATCATCACAGGTATGGATCTGTATGATATCAAGATGTGATCGGGGGTTTAGAAATCATACTTGTGGTGATGATATGGGTTAGTTCTTTTCTTGAGTTGAACTTCTTTCCTTTGCTGATGTGTATCCCTTGTAACCCTACTAAGGAATATGTATCCCTTTCCTGAGGCAGATGACTTTCCTTTTGCTCCCATGCATATCAATTTCTTGAGGCAGATGACTTTCCTTGCCAATGTGTATCCCTTTCCTGTGGTGGATGACTTTCCTATTACTGTTGTGCTTATCCCTAGTGACTCAATTGGGGAGGGTGTATGTATCTCTTTCTTAAGGCGGATCGACTTTCCTGGCTGATGATGGTGTTTCCCTTTCCTAAGACGGATGACTCTCCTGAATGATGATATATCCCTTTCCTAAGGTGGATGACTCTCCTTCTGCTGATGACTTCTTTGGGGAAGATATGTGTATCCCTTTCTTAAGGCGGATTGACTTTCCTGACCGATTCTATTGTATCCCTTTCTTAAGGTGGATGACTTCTCCTTGTATCTCTTTCTTAAGGCGGATCAACTTTCCTGCTGTTGACGATGTATCCCTTTCCTAAGGCAGATGACTCTCTTGCTGGGGAATTTTAAATAACCTGAAAAGAGATAACAATCAAACACCGAGTCAGTGGTTGTCTAAGTAGACACCACTTTATTCTTAATTAACTTTTGTGAAAACAAAAATATTTTTGCCCCTTCAATTAAGAATAAAGAAAGGTGGATGAGATAAACTAAAAATTATATGCTGGAAATGTTAGGTTTAGCCCGATCCCTCAGTAATGAAATGCCCCTTAGAGGGGTGCCTCTCATAGAATGTCCCTAGGAGGGCTGGGCAATAGGGAGATGCCCTAGATTGACTGATTCTGCTGTTGATGCCTCTAGGTCGGAAGGGGGATGCCCCTGGGATCTGATGATTCCGCTATTGGGGAATGTAGGGATGCCCCTAGGTTGGTGGGGGGGTGCCCCTAGGACCTAATTCCTCTGCTGGGGAATGACCTTGGAGTGGGGTGCCCCTCGGGTTCTTGATGATGGGGGTATGCCCCTCAAGTGATTCCTCAGCTGGGGTGGGAAGTGATATCCTTTGAGTGAAGCCCCTTCCACTGGGGAACCTTTCCCGTTAAGATTCATTTCTTGGGGAAGAACTCATGTGCTAGGATGGACCTATACATAAAAATTTCCTAGTTAGTCATTAATTCAAATATGGCTTACATTGATTCTTGATCGATTTGCCAAAATGAGAATTTTTGTCCCTTCGATCAAGGATCAAGGTGAGCTAAGGGTTTTGCCCTATGATTAATTGAAATACAGGGTTTTAGAGAAGCGGGGTTGGTCCCCTAATCTGGACTGGGTATGCCTATGATCCTCTGACTTGAAAAATGCCTCTTAGTGGTAGGACAGGAACCATATGGGTGGAAATATATTGATAAGGGACCCGTACAGGTGTGAGGTGCCGGTATGGGTGCTTCGGGGCAGTTTTGAAAATACGAACAGTCCCTATTGCCCCTATTAATCAGAACTTCCAATTCTCCCAAATCCTACCAATTTCTCACCCAAATCAACCAAAAGATGTATAAGAAGATTCCTAATGCTGGTCATTTTGGTCTGAAACGCAAGGAATTGCCCCAAATTGGCGATTTGGAATTCCGGTGATGTCCGGTGGCCATTAGTTATGCTTTCTGGGAAACTGACTCTTTTCGGCTTCAATCCCTATGCTGAGGTCCCTGTGGTCCCCTCTTCCAAATCACACCCCTTCGAACTCCAAGTAGGTCGATCAAAATCCACCATTTTTTAGGGTGTTTTAGGTGTTGAAATTCAGCCTAATGCATGTAACTTTAGTCTAGGGAACTTTTAGGATAGTTTTTGCTGGGATTTAGTTGTGTTTTTGTGAAAATGGCTTTTTAGGAACTTTTCCTCTGATGAAACTATTTGTAGGGACCCGTACCAGTGTGGTGGACCCGTACGGCCCCTATTTTTCATATGGGTCTGGGTACGGTACCCGTACAGGTAGGGCTCACCCGTATCGGTACCTTTATCTAGGACAAAAAGTCTAAAACTCCATATACTGCGCTTCTCTTCTAATTTCTAACTTAATCCATGTATTCTAACCTTTGTACTGCTATTTTGCTTTTGCAATTCCCTTTTAGGACCATCAGGGCCTTGAGTTTCTGCTAGAACTGGTATGAGGAGATCAGCATCGATGGGGATACTGAGTTGAAAGCCCTGATCGATGGTCGGAGACTACCCATACCTTCCATTTGCTGATAGGGGAGGTCATTGTCACCCCATATGACATGTATGAACTAATTGGGTTAGCTTAGAGAGGAGATATTATTCACTTTGACGTGTGTACTAACCATTGGCATTCATGGGCTGAGGTGAAGGACTACGTACAGAGGCTTCTTGGGCTTCAACCTGGTAGGAAGGACAAGCTCAAGTATGGGGAGCTGCATACTTACTAGCGAGCACAGTCGAGGCCAATTATAGTGGACAAGAGGGATCAGTATGCCTGGTCCTTGTTCTTGAGCCTCCTATCAACCGTCTTCTTTCCTATATGCTCGAGCAACCTTAATTATGGTTTGCTTACTGTTGTGAAGGATCTCGCCAGCGTGCCTGGCAAGAACTGGTGTCGGGCTATTCTGGCTCAGTTGTACTATGGCCTGGACATCGGGGTTCGGGGCCAGCGGGCTGAGCTGAAGATAAGCCATCTACTCCTTCTAGTAAACACTGAACCTTCCTCATGCTTTTAGCCTTATACTGAAACTGTCTTGTGATTAACTTATGATTCTTTTTGTAGATGTGGGCATTCAAGCATCATTTTATCCCCAGGCCAGGATTATCTGATCAGCCTAAGATGCCTCATGTCATATCCAGGTGGATGGGTCCATGGCAGCAGCAGCCCGGGATTGTTGTAGAGTGTCAAGAGTATATCCTCCAGCTACGCTCCCATCAGGTAAACATTTTAAGCCTGAACCTGTATTTTCAAATAAACTGTCAATGATAAACTGTATTTACAAAGTTAAGGTTCTTACAATGCGTTCTGATTATATGTAGATTATTCGCGATCCTTGGGTGCACACGGTCATCCATAATGAGGTCAAGGATATGCGGCAGGGGGTGGATGACCGCCAGTTTATTTTGGAGTCACCGCTTTTCTTTGACTGGTATCTAGGTGAGCAGGTTTGCAACTAGCGGATGAGCTCTATAGTGGATAGGCCTATTCCTTTGCCTGTCCCTGAAGGCGTAGACTGGCCACACCTAATGCCAAGGATGGACTAAGGATTGTATCTGCTTGGCGAGGGAGCCAGAGTGTTGTCTATTGAGGGTTCTTATCTTGATTTCATCCATACCTCACTACTCTAGCCATGTCCGAGGGTCCATATGGGAGATATTCCTCTCGAGTTCCACTATAGGGATGACGACAACGATGATGACGACCAGGATCCGAAGGTGACCGTGGAGGCCCTTTCTTGGTTCATCAAACTGAGGGCATTTCTAGGCCCATGGATTCTACTACTCAAGCATATCTTTTTAATCAGCTCTATGAATCATTTATTCTTTTACCCTTACTTGTACCAACCGTTGGTCTGATAATTTGCAAACTTGAACTGTAGTCTTTTGCTCCACCCGGGAAGCAGGCTAAGACTGTTAGAGGCTTTTAGGAGGGCATCCTCTAGACTGACCTAGATTCTACCTTCTGCCTCCTTGATCATTTGGGGAAGCGCACTGTATATGGGCTGGAGGAGTTGGTCCACACCATCCGCTTTGCTCCTCCTAGCGCGACCCATGTGAGCCCTTATGCCAAACTCTTAGCTTATATCCTTGTGAAATTTTTAATGCACGTTTTAATTTGACTGAGTTGGTTTCCATAGGTGTCTGTAGCAGAGGCAGAGAAGATTGCATGGAGGTGCCTCTCGACCATGGATCAGATGATGGCACATGATGCCTTACCTGCGGTGAGTTTCTTATTTACCTGCAAAATATAACAAACTATGCATGCATGCTATGACATTTATGTATGTGTAATGATCTCAGGATTTTCATGTAGACCCTACTGACTATGGAGGGGGATAGATCTGCTCGAGACATAGAGGCTGCCGAGGATCTGGCTAGCTTCCTAGAGGAGCAGCTGTGGGCAACCACTACAAAGTTAGATCGGATTCTTGCCGTGGAGGCAGACTTGGAGAGAGCTAGGAGAGAGACTGAGGTTTTATGGGCACAGCTGGCTTATATGACTGAGGGTTGGCGGACTCCTAAGCCATCCGATGATGAGTCCAAGGATGATCTTTTTGCATATTGAGTGACTCAGAGGTACACGGATCAGCTTGCTGAGGGAGCTGATGCTGCTAGGGCTGTTATGGGGACTTTAGAGATTAGGGACCCTACCTAGCCGGCTACTGGTGGATGATCTGCTAGTAGCTACTTAGGATCACACTCAGGAGGGTCACCAGGGACAGGATCCCCCGGCAGCTTAGGTTATGATTATTTTTTCTGAACCATTGGTACTTTTTGGGCCCTGCATGGCTTGTTTTTGATTATGAACTTTGGATTAGTACTTTTGATACTTCTTTTGTGCTTAGGGTTTTTTCTTGAACTGAGACTGTTGAATATTATTTTCTTGTGAATCTGTACCCAACAATTTCGTAGTGAGGGGGCCAAGTGATTTTCTAACTTTTGCATAGGCCACTCGATGTGAGGTGACCTATCGAACCTTTATTTTTCTTTCTTTTTGTCCTAATTTTTGCCTGAGCTGTCTTTGACGGCTTACCCGAACGACCTTTCTTCTTTTTAGCTTTAACTTTTGCCTAGACCGCCCTTTCGGATTTTCAACCTAGCTACCTTTTCTCTTTCTTTATGCCTTAATTTTTGCTGAGACTGCCCTTTTAGGTTTTCAATCTTGCAAGATGTCTTTATTTTTGCCTGAGTTGTCCTTGACGACTAAATTCAGTAGACTTTTCTTTTTGCCTTAAACTTTGCTTGGACCACCCTTTTGGGTTTTCAATCCAGCAGGCTTTTAAAGAATATTGCAAAGTTATGGTAAAGATGAATACAATGATGCATAACACGTAGACAAAAATTGATGTTCACATACCAACGATTATTTCACTTAAAGGAATGCATGCATTCATAAGACCAAGATTCTTAGCAAAATCATAACATGTTCATTGATGAGATTAAATTGAGTACAAAGGCAATGGTAACAATTTCCAATGGTTAACCCCTACTAACTACTAGTCTTTATAGATTTTCCAGAAAGCAACTGACATTTTTCTCTTGATGCCCTAACTTTTGCCTAAGCCGCCCTTACCTAGCGGGCTTTATCTACTTTGGAGTGCCCTAATTTTTGCTTGACTGGATTGCGGGATATGATCAGCGGGCTGCACCCTAATTTTTGTCTAAGCAGTAGAGGACCACTCGCCGGGTGTTTTATTCTTTATTTCTTTTATTCTTTATGCTGTTTTTTAGGATTTAATTCATTTAACCTAGACATGATAACGCTTGAGCCTATCTTGATTCATTGGGTCACAAACTCATTTCCATCCATGTCCATAAGCTTGATTCCTCCTTTACCAAGGACTTTCTTCACGACAAATGGTCCTTCCCAATTAGGCTTGAGCTTGTCCCTAGCTTTGGTGCTGACCTAGCGAAGCTACTTAAGGACCAGATCACCCGCTTTGAGAGTTTGTTTCGGGTATCTAATTCTATTAGTATAAGCTCGAACCATGCGCTGTTGGTACATCTGGAGATGGTTAAGTGCCTTGAGCCGCATTTCATCTATCGCATTCAATTGTTCATACTTAGCTTTTGCCCAATCTGAATCTTTTAACTGCAGTTCAAGTGCCACTCTTACAGATCTTACTTCTATTTCTATCGGTAAAACGGTTTCCATTCCATACACCATGGAGAAAGGTGTTTGATCAGTGGGAGTCCTTACACTGGTTCTATACCCCCTAACTGCGAATGGAAGTTTATTAGCCCAATCTCTGTAGGTAGCCACCATCTTTGACAAAATCTTCTTGATTAACTTATTGGCAGCCTCGACTGCCCCGTTAGCTTGTGGCCTATATGGAGAAGATCTATGATGCTCAATGTTTAATTTCTCAAATAATTCAGCCGTGGCCCCTTGAAATTGAACTCCGTTGTCAGAAACCACTTGGTGCGGAATTCCATATCTTGCAAAAATATGCCTCTCTATGAACTTGGCCATTTTCTTGGTAGTAATGTTGGTGTAAGATTTGGCCTCTACCCATTTTGAGAATTAATCAACTGCGACTATGATTAATCGGCGATCGTTGGTTGATGATGGTTAAATTTCACCGATTATTTCTATCCCCCACGCTAAGAAAGGCCAAGGATTAGACAAATGGTGAAGTTCGGATGAAGGGAGGTGTTGTATGTCCCCGTGAATCTAACATTCATGACATTTCCTGACCTTGTCGACATAGTCGGCATTCATTGTGGTCTAGTAGTGCCCCATTCTCTGAATTTTTCTGGCTAGAGCCATTCCATTTATATGAGGGCCGTAATTCCCCAGAATGTACCTGAGTTGTTACCCTTTCTGCTTCTTCTTTTGTCAAACACCTTAATAATAAACCTTTAGCTATTCTTTTGAAGAGATCTTTGTCGACTAGTCTGAACTAGGTCGCCAATCTCTTGAGAGTTAGACAGTCTGAACCACCCTTTGGGACACTTCCCTCCTTTTAGAATCCTCTTAAGGTCATTGTACCAACATGCCTTTTGGTCCTCTACAACCATAACCTGAACCTTTTTATAAAATGGCGAACGAGCCATTTCCACTATAAGCGGACAGATGGGTTGAACCTCTTCTCTTCCCCACATAGAAGCTAGGGTAGCCAAGGAATCCACCGTCTAATTCTCATCCCTCGGTATATATTGGAAGAGGCATTGGCCAAACTATGCTGACAAATCCTAGACTATCTGAACATATGGTCGGAGTGACTCTTCCATGATTTCCCATTCTCCCATCACATGCTTTATCACTAACGTGGAGTCCCCCATCACCCTGACTTCCCTTGACCCTATTTTTAAGAGAACATCAAGACCAAAGAGATGAGATTCAAACTCAGCCCCGTTATTAGTGACTAAAAATTTCAACCGCTTGCTGAGTGGAATAACCTTACCTTGTGGTGTAATGATGACTACCCCAAGGCCTGTGCCCTTTAGATTCATAGCCCTATCAAAATACATGGTCTATTTGACCTTTTCATCCTTCGCTTCTGCTAATTGCTCATCAGGGAAATCTAGATTTTTGACATAGTCAGACTCTAGGGGTTGACTTGCCAAAAACTCTACCACTACTCTCCCCTTAATGACCTTCTTTGTCACATACTCAATATCAAACTCAGATAGTAACAGGGGCCAATGAGAGAGTTTCCCTGCCAATGTAGGGGATTGACAAAGGTACTTCATTGGATCAGCCTTCGCAACTTCTTGAATTTTGTATGACTAGAAGTAATGCCTCAACTTCTTAGTCAACCATGCCATCGTCATATAGGTCTTTTCTACCATCGTACTTCATCTCATATTCTAATAACTTCTTGCTTAAATAATAGATGGCATGCTCACTCTTATCCTCTTGTTCCTGGACCAACGCTGCCCCTACAGACGACTCTTCTATGGCTAAATAGAGAACCAATGGCTTATCGGGCATTGGAGGCTTCAAAACTGGGGGCCTCATGAGATAAGCCTTTATCTTGTCAAATGCTATCTAGCATTGCTCATTCCATTCTATCAGCTGCTTCCTTCTCAACAACTTAAAGACTGGCTTACACAAGGTCGTTAACTTGGTAATCTTACATATTGGAGCGATCCAAGGAATGACCTGACTTCCCTTTCAGTTCTATGAATAGACATTTCTTGAATAGCTCTAACCTTATCAGGATCGACCTCGATTCCCCTCTAACTAATGATGTATCCCAAGAGTTTTACCAATGTAACCCCAAACACACACTTCTTTAGATTCAAGCGCAGATTGTACTTCTTGATTCTAATCAAGAACCTCTCCAAAATCTTAGGGTGCTCTTCCCTCGTATTAGACTTTACTAGAGTGTCGTCTACATAAACCTCAACCTCTTTGTGGATCATGTCGTGCAATAAGGTTATCAATGCTCTCTAATAAGTTGCCCCTACATTCTTTAACCCAAAAGGCATTACCTTGTAACAATACACTCCCCATTCTGTGATAAAGGTCGTCTTAACATTGTCGAAATGTCCATTAAGATCTGATTATACCCAGAGAACCCATCTAAGAATGAGTACATTGCGGCCTACCAATATATCGATGTGGGGTAATGGAAAGTCATCCTTGGGGGATGCCTTGTTCAAATCACGAAAGTTGACACACATTTTGACCTTTCCATCTTTCTTAGGGACCGAGACAATATTTGCTAACCATGCCAGGTACTCAATTACTTCAATGAACTTAACTTCCAATAACCTAACAACTTCAGCTTTGATTTTATTAGCCCATTTAGGAAAGAACCTTCTTAACTTTTGTTTGACTAGTTTGAACCGGGGATCGATTGGATGCGATACTTGGCAATTTGACCATTGGATATTGTTACCATTTTTGGATTTTCCTTTGTACCCAAATTAATGTCATACAATGAAGTGCCATGAATGCTAAAAATGTTATGCGTATGGTCAGATGAATCCATGGTGCCGTTGGGCGAAACATCAAACAAGTAAGCAAAATCATTATCATTATCATTAGGATGACTGAAGGCTATATCATTTTCATTACATATAATTGCATTGTCATCCTCCACAGGCGGAGGGCCTTCTTGGTCATTCATCAAAATATGAGTCAAGTCACGATCCAGGTCTTGCAACTGTTTCTCAGTCAATACATCATCCACAGCTTCCCTCGCAGCTTAGCCTAGGTTTCTCAAGGCTTCTTGAATCGGTGTCTTCTTCTTACCCCCCAAGCATAAGATAGTGTATATGGAAGTGGTAAGGGTATCAATGGCTTTGTCTACTTCAATCTTTCATGGGTCACTGTCTTCCATTTATTTAGCACATTTTTCTGTTTCTATAGCCGCCTCATAGCTCTCAGGGATAGTTTTGTATGTACTCACAAATGCTATCTCGCAGAGGTGAGGAGATAACCCAAAGATGAACTAGTCAGCTAATTCCTTCTCCTGAGGTTTCCTTTAAGGGATACTGCTATCGTTAACCATCTCTGAAAGTAGTCATGGACAGGTTCCCCACTCCGCTGTCTGATAGCTATAAGATCAAATATGGATGGCTCTTATCTCACTTTTTTTATCTCCATGATGAGTTTCCATACCTCACTTTCATCTAATCCTGAGTTGATCATGGCTACTTCATCCCCTCTCCTTCGAGGCTCACAGACTTTTCCTTTGTTGATTAGTGCTGTGATGGCTTTGAGGAGATCCTCACATGTCCCCGTTGGATGATCAGGACTGATATGATATATGCAGAAGTTGCCACTCTCCTCAAGTTTTGGCGGAACATACGGTCGGAGATGATCAATCATTTGGTATTTCTTCAACTTCTTAAAAAGGCTCAATAGAGGAGTACCCTAAGGTGAGATATCATCAAGAGTCATAGGATGAAATACTTGGTTATGGGTCACTCCATAGGGTAAACCCATGAAGTAAAGGAGGATTGTCCCCTTTGGTATAACCACGAAGTCTGCCAGCCGACTCAAATCCTTGCTGTGGTGAAACTGCAGAATAGCCTCTTGACAGAGTGAATAAGTCCCACTACTAACTGCACGGAGAGTTGGGTTTGCTAGTTGAACTGACTGACCAAGCTAAGCCATGCTAGGGACTGGGATGAGTAATGGATGGGATTGCCGATTCTTGAACTATGGCAATAACCAAGAGATCAGTACATGCATGGGATATGGTATGCATGCATAAATTACAATGATGCATAGTGGGGTTGATCACAAGGGTATGTAACACAACACATGAGAAGCGATTGATTCCATCATTATTTCTCCCACCGAGTCTGAGGGTATTCTTCCTTAATCTAATTTTACACAAAAATCAGGGTACCTCGAGGGTAAAATTCTGTGGCTTTTGATAAGAATGGTGGAGGGACATATCGGAAGTTGATGTAGAAGGTTCCCATCGCATCAAGCCTCTTTTGGAGGGAGATGGCAAGGAGTGCTCCACCCACTAAGGTCTCTCCAATTTCCCTGGCAGTGATAGGTATCACCATTATGAGTGTTGCAGAAATAAGAGGGCACTCTAACCTAGCACTAGAAGAAGAGTGCATCTAACTAAAGAGAGAAGGAGATGAGAAGATAGAGTGTGATAATTTTCCCAAATGATGAAAACAAAAGCGGGTTGAATCAATTAAATGATTTTTGGTTCTCATCTTAATCTTTTAAGCTTTTAAAATAAACCAACATTTTGCAAGTTAAAAGATTAATTCCCCAGCGGAGTTGCCACTGTAAGGTCTCGATGACGTGTAGGTCTCCCTTGGCGCCTGTCTGAGAGGCGGGGCCCACTGGGGGTTTTGGTGGATTTAGGCGTGACAAAACATTTTTTAGTTAAAGTTTGCACAATAAGCCATTTTTAATGAATAAAAGAGTCAAGACCCAAATCTCGATATAATTGATAGAGTTGCCACCCCAGTTGTGTACTTGGAAAAGAGTTTTGGTACGGTTCCCTCTGGGCGGGAGACTCATACCAATTAGATCAGAGATTCGGGTGTCGAATGAGTCACTTATTTCTCATTTAGTTGATTCAAAATTACATTCACCGCGTAAAACCATTTTAGTTTTCATCATTTAGGAAATTATCACAGAAATCCTATTTCTACACTCTTTCATACTCATTACATGTGTTTACACATTACCATAAAGCACAAGCAATAAATGGGGGAATAAAAATTACAACCAGGGGAATGAGGCAAATTACAAAGAGAACCTATACATTTGTTCTAAGTTATAAAACAAAAATGAAAATAAATTCCCCTGCATCCACAGACGTTAAAATAGTTTATAGCATACCATAAATCAGCATTTTAGTGCATTTTATGGTGAAAACACATTTTAACTTTTATGGGTTGATTTACCAGATTATTAGTGAAAATGACCGCATGGCAAATGGTGAGTTGGATTGATTTTTAACCAGTTAAAATGAGTTCTAGAATCTACCTAGGGCTGGTATCCATACGGGTGGGTGGGACTCATATGGCTACTTGGGATTATCGGTATGGGTATGGTGTACCCGTATGGGTCCTATCTGGTCCAGGTAGAAACTTTGTTTAGTTTGGTTTATAGATTAACAGATTGGTGGCAGAAAATAAAATAAAAAGGGATTTCCTTCTGTATGAGTATGGTGCACCGAATTGATATCTTTGGGGATATATGGTGCCAACAAGGCTCATATAGGGTTAGGAGGAGACCCGAAACAAGAAATGAAAGTAACAGAAATAATAGAAGGAACAGAGAATAATAATAATGAAATAGCTGAGATGTGAGTCTCTTTGAAACTCAGGAGCGTTACCTTTGCTGCATGAATCCACTTTGAGATGATACCTTTACTGTTGAGAGAGCCCGACCAAAGTAGATGGTGAAATAGTATTATTTAGGTGAGTATTTATATGGACAGAACCTCCCCTTAAATCCTAATAAAAGGAGCTAGGAATGAATAAAATGTGGACAAAACCTCAGAGGAAGGGTTTTTCTCCCTATTTTATACCTCCTACACCCTCACTATACATTTTCTATACCTATAGGAATTGCTAGAGTTTTAGTATGATTTTCATATGGGATGTGTGAGTTGAAATGAGGGGAAAAGGCCCTATTTATAGGGTGAGAGTCAGGTTTGAATGCAATAAATTGCATTAAAATCTATACAGGTGGGGCCCCACCTATAAGGGCACTAGGGGACTCGTACGGGTCCCCTCCATATTTACAGAAGGTACTCACCTATACGGGTCTACCAGTGGATCCGTATTACTACATAGAACCCATACGGGGGTACCTAAGGGCAGACTAGGTCTCCAGACTTCGGCCAAACTAAACTCTGCAGTAGTAGGAACACCTCTGATGGACAACACCTAAAAGACATTGCATAGTATAGCTCTCATCATCATTTTTTGAGAAGGATTGTTAAAATCCAATGCTCACACATGGCTATGGCTCCCGAGGTCGGGACATGTTAGCATGAACGTCCTGTCCAAATTAGCCAAAAAGGAATTGGTTGTGGGTTTGCCTAAGTTGCTTTTAATAAGGATCACATATGCACTGCATGTCAATTAGGTGAACAGCAAAGAAAAAGCTTCCCTTCCATCTCATACACACCTTCCAAGAGAGTTCTTGAACTCTTGCACATTGATCTCTTTAGTCCAAATATAACCAGTGAGACTAGGTAGAAGAGAATACACAATGGTCATTGTGGATGATTATTCTTGCTATACCTGGGTTGCTTTGCTAGCTAGCAAAGATGAAGCCTTTGACCAATTCTCAAAAATATTGATCCAAATAGAAGTAGAACAGAGCATAAGCATTGCACGCATCCGGAGTGATAATGGAGGAGAATTCAAAAAATAGGCACTTTGCTGAATTCTACGAATCTAAGGTCATTGAACATAACTTCTCTGCCCCTCATACTCAACAAAATGGAGTTGTTGAGAGGAAAAATAGGACCAAAGTTGAGATGGATAGAACAATGCTAAGTCAGAATTGTTTGCTAAAATATTTCTGGGGTGAGGCCATAAACACAACATGCTACATTTTGAATAGAGCTCTCATTAGAAAAACCTTAGAAAAGACTCCCTATGAAACCTCGAAGGGAAGGAAACCCAAAATTGGGTATTTCAAAGCCTTCAGATGTAAATGCTACATCTTGAATGATAGAGAGCAATTAGAAAAATTTGATCCTAAATCTGAAGAAGCGATTTACCTTGGCTACTCAACATTATAGCAAAGCTTACAGAGTCTATAACAAATGAGCTCAAACTGTGGTATAGTCAATACATGTAGATTTCAATGAGACTAACCATACAGGAAGAAGAAGTTCAAATCCGGAAGATGTAACTCCAAAAATTGAAAACCCTAGAGAAAAAGAAGAAGTGTAGATTCCAGATTCCTTCTAGATCAAGAAGTACAAGGACAAAGATAAAAGAATCAATCTCAATCCAGAAGGACCACAAGGATGTCTCAATCATCATGAGATAGACTTCAACGATCAAGAAGAAGAAGTTGAGGCAATTAAGTAACAAGTCCCAATGCAGCATGAAGTGCTACCAAGAGAAGTCAGGGCTCAAAGAGATCATCCTGTTGCAGCCATTTTGGATAATGTTTAAAATCAAGTTAGAACTAGAGGGAAACTCAATAGGATGATGAGCCATGCTGCTTTTGTCTCTCTCATTAAGCCAAAGAAATTTCAAGATGCTAAAGGAGAAGAAAGTTGGATGATGGCCATGCAAGAAGAACTAGATCAATTCACCAGAAATGATGTTTGGGATCTAGTGCCACCACAAAAGGAAAGTCAATCATTGGCACCAAATGGGTATTCCAAAATAAGCTAGATGAATCCAGAGTAGTGGGGAGCAACACGACAAGATTGGTTACCCAAGGCTACAATCAACAGGAAGGGATTAACTTCGAAGAAACATTGGCCCCTGTGGCAAGATTAGAGGCAATCCGGATCCTATGTACTTTCGCATCATTCATGGGATTCACATTGTTTCAAATTGATGTCAAAAATGCATTCTTAAATATAGTTATCAAGGAAGAAGTCTATGTCAAGCAACCACCTGGATTTGAAGACTCAGGGCATCTCAATCATGTATACAAGTTGAAGAAGGCCCTCTATGGATTAAAGCAACCACCAAGATCTTGGTATAATAGACTAATTACATTTCTCATATCCAAGGGATATGTCTGGGGGAAGGCAGACACAACTCTCTTCATCAAGAAGAAAAAGGATGATATCATTCTAGTCCAAATTTATGTTGATGACATCATCTTTGGAGTAATAGATGAAAAGGTGTGTGAAGAATTTAGCACTGAAATGCAGAAAGAGTTTGAGATGTCCATGATGGGAGAACTTAATTTCTTCCTTAGATTACTGATCAAGTAGAGTCCAGATGGGATTTTTATAATCCAATCCAAGTACACCAAGGAGATCTTGAAGAAGTTTGAGATGGAGAAAAGCAAGCCTATGTCAACTCCAGTGGGTTCAGATACAATCCTATCCAAGGATTGTGAAGGAGAAGAAGTTGATCATAAGCTATATAGAGGAATGATTGGAGCACTATTGTACTTGACAGCTAGCAAACTTGACATACACTATACAATTTGCTACTGTGTAGGGTACCAATCCAATCCTAAGGATTCACATCTTAAAATAGTAAAAAGAATCCTTAGATACCTCTTAGGAACCACTAAAGTTAGGTTATGGTATCCTAGTAATGGGAATTTCACACTTCAAGGCTTCACTGATGAAAATTATGGCAGAGACATTCTTGAGAGAAAGAGTACATCTAGAGGCTGTCACTTTCTTGAAGATTGCTTGGTAGTATGGTATAGCAAAAAGCAAACATTAGTTGCTTTATCAACCACGAAAGCTACATATAATGGTAGGAAGCTGTGTAGCTCAACTCCTATGGATCAAGCAACAATTGGAAGATTATGGAATTCAATCCAGATGTGTTGAAGTGATGTGTGACAACAAAAGTGCATTGATGTGTCAAAGAATCCAGTACTTCATAGCAGGATGAAGCATGTTAACATCAGGCGTCATTTTATATGGGATCATATGATGAAGAAGGATGTTGCATTGGTATACATTCCAACCAATGAACAAAGAGCAGATATCTTTACCAAGCCACTGAGTAAAGATAAATTCAACAAGCTAAGGGAGTCAATTGGTATGTCCAAACCAATTTAAGGGAAAAATCTAGAAAACTATTTAGCATTAGCTTAAGATCATATGAGTCAAGGAATCCGGAAAAGAAGAAGAAATTATGTTGACTCTAGTTCCGGAACAAAGACTGCCAACTCAGCAGACAAAAGAGGACAAATGGCAGAAAAAGCACTGAAAAGTAACTGTACATGTTTTGAATTTCAAATGTCCTTTGGTGTTACATGCGCGGTAAAATTAAATGGCTGATTTAAGAATAAACCATTCCCATTCTCTGGTCTTAACGCCATTTATCTCTCTCGTAAATTCCATCTACCATGTCATCAATCTAGCTAACTTTAACTGCATCCGGATTACCATTATCACTTTGGAAATTCTATATAAACCCCCCAAATTTCCCTTTCTTCCTCACGCGAGCAACTCACTCCTGTTACTCTACAAAAATCAATTACCAAACCCTAATTTCTTAAGAAACTCTCAAATGGCAGCCATAATGTTGAACAATAAAATCCAAATGCTTCCTCCAAGAAACATCTTTGTAGGATCCGATCTCAAAGATGAAGACTTCACACCCCTTAAGCTCAAAACCAACAACTCAGTAGTTCCCACTAACTACTTAGGAGATAATTTTCTCTTTGAAATAGACCCCTACTCCAAACTGATTGAGGATCAACATCTGGGTGATTTCCTCAAGATCAATTGCCCAACTTATCCAGATTTGGTGTAGGAATTCCACTCAAATATGAGAATACACTCCTACCATGACGCTCTTAGAACCATTGTTCAAGGGAAGGAAATCACTATCTCTCTAAAATTCTATATGAAGTACCTCAACATGAAGAATGACAGAGTTCAACTAAGGAACGATGGGGATGAAATGCTTGTGAAGTATCACCCTAAGATGTGGCTTCATGCTAATTACTTTGGAGATAAATTCTTAACCTATTTTCCGGAAACACCAAGATATCTCCAACAAAGTCTTGCTAAGTTGTTATTGATCTAAAATGGCTCTCTAACCACTGTATCCTCCTTCCAACATTGCATATTACAACATTAGGTGGAGAGCAGAGTGGTGAACATGCTGGTACTGATTATCCACAATCTAAGGGAACACAAAAACTCCTATAGTGCCTTCATCACTAGAATCCTTGTAGGTAATGAAATCAATCTATCCGGATTTGAAGTTGTTCAAGGAAATGAGATTCTTGAGAAGTACTTTAAAAAGCTAGTTTTTGTTGAAACATAGAATGAGGAGAAAGCTAAGAAGTAGAGGGAGGAGAAGAAGGAAAAAAGCAGGGTCAGGAAGGCAGTTGATCCGCTTGAAAATGCTTCAATCCCTAAGAAGGGTAGAACCATAAAACCTAAAGCACAACAACAACTGGCTTTGGTTTCGATAGATGAGGTTGATATAGATACTCAAACCCTCACTCAACTTATGCACAAGATTCATGAGAAGCCTAAGAAATGGGGGAGACTGATAAAATTAGCAGCCAAGAACGGGAGGAATGTAGAAACTCCAGAAGTAATGGTGAAAGATCAAGCCCCGGTTGTAGTAGAGGTTATTTTGGTAGGAATACGAAAGGCCAAAAAAACCTGGGATGAAATCCTAGGTGATAATTAAGAGGATGAGGAAACTGAGGATGAAGCTCCGAAATAAGAAAGGAGGCCGTTCACAAGAAAGGGCTGCACTTTTGATGAGGCTGTGGCAGCCCAGAAAGCCTGTCGGAATTGTGATTGATGAGGGAGCTTTTAAAAGGGCTGAAGAAATTGAATTGGCTAAGGCTAGAAAAACAAAGGGCAAGCATGTGCCCGGATCTACTGAGGAAGTCACTCCGGATGATTCTCAATATGAAATAATAAAAGAGGCCATGAAGGACAATAATAGAATAAACAAGCTAACAACAAAAGGACCTGGAGGCTCTTTTGGTACCCATGCTATTCTCATCACTCCTACAGACCTGGAAACCATTGTCCAGATTTTGAAAGTAGATCTATCCATTTTCCAACTCTGAACTGGACAACTTCTAGAGAATTTGATCAATCCGAAAGCTGAGACCATCCATGTAGGAAGATCTGAAAAGGCATATATAGAGGGTGTTGAGGACACTACCAACATGCCTGAAGGAGTGATTAAAAGTCCTAAAAAGGTAAAAGAAGGGGAAACTGAGGACATTGCCAGTCTTCTAGGGGTTATGGAAGTAGATGAAGGAATAAAAGAAGTAGAAATTCCAGATCAAACGCCAATAAATGAGGTAATCCTTAATTCAATTTCCTTTGATGTAAATGTTGATACTGCTGCTATTGTTGAAACAACAGATAAAAGTCAGGACAACTTAAATACACACACCCAAAGTGTATCTAAGGAATAAGAGTCCAACCCGAGCACATTATTCTGGTGGAGGGACTAGGTCTGGGATCCAATGGAAATGCTTCTAAAGCAGATTCAAAGGGTGAGGTCAGTTCGGGGGAAGGTTTGAGGAAAGGGTAGAAGAAGACAAGGAGGAAGATATGGAGATAATACCATGGGCTGAAGACCAAAGAAATAATGGTGAACCATCTGGATCATTCGGAAGTAGCTCAAGCACTGAAGAAATAACCTCTTCCTCTTCTGATCACCTGTAAAAACCTAGAACTGTAAACCCCTTACCAACTAGGCATGAAAAACTAAGAGTGTCTCTCAGACTCATAGAAGAACCTACTATTGAGGGACATAAAGAAGAAAAATTTTCTAAAGCACTCTAGGAAGTGATTGATACACTGAAATCCGTGGAGAAACTCTTACAAGAAAACTCTCATTCTCCAGATTTGTTGTCTGATATTGGGAAAATTAAGGGGAGTGTGAAGAATATTGAGAAGAAAGTACAGGATTTCCTACTACTGAGTTGGTGGTAGAAGTTTCCCTTGCCAAGGTCACTCCCATACTCAATGAGCTAAAAATAAGTGTCATAGTAGCAAATCATTCTGCAGATCAAGCCAACACTGGGGCTACAAATAACTGCATAACTATACTGGATAAAATCACCTCCTCCTCCAAATTAACCATAGAAATAAAGGAATATCTAGATTCCAAGTCTGAAAACTTGTCAAAATTCATTAATGAAAAGGAAGAAAAGTTAGATCTCCCAAGTCTAAATGAAAAAGCAACAGGCCAGACTGGTCAAGCTCACAAAATTCATTGATGAAGAAATGCCTAAACTGTTTGCCAAACAGATGGAGAATATTGTAACTGAGTTTGTAGGTCAAATGAATGGGCAAGACACAGTCATTAATAATGTCAAGGAGGCACTTCACAGACACCTCATGACTGTCAATACTAGCATTCACAACTACCATAGAGATGTGGGCAAAGAAATTGAAAAATTAGCGTCTAACTTATCTAATTTGTCCATCTCCAGATCTTCTTCCTCATGATATATTTTGGTAAGCCAACTCCTTCTAGTCCTTCAAGATCTTATACAACATATTGGGGACACTGGCTTCTTCAGACTAAAGGTATAGCTACCCTCCTAAAGGCCCTTTTCCCATACTTCGATGAGAAGGATCATGAACATGTTTTATCCATGCATTTTTACCTTACAAAGTCATATACACAACTTTAGAAAGCCTTCCAGTCCCTACATCTAACTCCAGTCACAATTGACACAATCATAGAGCACAGAAGAGAAGGAAACTTGGATTACTCTATATATTCTTAGGCTTGGCAGGAGAGCTGGGATGGTAAAACCTACATGGTAATAAACCCCTAAGCTGATGGAAAAAAAAGGGGGTGAATAAAAAGGGGGAAGATAAAGCTGCTGAAACTGAATAGGGGGTAAGGGATAAAGTTAAAGAGAAGAAAGGAGAAGCATCCGGAAAGCAATAATTTTGTAATAGATATAGCTATGTAAAAATTGTAATAGCTAGAGTTATTTTTCACTTATGTATTTCTGTATTATATAATCCTGAACTTCATTGATGTTAACTATTGTTAACAACAGAAGTATATATAGTGAAAAATTACAACAAAAAATTGCTTCTAAAGTACAATATGCAATTGTACTACAAAAACATTAGAAGCTAAGAATTGAAAAATGTTGGAGGAGTGGGGGATGCTAAAATTATGGGGGAGTAAAAATTGTAAATGACTAAGTATCAAGAATCATACTTAGATCATAAAACCCTTTTCCTTATGCTTAGTTGTCTTAGGTTTTTGTTTCCATCAAATGGGGGAGATTGTTGGAAACAATGATCTAGAAGAACAAATAATCCGGATCAGGTTTGAAGTAAACAAAACACCTAAGTAAGAAAATGACCTAAGTCATTTATCCAGACATATGGCCAAGGCATCTAAACTCCAAGTCAGTCATTAAAGTGAAGAAAATTACCTAAGTACGAATGGAAGCATCCCGTTAAAGATTGGAAAGGAAACAAGCTTTGAAACATCCAAAGCAGTATCCAGAATAACTGATTGAATAGCATCCGCATATTAAAAGAAATAGTTATTTGGAAGACACAGTTACAAAGACAAAAGAAAAAGTTTCAAAAATAACTTTTCCCTCCACTCTTTTGGTCTTCATGTCAAAATCCTTTTCCCAAAAGCAAGACAAAAGGGACAACTAGCACTTTTAAGAAAAAGGACAAAGGACTGACATAGGAAAGAGAAAAAGGTAACAACCTTTTTCACCTGGACCAATGAGAAAGGCGCGTGGCACACACATTCCAGACTTCTGGCGTAAAAGTTGGTGACTCACTAAAATACAAGGAAAATGATCACTGACAACTTTTTAGCCTCAATCACAAAGATTCAAATGGGTCAAAATCTCTGTATAATGGATTGATCAATGGTTTCGGAAGCGCCACGTATTACCTTATCAACCGTGAAGATTAAATTCAAGTTCAATAACCCACAACGGCTATATTTATGTTAGAAGCCTATAAAAGGGAAGCTTCACTAGTTGAGAAGGTGCTAGTTGATTTTGAGAAAGTATTAACAAGAGAATTCACTAAAACAATCAGTAAACATATCCCTCCAAAAATTAAACAATTCCAAATTTGTTTGTAAGGATTCCTAAGTAAAAGTATAAACTTGAGGGACTCCAAAACCAAAACCTTTGAGAAATCAAAAGTGTCAAGATCTTCTACTTGGGTGAGTTGGGAGATTGAGATATAGCTTGAAGTTGGCGCTTTGAGTGGGATCTCCCTGTAGGACTCAGCTTAGGTTTGGGTAGAAATCTAAGAAGTATATCCTGCTAAAGACAAGAGGACTCAGCTAGGAGTTGGTGCTTCCAGTGGTATATCCTACATCTGGAAGGGGTTTCCATCGGAGAGAAATTGTAAGGCTTGATTCCTCCCAGTTTGAAAGGAATCCACTAGTGGAAAAGCTCGGAAGAAGGAAACTCTAGGGACTGGAGTAGGAGGGGCCTGGATAAAATCTCTTGTGTTTGGTTTTCTAACTCTTTACTTTTGCATTAAACTTCATATTTGCATCATTCGGATCCATCATCTAGAACATAATGAAATATGCTAAACTAAGCTTTTTAAAGTCTGTTAATTCTACAAAAAAAGGGTCATTCACCCACCTTTGACCTTAACTAGACCCTCACAGGGACCGACAACTTTTTGTAACTGGGATAGGGTAAAGGAGTTGAGATTAGTGGATTAAACTTGAGACACTCTCTTGGGACTGGATGTAAGCACAGGTTGCTAAACCAGTATAAAATCTATATGTTCTTTACTTTAAAGTTTTTCCAGATTTTACTCAGTTCGCTGACCGACTCAACACAGTTCATCATATCGCAAAAAAGTTACCTAAGTTATTAGAGTGAGTCATTCACCCCCTCTTTAACTCATTGAGTGTATGCATAAGGACCAACAAGTGGTATTAGAGCAAGTTCTCATTCTAAAGATTTCACAATCTTGAGATAAAGACCATGGCGTACAAAGGAGGAGAAACTAGTGGAAGGGCCCAAGCCTATATTCTACCTGAAGGCATGTCATTCACCAGGCCTCCCATGTTTAATGGTGAGCAATACACTTAATGGAAGAATAGGATGAAAAATATCATCCATTCTCAAAGTATGCAGGCTTGGATGGCTATTGTTGAAGGGTCATTTATTCCTAATATCATGAAGAATGGAGTGTACATTGATAAGCATTCTGATGAGTGGGACAATCGGGACTTGGCTAAATTGAAGGAAAGCGCAGCTGCTATCAGCTATCTTCACTATGCTCTTGATGCAACTGAGTTCAATCGCATTTTAGGTTGTGAGACTACATGAGAGATATGGAAGTAGTTGGAAGTAACTTATGAAGGCACTAACAAGGCCAAGGAGTCCGAGATCAACATCCTTATGAGAGATTATGAGTGGTTTAATATGCAACCCAAGGAAGATATTTCTAACCTAAACACCAGATTCATGAATATTGTCAATGAGCTGAAGAGACTTGGCAAGAACTTCACAAAAGAGGAGACAATCAAGAAGATTTTGAGAAGTTTGACATAGGAATAGGATGCAAAGAAGAGTGCTATCGAAGAAGCCCATGACTTGAAGACCTACAAGTTTCATGAGCTAATGGGATCCTTGCTTATTCATTAGATGTCTTTAAAGCAATATGAAGATAAGTCCAAGAAGTACAAGCACAAGTACAAGGAGAGAGAAACCTCTAGCAGAGCTGTTGTCCTTAAGGCTGATGATGATGATTCCTTTTAGGAAGAATATACAAGGACAGGAAGGAAAGGATAACACTAATGACCAAGAACTTTAAAAGGTTCTAGAGGAAAGATGAGAACTTTCATAAATTCAGAAAGTCCGACAAGTATAAGAAGGGAGCAGAAAATAGACCATGGATAGAATTGAACAAAGATCATAACAAAGATATCAAGTGCTTTGAATGTGGTGAAAAAGGGCATATCCAGTCTAGCTGCCCTAAAGCTAAGATGGACACGTTCAAGAAAAGAAAGGATAAGAAGGCTCTAGCTGCTACCTGGAGAGACTCTGAACAAGAGTCATCATTCTCAAATGAAAAGGCATAAGATTCTACAAATGTGTGTTTCATGGAAAAGGATAATCAACCTAACTCAGAGTCAACTGACCCACCATCTATTTTCGCTGCCGATCAATCAGCTGACCAGAGCAGAGATAAAGGAAAAAGAACTAAGGTAAATTCTGAACCCACTTTGTCTTTATATA
The DNA here is from genome assembly GCA_947683365.1 of Euphorbia pulcherrima. NCBI lineage: Eukaryota > Viridiplantae > Streptophyta > Magnoliopsida > Malpighiales > Euphorbiaceae > Euphorbia > Euphorbia pulcherrima. Next base: position 34,567,635 of record CANTUS010000015.1, on the reverse strand, counting down.
AACTTGCTAGAGTACTTAATGATGTTATCAATGTGACTAAAAAGTCAGCCAAATGCATCCAAGTACTCTAGAGGAGGTGTGATGATCTAGAAGATGTCAATTCTTCTACCTCACTTGACATCTTATACCTTATGGAAAAAGCTAAGTATCGTAATGGATATAATAACAAGCTCACTGAGAAATTGGATGAGCTATCTGCTAAATTAATAGCTTTGAAAAAGGTGCGGGTCCCTCAACCTAGTAGGAATACCCAGAGTAACCACACTTACCACTTTGAGAGGGGTTCTTAAAAGAGTAAAGTGAGCAGGCCCAATCCTAAGGACGTATGTAATTTTTATGGAAAGTCAAGACATGCCCCAGTCATTTATAGACATAAAAATGGTTACTATAATGAGTATGACTAGTCAAGGATGACCACCACTAACAAGGGAGGACCTAACCAGAAAAAGGCATGGGTACCTAAGAAAACTTAACTGTTTTTCAGGTGAGCCTGAGATCTATTGATGAAAGAAGAATGTGGCATTTGGATAGTGGATGCTCGAGGCATATGATAGGTGATGAAAAGCAATTCATCACATTAGAGTGAAAGAGAAATGGAAGTGTCAGTTTTGAAGACAACCAAAAGGGAAAGATTGTTGGCTATGGCACTATGGGAGTTAAGCCTTCAATTGAAAATGTGTCTCTTGTGAAAGGCCTGAAGTTTAACTTCCTAAGCATTGCTCAACTGAGTGACAAATGCAGGAAAGTGATATTTAACTCAGCAGGCTGCTCATTTATTGATGGTAATTATGACCAAACTATTCTTTATGCTTCTAGAATTAATAATGTTCATATGATTAATTTATCCTCTAACTCCAATGATATATGCTTAGTTTCTAAGGAGGAAAACTCATGGCTATAACACAGAAGGTTAGGACATATCAATATGACCAATATGTCCAAATTATCCAGAAATGAACTTGTTGCGGGATTATCCAATCTAGCCTTTAAAAAAGATAGACTTTGCTCAGCATGCCAACTTGGAAAACAATTCAGGAAGGCCTTTAAATCCTTAGCTGATATATCTTCTTCTCATCCCCTTGATCTTCTACACATGGATTTGTTTGGACCTTTTGTGAGCACTAGACTTTAACAATCCTTCTCACAAAATAATTATGAGAGCTAGATAATGCAATCTTTTATAGGTGTTATCCATCAGAGGCATTCCTACTGCTGCAGATCTGAGTTTGGGCAAGTTTGGAGACCTAGTCAGCTCTTAGGGACCCATACGGGGTCATGCTAGGTGGTACAGATCCAATAGTGGTCCCATACGGGTCAAATCCCCCATATGGATGGAGGGGACCTAAACGGGTCCCCCTAGACCCCGTACGAGACCCCGTGTTTTCCTAATCAGGCTTTATGGAAGGTAATCCACACTATTTTTCAGAGAAATCAGCTCATGAATACAATTTATTACATTCAGACCTAATTTCCCCTATAAATAGAGGCCTTTTCACCTCATTTTGACACACATAAAGTAGAAGAGACAACATTACAAAATTCTAGCAGTTTTTGTAAGCATAGAAAGGGTATAGTTGAGGTATAGAAGGTATAAAATAGGGAGAATACCCATCCCTTGAGGTTTTGTCCACATTTTATTAATTTCTAGCTTCGTTTATTAGGATTTAGGGGAGGTTCTATCCACATAAATACTCACCTAAACAATCCTAAAGTTACCATTTTAACAACTACTTTGGACAAACTCTCTCTCAACATAGGGATCGCCTTAAAGTGGATTCACATCGTAAAGGTACACTCCTGAGTTTCAAAGAGACTCACATCTCATTTATTCTATAATTATTCTCTATATTCTACTCCATCTATATAAATCTATTACAATTACCAAATTGAGGTTCTTTTCGAGACTAGATAGGACCCGTATAGGTCCCCTCCATCACCCGTACGGGTCCCACCCCACCCATACGGGTACTGGCCCCCAGGCAAAACCCAAAGTCCCTTTTTTAATCGATAAAGATCAATTAATTTCACCATTTGCCATGCAATCAGTTTTACAAATAATCTGCTAAATCAACCCATAAAAATTAAAGTGTGTTTTAATAACAAAATACTGTGAAGACCCGTTAATTCTATCCGATCCTAGAAGCCGCCCAGGCATTATCGATTATAAAACCGCCACGCTAACATAATCAAATTTTTCCTAATAAAATGCTGACTTATGATATGCTATAAACTGTGCTAATCGTTGAGGATGTAGGGGAATTTAGTTCATTTGTTTTATAACTTAGAACAAATGTATAGGTTCGTTTGTAATTCCCCTATTTTCCCCCTGATGTAAGTTTTATTCCCCCAATTATTGTTTATACTTTATTGTAATTTGTAAACGTATGTTACAAGTGTGATAGAATGTAGAAAAATAAGATTTCTGTAATAATTCCCCAAATGACGAAAATAAAAAGGTTTTATGTGGTGAATGTAATTTTGAATTAACTCAATGAGAAATAAGTGACTCATCCGATATCTGAATCTATGATCCAAAAGGTATGAGTCTCCTGTCCAATGGGAACCTTACCAAAACTCTTTTCTAAGTAGACAACTTGGGTGATGATTCTATCATTTGTATCGAGATTTGGGTCTCGATTCTATTATTCATAAGATTGGTTAAAACATGCAAACTTGAACTAAATAGTTTCATCCCACCTGAATTAATCAACCACCCTAGTGGGCCCCACCTACCACCAAGGCACCAAGGGAGACCCACACGTCATCGATAGCTCACAATGGTGACTCTACCGGGGATGTAATATTTTAACTTGCAAAATGTGTTTTGTTTTAAAAGCTTAAAAGATTAAGATGAGCACCGAAAATCATTTACTTAATTCAACCCATTTTATTTTTCATCATTTGGCAAAATTATTACACTCTATCTTCTCTCCAGCTAGATGCGCTCTTCTTCTAGCACTAGGTTAAGGTGCCCTATTTTTTTACAAAACTCACAAAGGTGTTATCCATGCCCGCCAGGAATTGAGGACACTCGAGTGGGTGGAGCACTCATTGTCATCTCCCTGCAAAAGAGGCTTGGTGCCATGGGAAACACATTCTTATCAAAAGCCATAGAATATTACCTTTCTAGGTACCCCTTTTACATTGAGATTAGACTAGGTCACCCTGTATTATCCTTATGGTAATAAAAGGAAAATACCTTCAGAATTGGTGGAAGGAATAAGGTCAGAGGACACGCTTTGCATGTGTTGTGTTACATAACCCCTTGTAATTAACCCACCAAGCATTATTGTAATTTATGCATGCATATTACATACCATGCATGTACCGATCATTCGGTTACAAAGTCAGTTCAAGGTAAGAATTGGCAATCTCATCTAGTCCTCATGGCTCAGTTTGGTCAATCTATCCAGCCAGCGAACCAAACGCTCCTCACAGCTGGTAGTGGGTACCACCTTCTTTGTCAAGAGGCCAATTCGCAAGTTCGCCATAGCAAGGATCCAAATCAGTTTCCCAATTTTGTGGTTATGCCAAAGGGAACGATCCTCCCTTATTTTATGGGTTCACCCTATGGTATAACCCGTGATCAAAAGGTTCATTCTATGACTCTCGATGATATCTCACCTTGGGATACTCCCCTTTTGAACCTCTTCAAGAAACTAAAGAAGTATGGGTTGATTGATCATCTTTGGCCATATATTCAGCCAAAACCTGAGTAAAGGGGCAATTTCTGTGTGTACCATGTCAGCTCCGGTCACCCGACCAAAGTATGTGAAGGACTCCTCAAGGCCATCATAGTACTAATTGACAAAGGGAAAGTTTGTGAACCCAGGAGAAGAGGGGAAGGAATAGCCAAGATTGACTCAGGGTTGGGGGAAGACAAAGTATGGAAGCACATTATAGATACCAAGATAGCAAGGGAAGAATCATTCATATTCGATCTTATAGCTATCAGGCAGTGGAGTGGGGAACCTGTCCATGATTATTTTTAGAGGTGGTTAATAGTCTTGGTAGCTCTTAAAAGGAAACCTCATAAGAAGGAATTAGTTAATCGATTCATATTTGGGTTATCTCCTCACCTCCACAAGATGGGATTTATGAAATTATACAAGATTATTCCTGAGTGTTATGAAAAAAGCAATCAAAGCAGAAAAGTGTGCCAAGCAAATGGAGGACAGTGACCCATCAAAGATTGAAGTAGACAAGGCGATGGATACCCTCACTACTTCAATAGACACCATCTTATGCTTGGGGGATGAGAAGAAGACACCTATTCAGAAAGCCTTGAGAAACCTGGCCCTAGTCATAAGAGAAACCGTGGACAATGTATTGACTGAGAAATAGTTGGAAAATCTAGACCGTGACCTGACTTATATCTTGATGAATGACCAAGAATGCCTTCCACCTGTGGAGGATGACAATGCAATTATATGTAATGAAAATGATGTAGCCTTCGGCCATCCTAATGATAATGATAGTAATTTTGCTTACTTGTTTGATGTTTTGCTAGACGGTACCATGCATTCATCTGACCATAATCATAATATTTTTAGCATTCATGACGTTTCATTGCATGACATTAATTTATGTACTAAGGAAACTCCAAAAATGGTAATAATATCTAATGACTTAACCCCTATCGAAAAAAGAGAGATGATTAAAGTGCTTAGAAAACATGTTAACGCCTTCACCTGGTCTTATAAAGACATGCCTGGGGTAGATCGCCAAATTATTGAACATCGTATCCCAATTGATCCCAAGTTCAAACTAGTCAAACAAAAGTTGACGAGATTACATCCAGAATGGGCCGACAAAATCAAAGCTAAAGTTACTAGATTAGTTGAGGCTAAATTCATTGAAGTGATTGTACATCTGACATGGTTAGTGAATGTTGTCCCGGTCCATAAAAAGGATGGAAGAGTTTGAATGTGCGTCGACTTCTGCGACTTAAATAGGGCATCTCCGAAGGATGATTTGCCATTGCCACATATCAATGTACTAATAGACAGTGCCGCTAGAGCTGCAATGTACTCATTCTTAGATGGGTTTTCTGGGTACGATTAGATCCTGATAGATATCATTGATAAGGTCAAGACAGCTTTCATCATAGGGTGGGGGGCATACTGTTATAAGGTAATGCCCTCTAGTTTGAAAAATGCAAGGGCAACTTATCAGAGAGCCGTGATAGCCTTACTACACAACATGATTCACAAAGAGGTTGAGGTTTATATAGACGACATGTTAGTAAATTCTAATATGAGGGAAGAGCATCCTGAGATTTTGGATAGGTTCTTAACAAGAATTGAGATATGCAACCTCCAATTGTACCCAAAAAAGTGTATGTTTGGGGTTACATTAGGGAAACTCTTAGCCCACATCGTCAGTCAGAGGGGAATCAAGGTTGACTCTCATAAGGTTGAGGCCATTCAAGAAATGCATATTCCTAGAATAGAAAAGGAAGTCAGGTCATTTCTTGGATCACTTAAGTATGTGAGTCATTTTACTGCCAAGTTAACAATAGTATGTGAGCTAATCTTCAAGTTTCTAAGGAGGAAGTAGCCGATAGAGTGGAATGAATAATGCCAAATAGCCTTTGATAAGATTAAAGCTTACCTGGTGAGTCCCCTAGTCCTGAAACCTCCCATGCCTTGTAAGTCCTTAGTTCTTTATTTGGCCATAGAAGAGTCATATGTGGGTGCGATGTTAGTCCAAGAATAAGAAGATAAGAGCGAACATGTCGTCTACTATTTAAGTAAGAAGTTATTAGAATATAAGACAAAATACACAATAGTGGAGAAAACGTGTACCATGATTGTATGGTTAACCAAGAAGTTGAGGTATTACTTCCAATCTTACAGAATTCAAGCAGTTGCAAAGGTAGACCCAATGAATTATCTTTGTCAATCCCCTACATTTACAGGAAAACTCTCTTATTGGCTTTTTTGCTATCCGAATTTGATATTGAGTATGTTACAAAAAAGTTCATCAAAGGGAGAGCAGTAGTTGAATTTTTAGCAAGTCAACACATAGAGTCTGATTATGTTGAAAGCCTAGATTTTCTCGATGAGCAGTTAGCAGCGGTGGAAGTAGAGATGGTCGAATGGACCATGTAATTTGACGGGGCTATGAATCGATAGGGCATTGGTTTTGAAGTGATCATTGTTACGGCTCAAGGTGAGGTTATCTTGCTGAGCAAACGATTGGATTTCCAATCACCAATAGTGGAGCTGAGTATGAAGCTTATCTATTTGGTCTCAATACTCTATTAAAAGTAGGAGAAAAGGAAGCAAGGGTGATGGGAGATTCTGCACTTGTGATAAAGCATGTTGTAGGGGAGAGGGAAATCAAAGAAGAGCTGCTCAGGCCATATGTAGAACCAGTTTGGGACTTGTCAGTACAGTTGAGTCAATTCTTCTTCCAATATATATCGAGGTATAAGAATCAGATGGACGACTCTTTGGCCACCTTGGCCTCAATGTGGGAGGGAGAAGAGGCTTAACCTATCCGTCCACTAGTAATAGAAATGGCTCGTTCCCCATTTTATGAGAAGGTTTGAGTTATGACTGTAAAAGAGCAAAAGGCTTATTGGTATGACGGCATTAAGAAGTTCCTGAGGGAAGGAGAATTTCATGGAGGGTTATCAAGTTCATATCGCGTGACCCTCAAGAGATTGGCAACACAAATTAGACTAGTTGATGAGGATCTCTTCGAAAGGATAACTGAAGGTTTATTGTTGAGATGTTTGACGGAAGAAGAGGTAGAAAAGGTAATGGCCCAGGTGCATTTAGGAGATTATGGCCCGGACATGAATAGAATGGCTTTGGCTAGAAGATTCACAGAATGGGGTATTTATAGACCACAATGAATGCTGACTATGTTGACAAAGTCAGGGAATGTCATGAATGTCACATTCATGGGGATATACAACATTTACCCCCATCCGAACTTCACAATTTATCTACTCCTTGGCCTTTCTTAGCATGGGGGATAGATATAATCAGTTAAATTCGGCCATCATCAACCAACAGACATCGATTCATCATAGTCACAATTGATTATTTCTTAAAATGGGTAGAGGCCGAATCCTACACCAGTATTACCACCAAGAAAATGGCCAAGAAGCATATTTTTACTCGATACAGGGATGCATACCATATGGTAGCCAATGATGGGGTGCAGTTTCAAGGGGCCATGACTGAATTATTTGAGAAGTTCAGAATTGAACATCACAAATCTTCTCCATATAGGGCGCAAGCTAATGGGGCAGTTGAACCTGCCAATAAGTCAATCAAGAGGATTTTGTCCAAGACAGTGGCTACCTGTAGGGATTGGGCTGATAAACTTCCATTTGCAGTTTGGGGGTATAGAAATAGCATAAGGACACCCACTGATTAGACACCTTTCTCCTTGGTATATGGAATGGAAGTTGCGTTACTTGTCAAAACAGAAGTAAGATCCCTATGTGTGGCACTCAAAACTTGATTGAAAGAGTCAGATTGGGCAAGTGCTAGGTGTGAACAACTAAACACAATAGATGAGAAGCGGCTCAAGGCACTTGACCTCCTACAGATGTATCAATAGCGCATGGCCCGAGCCTATACCAACAGAGTCAAATACCCAAAACAACCTTTCAAGGCACGTGATCTGGTTCTCAAACAGCTAAGCCAAATTAATACAGATGCTAGGGGCAGGTTTAGGCCTAATTAGAAAGGACTGTTCATTGCGAAGAAAGCCTTAGTAAGGAAGGAATCAAGCTTATGGATATGGATGGAAATGAATTCATGAATCCAGTGAATCATGAAAGGCTTAAGCATTATCATGTCTACGTCAAAAGAATTAAATCACAAAAAATAGCATAAAGAATAAAAAGAAATAAAAAGAATAAAACACATGACTAATGGTCCTCTACTATTCAGGAAAAAATTAGGGTGCAACCCGCTAATCGGTATTCCATAAACCGGTCAGGCAAAAATTTGGGTACTCCAATGCAAATAAAGCCGGCTAAGTTGAAAACCCAAAAAGGGCGGCTTAGGCAAAAGTTAGGGCATTGAGAGAGAAAAATGTCAGTTGCTTTTCTGGAAAATCTATAAAAGACCAGTAGCCAGTAAGGGTTAACCACTGGAAGTTGTTACCATTGCCTATATACTTAAATTAACCTCATCAATGAACATGTTATGATTTTGCTAAGAATCTTGGTCTTATGAATGCATGCATGTCTTTAAGTGAAATAGTCACTGGTATGTGAACATCAATTTTCCTCTACGTGTTGTGCCTCTTTGTTGTTATCATTTGGTGTGCGTGTATTATTCAACAAGAGATAAAAGCACCGATGAACCACAAAAGAAATAAGGTTTATGCAAAAGTTGGAAAAGTATGCTGGATTAAGCCACCAAGGACAATTCAGGCAAAAGTTAAGACGAAAGGAAAAGAAAGAAAACGTCTGCTAGATTGGAAACCTGAAAAGGCAATTCAGGCAAAAGTTAAGATGAAAGAAAAAGAAAGAAAATGGCTACTCGATTGAAAACCCGAAAGGGTAGTCCAGGCAAAAGTTAAGACGAAATAGAAAAGAAGAAAATGTTTGCTAGAGTGAAAATCTGAAAGGGCGGTCCAGGCCAAAGTTAAGATGAAACAAAAGAAAGACAACATCTCCTAGATTGAAAAACTAAAAGGGCGGTCTAGGAAAAAATTAAGTAAAAAAATAAAAAAAGCTTGCTAGATTGAAAACCCAAAAGGGCGGTCTAGGCAAAAGTTAAGGCAAAGAAAAGAAGAAAAGAAAAGTCTGCTGAATTGAGCCGTCAAGGACAGTTCAGGCAAAAATCAGGACAAAAAGAAATGGAAATAAATGTTTGATAGGTCATCTCACATTGAATGGCCTATGAAAAAGTTAGAACTTCATTTGTAGTTACTGTGTCTCACAACTGGGATCCCTAAGACTCAGTTCTCCCACTATGAAATCATGTGATAGCACGTATCATCAGAGTGTTAATTTCAAGCCAACCAGCGTTGGTCCCATTGTTAGCTATACTAAGGGGTAGTACATGGGCTTACAGACAATAATGTTCAATAGATTCAGTTTAGAAAAAGAAAGTTCAGCATGCATAAAAAGTTAAAGGGCAAAATTATCAATCCAAGTTTACATCAAAATGAGCCACGCAGGGCCAAAGTATCAAATGTCTAGAAAAGTAGTAGCTGCAATCTAATATAAGCTGCTGGAGGGTCCTGTCCCTAGCGCTCGTCCTCATTCTGGTCCTGCGTATCTGTCAGCATACCCATAGCGGGTAGATCAGGGGCTTAGTCTCTGAAGCCCTTACAACACCCCAACAGCACCAACTACCTCAACACGTTGATCCACCTCTAGCTTAACTCCACCCCTCTGGGTCACTTTTGGCACCACTCGATAGGCAAAAAGTTCATCCTCGAACACAAAATCTGATGGCTCAAGTGTCTGTCTGTCGTCGGTCATCCGGGCCAGCTGGCTATGTAATACCTCAAACTCGGCCCTCCCCTAGGCGGTCTCCTCTCTAGGCTGGTCAGCATTGGTAGTAGATGCTCATAACTGCTCCTTCAAGAATCTTGCTCGCTCCTTAGATGCATCCAAATCTTAAGCACGCTCCATGGCCAACAGAGTCAGCAATGAAGATCACAAGATTAGAACATATATATAAATGTCATGGCATGCATCGTGTATAGTTTATTAAATTTTGCAGGTAATAGGAAGAGTGGGGACTCCAGCACGAAGCAATAATCATCCACGCTAGCTCGCATCTGCTCAATATCACCATGAATAACCATCCTCTCCCACAAGTCTCGAACTACCTACACAAAGTAAATGCACTGAAAGTATCATGACTTTATAAATATAGTTTCTACTAATGGTTCGATGAAATGTAAAGTACAGATGTTATGCTAGAGGAGTTTATCCGTTCAGAGCGCAGCTGGTAGAGGAACTCCCTATACTACACTATAGTCAGAGCCTAATGCTGTCAGGGCCCCATCCACCTAGAGATAATATGAGGCATCTCAGGCAACCCGAGAAAACCTGGCCTGGGGATAAGTTGATGCTCAAAGGCCCAAATCTGCAAAACAAAATGAAGTCAGTTACAAAGCAGTTTAAGTGTGAAGTTAAAGCACAAAAGATCAGTTCAAAAATTACCAGCAAGAACAGGTGACAGATCTTGAGCTTTAACTGCTAGCCCCAAACTCCAACATCTAGCCCATAGTACAATTGTGCTAGGATGGCCCGACACCAGTTCTTGCCCGGTACGGCGGCAAGATCCTCACCAATTAAGAGTAAACCGCAGTTGAGGTTGCTCGAATAGACAAGGAAGAAGATGGTAGTGAGGAAGGCCAATAGGAAGGATCGGGCGTACTAATCCCTCCTCCCTGCAGCAATAGGGCTCGACTGCCTGATCTAGTAACTGTGTAGCTCCCCATACTTGAGCTTGTCCGTCCCTCCAAGATGAAGCCCAAATAGTATCTCTACATTAGCCTTCACCTCAGGTCGAGAGTGCCATCGAGCGGCATAGATATCGAAGTTAATGACATCCCTCCCTCCAATCCAACCCTATCAGTGCGTGCACGTCTGAGGAAGTAATAGTGACCTCCCTGATCGGTAGGTGGAAAGTGTGCGCTGTCTTCGATCATGTCTTAGCAAGTGCTGAAATGGCACCAGGGGTAAGTGTCTTCAACCCCTGCAGCATGGCCCGGATAATTTTAGTAAACTCGAGTGAGTCGCTACGGGTTAGCAGCTCAGTATCCACAGCAGCTCGAATCTCCTCGTACCACTTCCTACAGAAGCTCAAGGCCCCTACAGTCTTTATACTAGAACTACAGAGGTAAAAATAATAGCTCAATAGGGTTAGAAGATAGTGGACAAGTTAAAAGTCAGAAGAAAGTTACAGAAAATAGGGTAACGAACATTCTATCCATAGAGAAGGGACCCGTACGAGTCAGCCCCGCAAGTCCTACTGATATTAAAAAAGGGACCCGTACAGGGTCCCACCCTACCTGTATGGGTCACCTACAAATAGTCCCCTTGGCCAAAATTTCCCAAAAATCCCAAAATCAACCAAAACTCATTCAAATCAGTCCCTAGACCATCATAGACTAAAGTTACATGCATCGGGCTCTATTTCAAGATCTAAAACACCCTAAATCATGTCAAAAAGTGGGAAATTCCTAAAATCTCAAAAAATGGAAAAAATGGAGAGTCAAGCGAAATGCCTAGAGTTTGAGGCGTGGGTGTCAGGGAAGGGAATCAAAGGTACTTCAGAAATTGGAGTAAGGCCGTGAAACGAGTCCCCCTCACGTAAAGCATGCCTGACCGAAATCGGGCATTCCTGAAACTCCAAATTGGCTATAGGGAAAATCCTCGTGCCTAATGGAGAAATGACCAGTCTTTGGGATCTTTTTATACATTTTGATCAATTTTGGAGAGAAAATTGCCAAAAATTTCACTATAGGAGAAGTTTGGTGTAAGTAGGGATATGAGGAGTCTGATTGGTTTTAAACTCCCCCGACAAGGACCTGTACGGGTCCATCCCACCCCTATTTTCCTAAACTATCAGTCGTACCGGACTGGCCCACCCATAGGGGTCCTTTCTTGCCGCCAAGGGATAGCCTTTTAGCAAGAACTTCATGAAAGCACCAGGGGCATATCTAGTCTAGGCTAGGGGCCAACCCTACCTCTCTTAAACTCCGTATTTTCAGTTAAATGTTGGGTAAAAGCCCTTAGCTCACCTTGATCCTTGATTGAAGAGGCAAAAATTTATGCTTTCACAAGATCAATCAAGAATCAAAGTAAGCCATTTTTATTGAATTGATCACTGACAGGGATAATTTTTGTGTACAGGCCCACCCAAGCATAAGAAATTTTCCCCAACAAGCGAGTCTTGCAAGGAGACGCTTCCCCAGCAGAAAAGAGCATGCCTAAGGATATCGCTCCATTCCCCAGCAATGGAATCAGTCAAGGGGCATTCATCCCGCCATCCAACACCCTGGAAACACATAACCTAGGGGCATTCCCCAACAATGGGAATGACCAAAGAGTGTTCCCCAAGGGACACCACTCAAAGGACATTCTATCTCTAAACAACTAGGCCAAACCCGACATCTCTTCAGTCAATCTTTACAGTTAATTAGGGATAAAACCCCGATATTTCTTAGAGCGTATTCTAATAAAACTTGCTTTTCCCTTGTAGGTCAGACAAGACAAAACTTGAATGCCAACCAAAGGGGCATCTTTTCTCCAGTGGAACATCCACACCTGGATAATTCATCCCTCAGAAGATGGAACATTCAAGGAGCTTCCCCCTCATCCCCACAAGAAGCCAATCTCCACCCTCATTAGCTAGGATATCCCAGGAATGCCTTGCTCTAAATAATTAAAGTTTCCCTCGAGCAATTTCTCCCCAGCAGTCCATATAGACTAACAGCTCAAAGGTTATCTCCTTGGCTTTCAACTCTCCCAATGGCACCCCTCAAGAGGCCTTCCACCTTGAAATAATTGGGCCAAACCCAATATATCTAAACTTAGTTTAAAGTTCATTTAGGGACTAATCCCTACCCATACATCTTCATTCTTGATTGAAGGGGCAAAAATTTTTGTTCATCATAAAATCAATCAGGAATTAAGAAGTGTCATTGCAGGTCGTAACTAACTCAATGTTTTTATTATCTCTTAAACAGGTTATTCGAATCCCCAACTAGAAAGTCATCCGCCTTAGGAAAGGGATATAAGGAGAAGTCATCCACCTTAAGAAAGGGATACACCAGTAGGAGAATCATCCGCCTTAAGAAAGGGATATGCTATCAACCAGGAAAGTCGATCCACCTTAAGAAAAGGATACACACCTTCCCAAGTAGAGCCACTAGGGATAGCGTCAGCAAAGGAAAGTCATCCGCCTTAAGAAAGTGATATGCACTAACTAAAGAAAGTCATCCGCCTCAAGAAAGGGATATGCACCAACTAAGGAAAGTCATTCGCCTCAAGAAAGGAACCTATACATATCATCACCTCAGGCATGATTCCTAAACCTTCTCTTATATTGTGAGATCATACAGATCCGTATCTGTAGTGATCCCACGAGAGGTAGTCTATAAGCACTGGATTTTAACAATCCTTCTCATAAAACAATGATGAGACCAAGATAATGCAATATTTTATAGGTGGTATCCATCAGAGGGTTCCCACTACTGCAGAGCTGAGTTTGGTCAAGTCTAGAGACCTAGTCTGCCCATAGGGACCCTTACGGGTCATGTTTTATGGTACAGATCCACTAGTGGACCCGTATGGATCAAATCCCCCATATGCTTGGAGGAAACCCATACGGGTCTCGTGTTTGCCTAATCGGGCCTTTATGGAAGGTAATCCATACTATTTTTGGGAGAAATCAGGTCATGAATACAATTTATTGTGTTTAGACCAAATTTCCCCTATAAATAGAGGCCTTTTCACCTCATTTTGACATACACAAGATAGAAGAGACAGTATATATAAAATTCTAGCAGTTTTGATAGGCATAGAAAGGGTATATTTGAGGTATAGAAGGTATAAAATAGGAAAAAAAACCCCATCCTTTGAGGTTTTGTCTACATTTTATTCATTTCTAGCTTCGTTTACTAGGATTTAGGGGAGGTTCTTCCCATATAAATACTCCCCTAAACAATCGTAAAGTCGCCATTTCAACATCTACTTTGGCCAGAATCTCTAAAAACAAAGGGATCACCTCAAAGTGGATTTACGTCGTAAAGGTACGCTCCTGAATTTCAAAGAGACTCACGTCTCATTTATCCAATCATTATTCTCCATATTCTGCTCCATCTATATAAATCTTTTACGACTACCGAATTGAGGTTCAGTTCGGGACCAGACATGACCCATATGGGTCCCCCCCCACACCCATACTGGTCCCTTCCAGCACCTGTACGGGTCCCACCCCACCCGTACGGGGATTGCCCTAGGTAGAACCCAAAGTCCCCTTTTTAATCGGTAAAAATCTATCAATTTCACCTTTTACCATGTGATCTGTTTCACTAATAATCCTGTAAATCAACCCACAAAAATTGAAATGTGTTTTCATAACAAAATACATTGAAGACCTGTTATTTCTCTCCGATCATAGAAGCCGCCAGGGCACTATTGATCCCAAAACTGCCACGCTAACATAATCACATTTTTCTTGATAAAATGCTGACTTATTATATGCTATAAACTGTGCTAATCTTTGTGGATGCAGGGGAGTTTATTTCATTTTGTTTTATAACTTAGAACAAATGTATAGGTTTTTTTTCAATTCCCCCATTTTCCCCCTATAATTTTTATTCCCCCAGTTATTCTCTATACTTTATTGTAATTTGTAAACGCATGTACCGAGTGTGAAAGAGTGTTGAAAAATAGGATTTCAATAATAATTCCCCAATTGATGAAAACAAAATGGTTTTACGCGGTGAATGTAATTTTGAATTAACTAAATGAGAAATAAGTGACTCATTCGATACCCGAATCTCTGACCTAAAAGGTATGAGTCTCTTGCCCAGTGGGACCATACCAAAACTCTTTCCTAAGTAGACAACTTAGGTGGCGACTCTATCATTTGTATCAAGATTTGGGCCTCGATTCTTTTATTTATAAAATTGGTTAAAACGTAGAAACTTGAACTAAATAGTTTCATCATGCCTAAATTAATCAACAAACCCAATGGGCCTCGCCTTCCACCAAGCCACCAAGGGAGACCCACACGTCATCGATACCTCACATAGTGTTGCTAACAAGTCTAGGTGGAATGAAATTCACCCTTATGGTTATAGATGATCTAACTAGGTTCACTTTGATTGTCTTGTTTGCAAGCAAAGATGAAACATTTGAATCATTCTCTAGGTTGGCTACCCGGATCATGAATGAAAAAGACCTTAAAATTAATAGGATCCATAGTGACCATGGAAGAGAATTTGAAAATAGGCAATTTGAGGAATTCTGTTCTAAGCATGGTATTGACCACAATTATTCTGCCCCTCATACACCTCAATAGAATGGGGTTGTTGATAGAAAGAATCACACTATTATGGAGATGGGTCATTCTATGCTCAGTGATAACAATCTACCAATGTATTTCTGGGGAGAAGCTGTTAACACAACTTGTACTATTTTAAACAGGGTTTTAATTTGCCTAATTTTGAACAAAAATACTTATAAACTTTGGAAGGGGCACAAGCCCAAGGTTGGTCATGTCAAGGCCTTTGGTTGTAAATGCTTCATGTTAAACACTAAATACCAATTGGATAAATTTGATCCTAAGGCTGATGAAGGAATCTTTATGGGTTACTCAACACACAGTAGGGCATACAGGGTGTACGTCAAGAGGACTGGCACTTTAGAGGAGTCAATGCATGTAAATTTCGATGAAACTAACAATGTAGATAGAGAAGCCAGTGATGATGAAAAGGAAAAGGAACAAGTCAGCGGATCAGTCAGTCAACCCATTGTTATTCCTGATCCAATTCTAGAAAAAGAATATTATAAAGTTCACTTGGACCTGTTCAACCAAGCACGAGTTTAGGCTAACTCAGTGGATGACTCAGTAGTGCTTAAGTTTTGATCCTAACAATTAAGTTAAGAATGGGTAAATTAAATAAATAATGATGTTAAAATAAATAGTCTATGGTTATGAGGGAGTTAGTAAATTCACGTGTAGAATCTCAAGTCTCCACTGACCTAGCTATATAGTTTAACTCTGAGTTATTTCTGGGCAGAGTATCTACTTAGTCGCTGACTTGGTAATATTCATTCAGCATTTGATATTTAGATTTTGTTTCAGCTGTGTGCTTTAAGATATATCATTTCTGCTGAGTTACTTTAAGTCTATCAAAGCTGATGACATTACCTAATAAGGTAAAAAGGAGTCTTTGCTTTTAGTTTTGCTTTTTACAGGAACATTAATGAGACAAAGACAAAAAGAATTAATGCCTTGACAATACTCAGTTTTATGAAGAAAATGAAAAAGTCTTCTATGATCAAGCAGCAAAAAGTCATTTGCCACTTTGGGCAATTCTGCAGATCTACCAACCTTGTATCATGCACTCTGCAACATGTCAGAATATTAGAGGGAATGGGATGAGGACACGTTGTAAGTGAGCACGAGTTCTCTCTAATGAAAGACTGGCAACAAACGACAACAGATTCAAATTGAAGCTTCAATCTCAATCTAACAGATTGATTTTCTATCTCACAAAGGTGGAATTCTATCTCTTAATGGATTGATTTGAAGAAGCAATGGGTAGATAGATGAGCTGTCAATTTTAAAAGATGCCAAGATGAGTTCAGCAGCTACTTTCTCAATCCAACTATAAAAGGAACAAGAAGGCAAGCGTTAGAACTTAGTGATTACACCTGAATTTCCTAGAAGCTAAAACTCTGCTAATTTACAAGCTTTAGAGAAGTTCATTCAAGAAAGCAACTACTCAATGAGAATCTGCTTTAGAATAAGAGAGAATAGAGTAGGTTAATTACTTGTAATATCAGATTATTTGTAACTAGATCAACAATTTTATAAGTTGAATCCAACTCTTGTTTAGACTCTTAGTGAGTTGCTAATAGAAGAGGGAATTCTAGTCAGTGGGTGACCGATTGCAGTTTGGAGGGTACTTACTGTAATTGGGAATTTGTGTAAGGCTTCTCCGCCTAGGGTAAAGTAGTTGAGATTAGTAAATAAAGCCGAGACACTCTCTCGGGACTCGATGTAAGCACAAGTTGCCGAACTAGTATAAAAATCTTTGTGTTCTTTACTTTATCACATTTTCCAGTCTTTCACTCAGCCAGTTGACCTCACTCAGTAGAGCAAGTAATTATTGCAAAAGAGTTTCATTAGTTTTTGAGTGACTCATTCACCCCCCCTCTGACTCAGTGAGTGTACCCATAGGGACCAACAAGTGGTACCAGAGCAGTTCTCATTTCACAGATTTTACAATCTTTGAGACAACAACTATGGCATACAAAGGAGAATCTAGTGGAAGGGCCCTAGCCTATATTTTTCTAGAAGGCATGTCAATCACCAGGCCTCCTATGTTCAATGGAGAGCATTATACTTATTGGAAGAATAGGATGAAGAATTTCATCTAGTCTCAAAGTATGCACGATTGGATGGCTATTGTTGAAGGTCCATATGTTCCTATCATCGTGAAGAATAGAGTTAAAGTAGATAAGTACTCTTATTAATAGGACAGTTGTGACTTAGTCAGATTGAAGGAAAATGCAGTTGCAATCAACTATCTTCATTGAGCTCTTGATGCAACTGAGTTTAACCGCATTTCAAGCTGTGAGACTACAAAAGAGATATGAAAGAAGTTAGAGGTGACTTATAAAGGTACTAACAAGGTGAAAGAGCCCATGATCAATATCCTTATGAGGGACTATGAATGGTTCCACATGAAACCCAAGGTGGATTTTTCCAACATGAACACTAGGTTCATGAATATAGTCAATAAGCTTAAAAGACTTGGCAAGACCTTCACAGAAGAAGAGACTATTAAGAAGATCGTGAGAAGTTTGACTCAGGAATGGGAAGCCAAGAAGAGTGCTATTGAAGAAGCCCATGATTTGAAGACCTACAAGTTTGATGAGCTGATTGGAACTCTGCTGAGCCATGAGATATCCTTAAAGCAGTATGAAGATGAGTCCAAGAAACATAAACAAAAAGAGAAAAAGAGCTCAAGCAGAGATGTTGTTCTGAGAGCTGATGATGATGAAGAAGATTTCTCTGAGGAAGGATATCCAGAGGACAGAAAGGAAGAAATTACACTAATGACCAAGAATTTCAAAAGATTCTTGGGGAAAGATAAAAACTTCCAGAAGTTCAGGAAGACAGGCAAGTACAGGAAAGGAGTAGATTAAAGATCATGAAAGGAGTAAAACAAAGAGCATAACACAGAGATCAAATGCTTTGAATGTGGTGTGAAGGGGCATATTCAGTCTAGCTTTCCTAAAGCTAAGAAGGACAAGTTCAAGAAGAAGAATAGTAAAAAAGCCCTTACTACTACCTGGAGTGACTCTAAACAAGAGTCATCATCCTCAGCACAAGATTCTGCTAATGTGTGTCTCATGGCTAAGGATGATTTACCCAACTCAGAGTCAGCTGGCCAACCAACTACTTCCGTTGCCAGATAATCGGCTGACCAGAGCAGAGACAAAGGAAACCACACTGAGGTAAATTCTAAACATGCTTTGTCTTCATATGAGCTTGCCGCAGTACTTAATGATGTTATCAGTGTGACTAAGAAGTCAACCAAATACATCAAAGTACTTCAGAGGAGGTGTGATGATCTAGAAGATGTCAATTCTTCTACCTCACTTGACATCTTATACCTGATGGAAAAAGCTGAGTATCAAATGGATATAACAGTAAACTCTCTAAGAAATTGGATGAGCTAGCTGCTGAATTAACAGCTTTGAAAAAGGTGTTGGTCCCTCCTCAACCTAGTAGGAATACTCAGAGTGACCGCACTCACCACTCTGAGTAGGTTTCTCGAAAGAGTAAAGTGAGTAGGCCTAATCCTAAGGCCGCTTGTAGTTTTTGTGGAAAGCCAGGACATGCAACAGTCATGTGTAGGCATAAAAATGGTTACTATAATGAGTATGATTGGTCAAGGAAGATCACCACTAATAAGGGAGGACCCATCTAGAAAAAGGCATGGGTAGCTAAGAAAACTTAATTATTTTGTAGGTGAGCCTGAGATCCATTGATGACAGAAGAATATGGTATTTAGATAGTGGATGCTTGAGGCATATGACAGGTGATGAAAAGCAGTTCATCACATTGGAGCGAAGAAGGAATAGAAGTGTCAGTTTTGGAGACAACAAAAAGGGAAAGATTGTTGGCAATGGCACAGTTAGAGTCAAGCCTTCATTTGATAATGTGTCTCTAATCAAAGGCCTAAAGTTCAACTTGCTAAGCATTGCTCAGCTGTGTGACAAAGGTAGGAAAGTTATATTTGACTCAGCGTGCTGCTCAATCATTGATAATAACTCTGACCAAACTATTCTTTATGCTCCTAGAATCAATAATGATTATATGTTTGATTTATCTCCTTGCTCCAATGATATATGCTTAGTTTCTAAGGAGGAAAACTCTTGGCTATAGCACAAAAGGTTAAGACATATCAATATGAACAATCTATCCAAATTAGCCAGAAATGAACTTGTTGAGGGTTTACCCAATCTATCTTTTGAAAAAGATAGACTCTGCTCAGCATGCCAACTTAGGAAACAATTTAGGAAGACCTTTAAATCAATAGGGGATATATCTTCTTCTCATCGCCTTGATTACACACGGATTTGTTTGGGCCTATTGTGCCAACAAGTCTAGGTAGAATGAAATGCACCCTTGTGGTTGTAGATGATTTGACTAGGTTCACTTGGATTATCTTGCTAGCAGGCAAAGATAAAACATTTGAATCATTATCTAGGTTAGCTACCGGGATCATGAATGAAAAAGACCTTAAAATTAATAGAATCCACTGTGACCATGGAAGAGAATTTAAAAATAGGCAGGTTGAGGAATTCTGTTCTAAGCATGGTATTGACCACAATTTTTCTGCCCCTCATTCACCTCAATAGAATGGGGTTGTTGAGTGAAAGAATCTCACTATTATGGAGATGGGTCGTTCTATGTTGAGTGATAACAATCTGCTAAAGTATTTCTAGGGAGACACTGTTAACACAGCTTGTTACATTCTAAATAGGGTTTTAATTTGCCCAATTTTGAATAAAAATCCTTATGAACTTTGGAAGGGGTGCAACCCCAAGGTTGGTCATTTCAAGGCCTTTGGTTGTAAATGCTTCATACTAAACACTAAGGACCATTTGGCTAAATTTAACCCCAAGGCTGATGAAGGAATCCTTCTGGGTTACTCAACACACAGTAGGGCATACAGAGTGTATGTCAAGAGGACTGGCATTTTAGAGGAGTCTATATAGGTAGATTTTGATAAAACTAACAGTGTAGGAAAAGGATCAAGTCAGCAAATCAGTCAGTTAGCCTATTATTATTCCTGATCCAACACCACATAAAGAAGATTATGAAGTCGACTTGGACCAATCAATCAAATTTGGTGATGATGTGGATGGTCAACCAATGACAGTAGCTCAGCGAACTAATCCTGATCTACTAAAAGAAGTCAGAGTATGGAGAGACCACCCAGTTGATAAGATTCTTGATAGTGTGCAAAATCCAGTGCTGTCTAGAGGTCAGCTGAACAGAATGATGAGCCATTTAGCATTTGTTTCATTGATTAAACCAAAGAAGTTTGAAGATGCTGAGTTCAATGACAACTAGATGATTGCAATGCAAGAAGAACTAGATCAATTCAAAAGAAATGAAGTTTGGTATTTGGTGCAGAAACCCAAAGGAAAGTCAATCATTGGCACCAAATTGGTTTTGAAAAACAAGCTAGATGAAGCTGGAAATGTTGTAAAAAATAAGGTCAGACTAGTTGCTCAAGGCTACAACCAACAAGAAGGCATTGACTATGGAGAAACATTTACACCAGTTGCAAGACTTGAAGCCATACAAATTCTCTATGCTTTTGCATCCCATATGAACTTCAAGCTATTTCAAATGGATGTTAAGAGTGCATTTCTTAATGGCTATATTCAAGAAGAAGTCTATGTCAGACAGCCCCCAGGGTTTGAAGACCCAAAGTATCCAGATCATGTCTTCAAGCTGAAGAAAGCTCTATATGGACTAAAACAGGCTCCAAGAGCTTAGTATGAGGGACTGACTAGCTTTTTACTTAGCAAAGGCTATGTCAAAGGAAAAGCAGATACAACTCTATTTATCAAGAAGAAGCATCAAGATGTGTTGCTAGTCCAAATCTATGTGGATGACATCATTTTTTGGAGAAACTAATGAAAATCTATGCAAAGAATTGAGTCAATAGATGAAGAAAGAATTTGAAATGTCAATGATGGGAGAGCTTAATTTCTTTCTTGGTTTGCAAATCAAGCAAGGTGATGATGGGATTTTCATCAACCAAGATAAGTATGCCAAGGAAGTACTCAAGAAGTTTGACATGGATAAAGCCAAGCCAATGCCAACACCCATGGCCACTGATACAATTCTGAGTAAAGATAAGGAAGGTAAACCTATAGAGAGTAAGCTCTATAGAGGTATTATTGGTTCTCTACTTTACTTAATTGTTAGTAAGCCTAACATTCAATATGTTGTATGTTATTGTGCAAGATATCAAGCTGACCCTAGAGAATCTCACTTAACTACTGTTAATAGAATTCTCAGGTATTTGCAAGGCTCTATTGTTGCAGGTTTATGGTATCCAAGTAATGCATACTTCACTTTGAGAGGATACACCGATGCTAACTATGGAAGAGACAAACCTGAAAGGAAAAGCACCACAGGAGATTGTTATTTCCTTTGTGATTGTCTAGTAACATAGTATAGCAAGAAGTAGACTTCTGTGGCTCTAAGTATAGCTGAGGATAAGTACATGGCTGCAGGAAGTTGTGTAGCACAACTGCTATGGATCAAGCAGCAACTAGAGGATTATGGTATAAAGTCTAATTATCTTGAAGTCATGTGTGATAACAAGAGTGCGATTGACCTATCCAAGAATCTAGTTTAACATGGCAGGATGAAGCATGTCAATGTTAAACATCACTTCATAAGGGATCATATGCTAAAAGGAGAAGTTAAGCTCACCTACATTCCTACTGAAGAATAGAAAGCTGATATATTACAAAGCCTATTAAAAGGATGAATTCAACACGCTAAGACAGCTGATCGGAATGTCCAATCCAATTTGAAGAAATACATCTCACTCTGACCTATTCTAAAGCTGACCAAACTAGGGCACACTCTAAGCTTCTGTGAATTAGGTTAAATACGTATTTTGCCACTTGAATTTTGGTCACGTCATTAATTATCACCGATTATCTTTCAAATTTAAACTTGATAGAAATGGTAGCAGTTATGAAACGATCCATATTCAGTAGCACTTATCCCGTGTTTCTCGAGTTCATTAATCCTATGGTATACGTTATACAATCTCACCGTTGAATCTTAAGACCATGGATTGTGAGTTGTACACGTAGCTTTGCAGGATTAGCAAAGAGTTTTTGGCTATTTAAGGGGAAGTTCAGAAAGAGGAAGGCCAAATTTCTCTTTTGCAATCTTCTTCTCTAAATCTTAAAATCTCTAATCTTCTTCAAAGCAAATTCAATGACGAGCACATAAGGAAGAAAATATGTTATTTTTGAGAGGAACAAGAAGGATACTCACTGGTTAACCACAAGAGGTCATGTCGCTTAGTTGGCTATTAGTATTGACAAGATTGAAGAACTGAGAATTCTAGCAGGAACCAAATATGTTCCTACAAAATGGTGCTTCATGGAGAAAACTGAATTGGAAAAGCCAACCACTATAGATATGTTAAGTTTCGCTAGCGATGATAGATTTGGCAAGAGGATACGCCAACACCACTTGAGAGGATTTTTTGAGATGCCAAGTAGCTGCTATGAGCAAATTGTTGAGAGATTCTACAATGGAATTCATTTGGTGGAAGGTCAGAAGGATTTTTTGTGACCACCATGATGGGGAGGAAAGTCTATGTCACTCCCAAGCTAATTGTAGGCCTGCTAGGGATGAAAGAAAGAGGACTCAGACTACGAGTCATCAATGGTGAAGATCATGTGGATATCCCTATAGATTATGAGGTTCCTGAGGATTTCAAGGATGGTGGACTCATCGCCTCCATCTTCACCAAGGAAGGAAAGCAAGCCCATGAACTTGTTACTAAAGTTCTTTTTCCCAAAATAAGCTCTACAGGGAGCTATTAAAGTTTGAAAGTGTATTAATCTGTGCTCTAAACAATGGCATGAGCATTAATTGGCCCATAGCCATTCTGTACCGATTCTTAAAGGTCTCCAAGCATATAGTGTATGGTTAGTTGGTGATGGAGACTTGCAGGGCACATGAGCTAGATTTGGAAGGTTGGATAGCCAAGAGTAATATTCAGTTGAAAGGGATAGAATCCAGAATTCTCAGAAATGCTCATTTTCATGGACTAAAAGCAAATGAGAGGGCTTCTAACACTATGTACATCGATTTGAAACTAGGAGAAGTGAGAGTAGAGGATCCCTAGGCTATAATGGAGATGAAGCCAATCCAGCCTCATAAGGAAGATTTGAGCTTAGATGCCTTTGTGGTAAGTGAGCTTGAGAGGATTATCAAGCTCAGAGCAGAGAAAGGAGAAGATATGTCAGAGAAGAGAGTAGTGAAAAAGGAGGTCAGGAGAGACTCAAAAAAGGAAGAAAAGAAAGGGAGTTCATCTAGCTTAGTTCCAACTATTGTTCCTAAGAAAATAAGATCATCAAAGGGAACTAAAGAAGATAAGCACAGAGAACTGACTCCCAAGGAGATAAAGGAAGAAAAGCAGGCTGAGGAAGAGTTAAGAGAAGAGATGCCTTTGAAAAAGGAGAAGAAAAGGAAGGTAGATGAAGCTTAGTTGGATGAGGTGACTGCTAAGGGTAAGAAAGCTACATCAGTTCATATACCCCAAGTAGGTCGACCCAAGAAAAAGCTTATGGTGAAGAAAGGAACTGGAGTTGTCTAGGATGTAGAGGAAGCTGAGAGAGTTAAGGCTGTTGAGGAAGAGAGAATAAGGAAGAAGCAAGAAGAGGTTGAAGCTGTAATTAGGAGAAAGGCTGAGGAAGCAACAGCAAAAGCTAAGGCTAACACTGAATAGATTTTGCAGAATGCTATAGCTAGTTTGGTTAATAAGGAAGTGCCAGTAGTTATGGAGGAGATGATTGGAGCTCTTGATGGGATTGAAAATTAGGAAGAGCAAGAGGAGGAAGATGAAGTTGTAGAGGTTAATGCTGTAGAGTTTGATGTTCTTAACTTTGACCAGCAGGTCACTCTTACTGCTGATGATGGTAAAGAAGCTAGAAAAGAGAGGAAGAGGAGTTTGCTGAAGAGAATGAAGGTTGTTATTGATGAAGATGAGGATAATTTAGAAGATAAGGAGGAAGAGGATGTTATAGTTGAGAAGGGAGCTCAGCTGACGAAGGATTCTCAAACTCAGGTCAGCGAATCCACTTTTGAAGGTGAAGAAGAGAAGGAGGAGGAAAATCAGGAGCCATTTTATTTCCAAAACCCTATCCCTGATACACCACTCTCACCTACACCAATTTCTGCCTTACCCTTACTTGAAAGCCAAACACCATCCACATCCAACACAGACCAAAACAACCAAGCCTCTGACCAAACCAACACTATAGACTCTGACCAAAAAACCATCATTCCATACTTATCACACATTGGATCTCCTATGCATGAATAGTTATATTTAGAACGATCTCCACTAGTTAGAGGACCTTCAATTATTAAGGAGATTCCAGAATAACCACAACAACAACCACCTCAACAACCACAACTAGAACCCCAATTCAACCCTCAAGCAAAACTATTGGGAGACATAAGGAGAGTGGGGAGTGCAAAGTTTCCAAGACTTAGGACTGATGCTGAAATAGATGCTGAGATAGCAAAATCATTACTGTCTGAGGATGTCCTAAGGAGATTGCAAAGGTTGTGGAGCCAGTATAAGGTTTTTTAGAAGCAGTTGAGGAGATAAAGGCCCACTTTAAATCAGTACCTACCTAATTCTCATTGATAGAGGCAATAGTATCCCATGTGTTGACTTTATTATCTATTGCAGGTAGGCAGGCTGGTGGATTGAAGATGGAAGTTGCAGAACTCGAGACAAAAATGGAAAAGATCTATGAGAGTAACTGCAAGGTGTCGAATGACGAAAGGGACTTTAGGAATTCAATGATTGGCAAGTTTATTCCCTTATTTGAAGATATGCTAAAGATGCTAGATGGCTATAACATATTGAGAAAGGAGAATGAAGAAAACATAGCTCTCTTGAATGCTGTAGTTGATGGCCTTAATGCTCCGATCACAGTGGTAACTAAGCATCAAAGGTTACACACAAAGTTGAGGACTGTGAAGGAAGAGATGTTGAAAGGAGTCAAGGACTCAGAGGAAGCTGTGCTTAATGCCTTAAAGAGGTTGAATATTTTAGATGCTCTGAATAGTGACATTGTTATGGCAGATGCTGAACTAGAGCCTACATTTCACCAAAAGCTTGGTCACATCAGCGACCAAATCAAGCAAGTTCAAGCTAATGTCATTAATGATGGAGAAGCAATTGACAAAATTAATGATAAAGTCACTACTCAAATAAGGAGCACTTTAGAGAGAACAATCAAGCTAAGGCTCTAGCCAGTCTCACCCATATATCCAAAGAATGACTTAGTGCTCAATATCCAGTTAATCTATCTCAATCCTGTGCTTAAGAAGATGAAATATCACAAGAAATATATGAGCTACGTGTGCAACATTTTTTAACAAATGTCTATGGTCAGCTAGAATCATTTGAAGAGTCTCTGAGCTCGTTTGATCATTGAGCCCAAGCCATTTTGGATGCAATGGTAATGGAGTAGAAGGATCACGAGAAGCTTGAAAAGGAGGAAAGGGAGAGAGAACAGAGAATTACTAAATTTTCATACAATCTGTCCAAGGATCTGAAGCACATTCAACGAGAATATCATGAGACATTGAAAAAGAAGGGCAACGAGATTTCTCTGCCCTAAGAAAAGAAATCTAGATGGGATCAGCAAGTTTATGAGGAAAGGAGAGCAAATTTGGGAGCCCCGCCTATGCCTAAAGAATAGAATAGAATCTTCATAATCCTTAGTGCATATTGTAAAACTTAGTATAGATTAACTCTTTGTTATATGTACTCAGTTATTCATCTATAAAGTGATTACATATTCTATTCTAAGTTAAGATCTTCTTAACTTCACATATTTTCTGCTATATATGTATATGTATTCATTTTTTGTAGAAATATATGAGAAGTGTTAAGGAATGCTGAACTCAAAAGAGTCAAGAATTATGGGGGAGTTAGCATTCACTCTGAGCTAAATGAAGATGCTGAACAAAGACATATCAAGCATAAGTATAAGGTAACTCTGATCTAAATATCTTATTGATTTAATTCTCGCTTAGTTAATTGCCATTGATCAAAATGGGGGAGATTGTTGAACCAAGCACGAGTTTGCACTGACTTAGTGGATGACTCAGTAATGCTTAAGTTTTGATCATAACAATTAAGTTAAGAATGGGTAAATTAAATCAATAATGATGTTAAAATAAATAGTCTATGGTTGTAAGGGAGTTAGTAAATTCAATGGTAGAATTTCAAGTCTCCGCTGACCTAGCTATTTAGTTTAACTCTGAGTTTTTTCTGGGCTGAGTATCTAATTAGTCGATGACTTTGCGATATTCACTTAGCACTTTATATTTAGATTTTATTTCAGTTGTGTTCTTTACGATATCTCATTTCCACTGAGTTACTTTAAGTCTATCAAAGCTGCAGACTTTACCTTTTAAGCTAAAAAGGAATCTTTGCTTGTAGTGTTGCTTTTTGCAGGAACATTAATGAGACAAAGACAAAAAGAATTAATGCCTTGATAAGACTCAGTTTTATGAAGAAAATGGCAAAGTCTTCCATGATTAAGCTACAAAAAGTCATTTGCCACTTTGGGCAATTCTACAGATCTACCAACCTTATATTGCGCACTCTGCAACATATCAAAATACCAGAGGGAATGGCATGAAAACACATGGTAAGTTAGTACGAGTTCTCGCTAATGGAAGACTGGCATCAAATGACAAAGGATTCAAATTAAAGCTTGAATCTCAATCTAACGGATTCATTTTCTATCTCAACACGGTGCAATTCTATCTCTTAACGGATTGATTTGAAGAAGTAAAGGGTAAATAGATGAGCTGTCAATTTCAGAAGATGGCAGGATGAGTTTAACGGCTACTTTCTTAATCTAACTATTAAAGGAGCAAGAAGGCAAGCGTTAGAACTTGGTGATTACACCTAAATTTCCTAGAAGGTAAAACTCTGCCAATTTACAAGCTTTAGAAAAGGTCATTCAAGAAAGCAACTACTCATTGAGAATCTGTTTTACAAC
This sequence comes from Euphorbia pulcherrima, assembly GCA_947683365.1. Lineage (NCBI taxonomy): Eukaryota > Viridiplantae > Streptophyta > Magnoliopsida > Malpighiales > Euphorbiaceae > Euphorbia > Euphorbia pulcherrima. Next base: position 34,540,577 of record CANTUS010000015.1, on the reverse strand, counting down.
AAAAGAGAATAGAGTAGGTCAATTACTTATAATATCAGATCATTTGTCACTAGATCAACGTTTTTATAAGTTAAATCCAGCTCTTGTTCAGACTCTTAGTGAGTTGCTGTTAGAAGAGGGTATTCTAGTCAGCGGGTGAGCGATTGTAGTCTAGAGGGTGCTTACTGTAATTAGGGAATTTGTGAAAGTCTTCTCTGCCTAAGGTAAAGGACTTGAGATTAGTGGATTAAAGCCGAGACACTCTCTCGGGACTGGATGTAAGCACAGGTTGTCGAACCAGTATAAAAATCTCTGTATTCTTTACTTTATCACATTTTCCAATTTTTCACTCAACCAGCTGACCTCACTCAGTGGAGCAAGTAATTATCGCAAAAAAGTTTCATTAGTTCTTGAGTGAGTCATTCACCCCCCCTCTAACTCCGTGAGTGTACGCATAGGGACCAATATGACCAATCCATCAACTTTGGTGATGATAATGATGCTCAACCAATGATAGTAGCTCAGTGAGCTGATCCTGATCTACCAAAAGAAGTTAGAGCAGGGAGAGATCACCTAGTTGAGAAGATCCTTGATAGCAAAATCCAGTACTAACCAGAGGTCAGCTGAATAGAATGATGAGTTACTCAGCATTTTTCTTATTGATTTAACCAAAGAAGTTTGGAGATGTTGAGTTTGATGACAACTAGATGATTGCAATGAAAGAGGTCTAGACCAATTCAGAAGAAATGAAGTTTGGGATTTGGTGGAGAAACCCAGAGGAAAGTCAATCATTGGCACTAAATGGGTTTTCAAGAACAAGCTAGATGAAGCTGGAAATGTTGTCAAAAACAAGGCCAAACTAGTTGCTCAAGGCTACAATCAACAAGAAGGCATTGACTATAAAGAAACCTTTGCACCAGTAGTAAGACTTGAAGCCATAAGGATCCTTTATGCTTTTGCATCTCATTTGAACTTCAAGTTGTTTCAAATGGATGTTAGGAGTGCATTTCTTAAAGGTTATATTCAAGAGGAAGTTTATGTCAGACAGCCCCCAGGCATTGAAGATCCAAAGTATCCAGATCATGTCTTCAAGTTGAAGAAGGCTCTCTATGGATTGAAGCAAGCTTCATGATCTTTGTATGAAAGACTGACTAATTTTTTACTCAACAAAGGTTATGTTAGAGGAAAGGCAGATACAACCCTCTTCATCAAGAGGAAGAATCAAGATGTGTTGCTTGTCCAAATCTATATTGATGATATCATTTTTGGAGCAACTGATGAGAAGCTTTGCACAGAGTTCAACCAGTAGATAAAGAAAGCATTTGAAATGTCAATGTCGAGAGAGCTTAATTTATTTCTTGGTTTGCAAATCAAGCAAGGTGATGATGGGATTGTCATCAGCCAAGCTAAGTATGCCAAGGAAGTACTCAAGAAGTTTGACATGGGTAAACCTAAGCCAATGTCAACACCCATAGCCACCGATACAATTCTGAGTAAAGATGAGGAAGGTAAACCTATAGAGAGTAAGCTCTACAGAGGTATTATTGGTTCTCTACTTTACTTAACTACTAGTAGGACTGACATTCAATATGTTGTATGCTATTGTGCAAGATATCAAGCTGACCCTAGAGAATCTCACTTAACTGCAGTTAAGAGAATTATCAAGTATTTGCTAGGCTGCTCTATTGATGCAGGTTCATATCAAGCAAGTAATACAGCTTTCACTCCGAGAGGATACACAGATTCTGACTATGGTAGAAACATACTTGAAAGGAAAGGCACCACTGGAAGATGCCATTTCCTAGGTGAGTGTCTAGTAACATGGTATAGCAAGAAACAAACTTCTGTGGCACTGAGTACAACTGAGGCTGAGTATATAGCTGGACGAAGTTGTGTAGCATAACTGCTATGGATTAAGCAGCAATTGGAGGATTATGGTATAAAGTCTAAGTGCCTTAAAGTTATGTATGATAACAAGAGTGCAATTGACCTATCCAAGAATCCAATTCAATATAGCAGGATGAAGCATGTCAATATTAGACATCACTTCATAAGGGATCATGTGCTAAAAGGTGAAGTCAAGCTCACTTACATTCCCACTGAAGAACGGCGAGCTGACATATTCACAAAGCCCATTGGAAAGGACCAATTCAACATCTTAAGAGAATTAGTCAGAATGTCCAATCTAATTTAAAGAAGTATTTTCCCTGCTGACCTATTCTGGAACTGACCTATCTTCCACTTTGAGCTCCTGCAAATTAGGTTAAGTATTTCTTCTTTGGGCTTGAGTTTTGTACTCGTCATTAAAACTGTCATCGATTTCTTTTCAAATTCAAAACTGATAGAAACTATAGCAAGTTTTAAAGCTATCCACATTCAGACGCTTTAACTCCATGTATTTCACAATCATTTATTCCACGGTAACTTTTGATCAATCTCACCGTTCAAATATGACCATTGGTTGTGAGTTGTACACGTAGCTTTGCAGGTTAATTCGAAGGGTTTTTGCTTTTTAAGGAGAGACAGAAGAAAGAACGTTTTAATTTATCAAATTTCTTTCTGCAATCTTCTTCTTAAATCCCCAAATTCTCAAATTCTACAAAAGCAATATCTATGGCAAGTTCTTCAAATCCATCACCCAGTTCACCTAAAAGAGAATCTCTATTTGTTAGAAATGAGCAAGACTTATGCTGGGTTACAACATTAGATCATTTGGCGCAAATAGCTATTGGAATCAGTAAAAGGGAAGATTTGTTCATTCTAGCAGGAACTTTTTACACACCCACTGAGTGGTGTTTGAAGGAAGGAGCTAAAGTAGAAGAACCAGTCACTATTGACTTGTTGAGTTTCCCTAGTGATTATCACTTTGGAAAGTGGACGAGCCAGCCCCATTTGAGAGGATTCTTTAAGATACCCAGCGGCTGCTATGAGTAGATAGTGAAGAGATTCTTCCATGGTATCCACATGGTTGAAGGATTTAAAGATATTTTCATCACTACAATGATAGGGAGGAAAGTGTATGTGACTCCCAGACTTATTGTAAATCCTTTGGGAATGAAGGAAAGAGGGCTGAGAATGCAAGCAGTGAAAGATGAAGAGCATATGGACATCCCTGTGGACTATGAATTTCCCGCTGACTACAAAGCTGGTGAACTTGTAGCTTCCATGCTCTCCAAGAAGGGAAAGCAGGCCCATGAGTTGGTTACTAAGGTGTTATTACAAAAGACTGCTTCTACTAGAAGCTATTCTAAATTTGAGAGGGTATTTAACTATGCTCTCACTGATGGGATGAGTATCAACTGGCCCTTGGCCATTCTGCACAAATTTTTGAAGGTGTCCAAACATATGTCTATGGCCATGTTGTTATGGAATTTGGCAGGGGTTATGAGCTTGATCTTGAAGGACAGGTACAGAGGAGTTTGTCTACAAGGTTATTGAGTCTAGAGTACTTAGTAATGCTCATTTCCACGATTTGAGATGCGAGGAGAAGCCTAAGAACACAAAGTACATTAAACTAAAGAAGGTAGAGGTCAAAGTGAAGGACCTAAAAGCTATATTGACTTTGAAATGAATCAGGCTAGAAGATGAAGATCTGACCCTAGAGGAATTTGTGGCTAAAGTGCTTGAGAGGATAACCAAGGAAAGGGTTGAGAAAGGAGGAGAGAGTGCATAGAGGAAGGAGAGCAAGAAGGAGATCAGGAGAGACTCTAAGAAGGAAGTTAAGAAGGTGAGCTCAGCTAGCTCTAATCCATTGGTTGCCCTTATCCCTAGGAAGTCCAGATTTTCCAAGAGAATCAAGGATGTAAAGCCTAGAGAGCTAACTACCAAGGAGAAAGAAGAAGAGAAGAAGGTTGAGGAAGAATTGAAAGAGGATATGCCTCTGAAAAGGTTGAAGAAGAGGAAGAGTGATGATGTAGGGCTAGATATTGAGAAAACCGAAGGACAAACAGCTACATTAGTGTCTGTACCTGAAGTTGGTCAACCTAAGAAGAAGTTCATAGTGAAGAAGCTAACTATATAGTCCAAAATGTTGAAGAAGCTGAGAAAGTAAAAGCAGCTGAGGCTGAAAGAATCAAGAAAAAGAAGGAGGATTTGGAAGAAGAGATTAGAAGAAGAGCTGAGGAAATGCCTGCTTAGAGTAAAGCAGAAGTAGAGAAAGCTTATGACAAGGTGAGTGCTAGTCTGAGTGAGAAATCCGTTCCAAATGTGGTTGAAGAAATGATTGGAGCTATTGATGGTATTGAGAGTGATGAGGAGTAGGAGGATGTTAAAGTAAATGCAGTTGAATTTGATGTTGAAGAGAAGGAAGATGAAAACCAACAGGTTAATCTTACTACTGATGAAGCTAAGATGGAGAGGAAAAGGAGATTGTTTAAGAAGATGAAGGTAGTGATAGATGAAGAAGAAGAAGATCTGGAAGACAATGAGGAAGGAGAGATTATTGTTGAGAAAGGAGCTCGGCTGACTGAGCAACTACCTCTAGCTCAGGTTAGTGAGCAAATTGTTGAGGTGAGGAGGAAGAGAAGGCAGAGAAGGAGTAAGAAGAACCAATTCTATTACCTATCCTAACCATTGAAACACCTCTATCACCTACACCCCTCTCTATACAACCTTTAAACCCTGAAAACCAAACACCATCCACTTATGACCAAACAAACTCTGACTAACCAAACACCTCAACTTCTAACCAAACATCTAACCAAACCATCATTCCACTACTCTCACCCATTGGATCTCTAGCTCATGAACTGCTCTTAATAGAAGGACTAGTAATCAGAGGTCCTCTAATTTTTGAGGAGATTCTAAATGAACAAAAACAACCACAACAACAACAACCTTAGCCCCAATTCAACCCCTAAGTTGAACTATTGGAAGACGTAAAGAGAATGGGAAGAGTGAGATTTCCAGCACTGAGGATAGATGAAGAGATTGATGCTAAAATTGCTGAATCATTATTGTTTGAGGAAGTACTAAGGAGAACTGCAAAGGCTGTTGAGCCAGTGCAAGGATTTCTAGAGGCTGTTGAGGAGATGAATGCCCATTTCTAGTCTGTCCCTACTGCATTCTGGTTGACCAAGGCAATAGTATAACATACTTTTCTCATTTTAAATATTGTAGGTAGGAAAGCTGACTACTTGAAGATGGATGTTTCTGAGCTAAAGAAGACGATGGAGAAGATCTATGAAACTAACTGCAGAATTATGAATGAGGAGAGAGCTCTCAATAACTCCTTGGTTAACAAGTTCAATCCAGTCTTGGAAGGAATTCAAGCTATGCTAAGTGGTTATAGTATCTTGAGCAAAGAAAATTATGCCAATTCATCTAAGCTGAATGTAGTAATAGATGTTATGAACGGACTGATAACGGCTTTCAAGTTTAATTAAGGCAACTCCAATGAACTCAAGAACGTGAATGAATAAGTTTTAGAGGGAGGTAAGGCCTTAGAGGGAGAAGTGTTGAAAGATCTGAAAAGATTGAACATATCTGGCGCTCTGAGTAGCGACATCATAATATTAGAGGCTAAACAAGAACCATCTCTTCACCAGAAGCTTGGTCACATCCGTGACCAAATCAGTGTTGTTCATGCCGATGTCTTTAATGATGGTCAAGTGATTGATTAGGTACATAAGCAGATTTCTTCACATATCTGAAGCACACCATTTCTTGAAAGGGTGTTATGATAGAATAGCCAAGCCAGAGCCCTTGCTAGTTTAAATTATATCTCTAGAGAATGACTAGATGTGCAATTCTGAGTGAATCAGTCCCAGTCTCGCGCCCTTGTATCACTATTCGCATGCATCATAGAATAGGACTTCATCTCACAAAAAATATATGAGTCCCTAGTGAAGAACTTTCATGCTGACATCTTTGGAAAGCTGAAGCATTCTAAGAAGGCGCTCAACTCATTTGATGTTCAAACCCAAGCCATTTTGGATTCAATGGTAATAGGGGAGAATGATTGCGAGAAATGTGAGCAGGCAGAGAGAGAAAGAAAAGCTAGGTTAGCCAAATTCAATTTTCAACTTTCTCAGAGTCTGATGCGCATTGAATAAGAATTTGCTGAGCTAAGGAAGAGGAAAGGCAAGGATCCAATGCCACTAAAGCAGAAGAAGTCTAGATGGGATGAGCAGGAATATCAGAAGAAAGCTGATAATCTAAAAGGACCAATTTGGCCAAAGTAGAATAGAACTTTCTGTAATCTTCAGTGTTGATTGTAAAACTTAGTATAGGTTAACTTTCTGTTGATCTGTACTCAGTTATTCATATATAAAAGATTTCTTATTCTATTCTAAGTTAAGAACTTCTTAACTTCTTGTATTTTCTGCTATATATTTATTGCTGATCATGCAGAAAAGTATGAGAAGTACTGAGGCATGTTGACCTTAGAGGAATCAAGGATTATAGGGGAGTTAACATTCACTCTGAGCAAAATGAAGATGTTGAGCAAAGTCATATCAAGCATTCTTGTGAGGTGACTCTGATATAAATATCTTATTGATTTAATTCTCGGTCAATTAATTGCCATTGATCAAAATAGGGGAGATTGTTGAACCAAGCATAAGTTTAGACTGACTCAGAGGATGACTCAGTAGTGATTAAGTTTTGATCATAACAATTCAGTTAAGTTTGAGTTAGTTAAATCAATAATGATGTTAAAATAAATAGTGTATGATTATATGCGTGTTACTTAATTCAAGAGTAGAATTTCATGTCTCCACTGACCTAGCTATTTAGTTTCACTCTAAGTTGTTCTGGGCTGAGTATATACTTTAGTCGCTGACTAAATACTATTCACTCAACGCTTGATATTTGGATTTTGGTTCAGCTGTTTTGTTGTTTTATCGTTTAGTTGAGTTACTTTCTATTTATCAAAGGCACTAACTTTTCCATTTAGAAAAAAATGGAATCTTTCCTTTTCAGTTTTCACTTTTGTAGACAAAATGAATCAACGCCTTGACAGGACATCCGCTTTATGAAGAAAATGTCAAAGATCTTTGTAGTTCAAGCAACAAAAAGCAATTGCCAGATTTTGAAATGTTGCAGATCTACCAACCTTGTATATCGTGACATGGAAAAGCTGTCAGATTACTAGAGGAATGGAAAGATAACACGTAGCATGTCAGCACAAGATCTCTCTAACAGAAGACTGGCATCAAACAATAAAAGATTCAAATTGAAGCTCGGATTTCAATCTAACGGATTGATCTCTATCTCACAATAGTGTGATTCTATGTCTTAACGGATTTATTTGAAGAAGCAACGGATGGATAACTGAGCTGGCAATTTATCAAAGATGCCAAGACAAGTTCAACGGTTGCATTCTTGATTTCATCTATAAAAGGAGCAAGAAGTCAAGTGTTAGAACTTGGTGATTACACCTGAATTTCTAAGAAGAAAAACTCTGCCAATTTACAAGCTTTAAAGAAGTTCAATCGAGAAAGCAACTACTCAGCAAGAATCTGCTTTGCAACAAGAGAGATTAGAATAGATCATTTGAATTGTAATATCTAATTATCTGTAACTAGATCAATGTTTTTATAAGTTGAATCTAGCTCTTATTTAGACTTAGTTGAGTTGCTAATAGGAGAGGGTATTCTATTCAGTGGGTGAGCGATTACAGTTTGGAGGGTACTTTCTATAATTAGAAATTCTGTTAAAGGCTTATCCGCCTAGGGTAAAGGAGTTGAGATTAGTGGATTAAAGCCAAGACACTCTCTTGGGACTAGATGTAAGCACAGGTTGCCGAACCAGTATAAAATCTATGTGTTCTTTACTTTGAAGTTTTTCCAGATTTTATTCAGTCCGCTGACCTACTCAACACAGTTCATCATATCTCGAAAAAGTTAACTAAGTTATTAGAGCAAGTCATTCACCCCCCCTCTGACTCATTAAGTGTACGCATAGGGACCAACAAAAGAGATACGAGGAGAAGTCATCCGTCTTAGGAAAGGGATACACCAGCATCAGTCAAAGGAAAGTCATCTGCCTTAAGAAAGGGATACACATAGCAAAGGAGAGTGGTTCGCCTGGATGAAGGAATGCAAAGGAGGGATGCTTGCCTTAAGAAAAGAGCATTAAGTAAAGTTGTCTAGGGACACCAAGGAAAGAAGTTTGCCTTAGGAAAGGAACTCACCCATATCATCACCTCAGGCATGATTTTTTAAAATGCTCGCTCATATTATGAGATCATACAGATCTGTATCTACAGTGATACCTCGAGGGGTAGTTTGTGAGCACTAGATTAACGGTCCTTCTCATGAAATGATTATGAGAGTTATATAATGCATTCTTATGTAGGTTTTATCCACAAGAGGTGTTCCTACTACTGCAGAGTTGAGTTTGGCAAAGTTTGGAGACCTAGACTGCCTTTAGGGACTTGTACGGGTCATACCTAAGGGTACAGGTCCATAGGTTGACCCGTACTGCCCCACCACTGTCGTACACCTTTGAGTGACCCGTATGCATCCCACTCGGACCACCCGAACAGGTTGTGATCATGACCGATCAGGCTAGACTGATTGCAATCATACCACATTTGGTTTCAATCAACCATAAATGGCATTTACTATGTTCAGACACGCGGTTTGCCTATAAAAAGAGGCATTTAGCCTCACTTTCAAAAGAGCAGAGGACAATTGGTGAATAAGTCACATATCAAAATTATACTAAATTATAGTCATTTCCATCAGTAATAGAAAGGGTATAGAGGGGGTATAGAAATGATAAAATAGGGAGAAAACCTTTCCACACAGGTTTTGTCCACAATTTATCTAATTCTAGCTTCATATTAGGAATGGGGGGAGGTTCTGTCCAGATAAACACTCACCAAAACAATCCTAAAATCACTTTATCCTAATCTACCGCTTTGGCTAGGCTCTCTCTTGGCACTAGGATCGCTTCAAAGTGGATTCACGGCGTAGAGGTACGCTCCTAAGTTTCAAAGAGACTAACCTTCTATTTATTTTATTGTCAATTTCATTTATTTTGCCTGATTTGTCTGTTAAACTGCTTTGGGTCTGGTCCTGACCTATATGCGCCTTGCTGGCACCTGTACGCCCCCTATGGCAGCTGTATGGGTGTGCCATACCCGTATGGAAGGAAATCCCATTTTATTTTGATCCTTTCCATAGATCTGCTATAATTTGTTGAAAAAAGCGGTTTTGTATAGGTCCCTCATACTCGTACGGGTACTCCCTAATAGCTGTATGGGTCCTTCACAGTAGCCACAGGGCCTCGCATACCCGTACATGTACTAACACCCTAAGCAGAATCCCATTTTTCATGTAAATATGTGAAACGAAACTGACATCACCATTTGCCATGCATTCATTTTCACTAATAATTAGGTAAATCAACCAATGAAAAGTTAAAATGTGTTTTCATAACAAAATACATTGAAGACCTGTTATTTCCTTTCGATCCTTGAAACCACCCGGGCACTATCGATCGCAAAACCGTCATGCTGACATAAATCACATTTTCCTAACAAAATGCTAATTTTATGAGGTGTCGTAACTGTGTTAACCTTTGTAGATGCAGGTGACTTTATTTATCTTTGTTTTATAACTTAGAACAAACGTATAGGTTCCCTTGCAATTCCCCTTTTCTCCGGTTGTAATTTTAAACCCCTTTATTATTTGTGCTTTATTATAAATCATTAATCGCATGAATCACGATAAGTTTTTCAAAATTCAAGTATTCATGCATATACAGGGATTAAATTGATCAAAATACAGTTTAGAATCATGTTGAAGTACCTAAAAATCATATTAAATTACCAAAAGCCTAAAAATGCAGTACCCCAATCAAGATTGTGCTACTGCATCTAGATCACGGTACCGTGATCGATTGCAGTACAATGCTAAAAATTGATTTGAATTCGCGATTCTCCTAAAAATCCAAAAAATGACCTAAAATCTAGGATGTCGAGCCTAATACATGTTATCTAGGTAGTTTTAACTAATCAGGAACCTTTCCAGACCCTAAAATCTAATCAATCATGCATTTATAAATTCAATTCAATTTCAATTCAAAATTCTAAGCATAAACCAATCACAATCAAAATCAAGATCGAGAGCGATATAAAGTTACTAACTAGGCTGTGAGATGCATGATGAAAGTAGCGATGGCTAGGGGTCAGCTCCTGACCTCTCTCAAGATCCAAATGGCTCTTGTCAGAATCAAGGTAATAATCCTTTTTGACGTCCAATCGAAACTGGTGAGTCCCCGAAATGGGTTGACTCTAGCCTTGTGAAACATGGTGAAATCTAGGTCGAAGAATCAAATAAATTGAAAAAGGGGCAAGAAAAGAGCTTTGATGTGGTCTTGAAAGAAAGCGTACGTGTGAGAAGAAGGCCTTTTATAGGTCTTGGATTTTTATCGATCACGGTACCGTGATCTATTTCACTAAAGGAGAAGTTTGCTCTATATTTAAAGGGGCAATATGATAGATCTCACGTATCTTGACTAAAAGATTCCTCAATAAAATGTTTCAACATATAAATGTTCCAATAATTGTTTTTTCCTCAGTAGATAATCCAACTCTTTCCCGTCAGAGAAACCAATCAACTGGAAGTCTAGCTAAATCCTTACAAATGGTCATAATTCTCTGAACTGATTGTCCCCAAAGATAATCCATTCTCTCTTCAGCAAATATTTTATCCCTAGTAGATGATTCAAATACAAGCGACATCCTGATAGCCAAGAACTCCCCAGTAGACGGTTCAACCTTTCCCCAAGAAGTAATTTCATCCCTAATGGATCACCTCAGATTCCTTCGTGGTGAAGCAGATATCACTCTTAGGAAGTAAATCAAGACCAATTTGAGATGAATAATCTCGAGCACCTCAGATTCCTTCACGGTGAAGCAGATATCACTCTTGGGAAGCAAATCAGAACTAGTTTGAGATGAAATAATCTCGAGCACCTTAGATTTCTTCGCGATGAAGCAGATATAACTCTTAGGAAGCAAATCAAAACCAATTTGAGATGAAATAATCTTGAGCACCTTAGATTCTTTCACGGTGAAGCATATATCACTCATAGGAAGCAAATCAAAACCAGTTTGAGATAAAATAATCTTGATAACCTCAAATTCCTTCGCGGTGAAGTAGATATCACTCTTAGGAAGCAAATCAAAACCAGTTTGAGATGAGATAATCTTGAGCACCAGATTTATTCCTAATGAAGCAGATATCACTCTTAGAAGCAAAATCAACTTCAATGACCCCTCTATCCCCAAAAAGTCATTAGGCAGACTTATTTATCACGACGAAGTTACCCAGAGTACCCCAAGATGAATAAGGTTTCAACTGTCCTCACGAGTTAAAGAAGTTCGAGCATATCCATCGGTTCTTCCTCACATAATCATTCTTAATTGAAGGGGCAAAAAATTTGTTTTTGATAAAAGTCAATTAAACAGTGATTATGTTTCAGACTAGCAAGTCAGTATTTCTTATCTCTATTCCGCGCATTCTGGTCATACGAACATTTAAGACCCCGGTCTTTAGGTCCTATGAGGGGCAGTTTGTTAGCACAGAATTTCGATAACCCATTAGTCGATCATGAAAGGTTTATATTTTACCTTGAATATTCTTACGTTTTAGGTTCATGAGTTAATTTACTAAAGTGGGTCTCAACAAATGAAAATCCAATACCTCTAGACACCAAAGAGCTAAATTTTTCACTAAACCCTAATCAATCGGGATACCGTGATCGATAGATCCTGATACCATGATCCATGATTAGGGTACCATGATAGATTCATTCCCCATTTAGTTCGCCACCTTAAATCCAAATTTCCTATTTTAAACCCCAAAAAAAAGGTACCGTGAACCCCAATTGGGGTATCGTGATCGATTCATTGGGAAAAATATTTTCTAAATTAAGTCCCTTTTCCTCTTTAGTTAAGATTCAATTTTTTACCCGTTTTTAGTGGCAAGAACTCTATAAATAAAGCCCTTAAACACTAGAAAAAACACACTAAATATCTTTAAACACTCTCTAAAATTCTTTGGTGAATTAACAAACTTAACAACGAGAGGAATCAACTTGCTCTATTTATCTTTTTGTTATTTACATTCATTTAAGAGTTCTCTTCATTCATTTCAGTTCTTCGGGTTCTTTTCTTCAAGATTGCTCCTAGACCGAAAAACAAGAATTTTTACTCCACAAGGTAATAACCTGAGACCAAATCTATTTCAATTTAATTTTGTTAATTCATTATATTTTGAGTGGGTAAGAGCTCTTTTGAAGTGATTGGAAAGCTTGCACTCAGGTACGCGCTCTAATAACTTCTCGTTTATTTTACCGAAAATATAAAACTGCTTATTTTGTTTTCTGTGTGTTGTGTTCTAATTTCGATCACGGTACCGTGATCCCAATACCGGTACCGTGATGCTCTCATGGTCAAAATACCCAAAATCTCATATTTTGTCCTAAAAATTTTATTTACAGGCCCGAAAGGGTATTTTGTTCCCAAAATTATTCGTAACATATTTTGTATATATTTTTATGCAATGTTTAACATGCTTAATCTGTAAAATATGATGTCATGATCGCATTGAGGCGGTATGTTTTGAATTAAATAAATGCTTTTTTCTCATCCCTTTTCTTAAAATCAATCATAGGTAATAATTGTTATTAAATAAATTAACATTGGTAGTGGAACATGTGTTTAATCAACTAAGTAATGAATAGATGGTCCGTCTCAACCTAAATTTATGAATTATGGTTTAGTTTTGTCTTTTAGAGATGATGCTATTCTAGAATTTCCTGAAAAGAGTTGATCCAAATGGCGCCTCTGAGTTATAATCCAAGGATTTAGGTTCTTGGATCTTTTTTAAAAAAATTTATATAAAAACCCCAATCGACCCAACTCGGAAAGCCTCGCTCGCTCACACCTAGCTTAAGTATTAGTCCACTAGTAGCCATGGTTGCTACCCCAGTAATTTATTCTTGCTACCAAAGTACACAACTCAACCATATTAATGGGTTAACTAGGATCCCATCCTATCAACTCATACTCTAATCAGAGGTTTACGAGTATGTCACTTCTAACAAATGGCAAAGATACATCTCCCTTATATTTTGATAATCGAGTGATAGATCCGTTCTTGACTACTCAGCTTACTAATGGGCATATATCAACTATACCCATAATCACTCGTATCACTCGATCTATAGAGTGCTTCAGTATGATTCAAAATATAGTAACACCTAAATAAGGTAACTAGTATCTCAGGTCTAAGGAAGTCTGTATTACTATCGCAATAAGACAAAACACCAACACATAATATAGATTACCGAGTGATGTCACATAGCGGTCTCTAGTGCATTTCCATGAATATATCCATATGTTAACCCAAGACACCACCCTTCAGCATAGGAGGTATGCTGCTTGAATCCAATTTAAGGAGTATGACGACATATGCTAGTCTATCTGTTGTGAGCACTGATGAGAGCTATATGATGCAGTGACTTTCAGGTGTTGTCCATCAGAGGTGTTTATACTATTGCAGAGTTGAGTTTGGCCAAAGTTTGGAGACCTAGTCTGCCCTTAGGGACCTGTATGGGTGCTGCCTGGTGGTAAGGATCCATCGGCAGACCTGTATAGGTCATTTCTTCCATACGCCTAGGGGGGACCCATACGGGTGGGGCCCTACCCATACGGGTCCTCTTGTTGCTTAAACAGGCTCTTTTAGAAGGGAATTCTTTCCTATTTCAGGAAAAGGCAGGCCATGAACGCAATTTATTACTTTCAGACCTCCTTTCCCCTATAAATAGGGCCCCTCTCTTCACATTTATAGAGACATATCTTATATGAAAACAATACTAAAACTCTAGCAATTTCTATATGTATGGATTAGGTATATCGGGGGTATAAGAGGTATAAAATAGGCAGAAAACCCTTCCTTTGAGGTTTTATCCGTATTTTATTCATTCCTAGCTTATTTTATTAGGATTTAAGAGGAGGTTCTGTCAACACAAATACTCACCTAAATAGTCCTATTTTATTATCTACTTTGGCCGGGCTCTCTCAACAGTAAAGGGATCATCTCAAAGTGGATTCATGCCGCAAAGGTAACGCTCCTGAGTTTCAAAGAGACTCATATCTCAGTTATTTCATTATTATTATTATTATTTTCTATTCCTTCTATTGTATATGTTCCTTTCATTTCTTGTTTCGGGTCTGGTCGTAACCCGTATGAGCCTTGTTGGCACCATATATCCCCAAAGATATCAAATCGGTGCGCCATACTCATACGGAAGGAAATCCCTTTTTATTATTTTTTTTGCCAACAATCTGTTAATATGTAAACCAAACTAAACAAAGTTTTTGCCTGGACTAGATAGGACCTGTATAGGTACACCATACCAGTACTGGTCCTCCCTGGTAGCCGTACGGGTCCTACCCACCCGTACGGGTACCATCCCCAAGCAGATTCCAGAACACATTTTTAACTGGTTAAAAAAATCGATCCAACTCACCATTTGCCATGCAATCATTTTCACTAATAATCTGGTAAATCAACCCACAAAAGTTAAAATGTGTTTTCACAACAAAATATGTTGAAATGCTGATTTATGGTGTGCTATAAACTATGCTAACATTTATGGATGCAGGGGAATTTATTTTCATTTTGTTTTGTAACTTAGAACAAATTTATAGGTTCTCTTTGCAATGTCCCCATTCCCCCGGTTGTAATTTTTATTCCCCCATTTATTACTTGTGCCTTATTGTAATATGTAAACGCATGTAACGAGTGTGAAAGAGTGTAGAAATAGGATTTCTGTGATAATTCCCTAAATGATGAAAACTAAAACGGTTTTATGCGATGAATGCAATTTTGAATCAACTAAATGAGAAATAAGTGACTCGTCCGATACCTGAATCTCTGATCCAATAGGTATGAGTCTCCCGTCTATAGGGAACCATACCAAAACTCTTTCCCAAGTAGACAACTTGGGTGGTGACTCTATCAATTGTATCAATATTTGGGTCTCGATTCTTTTATTCATTAAAATTGGCTTATTGTGCAAACTTTAACTAAAAATATTTTGTCACGCCTAAATCCAACAAAACCCCCAATGGACCCCGCCTCTCACACAGACGCCAAGGGAGACCCACAAGTCATCGACACCTCATAGTGGTAACTATGCTGGGGACTAATCTTTTAACTTGCAAAATGTTGGTTTGTTTTAAAAGATTAAAAGATTAAGATAAGCACCAAAAATCAATTACTTGATTCAACCCGCTTTTGTTTTCATCATTTGGGAAAATTATCACACTTTATCTTCTCATCTCCTTCTCTCTTTAGTTAAATGTGCTCTTCTTCTAGCGCTAGGTTAGGTTGACCTATTATTTCCGTGACACTCACAATGGTGATACCCATGACCGCCAGGGAGATTGGGAACACCTTAGTGGGTGGAGCACTCATTGCTATCTCCCTTCAAAAGAGGCTTGATGCGATGGGAACCTTCTACATTAACTTCTGATACATCCCTACACCATTCTTATTGAAAGCCATAGAAATTTTACCCTCTAGGTACCCTAATTTCTGTGAGAGATTAGATTAAGGAAGAATACCCTTAGACTCAGCTAGAAAAATAAGGACGGAATCGATCTCTTCGCATATGTTGTGTTACATACCCTTGTGATTAACCCCTCCATGCATCTCATAATTTATGTATGCATACCACATTCCAAGCATGCACTGATCTCTTAGTTATCACCTCAGCTAAAACTAAACCTCAAAGGGAAAAAGTTTGGCGATGATCTCAAGTCCATTTGACTTGCATTCCGGCTCCTCCAGTTCCGTTAAGGGTTTCTCCGTCTCTGTCTACAAGTATTCCATCCAGCAGCTAGTTTAGTCCGATTAATCTTTCTGCCTATCATCCTAACGAGATGTCTCGTATCTTGACTCTAGATGACCAGATTGATGTTGAGGTTGAGGATGTTGCTACTAGTGAGGAGGCAAATGCATCGAGGGCTGAGGTTAGGTTGGAGATTGCAAATGCCATCTCACAGTACTTAGGAAGTGATCAGTTCTTGGATCAAATGAATGATAAGATGTTGGCTTCCATCATGGCAATCATGACAGAAGAGAGAATGGCCAATGCTCCTCACATCATGCCTGTCAGTGCTCCAACGGTGAATGCAGTGATTAGTGAGCAAGTATAAGGGGTTATTCATAATCTGTTCACTTAGTTTCGATTGCCGCAAGTGCGAACTCATGGGGATTCTTCCAGTTAGTTTGGTCAGTTGGGTTTTGTGGGTCTATTTGATTCAGTTATCTTGCCATTCTAGTCAGTGGGTACAATGGCTCCTTCGGTCGTCAGTCAGTTTACTCACCCTAGTCAGAGGTTTATGCCACCCCATTTCAGTTTGGGCCATCTGGTCCGATCCCAAATTTTGTTGTCACACCTAAGGGGACGACCTTTCCTCAATCAACAGGTTTACCCTTGTGTACGATTACTCAATCGGAGGGAGCATCTTTATCCTCAGAATTGCATGACCTACTTCAGAAATTGCTTACTACTAATACCCGCTCCCAACCATTATCACTATCCGTCCAAGCAGCTAGAGAGGAGGATTGGGTCCCTGAAAACTTTAGTATGCCTAGCATAGCGAAGTATAAGGGAATCGGCTCACCTCAATCTCACATCACCACCTATCAAAAGGTTATGAGAATCAGGAAGCTAAGTGATAAGGTCCTAGCCAAAATGTTCCCCTGCACCTTGGAAGGTCCTACTATCAAATGGTACATCAATCTATCAGATGAAGTGATCGAAAACTGGAAAGCTTTATCGGAGGCTTTTATTGAGCAGTATGTTTCAACGCCACCATCAAAACTGCCATATCAAATTTGAAGGCTATCAAGCAAGCTCCCAATGAGAAGTTCAAATCCTACTTCGAAAGGTGGATGGCCACTCAAGTTTTATTGAAGGATAGGCTAAGTCTCCCAGAGATGATCGTAAAATTAATGGAAGGTGCCCTGCCTGCTTATCATAAGGTTCTTGGCATGGATAAATTCTCCAGCCAAGTTGAGGTCTTTGAAAAAACTGAGAAGTGGGAAAGGATTGAGGAATTGGAGAAGGCAAGTGTACCTAGAAAACCTTGGTTCAAAAAGAATGACCCATCAGCCCCAGCTTAGGTTTCTAAGACAAAATTTGGCTCTGATCCTAAAATAGCAGTTGTGCAAGAAGAAGTGGCCACAGTTTGCTCCATTGAAGATGGTATTTCCCCCTGGAGAGCATCTCTGCCTGCCATCTTCACTAAGTTGAGGGCACTCGATCTTCTTTAGAGTATCAAGCCTTATGTCCCACCTAAACCTAAAGATAGAGATCAGTTATGTGCTTATCACATTAGTAAGGGACATCGTACTAGTGCCTGTAGGGATCTACTTGAGGCTATTTGAGGTTTGATTAGGTATAAGAAGATTCAGGAACCCAAGCTTAAACCTAGTACCATGAATAACTCCCTGCCAAATTTTGAGAAACAGGTTGCAGCTGTTGAGTCGGGCTTACCCTCCTTTCATGTCTTTAATATGATTTCGCAAGCTAATCCTATAGTTCACTCAGTAGTGGCCTTGCCTGATGAACTAATTCCCATTAACATCGATGCATTCGAGTCAAAAGGAATTCATGATGAGGAAGCTATGTTGGTTCAGCTGGAGCCAATTAATATCGATGCTTATGTATTAGAGAGTGATGAACTCGAAGGGCCCGCCTTGTTGGTGGAAACTTCTGAAGGGAGAAGTTATGTGAAAAATGGGGAATTACATGTCACCCGAAGTGGAAAGGTTCCTCTAGATTCTCTCCTAAAAAGGAGGGGCAGAGATGTAGATATCCGAGTCTTTCCAAGTACCAATCAAGCTCCAATCTTTACACCTACTTCAGTCAGCAATTAAAAGAAAGAACTAAAAGCCACCCCTCTCATCTAGCAATTGCAAATTATCCCTGCTAAATACAGCATTTGGAAGCTCCTCATTGACTCTGAAGAACATCGCAAGGGTCTGATAGAAAAATTGTTAAGTGCGAAAGCTACATCGTCTACTACTCTGATTAAGTTATTCTTAGTAATCGGGGGATCTTCTCTTGATCAGGTTGAACCCATCAAGTTCTATCCATCAGATCTCTCAGCCAAGGGGAATAAACAGAATAAAGCACTTTTCATTAGGGTGCAAATCTTCGATCATTCTATCCCATGTGTTATTGTGATTGTTGGTTCGGCCCTTAACCTTTGTCCTGCCAAGATCCTTCCTCACTTAGGGCTAGATGAATCCATGTTGGAAAAGTCCAATAATGTTATAAGGGCATATGATGATACGAAGAGAAGTGTCATTAGGGTCTTTAAAGCTGAAGTTACAGTTGGGGGGTGAAGTCAAAGGTCTTATTCACTATCCTCGATATTCCAGTCACCTACTCATTACTGTTGGGTCAACCTTGGCTCCATGCATTAGGGGATGTTCGTTCCATAGTCCATCAGAAGTCAAGCTCATCCATAGTGGAAAGATAGTAACCATTGATGCAGATGAACCATCTATCATAGCGGTGATGGAGGCCGAGGAAAAGGAATCTAGGGTGGATGTAGCTCACTAAGGTATGAAGTTTTCGGTTAAGGGGTACATATCACTTAAGATTGAGAAGATTATGATGAAGCAGGGTTATGTGAAGGGTAGAGGACTCGGAAAGAATCTACAGGGAATGTTAGAGCCCCTTCTACCTCTTCCATAGCCATTCAGAGTTAGTTTAGGGAACCACCTTGGTGCTAAAAAGTCCAAACCTTAGTCCTGCCTCATGATAGGAGTTGAAGTTAAACAAGGGGAATTCACAGGTGAAGAAGAACCTATAAAAGTAAGTGGCAAGAAGGTCCCTAGTTTTGAGATCTTTAATGATGTATACGATTTCATGAAAGGCTGCCTAATTGAAACCTTAGTTTCTATAGAAGTATATGGGAATGCGGAGGAAGATGAAATGAATGAGGCAATCAAGACTATTACCAAAGCACTAGCGGTTCTTATGAGGAAGAATTCGAAAAGAAATGAGAAAGGAAATCCCATCAGCAAGACTATCAAGAACATAGTAAGAACAGTGGTCGAAGAAACACAAGCAAACTTGCACATCAGGGCTACCAGTTCAGCTGTCAATCAATAAGGCCCTCCGCCTATGGAAGATGATTCAAATGATGTAATTTTTAATGTTGCAAACATTTTTTATGCAAACAATGTCACTTATAAGGCATATCATGACTAAGTTGTAAGCATTAGTATCTTTATTTTTAACATGTCATGAATAAATTGATGCACCTATCATTCACATTTCATTTGAGTATTTCATTCTAATGACCTCATACACTCATAACAACAACATTCTAAAAATATCATCATATTCATTATTGAAGTTGACTTTGAGTATAACGAAATGGTATAAATGTCCAATGATTAAAACCTATAATCAAATGAGAGACAATGAAAGGTACTTAGCAAACCTGATAATAATTAGCCTATGTCCTTCTTTCTTCATGAGGGGAAAAAGCATATAAGAGTACACATCATGGAGAAAGAAGACAAAGAAGCACTGACAGCAAACCGACTCTTGTCATAAAAAAATGGAAAGAGCATCTTAAGTCACAAATTGACCATCTCTAGAGCTCTAAAGGGAAACCGATCAGTCAAGAAGATTTTGTCAAAGACGATGGCTACCTACGGAGATTGGGCTGATAAACGTCTATTCGAAGTTTAGGGGTATAGAACTAGTGTAAGGACTCCCACCGATCAAACATCTTTCTCCTTGGTATATGGAATGGAAGTAGTGTTACCGGTTGAAACAGAAGTAAGATCTCTAAGAGTGGCACTTGAACCGCCGTTAAAAGAATCAAATTCGGCAAGAGCTAGGTATGAACAGTTGAATGCGATAGATGGAAAGTGGCTCAAGGCACTTGAACATCGCTAAATGTACCAACAGTGCATGGTATGAGCTTATAACAATAGAATCAGATACCCAAAACAACCTCTCAAAGTGGGTGATCTGGTCCTCAAACAGCTACGCCAAGTCAACACTGACACTAGGTGCAAGTCCAGGCCTAATTGGGAAGGACCATTTGTCGTGAAGAAAGTCCTTGGTAAATAGGGAATCAAGCTTATGGACATGGATGGAAATGAGTTCGTGAATTCGGTGAACCAAAATAGGCTCAAGCATTATCATGTCTAGGTTAAAAGAAATAAATCATAAAAAAGCAGCACAAAAAAGAAATAAAGAATAAAACACCCGACGAGCGGTCCTCCACTACTCAGGAAAAAATGAGGCGACACCCGGATTTGAACTGGGGAAATAAATAATAAAGAACGAGGATTGAAGCACTTCTATTTCGGAAACCCAAGGACTCAATCGTATGTCAATTTGATAGCTCTGATATTGTTATTCATGATATTGAGCACTCCAACGCAAATAAAGCCCGCTAAGCTAAAAACCTGAAAAGGGCAGCTTAGGTAAAAGTGAGGGCATCGAGAGAAAAATGTCAGTTGGTTTCTAGAAAATTTGTAAAAGACCAGTAGGCAGTAGGGGTTAACCATTAGAAATTGTTACCATTGCCTATGTACTTAAATTAATCTCATCAATGAACATGTTATGATTTTGCTAAGAGTTCTGGTCTTATGAATGCATGCATGTCCTTAGGTGAATTAATCGCAGGTATGTGAACATCAATTTTTCTCTACATTTTATGCATCTTTGGTCAATAGATAGTCTACGCCTATGGTCATATAGTCCTCAGCGTCACTAGTACCAGTACCTGGCTAGGTGGGGTCCCTAATCTCTGGAGTCCCTACAGCAGTCCTAGCAGTATTAGCTCCCTCAGCATGCCGATCTGCGCTCCTCTGAGTCACTCAATATGCACAAAGATCATCCTCGGACTCATCATCAGAAGGAACCGGCATCTACCTATCCTCAGTCATCCTCGCTAGCTGACCCCTCATCGTCTCAATCTCGGTCCTCGCTCGAGCAGCCTCGGCCCTAGCCTGAGCCTCAGTAGTGGCTTCCCTCAGCTGCTCCTCTAAAAATCTGGCTCTCTCCTCAGAAGAGTCCAAATCTTAGGCGAACCTTCTCCGCTCCATGGCCAGCAAAGTCTGCAATAGAAACCATAATGTTGGTACACATATATAAATGCCATGGCATGCATCATGCATAGTTTGTTGAAATTTTGCAGGTGAAAGAAACTTACTGAAGCTAGTGCATCTTGGGCCAACAGCAGATCCCTGATAGAAAAATAACCCCTGGCTATCCTCTCAGCCTCAAAAATGGTCACTTGAAAGTAAAGGGTCACATCAGGATAAGACATCCTAAGCAATTACAGTAAGGGACAGAGACAAAGGTAAAGGATTCCTTACATGATTGAAGCTAGAAGGAGTGAAACCAATAGGCTGGACTGACTCCTCGAGCTTCTTGACATCTCAATTCCCTGAATGGTCAAGGAGTTGGAAGAAAGTATCCAATTCAGCTTGGATGATGCCCTCCCTCACAGATCTAGATGCCCAAGACCTCTTCACCGGCGGCTCAGGGGCAATGGCAACAACTGTTGGAGATCTCTTTCGTGTGGAAGTGGGAGGCTATAGCAACAAAGAATCAATACTTGGGATCATAGTCAATTTCAAAAAGAAGCAACAAAGTATTCATAAATGCCAAGTTAGAGACATACCTAAGAAGAAGAGGTAGCAGACCTTGCTGAGCCTCTGGTGACCTGAACTATAGATGGACCCCCACGGTTACCCCTCAGTCCACCTTCCTTCTCATCATCATCATCATCATCCTCACTGTCACTCAATGAAACTCCAGGGGCTCATCCTTATGGTGAATCCTATCGCAGGGTAGAAGGAGCGAGGAATCAACAAACTCAGCATAAGAGCCCTCTATAGATAGCATGCGAGCTTCCTGACCCAACAAATATAGCCCCTCATCGGTCCCCAGCATGAGATGAGGCTAGAAAATGCCCGATGGGATTGGGAAAGGGATCAGTCTCTCCACCATTGCACTTGTCCTCCACCCCTGGACCCACTTACAAAAATACCACTCAAAAGAGAGTGGTGACTCTAGGACAAAGCGGCGGTCATCCACGCCAGCCCGCATCTGCTCAATAGCTCCATATGTGGCTAATCTCTCCCACGGGTCTAGAATAACCTGTATGAAACATATATCCTCTGAATATCATAACCTAGTGAATACAGTGTTGAAATGTAAAATCCAGGATTAGTAGGGAAGAAGTTTACCCGATCTGAGCGCAGCTGGCATAAGAACTCTCGATACTGTGTTGTGGTCAAGGGTTGATTCTGCCAAAGCCCCATCCATCTAGATATGATATGCGGTGTCTCAGGCTGCATGGGCAAGCCTAGCCTAAGAATCAATCGGTGCTCGAAAGCCTAAATCTGCAAGACAAAGTTAGGATTAGTTGCAGCATAGTTCAGACTAAAGGTTATAGCAAGAGGTCAGCTTGAGATTTACTAGTAGTATTAGATGACAGATCTTGAGCTCAGATAGCTCACCTTTAACCCCGACGTCCAGTCCATAGTATAGTTGTGCCAAAATGGCTCAGCACGAGTTCTTGCAGGGCACAACTGCAAGATCCTCCACAACAGAGAGCAAACCATAGTTGAGGTTGCTCGAGTAGACGGGAAAGAAGATGGTGGTAAGGAATGCCAGTAGGAAGGATTGAGTGTACTGGTCCCTCCTATCAGCTACAATAGGACTCGACTACCTGATCTAGTAAGAATACAGGTCCCTGTACTTAAGCTTGTTCGTCCTGCCCAGATGAAGCCCAAGTAATGTAGCAATATAGGCCTTCACCTCAGGCCGAGAATGCCACCGGTTAGCATAAACATCAAAGTGGACCACCTCCCCGCTCCACTCTAGGCCCATCATGGTGCATACATCCGAGGGAGTGATGGTGACCTCCCCGATAGGCAAGTGGAAAGTATGGGTCATCTCTGACCATCTCTCCATTAAAGCTGAAATGGCACTAGGGTCTAATATCTTAGGGCCCTAAGGGATGGCCCTAATAATGTCAATCAAGCTGAAGGAATCAATACGAGTCAGCAGCTTTGTATCCCCCACAGCCTGAATCTCCTCGTGCCATTTCCTGTAGAAGCTCAAGGCTCCCACAGTCTTATATTAGAACTGCAAAGATAGGATTATAGATTAACTAGTTCTGAACATAGTAGAAATGCTAAAAATCGATAAAAGATTACAAAAAGCAAAGAAGCCAGCATTTTATCCCTGAGGACAGGACCCGTACGTGCAAGCTCCACCCATACGGGGTCCTAGAGGAGCACCCGTATCAAAAAGAAGACCCGTATAGGTCCCCTCTCAATCGTACGGATCCTCTGCGAGCAGTCCATCTGCGAACAATCTCCCAAAAATCCAAAATTATCCAATTTCAACTAAAGTTCATCCAAAACTATCCTAAAAGCATCATAGGCTAAAGTTACTTGCATCAGGCTCTATTCCAAGGTCTAAAACACCCTAATTCAAGCCAAAATTCAAGAAATCGCCAAAAGTTCAAAAGTGGAAAATGGAGAATCAAGCGAAATTACCTAGAGTTTTGAAGCGTGGGTCTCAGGAGAAGGAAATAGTGGAACTTCACAGGCAGGAGTGAGCCCCATAAACGTATCTTCCCCACGAAATGCATACCTGAAAGAAATCAGGCATTCTCAAAGCCCTAAATCTTCTATAGGGGGCAAGTCCTCAAGTCTAAGAGAGAAATGGTGGGTCTTTAGGATCTTTTTGCACATGTTTGATTATTTTTGGAGAAAAATTGCCGAAAAAAGCAAAATGGGAAGTTTTGGTGTGAGGCGGGATACGAAGGGGCTCATCTGCCTTTTGAAACCCCCTTTGGGAACCTGTATGGGTCCCAACCCACAGATACGGGTCCCCACTTTCAAGAACCATACCCATATAGGTTAGGCCCACCCGTATGGGCCCTCTCTTACCATCCAGAGGTAGAATTATGCATCGGTATTTTAGCAAGCACTAGAAATTCATCCAGTTCAAGTTCGAGGCCAACCCCACTCTCTCTCAACCTTATATTTCCGTTATGTTTGGGACAAGTCCCTAGGCTCACCTTGATCCTTCATTGAATGGGCAAAGATATTTTTTGTTTTCACAAAAGTCAATCAAGAATCAAGGTAAGCCATTTTTTGAGTTGATCAGTGATGAGGAAATTTTGTGTACAAGCCCAACCTAGCGCAGGAGTACTTCCCAGCAAATGAATTTTACAAGAAAGGGCCTCTCCAATAGAAGAGGCTTTACTTAAAGGATATCACTACCCTCCCCAGCTGAGGAATCACTCAAAGGGCATACCCCTCATCATCAAGAATCCTAGGGGCACCCCACTCTGGGGTCATTCCCCAATAGAGGAATCAGGTCCTAAGGGCATCCCCCTTACTTTCCAGTAGCAAAATTAGATCTAGGGGCATCCCCCATTAGATCTAGGGGCATCCCCCACTTCCCAGTAGCAGAATCAGATCTAAGGGCATCCACCCACTTCCCTGTAGCAGAATCAGATCCAGGGGCATCCCCCCTTCCCTCAACAGTGGAATCAGTCAATCTAGGGGCATCCCCTTATAGTCTAGCCTTCCTAGGGGCATTCTATGAGAGGCACCCCTCCAAGGGGCACTTCCTTTCGGAGTAATCGGGCCAAACCCGACATTTCCCTCACAGAGTTTTTAGCTTATCTCATCCACACATCTTTATTCTTAATTGAAGGGAAAAAATATATTTGTTTCCACAAAAGTCAATTAAGAATAAAGAGGTGTCTACGTAGACAATGACTAACTCGGTGTTTGACTGTTGTCTCTTTTCAGGTTATTCTAAATTCCCTAGCAGGAGAGTCATTTGCCTTAGGAAAGGGATACTCATATCTTCCCCAGAGAAGTCACCAGTCAGGAAAGTCGATCCACCTTAAGAAAGGGATACAGTAGCCAGGAGAGTCGTCCGCCTTAGGAAAGGGATACACCATTATCAGCCAGGAAAGTTGATCCACCTCAAGAAAGGGATATAGTAGCCAGGAGAGTCATCCACCTTAGGAAAGGGATACACCATTATCAGCCAGGAAAGTCATCCACCTCAGGAAAGGGATACATCAGTCAGGAAAGTCATCCACCTTGGGAAAAGGATATAGTAGCCAAGAGAGTCATCTACCTTAGGAAAGGGATACACCATTATCAGCTAGGAGAGCCATCCGCCTTAGGAAAGGGATACAACAGTCAAGGAAAGTCATCCGCCACAAGAAAGGGATATGCACGGTAGCAAAAGGAAAGTCATCCACTTCAGGAAAGGGATATATGTTCCCTAGTAGAGTTACGAGGGATACGCACGGTAGTAACAGGAAAGTCATCCACCTCAAGAAAGGGATATGCACGGTAGCAAAAGGAAAGTCATCTACCTCAGGAAAGGGATACACCTTCCCCAACAGAGTTACAAGGGATACGCATCAGCAAAGGAAAGAAGTTTGCCTTAAGAAAGGAACTCGTCCATGCCATCACCTCAGGTATAATTTCTAAACCCACGCTCACATAGTGAGATCATACAGATCCGTATCTTAGATGATCCCACGAGGGGCAGTCTGTGAGCACTGAATGTTAACGATCCTTCTCACGAAACTATGTTGAGAGCTATATAATGCAATGTCTTTCAAGTGTTGTGCATCAGAGGTGTTCCTACTACTATAGAGTTGAGTTTGGCCAAATTTTGGAGACCTAGTCTGCCCTTAGGGACCCGTACGGGTGCTGCCTGGTGGTACAGATCCACCAACGAACCCGTATGGACCATTCCTTCCATACGCCTAAGGGGGACCTATATAGGTCCCTTAGGACCCATACAGGTGGGGCCCCACCCATACAGGTCCTCTTGTTGCCTAAACAGGCTCTTTTTAAAGGGAACCCTTTCCTATTTTGGGAAAAGGCAGGTCATGAACGTGATTTATTGCGTTCAGACCTCCTTTCCCCTATAAATAGGGCCCTTCTCTTCATATTTTACAGAGACAGATATCATATGAGAATTATACTAAAACTCTAGCAATTTCCATAGGTATAGAAAAGGTATAGCGGTGGTATAGGAGGTATTAAATTGGAAGAAAACCCTTCCTTTGAGGTTTTGTCCACATTTTATTCATTCCTAGCTTCTTTTATTAGGATTTAGGGGGAGCTTCTGTCCACATAAATGCTCACCTAAATAGTCCTATTTCATTATCTACTTTGTCCGGGCTTTCTCAATAGTAAAGGGATCATCTCAAAGTGGATTCATGTCGCAAAGGTAACTTTCCTGAGTTTCAAAGAGACTCACATCTCAGTTATTTCCTTATTATTATTCTCTGTTCCTTCTATTATATTTGTTCCTTTCATTTCTTGTTTCGGATCTGGTCCTAACTTGTATGAGCCTTGTTAGCACCATATATCCCCAAAGATATCAAATTGGTGCATCCTACTCATAGGGAAGGAAATCGCTTTTTATTTTATTTTTCTGCCACCAATCTGTTAATATGTTAATCTGTAAACCAAACTAAACAATGTTTCTTCCTGGACCAGACAAGACCCGTACAAGTACACCATACCCATATCAGTCCTCCCTAGTAGCCATACGGGTCCCACCCATCTGTACGGATACCAGCCCCAGGCAGATTCTAGAACTCATTTTTAATTGGTTAAAAATCAATCCAACTCACCATTTGCCATGCGATCATTTTCACTAATAATCTGGTAAATTAACCCACAAAAGTTAAAATGTGTTTTCACCATAAAAATATGCTAAATGCTAATTTATGGTGTGCTATAAACTATGCTAACATCTGTGGATGCAGGGGAATTTATTTTCATTTTGTTTTATAACTTAGAACAAATGTATAGGTTCTCTTTGCAATTTCCCCCATTTCCCCCGGTTGTAATTTTTATTCACCCATTTATTGCTTCTTCTTTATTGTAATATGTAAATGCATGTAACGAGTGTGAAAGAGTGTAGAAATAGGATTTATGTGATAATTCCCTAAATGATGAAAACTAAAATGGTTTTATGTAGTGAATGTAATTTTGAATCAACTAAATGAGAAATAAGTGACTCATCCGATACCCGAATCTCTGATCCAATAGGTATAACTCTCCTGCCCAGAGGGAACCATACCAAAACTCTTTCCTAAGCAGTCAACTTGGGTGCCGACTCTATTAGTTGTATAGAGATTTGGATCTTGATTCTTTTATTCATTAAAATTGGCTTACTGTACAAACTTTAACTAAAAATGTTTTGTCACACCTAAATCCAACTAAACCCCCAATGGGCCCTGCCTCTCACACAGACACCAAGGGAGACCCACACGTCATCGACACCTCACATCTATATTCATCAATGTCTAGTCTTGATGATACTATGATCAGGGATATTTAGAAAAATCATAATTGTACATGAACCAGTTCTCACCTTACATAGTCCCACTATGCTCTTGCAATATGTTCTGTGATTTTGTTAAGGACTTTTGCAACACATCAATGAATATATTCTTAACCAGTCATAATATATTTTTGCAGTCATTGATATAACAAAAGAATGCCTTTATTAATATAACTTATTCGTAGAAAATAAAACTAAGATATATCACCCCAATTGCCTCTAGGGCATACATCATATATATCAATAACCAAGGTAGTTAGCTCAGCATCTGTACCCTCCACCTAACCCATAGGAATGTCCCTGACTAGCTCCACTCGAGGACCCTCAACCTGCTGCTCCCTCTCTTACTCTACTTTGGCAGCCTAGGTGACAACTGGCTCAACCTTAAAGTCATTAGCAAAGGAAGATGACTACGACAACTCGAGGGTGTGTCTACTCTCTATTATCCAAGCCAATTATGCCCGCAGCACCTCCACCTCGGATCTAGCTTAGGTCACCTCATCCGTGGCCCTCCCTGGCTCCTCCTCCAATGGTTGGATCCTAGCAACATTAGCTATAGCATGCTCTGACTTCTCCCCTAAGAATCTAGCACGCTCCTCAGATGCGCCCAAGTCATGAGTTGATCGGTCGTGCTCCATGGCTAGGAGATTCTATAAATAAGGCCAAACATTAATACAAAATGTATATATATGGTTCATCATTCATCATGCATAGT
This sequence comes from Euphorbia pulcherrima, assembly GCA_947683365.1. NCBI lineage: Eukaryota > Viridiplantae > Streptophyta > Magnoliopsida > Malpighiales > Euphorbiaceae > Euphorbia > Euphorbia pulcherrima. Next base: position 34,512,454 of record CANTUS010000015.1, on the reverse strand, counting down.
TTTTTTTAGTTTTATAGGAAGTAAAGCTTTCTGCAGCAAGGACATCATGTGACAACATAAGATCCCACATGGAGAAGAAGGCATGAGCCATCCTTTCCGCCTCAGTTATAGGCACTTGAAAATAGTAGTGAAATTAGGCTAAAGGCATTCAGTCAATCATTAGAACATCAATTTGAAGTCAGAAGACACTTATGGGAGGAGCACTGGCAAGAGTGAAGCAAATGGTATGGAACGACTCCTCAAGCCCACAGCTATCAATTTTCCCTGAATGATCGAGGAGTGGAAAAGAAGAATCCAAGTCAGTTTGGAGGACCCCCACCTGCATGAAGGAAGGACCCCCTCATAGTCTAAGCCCACTTCTCTAGCAGCTCGAGAGTAACAACAACAGCGGTAGTGGAAATGACCTTCTTCCTCTTAGCAGAGGAAGGCTACAAAAACTATAGTTAAGTTAGTTCCTCAATATGAAAAGCGTTAAAACATTGGAATTCACAAAAGATGGTGAAATAATTACCTACAAGGAAGAAGCAGCAAGCCTGGAAAGGCCCTTGGTCCTAAGGGCAATGAATGGTCCTCCTCTATCTTCCTCGACGCCATCCTCATTGTCGTCATCCTCATCATCATCGTCATCATCTTTATAGTGGAATCCACCACTACATCATCAAAGCAGATCCTCCAACACAGCTAGAGGAGAGAAGACTGGATGAAGTCTGGGTAGGACCCCTCGACCGAGTCCACCCGAGCACCCTCATCTCGAATGTATAAAGTCTGGTCTTCCTCAACCTTATAGGAACCGATGCTGGGATAGGGCTCTCAATAACTATGCTAGTCCGTCAACCTCAGACTTGCTCCCCAAATTCCCACTCTAGGGAAAGTGGTGCCTCCAACACGAACCGATAATCATCCACCGCCTGCTGCATCTCCTCGATGTCAACATGGATGACCATCCAAGTCTATAGATCTCAAGTAACCAGCAAGTGTGAGAAAGTAATGTAAGTTTCTTGAACTGTATGAATACAATTTACTACTAATGGATTTATTGAACTAGAAGTACAAGATTAGGAAACAAAATGCTTACCTAGTTGAAGTGCAACTGTTGAATGTACTCCCTATACTCAGAAGCAGTACCTAGCTTCTGCTGACATGCACTCATCCACCTCAAAATGATATGAGGGGTCTTGAGCTGCCCCGAGAGAGATGGGCAGGAATTGAATTGATCTTTGAATGCCCGAATATGTAAAAATAAGTCAAAGTATATAACCAAGTAGTTCGATAAAAGTGAAAATACAGGATAAGGTTAAAAGCTCACCAGAATGAGCGAGTGTCTAAGTTTGTCCTCCGACCCCAACATCGAGGCTATAGTATATCTGGGCAAGGATGGACCAACACTAGTTCTTGCCCGAGATGGCAACAAGATCCTCCATAGTAGAGAGAAAACCATAGTTTAGGTTTTCCAAATTGACCAGGAAGAAGAGGGTCGAATGGAGGGCTAGGATGAATGACCGGGCATAGAGGTCCATCGGGTCTGCAGCAATCGAGCTCGGCTAAGCCTTCAAGTAGGCGTTAAGATCCCTATGCTTGAGCTTATCCTTCATGCCATGATAAAGCCTAAGTAACCTCTTAACATAGTCCCTCACCTGAGGATGAGAATGGAGCCGATCAGTGTAGACATCAAAGTGGATGATGTCTCCTCTACAGCTCAACCACATGAGCACATGCATGTTCGACAGCATGATGTTACCTTTCTGATGGAAAGTGGAAGGTATGGGTTGTCTCCAACCATCACTCGACCAAAGCCATGACAGTAGTTATGGCCAATGTCTTCACCGCCACATGAATGGCCCCGACTATGTTTGTGAAGCCCATGGAGCCAATCACAGCTAGTAACTCCATGTCCCCAGTAACACATATCTCCTCATACGACTTCCGAAAAAAGCATAGAGATCCAATTATCTTATATGGAAACTGTAAAGGAAGAATACAAGCCAAAAGTTGAAAAAAGTGTAGAAATTAGTGAAAGAGGCATTTTGTCCCTGGCAGCAGTACCCGTATGGGTACCCAGGACCCGTACAGGTCCTCTAAGAGAACCCTTATGAAGAAAGGGACGGGGACCCTTATGGCTGCTAGCCATCCATACGGGGTTGAATACAAACAGTAGCATTGCGAGAAACTTCCCAAATAAGCACAAATCCTCCAAATCGCATCAAACCTTAGTCTAAACTATCCTAAAAGTTCCCTAGACTATAGTATCATGCAAAGAATCATTCAAAGTCTTTAAACAGCCTAGAATCCATGTCAAATTTGAGAAAATAAAAAATAGAAATACTCAAAATTTGAAAGATCGAGCCACTTACTTGGATTTTTGAATCATTAGTAGAAGAATGGGAGATAGTAGGCACCTCTGAAGTAGGAAAAGCCCTAAAAACTAATCCTCAGCCTGAAGGCAATACACGATGGAAGCCAGACATTCTTGGAATTTGGATTTCGACACTTTGGGCAAATTCTCACGTTTGAGGGAGACACAACCATTATTAGGAGTTTTCTTGTATATTTTGATCGAATTTGGAAGAAAATCACCAGAGAATTGAGAGAGAATGGATTTTGGATAATTACGGGAATGAGAAGAGTCTACCGGTTTTGAATCAAAATCACGACAGGAATTGTACAGGCCTCAGCAGGTGTATTGGCCCCAACTTTCACTTTTAACGCAGATATTTAGCCAAGAGGAGTGCCAACCAGCAACAGAATCACATCAAATCAAATTGGGACTAACCCAACATTCATAAAATTCATTTTTTTCAATTAAGTAGGGAAAAGTCTCCACCAACAGACCTTAATCCTTGATTGAAGTCGAAATAATTGTTGTTTACAACAAAACCAATCAAGAATTAAGGCGTGCCATTTTAAAAAATTCACTAACAGAACTACTTGTCATGTGCAGGATTACCAAGAAAGATAACACCCGTGATAGTGGAACCATTCTAGGGGCATCACCCTGAGAAGTATCCCCTAGCATTCAAATCATCTAAGGGACACTGCCAACAGTCAAATCATCCAAAGGGCACCACTCAACAACCAATTTAAGCAGGGGATATCTTCCCCATGTAGTTAAGCCACTCAAGGGGTATCCCCCCAGTAGTCAAGACACTCTAGTGGCACACCAGTTTGTGGTTGGCCCAATCCAACGATCCTAAACTCAACTTATATTTCATCAGGAACAATCCCAACTCACACATCTTAATCCTTTCTATAAAGTCAAACAAGAATTAAGATATATCATCTTAGGAAGTAACTAACTCAACATTTTTATTGTCCTTTTAACAGGTTACTCAATCACCAGGAGAGTCATCTGCCTTAAGAAAGATATACACAAGAAAATTGAAGGAGGTTCATTCGCCTTAGGAAAGGAACGCGTAGCAGGAAAGTCATCTACCTTAGGAAAGGGATACAATGGAGGGCAGCCCGCCTTAAGAAAGGGACATTAGGAAAGTCATCCACCTTAGAAAAGGGATACAAAGGAGAGAAGTCTGCCTCAAGAAAGGGACATCAGTAAAGCCATCCGCCTAAGGAAAGGGATACAAAGGAGACAGTCTGCCAGAAGAAAGTGACATCAGGAAAGTCATCCATCTTAGGAAAGAGATACAAAGGAGAGTTGTCTGCCTCAAGAAAGGGACATCAGGAGGGTTATCTACCTTAGGAAAGGGATACAAAGGAGAGTCGTCTACATCAAGAAAGGGACATCAGGAGGGTCATCCGCCTTAGGAAAGGGAGATAAAGGAGAGTTGTCCACCTCAAGGAATGGAGATGAGAAAAGTCATCTGCCTTAGGAAAAGGGGTACAAAGGAGGGTCATTTGCCTCAAGAAATGGAAACGAAGGAGAGATGTTTACCTCTGGAAAAGAACTCGCTAAATCACCATCTACCGAAATTCTATACCGATCCTTCAGGCATAATTTCTAAACCCTAGCTTATATCGTAAGATTATACAGATCTGAATTTGCAATAATCCCATAAGAGGCAGTCTGTGAGCACTGGATTTAGCAATCCTTCTCATAAAACGATGATAAGAGCTAGATAACACATTTCTCTATAGGTGTTATCCACAAGAAGTGTTCCCAATGCTGCCTAGCCAAGTTTTGATAAAACATAAAGACCTAGACAGCATTTAGTGACCCATACGAGTCATACCTATTGATAAGCAGGACCTGTACGGCTCTACCACAGCATTATGGGTCTTCAAAGTTGGTACGGGTCCAATCTAGGACCTGTATGGGTCCTCTCAACCTATACGAGTGCCAATTACAAGTAATCATCACTGATTGATTGTAATAATACCATATTTGGCCCAAACAGCAATAAGTGCTGTCAGGACTGGTTTTTTGTTATAAAAAGAGGCCTTTGCCTCACATTTCAAAGGAGAACAATTCCACCAAGCAACTATACTATAGGCAAAAAAATTCCAACAGTTTACTAAGGTTAGAAAGGGAATAGTTGTGGTATAAGAAGGATAAAATAGAGAGAAAGCCTTGAAAGAAAGGTTTTGTCCATATTTTATACCATCTTTGCTACATTTTATGATTGAAAGTAGTTCTAGATCGCCAAATATTATCCCCCTATCACCGAACAAACCTTATCCAATTTTGGATTTTTGGCGAGGCTTCCTATCGGCAGTGGGATCGCTTCAAAATGGATTCACTATATAGAGGTACGCACTTGAGTTTCAAAGAGACACACCTTCTATTTATTTTTCTGTCATTTTAATACCATTGTTGTGAAATTACTAACAAATTTTTTTGGGTCTGCTCCTGACTTATATGGGCTTTGTTGGCACCCGTATGGTCCCCTAGGGGTTGTACGGATGCGCCATACCTATATAGAGGTAAATCCTTTTGTTTTACTTCTTTTAACCTCTGTTTTAATCTAGAAACTTAAACCATTCTACCAGGGTCTGGTCTAGACCTGTATGTGTCCTCTTTATCACTAGTATGGTCCTCTTGGGGTCGTATAGGTCCTCTATAGCCATACGGGTCTGATAATCTCTGACAGAATGCTTGTTTCACATAAATATGTAAAATGAACCTAACATCACCATTTTCCATGCGATCACTTTAACTAAGAATCTGGTAAATCAACAAATGAAAAGTTAAAATGTGTTTTCATAATAAAATACATTGAAGACATGTTATTTCTTTTCGATCCTAAAAGCTGCCCGGGCACTATCGATCGCAAAACCACCACACTAACATAATCACATTTTCCTTTGTAAAATACCAACTTTTTATGGGTGTTGTAACTGTGCTAATCTTTGTGGATGCATGCAAATTTATTTTTGTTTTATAACTTAGAACAAATGTAATAGGTTCCCTCGCACTTCCCCCGATCCTCCGGTTGTAATAATTTTGTTCCCCTTTATTTAAATATATTTATAAACTATTGAAATGCATGAAACGTGTGGGAGAGAGTAGATAATAGACTTTCTATAATACATCCTCAAATAATGAAAAAAGATTGTTTTACTTTCGAATGTAATTTTGAATTAACTAAGTGAGAAATAAGTGGCTCATCTGATACCCGAATCTCTGATCCAAAACGTATGAGTCTTCCGCCCAAAGGGAATAATACCAACATTTTTCCAAGTAGGAACTTGGATGACGACTCTGTCTTTTATATCGAGATTTAGGTCTCGATTCTTTTACTCATAAAAGTGGATAAACTAAAATTTTTCTACTATCATCGCCATTTTTAAACTCGTTCCCCGATTGGACCCTGCCTCACGGCTTCTAGGAATTCATCGTCTGTTCACACCCTTGTTGGGCTCGATGGGTGTCCGGTCCCCTGCGCCCCCTAGTGGATTGGTCGGGTGTTTTTGCCCCTATTTATTATTGTTTTAGGCACTGATTTTTTTAATATCTTACATGATTTAGTGTTTTTGACCATATATATATATATATATATATATATATATATATATATGTTTTCGCATATGTTAGGACACCGTGAACCCCAACTGCACCATTATGCCATTAGTTCATTTTCATTAAAAAAATTGTTGAATCAATATATTTTTATCACAATTTTTGTGTTGAAATAAATAATCTTAATTCAAGAAAGGCAAAAAAATGAATTGGAGTTAATGAAATCAAGTTGGAAAGGCAAGAGATAAATTGGAGTTAATGGAATCAAGTTTGAAAGGAAAGAAACAAATTTGAATAAATGAGATTATGCTAAGAAGGAAAACAATATTTAGAATTATTGGGAAAGAATCATCATCACTTCCCATACAAATAAAACATGAACTATATGAGACAATTAGGAAAATAGAATTAATTCATAATTAAATTGTATTTATTTTATTGCCTTGTAGGTAGATCTTGTTTGCACTATTTTGATATGTCATTTGTATTTATCCAAAAATAAAATAAATTCTTCTATTAAATAAAAAGTGAGTTCTATTCAAAGTGTGAGTGAGAGAAATTGTTATGAATTAAGAGTGTTATTTGTTCTATAAATATTTCCTAATTCCTCTGCATTTCTCCAACAAAGTGGTACTAGAGCTAGTTTTGATCCTGATCCTCTTCCCGAGATAGAAATTTCAAAGTCCAGTTTAAGAAGTTCCAGGCGTTGCAATAGTCCAGAAGTGTGGCAAGAAGTTTGTCCAAAGCGTTGCAAATTTTTTTATAAGTGTTGCCTTAACTCAAAAGTGTTACAAAAGGCATAAAAAAGTGTTGCAGTAGGCTCTGTATGCCTAGAAACCAATTTTTTCTTAAAAAATCCTCCTTAAAATGAACATCAACGGCGTTTCCTTCAACTTCCCTCGACTTACCAAAACCAATTATAAAAATTGGAACATTAAAATGAAAGCGATACTTGGAGCTCAAGATGTTTAGGACATAGTCGAAAAAGGTTACGTAGCCCCAGCTAAAAATGTACAATTGTCACAAGCAGAAAAAGACAGTTTGCATAAAAGTTACAGGAATGACCAGAAGGCGCTTAGTCTAATCCATTAAGGGTTGGATGATGTAATGTTTGAGAAGGTGGTAGAAGTAACCTCCTCCAAGTAAGCTTGGGATATACTGCGAGTTTCTCTTCAAGGAGAGGAGAAAGTACAGAAAGTTCGACTGCAAATGTTAAGAGGAGAGTTCAAGATGATGAAAATGAAGAAATAGAAGTTGTTGTCAATTGTTCCTCACGAGTGAAATCTATCGTCAATCAAATGCGACAGTATGGAGAAAAACTCGATGAATCGAGAATTATAGAAAAAATTCTATGGTCGCTACTACCAAACTTCGATTACATAGTAGTGGCCATAGAAGAGTCACAAGACACAAGTGGAACGACTATTGATTAACTTGTTGGCTCGTTGCAAGCACTTGAGGAAAGGCTGAATAGACAAAAAGAGGAGTCTATTGAACAAGTCTTGGCAGCAAAGGCTTTGTTCAAAGGAGAAAGTAGTCGAGATCCTAGTCATTATAGACGAGGATGTGGTAGAGGTCGTGGAGGAAATAGTAGAGGAAGAGGACATGGTAGAAATCAACAATTTGGAAGAAATGATGAAAGTAATCAGTCCACAAGAGGCAGAGGTCGTGGACGTGGATGAAGAAGAGGAAGAGGAAATTGGAGGCAAAATGATGGACGTGACAAGTCCAATATCCAATGCTATAATTGCTCTAGATTTGGCCACTATACAGCAGAATGTCGGAGCCTATCGAACCAAGAAGAGGAGACAGCCAGCAACATCCAAGACGAGGAGGTAACCGACATAGTTTTACTAACCCGTGAAGGTGACCACAGTCAAGAAAATAACATTTGGTATCTTGACAATGGAGCGAGCAATCATATATGTGGTGATGAGAAGATGTTCATAGAACTGAACAAATCGTTCAGTGGAAATGTCATCTTTGAAGATTTGTTAAAATTCCTATTCGAGGAAAAGGAACCATTCTGATTCGTTTGAAGAATGGAGAGCACCAATTTATCAGTAATGTGTATTATGTTCCAAATATAAAAAGTAACATTTTAAGTTTGGGATAGCGACTGGAGAAAAACTACTAAGTTCACATGATTAACCAAAAGTTGGTGTTGTTAAACGAAAAGAAGGAGATGCTTGCAAGTGTGCCTATGTCGAACAACCATATGTTCACTCTCAACATCAAGACGGACGTTGCGGAGTGTTTGAAAGCTTGCATGAAGGATTCTCATTGGCTTTGGCATTTGAGATTCGAGCATCTCAATTTTGGAGGTTTGAAATTGCTAAGCCAAAATAAGATGGTGCATGGTCTTCCCCTGATTGATAAACCCCATCTGCTTTATGAAGGATGTCTTGTTGGAAAATGATCCAGAACCAGTTTTCCAAAAGAGTCCATGTCGAGAACAAAGGTGCCCATTGAACCTATCCATACCGATGTTTGCGGACCAATGACACCAACATCATTGGGAGGTAACAAATATTTCTTGCTATTCATTGATGATTATAGTATGAAGACATGGGTTTAATTTTTGAAGGAGAAGTCAGAAGTTTTTAGAATTTTTAAGAAGTTTAAGGCGTTAGTGGAGAAATAAAGCAACTATTACATCAAAGCCATAAGATCCGATAGAGGGGGAGAATTCATACCAAATGAATTCAGAAGATTCTATGAGCATCATGGAATCTGTCATTTCCTGTTAGTCTAGAGATCGCTATAACAAAATGGTGTTGTTGAAAGAAAGAATAGAACGACTATGAATATGGTGAGAAGCATGATAAAGAGCAAGAATATGCCCAAGGAGTTATGGGCAGAAGCGTTTGATTGTGCGGTCTACATCTTGAACCGGTCCTCGAAAACAACCATCTTAGATATGACACCCCAAGAAGCATGGAGTGGGAGAAAGCCCAATATCTCTCATTTACATGTTTTTGGGAGTGTTGCACATGTTCATGTTACTAATGAAGAAAGGAGAAAGTTGGACGAGATAAGTAAAGAGTACTTGTTCGTGGGATACTCAGAATTTTCAAAAGATTACAAGATGTTCGATCCTAACCCGAGAAAGACGATCATCAGTAGGGACATGACTATTGATGAGGAAGTAGTTTGGGAATGGAACAATGATAAGAAGAACTATAGTTTTTATCCTTTTTCTATGGATGAAAGCAATGATAGTGATGCGGAGGAACCAGTCACTATGTCAACATCAAGCAGTCCTATTTTGAATGCATCTCCTAGACATGAAGATGATGAAAGTGAAAGTCCTAGACAAAGGCCAAGAAAATTTCAGCAAATTGAAGATCTTTATGATGTCACTAGAGAGCTCAGTGAAGAATTAACTCTCTATTGCCATCTTATTGATAGTGAGCCCATTGAAGCTGAAGAGGCTATAAAAGATGAAAATTGGAGAAAATCCATGGAAGAGGAGATCAATGCAATTGAGAAGAATGAGACATGGAAGTTGACCAAACTCCACTTAACAAAAAGTGCATTGGAGTCAAATGGGTGTTCAAGGCAAACAAGGATAAAGCAAGGCTCGTTGTAAAGGGCTATAGTCAAAAATCCAGTACCGACTATGATAAAGTGTTTGCACCAGTCACAAGAATGGAGATCATTAGACTGGTGATCTCAGATGCTGCACAAAATGGATGGAAGATCCACTAAATGGATGTCAAGTCAGCATTTTTAAATGGCTATTTGGAGGAAGAGATCTATATTCAACAACCGCCTGGTTATGTTGTCAAAGGACATGAAGTGTTAAAGCTAAAGAAGGCATTATACAGACTCAAGCAAGGACCGAGAGTTTGGATTAGTCATATCGACAAATCGAGAATTAAGGTTAAGGGGGAGTGTTGAAATCATTAATCGTAATTCAAGAAAGGAAAAAAAAATGGATTGGAGTTGATGAAATCAAGTTGAATTGGACTTAATGGAATCAAGTTTGAAAGGAAAGAAATAAATATGAATAAATGAGATCATGCTAAGAAGGAAAACAATATTTAGAATTATTGGGAAAGAATCATCATCACTTCCCATACAAATAAAACATGTACTATATGAGGCAATTAGGAAAATAGAATTAATTCAGAAATAAATTGTATTTATTTTATTGCCTTGTAGGTAGATCTTGTATGCACTATAAATAGGGCTTTGATTTGTCATTTGTATTCATCCAAAAATAAAATAAATTCTTCTATCAAATAAAAAGTGAGTTCTATTCAAAGTGTGAGTGAGAGAAATTGTTATGAATTAAGAGTGTTATTTGTTCTATAAATATTTTATAATTCCTCTACATTTCTTCAACAAAGTGGTACTAGAGCTAGTTTTGATTCTGATCCTCTTCCCGAGAAAGAAATTTCAAAGTCCAGTTTAAGAAGTTGCAGGCGTTGTGGATGGATGGTTTTATATTTCGCATTTATCTTTTTACGTCGTGGATGGTTATATATAACCTTTAAGAAGTTCTATGCATTTTATCGTTTTATATTTCGCATTTATCTTTTTGCGTCGTGGATGGTTTACTTTCTCGTATTGTGGATGGTTTACTTATTGTGTTTGATCGTGGAAGGTGATAAAATAGCTATAATGACCAAGTTGACTAAATATGGCTTTAAAGGTTACCAAATAGGTCAACTAAATTTTGGGTTCTCACTTTGAATTTAGGCGAAGATAAGTAGCCAAGTCATCCATAATCGAATCTCTGTATCGTAGTTTAGGTTCGCCACTTACTTATGAGGCTATACTAGGACTTTAATTCGTGGAAGAACTTATCCATGTGGCAACACTATACATACAGACTAGTAATGTCGATCCGTTTGTCTTTAAAGACAATGTTTTCTATGATATGCACAGTTTATGATTTTCTTATTAAAACCCTTGGTTTGGTTCAACGAGTAAACAAAACTTTTCCGCTCTTATTAAAACCATTTGGAGACTACGAAGTTCTTGTAAAATGGAACTTTTCTAAACGTTCGTTTCATACTCGAACAAGTTTTTCCTAAATAAAATTTAGGAATTTTCTGTCGATAACAATTGGATCCAACATATCATAGCCTTTAGACCATAGAGTTTTTGAAGTGTAGTCAATGCGCCTCTGCATCCATGAAGGATCATCCCTCTTTACCCAAGAGCACCCATTACCCAGGGAAATGTCGTTCGTTCAAAAATGTACATATCATTACAATGGTTGTACAAGTATCCTTAGACTTGAGATGCTAGTCACATGACTTAATTGTTGTTATACTTTAGTTCATACTTTCATAGTTCTCTTCATAAATGTCACAAAAGCGATTGCGTGTATAGTAACGCTTGTTTGTTGGTAAGCTGAATAGTCAAGAATGGTCAAATAATACAGGGAGAAGTATACTTGGCCACTCATAGAAGTGACAGACTCTTAAACCTCTGAACATAGTGTGTCTTAATGAAGAAGGTCCCCAATTAGGACATCGCATGTTGAGCAATGTACTTTGGTAACAATGTAGCAAGAGAAGCTAACTGGGATAGGCATGGCCCACACCAAGCCGTTTAAGAGTTAAAACTTTATGTGTGCACTGAACTAGATGATAATGATTAGATGGAAAAAGTGTATTCTATAGGCAATTGCTGTAAAACATGATTTCGTCTAAAGAAATAATGTTTCAGATACTGAGGGGATCATGAATTCTTGCTACTAGACTCCAATTATAAGTTTAATTGAAAATTGATCGGGCCTAAATTGATCCGAAATTTAGGCGAACTGAGCAAATGACATCGCGAGGACTACTGGGCCAATAAGTTGGTGGAATAGATGTTATCTTCATGGTCTATATGGTAAGTTGGTGGCCGTGATTTGTTGATTAAATTAATAAATGACATATCTCGTATGGTGTCACACTAACCCCTTAGTTTCTCATGTCAATATACATGTCATGTTTAGTTGTCTCCAGATAAGCTTTATCTTTCCTACTACGATTCAAACCCCAATTTGGAGTATAAAACATTTTACAGTCTTGGCCGAAAAATAAAAGAGAATATTAATGTTGTTTTCGGAGTTCCAACTTTCATGCCTTGTTTCTTTTGCCAACTGGCCTCAATTCTTTTAATCCATTTTCAAACTTTGAATTTTGCTTAATTACGATTTATTTTTGTACCTTTAAATAATACACATTGAACTGATCAATTCACTGGGCATCATCAAAAATTTCAAATTCTCTAAAAAGAATACGTTTAATATATACTTAGCCCCTTCAACTTGACAACTTTTATCACTTGACACCTCCAGCTTTCACAAGTCTCTATCAGCCCCCTAAACTTGGCAAAAGTGTTCACTGCAGCCCTCTCAGTGTCACATGTCACCTTTTAATGGATTGAGGAAAATAACAAATTTGACATCTTTGAGAATTCAAACCAATCACAAGGTGACAAATGACACTGAAGGGCTGAAGTGAATATTTTTGCCAAGTTTAAGGGACTGGTAGAAACTTATGAAAGTTGGAGGCGCCAAATTAAATGGGCTAAGTATATATTAAGCCAAAAAAAATATTGAAAACATACGAGACATTTCATGAATAAAAATATTGAAAAAACTATTATTAAGGATGAATGAAGCTGAATTTGTTTGAAGGATATAATTTTGCTCATACCATTATTTTCCATGGAAAACATTATACGAAGTTTTTTCTCAAATTGTTTAACTATAAAAGATTTATACTAACCTAGAAGGTGTAGCTTGCAAGTTGGCAACGTAGGCTGAGTTTGTTGAAGGAGATTAATGTTTGATTTTCACTAAATACACTTTTAAGGAGGGATGAGCATCCTTAATTGTGATCGAGTCCCAAACAAGATTACCTTAATAAAGATATATGTTTATAAAAAAGACTTGTTAAAAATTAGGGCAAACTTTAAAAAAAGTACTGTATGGTTTCACTCATTTACAAAACTGGATTTGAGGAATTTTTTTTGCAACATGAGGTTTGTGATTTTAAAATTTTGCAAAATGAGGCCTATAATTTTAGAATCGTGGTGTTACATTGAATATTTTAAACAATTCAACATTCTAATAATTTAACCTTATTATTTAAAAATTATACGTCATGATTTGAGTAATTTTTGGGGAGATTTTTATTTTTAATGATTTTTTAAATTTTGTTATCATATTTTATTAGTTAAAAAAATATTTGCACTATTCAAAATTTTTCAAAATTTTTCACTGATGTGTATTGTATTTTTAATAAACGTCCCGCAAAATTTCAGATTAAAACGAACGAGATTACTCATTTTCGTGACATAATTTAATATTAAGGATCCCTTATTTGCAAATTTTTTTAAACCACAGACCCGTTTTGCAAAAAAAAGTTCCTCAAACCCTATTTTGCAAATGAGTGAAACCACAAGCTACTTTTTTTTTTAAGTTTACCCTAAAGATTAACCTTAACTAACACTTTATTAGTTAAAAACTAACCTTAACTAACACTTTATCTCTTTTTCGGAAAATAATTTCCCTTCTTCAGAATTTGAAGTTGTTTTCCCTTATGCCGAATGTCTTAGCCTATTTGTTTAGATTGAAGCTGTGACCACTAAAGACTTTAGGTTGGAGTCAAATAAGGGGTAGGCTATAAATTTTTCTTATTGTTTATGTAAGTGGTGTGCAACAATTTAATTTTTTTTAGTTTCCTTCATTCCATCAATAAAAAAATTTTATGATAAGTGTAGGATTTTGGACCTGGTCTGCCCGTATCAGTATAGGTATGGTCTAACCAGTTTAACCGTATGAGTATAGGTAATGAATTTGAACATTGGGGTAATGGATATTTAATATTATACCAAATGTAGTATCAGTTTACATATGAATAGAAAATTGATTTACTCAAATGTAATTTCAATTTACATTTGAAAAAGAATTAACTCATTGCTTTAGACATTTGTCAATTGCATGAATTGATTTATATGTTACGCATGAATTTAATGGTAGGTTACTCTTCATGCATATATATGTGTGTGTTATGAAGAGAAATAATATCACAAAAAATATTGAAATAAGTTTCATTTCTATTTGATTCCATTGCTCATTGAATTCATTTTACAAGCAAGTTTGTAATTTGTTTCCTCAAGTTCTCTCCATTTTGGCTTAATTATCTCGAGTTGCTTTAGTTCGTGGATAGTGCAATTTCCTCCCTAACAGTGTAGGGAAAAGCCGATCAGTAATACATAGTCAACGGTTCATATTCTTTCGCTGTGTTTATCAACGTGGGTTCTGCACTACAGGAGGTAAACCGAAATCCTGACTATTTGGATATAATAACCATATTATTTCCTTCATTGGTATCAGAGCCAATGTACTGCGTGTTCTACTGGATTTGTTCCGGGGTTGGCTAGAACTGATATTATTAATATGTTAATAATATTATATATATATATATATATATATTTATAAATGAAAATAATAATATATATGTTTTGATCAAAATTGTTTTGATCATAAATAACACGTATAAGTATGTTAAATAAAATAAATTTTATTCTCGCAAAAAAAGATCAAATGGACCAGAATATTACTCTTCATCATGTTGGAGATATGATCATGAGTGTTGAGACATTCACTAACATAATTTTTCCAAAATTTGATTATTAACATGATAGTATGAATAAACTAATATTTTTTTGGACCTTTCAAATATTGTAGGATCCCTTGCAAAAGTATGCAACCTAATAAATCTTATAATTTATGAAAGATCAGAAACTGGGGGACACTCATATTTGAAAGTTTATTTATTTATACTCGTTTTAATTGAGATTGATTGTGTTAAACAATAATATTTATTGATTATTTGTTCAGACCAAATTTTTGGAACAATAAAAAAGATATTATGGTTATGAAGATATAACATTAGAATAAGTTTCTATATTTAATAAATAAATATTTGAGGATATTTATTAATTATGCAATTTATTATATGTCTATAATATAATTCAAGTACTTAAAATGGAAGTACTAATGTTTATATATATATATATATATATATATATATATATATATATATATATATATATATATATATATATATATATTCTTGTAAATAAATTATAAGAATATGGTTATTCAATATGTATATATAAAATATTAGCAAACTTGTTCATTGGACCAAGAGGGTAATTAGAACCTATAAGGTTTCTTTTTAGAATTAAACTCTAATGAAATTTTTTGCTATTAATTTATTGGTTGTAAGTAGAATTTTTCGTGTATTGTTTTGAACTTCTAATAAGTCGTGCTTGTGAATATTGTAGATAAAGTTTGTAAAATGGCATCCATGTCCAAATCGATTGTGGTCGAGTTGAACAAAGGTCTTAAGTTGGATGGGGACAACTACGAGATCTAGAGCAAGAAAAACCAATATGTCCTGGTGGAACAAGAAGTTGTGGACTCCTTAGACACGTTTATGATTGAACCTAAGGAGGGTACAACAACTCAACATAGATGGCTTGGAAAAATAAAAATACAACTGCTTGCATGTATCCATTGAGTGCAATGGATGATGACATCGCTAACCAATTTCGTAAGTATGAGATCACAAAGGACCTATGGGCTGCTTAAAAAGCTGAGTTTGGAGGTGTGTCTCTAACTAGGCTTCGATCTCTGACAATCAAATTTGATACTTACAAAAAATGGCCTAACCATACCATGAAAAGGCATTTAAGAGAAATGTCTAATATGATCAGTGAGTTAAGTGATGCAGGTCATAAGTTGACGAAGAGCAGAAGGTTCAAGCTGTTATTCACTCTTTGCTGAGCAGTTGGGAGCATATAAAGATGCACCTAACACATAATGAAGGTATTGTGACCTTCAATGATGTTGTTTGCCACCTTGAGTTAGAGGAGGATCGCTTGCCATCGATTAAGGTCAATTCTAAGGCCCATTATGCATCTGCTGAAAATAACTCTGTTAACCAAGGAAAGAAACGTAAACGTTTCTACGGCAAAGACAAGGGGAAAATAAATGAATATGAAAAAGCTAATCAGAAGGGGAAAATTAAAGGCAAGAATAGGAAAAAGAACATTTTACGTGTTAAATGCTTCAAGTGCCAAGAAAAGGGCCATTATGCCAAAGACTGCAACTCTAAGGCTAAGGTACATTTTATTAACTCAAGTGTGAATAAATTATATGTATCAAGTACTGTTCATCTAATTGAGTATGATTCTTCGTGGATTATTGATTCAGGTGCAATGGACCATGTGCCAAGGGACCGAGGTTCCTTCATAGAATTCCGAAGAATCCTGCACGGATCAAAGTTGATCTACGTAGGAAATAACTTGAGAATTGAAGTCCAAGGGATCGACACTTGTAGCTTAATTCTGAAAGGTGGCCGAACCCTTCTCCTGCATGATGTCCTATTTGCTCCCGAGCTTATTTCTGTTACTACTTTATTAAACTTAGGCTTTAATTTATTCATGAATAATAACAGTTTGAGTTTGTGTTTGGCTGAAACATTTTATGATTTAGGACATGTAATAAATGGTTTGTTTGTTTTGGATATTGGGCCAAGTATTAATTATAATAATGCTTTTTCCTACAATCCACCTATAATTCTATAAGTGATAGAAATAGTGATATTGTATTATGGCATGCTAGATTAAGCCATATTGGTCAAGAATGAATGAGTCGATTAGCCAAAGAAGGTTTGTTGGGAACTTTGACTAAGTTCAAATTATCTCCATGTGAATCATGTCTAAAAGGAAAAATGTGAAGAAAACCATTTGGAAAGTCGGCTAGAGCTAATTTTCCTTTACAATTAATCCATTTAGATATATGTGGTCCGATGAATGTAAGGGCAAGGAATGGAGCTTATTATTTCATCACTTTTATCGATGACTATACTAGATATGGTCATGTTTATTTGATGTCTCACAAGTCTGAAGCTTTGAGTTGATTTAAAAAATTTATAAATCTTGTTGAGAATCAATTAAGTTTAAAGATTAAAGCTTTGAGAACTGACCGTAGTCGGGAATATCTTTCAGATGATTTCAAAGTTTTATGTGATGAAAAAGGAATAATGCATCAATTGTCAATTTCATATACTACTTACAAAACGGTGTTGCTGAGAGGAGAAATAGAACTCTTCTCGATATGGTAAGATCAATGATGGCTACAGCAAATTTATCTATTTTCTATTGGGGAGACGCGCTACTCATAGCCACATATTGTTGGATATAATGTATGCCCTTAAGGCAATTAGGGCGATATATCTTAATTATGTAACAGTACGAATAATTTATTTAATCAATAAAGGCATTTGTTCTTCTGTTTATATCAATGTGTTTTATACATATATATTATAGCTGGTTAAAATATATTCATTGATGTAAGTATACAAAAGTCCTTGACATATCATAGCATGAAGTCAGAGAAATTATAGTTGGACTATATTTGGCGGAACACGCTTTATGTGCAATTATGATTATGTCTAAACTATCCCTAGTCACAGTGTCATCAAGAAAGGATATTGATGAAACGGAAAGACTAGCATGTGGTCAACTTTCTTAGAAAGGGTCCAAGCAGTTAATCTCCTAAAGACAGAAGGTGGTGCCTTAAGCTTGACACATGGATATATCTGGGAGATATATTGGAGACCGCAGCAAGATAAACACTTGGTATAAATATCAATGTGTTAGTGTTTATCTTCATGCAATAAGCTTTGCGAATGTCCTCATACTTGAGATGCTAGTTGCCTTGTGTGGTACTATTGCTATACTTTGGGTCATTACTATGCACTCAATAATTTAGGGTGCTACGGGTGATTACGGGTATAGTGATGACAGCACGTTGGTAGGCTGAGTAGTCAGAAAGAATCCATCGCTCCGGATATATTAAGGAGTTGTACCTGACCACTTGTTGAAGTGATGATTGCCATAAACCTCTGATCAGAGTATGTGTTTGATAGAAATTGTTTCTAGTCAAACACACTATGGTAAAAGGCAATATACTTCGGTAACAAGTAAATAACTGGGATAGCTTGGAGCAACCTTGCTATTAGTGGGTTAACACTTTAACCGAACCCAATAAACCAGATGGTAATAATATTAAAGAATGGAAGGAATTTATCGCACTGGATAACTATTGCATTAACCGGGATTAAGTCATAAGCATAAATGACGTTCCAAGTAATGGGGGATGGTAGACCCTTGCTAGAGGCGTACTACAGTCGTTTAAGGTAATCGAGTTCTATTCACGGTCTAGAGCATCGAGCCAATGGTTCCATTAGAACAAGGGTTGGTTAAGCCTTAACAGCTCAATACTTCGGGATCCTATAAGATCACACACATTGGACCTTCATCGGACTAAGTAAAGAACTAATAGATTTATTCTATTACAAAAATATAATATGAATAATAATTGGATTATTATTTGATTGGTTAAAATTGATTAGATCAATTTTGGATAGACCAAAGAATTTATTTTGACCGGTAACTAATTAATTAGAGTCATAAATAAATTATAATTGATTAGATCAATTTTGGTTGGACCAAAATTATTTATTTTGACTGGTAACTAATTTATTAGAGTCAAAAATAAATATTTATTTGAAAGGATTTAAAAGGGATTTTGCATTGGCAAGTTAAAACCGAAAAGTATGAAATATTTTGTACAAAGTTCGATTGCGTGAAATACACCGAAAGATGCTGCAGCTGCACAAAGGCAGCCCATGAAAAGGGTGGCCATAACATTGCATGTGTTATGTGTGTGTGTGTGTGTGTGTATATATATATATATATATATATATATATTAATGGGTAATGGGATGGGAGTAATTTCTCCCATCCCACATCGGTGAAAGGGGGAGCATTTTTGCTCCCCTAAGCTTATATATAGGCTTTTCCCTTTTCTTTCAAATTGTACTAAGCTTAAAGCATAAATTCTAAGCGAGATAATTAATCTTTCGGGTACTTGAGCAAGTTATTTTTGTGGAGCCTAAATTTATTCGGGCACCGCTAGTTTATATTTTTGGGTGAGGCTTCTAGAGTGGTCTAGCAACTATTCGAGGCTTCTTAGTTTTTCCTCCTAGGGAGGTTTTGGTTGGTGGGGTTCGTGTGGATACTGATAGAGGCTATCCTACGATTGGAGGCTTATGCAAGAAGGTCCTGCAAAAGCACGCTTCAACTGGTAAGTTCTTTTTCTTTCTCTTTTAATTATTAAGTCTTTTTTTAAGTGTTTTTAGACTTAATAATTATGCTTAGGTTATTTTTGTATGCTTAGTTTATTTTATGCTTAGGTTATAACTTCGAATCATAACATGCTTAGTTTAAAATAAATATGCTAGGATATAATTTGGAATTATGGTATGCCTAGTCCTTTAGCATGCTAACCTAGGTAGAGAATTATTTAGTGAAGGCTTTATTTAATTTATATGCAACTAATAGGAGTTCCTGGGACAGGGACAAAATTTTGAATTTCCGTCATGCCTCTTATGCATGTTTGAATTGACTGTTAGTTCCCAACAGTGGTATCAGAGCCTGCCTATTTAGTGCATAATTAAGTTAGAAGCAAACTAAATATTATTTTCTAAATGAAATGATTTGTTTATTTAATTGTTTGGAACAATATATATAAACTTCTGCCTTTCATTTCAAGGTTAGAAATTGGTTATGAATAATTTTGAATAAGTCTGCTCAACTTACTCAAATTATACAAGTGTCAATAATTTATTTAAATTACGTGGGTTATAGATGCTCCTAATTTACATGAATTGGAAGAACAAAATTTATTAGTTCAAGAGAATCCATTGGTCTTCAAGTTTGTGTCCGTATTTGTTCTGGCTAAGAATTGGACTTGGTGTCTACTCCTCATAGGGCACCTCTCCTACCTGGGAACCTATGTCGGTGCAATTTGAATTGACCAATCGGGGGATTAATATGAACTAATTTATTTCTAGTATATAAGATGGTGCTTATATATGTTTCTATAATAAAGTAAAAAAATTAAAATTATTGAATAAAAGCTTAAAAGAAATGCAATATCAATATAACAAATAAAAGTGTTAATTATTTTGCATATAATCTAGGTTGATGGAATAATTATAATAAAGAGTTGAACCTACCTAAGGTTAGACCTTATAAATTAATTCTAAAATTCCCTGAATTAATACAAGTCATTATAATTTTGTCCATCTGATAAAATTCTAGATTGGGTGAGATGTTTAACACCAATAAAATCCCAAAGTAAATATATTAAGGCAAGTTATAGTCTTCCTTACTCAAATTTATAATATGGTCTTTTTGGACTATCAAAGTGCTACGCAAAGCGTTCCTTCTAGTCCACATTAATTAGTTGTAAAGTTTGAGATAGGGTATGCCTTAACAGAGCTGGGGTACTCCACCATAAAATTGGGGGCTAGGCCCAGATCTGAGACATATTCAAGGAGATGCTAATATAAGAGCACACGTCCCTTGGGATTAGGGAACTTGAATGAATTAGCAATTGCATGCGATGCAAATGGAATGGGATTCTAACTATGACTTACTATTATGACTTGACTCATAAAATTGGGGGTTGTAATAGACTAGTTATAGATGCTACCTACTAGGAAATTTAGCTGGGCTAAAATTCATGATTTCAATAGAATGGGCTATTGTAAATTTCGAAGAAAATAGTAGGAAAATGTATTTAATTAAAAGTCCTCATATTAAATACATGTACTTAAACTAATATATAAACACTTTTCTTTTCTTATGTCTTAGGTTGAAAATGGCTTCCAATTTTAATCTCCATATGTTACTTGACACCAAGTTGATTGGCTCAAACTTTTCTGATTGGTTCCGAGTAGTGAGAATAGTTCTCAAATCTGAGGGAATTGCCTATGTCCTAAGTGAAATTTTCCCTATAGAACCCGATGTTGAGGATCATG
Organism: Euphorbia pulcherrima; assembly: GCA_947683365.1. Taxonomy (NCBI): domain Eukaryota; kingdom Viridiplantae; phylum Streptophyta; class Magnoliopsida; order Malpighiales; family Euphorbiaceae; genus Euphorbia; species Euphorbia pulcherrima. Next base: position 34,491,625 of record CANTUS010000015.1, on the reverse strand, counting down.
TGGAACATGATGCCTGGTTGAAGCACAGGAAAGATCGTGAGACTGCCATGTGTATTATATTGGGGTCCATGAATCCTGAGCTTTAGAAACAACATGAGAACATGCCCTTGGAGGATATGGTTCTCCATCTTGAAGAACTCTTTTTAGAGAGGGAGACGACAGAGAGGTATGAGACCTCCAAGCTCCTTTTCGGGACCAAGATGTAGGCTAGCACCTCTACATCTCAGCATGTACTGAAACTCTTAGGATACCTTGAGAAGCTGAATTGATTGGGATTCAAGATGAATCATGACTTAAGCATTGACCTTGTGTTGATGTCCTTGACAGATAGTTACTCAGGCTTCGGGACTAACTATTACATGAACAAGATTAATTCAACTATCCCTGAACTAATTAACATGCTAAAAAAAGTAGAACCTCAGATCAAGAAAGATCAGAAACCTCTACTGTTGGTTGAAAAAGGCAAGGCTTCTAAGAAGAAAAAGCAGGCACTGGGTGCTAAGAAAAGAATCAGTAAGAAGAAGAATGAAAAGAAGGCATCTAAGTATGTCTGCTTCCAATGTGGGTAACCGGGACATTGGAAGAGGGATTGCAAAGCTCTTGCTTCTGAGAATTTGAAGAACAAGCCTATAGAGGCATCTACTTCAGGTATATTTGTAATTGAAAACTTTGCTACTTTTCCGCAAGAATCCACTTGGGAATTAGATACTGGTTATGGTTCTCATATCTGTACTTCTGTGTAGAGACTAAGGAACTTTAGAAAACTTGCAAAAGGGGAGATGGACCTACACGTGGGAAATGGAGCCAGAGTTGCTGCATTAGCCGTAGGGAGCTTTAGTCTTGTTTTGCCAAGCGGACTTGTTTTAGTTTTGAATAATTGTTATTACATTCCAAGTGTTACTAAGAATATTGTATCTATTGCGTGTTTAGCAGCAGAGGGATTTGAAATTTTATTTTCGAATAATAATTCTCAGATTCGTTTGAATAATATTCTTTATGGTTATGGAATGTTGAAAGATGGCATTTATATTCTTGATACTAAAACAGAAGTTTTCAATATAAACAATGTGAAGAAAGTTAAATTAGATAATGAGAATTCCTTCTACTTATGGCATTGCTGTTTAGGTCACATAAACAAAGATCGCTTAACCAAGTTGCATAAGCGTGGAGACTTGGGGCCAATAGACTTGGAGTCTTATGGTGATTGTGAACCTTGTTTAAAAGGAAAAATTACAAAGTTACCCTTTAAAGGAAAGGGTAAACGAGCCACGAGTACATTGGAACTTATACGCACTGATGTGTGTGGTCCAATGAGTGTTAAGGCACAAGGAGGATACTCCTACTTCATAACCTTTATTGATGATTACTCACGATACGGTTATTTGTACTTGATGAAGCACAAATCTGAAAGTTTTGAAAAATTCAAACTATTTAGAGCTGAAGTAGAGAAACAGCTTGAGAAAAGTATTAAAACACTTCGATCGGATCGAGGTGGAGAATACTTAAGTCAGGAGTTTCAGGATTATCTAAAGGAAAATGGGATAGTTCCCCAGTGGACCCCTCCTTATACACCCCAACACAATAGAGTGTCAGAAAGGAGGAATCAAACTTTATTAGATATGGTCAGGTCCATGATGAGCCATGTAGTTCTTTGTAAATCCTTTTGGGGATATGCACTTGAGAGCGTGGTTTATGTCTTAAATAGAGTGCCCTCTAAATCAGTTGATATTACACCTTATAAAAGATGGTGTAATAAAAGGCCATCTCTAAGTCACTGAAGAGTATGGGGTTGTCCTGCTATGGTAAAAAGGATAGCGTCAGATAAGCTAAATGCTAAGGCTGACAAATGTCTGTTCATTAGATATCCAAAGGAAACAATTGGATATCTGTTTTACCAACCCGAAGCACAAAAGGTATTTGTGTCTCGAAATGCTCACTTTTTAGAAAAGGAACACTTACTTGAAAAAGTCAGTGGGAGTAATATTGAACTGGAAGTTCAAGAGGAAGAAACAGACGATCAACTGATTGACCCTGTTCTAGATACATAAGAGAGTGTGATCCAAGAACAACCTGTCGAAACACAATCATTGCGAAGATCAGGACGTGTTCATAAGGGTCCCGATAGATATGGGTTTATCATAACTAATAATAAGGAACTATATCTTGTGGAGGATGATAAACCAAGGACATATAATGAGGCAATGAAAAGCTCAGATTCTGATAAATGGGAAAAGGCCATGAAATCAGAAATGGATTCCATGTACGAGAACCAAGTCTGGAATTTGGTTGATGCACCGCAAGAGGTTAGACCAATTGGGTGCAAATGGGTCTTCAAGAAGAAGACAGGCATGGACGGTAATGTAATTACCTATAAAGCAAGGCTGGTTGCAAAAGGTTATAGTCAAGGGGAAGGTATTGACTATGATGAAACCTTCTCATCGGTAGCCATGCTCAAATCCATAAGGATACTCCTTGCCATTACTGCTCATTACGATTATGAGATCTGGCAGATGGATGTAAAAACAGCATTCCTGAATGGGGATTTAGACTGGGATGTGTATATGACACAACTTGAGGGTTTTACATCTCAGAATGGCTCGAAGGTATGCAAGCTACAAAGATCCATTTATGGACTTAAGTAGGCATCCAGGAGTTGGAATATAAGGTTTGATCAGATAATCCGGGAACTGGATTTCTGTCCAAATGCAAATGAGCCTTGTGTTTATAAGAAGTTTAGTGGGAGTGCAGTCGTTTTTCTGGTATTGTATATTGATGACATTCTGCTAATAGGAAATGACATTTCTTATCTTCAAAACATTAAAGTATGGTTGTCAAGAAAGTTCTCCATGAAAGACCTTGGTGAAGCAGCATTTATACTAGGTATAAAGATCTACAGGGATAGATCCAAGAGGCTGTTAGGTCTTTCTCATAGTACATATATAGACAAGGTGTTGAATAGGTTCAACCTTGAGCATTCTAAGAAATGATATCTCCCGATGACAAAGGGAATTAACCTATCTAAGGCTGAGTGTCCGAAGATAGCTCAGGAGAGAATGCGCATGAAGGATATACCCTATGCATCCGCGATAGGATCCATCATGTATGCTATGATATGTACTAGGCCGGATGTCTCTCAGGCTTTGAGCTTTACGAGCAGATATCAGTCAGATCCAGGTGAAAAGCACTGGATGGCCATCAAGGCAATCCTTAAGTACTTGAGAAGGACTAAGGATGAGTTCTTGATTTATGGAGAAGGTGATCTCACTATCAAAGGTTACACTGACGCGAGCTTTCAATCTGACAAGGATGACTTTAAGTCTCAGTCAGGTTTTGTGTATGTGTTAAATGGAGGGGCAGTATGCTGGAAGAGTTCCAAGCAACAAACTACTGCTGATTCAACCACAGAATCTGAATACATTGCTGCATGCGAAGCAGCAAAAGAAGCTATCTGGTTAAAGGGATTTATTGGTGATCTCGGTGTGGTGCCTGAGGCTATTGATCCAATTACTTTATATTGCGATAACGATGGTGCCATAGCTCAGGCAAAGGAACCACAGTCTCATCAGAAAAACAGACATGTATCCAGAAAGTATCATATAATCAGAGAGATTGTTGATGCTAAGATAATAAGATTAGAATATGTACCCATTGATTAGAACCTCGCGGATGGTCTGACAAAGCCATTGACTCAAGTCAAACATGACCAGCATGTTAAAGCATATGGATTAAAACATATGGCTAATTGGCCTTAGTGCACGTGGGAGTTTATTGGATATGATGTATGCCCTTAAGGCAATTAGGGCGATATATCTTAATTATGTAATAGTACGAATAATTTATTTAATCAATAAAGGCATTTGTTCTTTTATTTATATCAATGTGTTTTTATACATATATATTATAGCTGGTTAAAATATATTCATTGATGTAAGTATACAAAAGTCCTTGACATATCATAGCATGAAGTCAGAGAAATTATAGTTGGACTATAATTGGTGGAACCTACTTCATGTGCAATTATGATTATGTCTAAACTATCCCTAGTCACAGTGTCATCAAGAAAGGATATTGATGAATGGAAAGACTAGCATGTGGTCAACTTTCTTTGAAAAGGTCCAAGCAGTTAATCTCCTAAAGACTGAAGGTGGTGCCTTAAGCTTGACACATGGATATATCTGGGAGATATATTGGAGACCGCAGCAAGATAAACACTTGGTATAAATATCAATGTGTTAGTGTTTATCTTCATGCAATAAGCTTTGTGAATGTCCTCATACTTGAGATGCTAGTTGCCTTGTGTGGTACTATTGCTATACTTTGGGTCATTACTATGCACTCAATAATTTAGGGTGCTACGGGTGATTACGGGTATAGTGATGACAACACATTGGTAGGCTGAGTAGTTGGAAAAAATCCATCGCTCCGGATATATTAAGGAGTTGTACCTGGCCACTTGTTAAAGTGATGATTGCCATAAACCTCTGATCAGAGTATGTGTTTGATAGAAATGGTTTCTAGTCAAACACACTATAGTAAAAGGCAATATACTTTGGTAACAAGTAAATAACTGGGATAGCTTGGAGCAACCTTGCTATTAGTGGGTTAACACTTTAACCGAACCCAATAAACCAGATGGTACTAATATTAAAGAATGGAAGGAATTTATCGCACTGGATAACTATTGCTTTAACCGGGATTAAGTCATAAGCATAAATGACGTTCCAAGTAATGGGGAATGGTAGACCCTTGCTAGAGGCGTACTACGGTCGTTTAAGGTAATCGAGTTCTATTCACGGTTTACAGCATCGAGCCAATGGTTCCATTAGAACAAGGGTTGGTTAAGCCTTAACAGCTCAATACTTCGGGATCCTATAAGGTCACACACATTGGACCTTCATCGGACTAAGTAAAGAACTAATAGATTTATTCTATTACAAAAATATAACATGAATAATAATTGGATTATTATTTGATTGGTTAAAATTGATTAGATCAATTTTGGATAGACCAAAGAATTTATTTTGACCGTTAACTAATTAATTAGAGTCATAAATAAATTATAATTGATTAGATCAATTTTGGTTGGACCAAAATTATTTATTTTGACTGGTAACTAATTTATTAGAGTCAAAAATAAATATATATTTGAAAGGATTTAAAAGGGATTTTGCATTGGCAAGTTAAAACCGAAAAGTATGAAACATTTTGTACAAAATTCGATTGCGTGAAATACACCGAAAGATGCTGCAGCCCTTGTTCATGGGCTGCATAAAGACATCCCATGAAAAGGGCAGCCATAATTACTCCCATCCCACATCGGTGAAAGGGGGAGCATTTTTGCTCCCCCAAGCCTATATATAGGCTTTTCCCTTTTCTTTCAAATTGTACCAAGCTCAAAGCATAAATCCTAAGCGAGATAATTAATCTCTCGGGTACTTGAGCAAGTTATTTTTATGGAGCCTGAATTTATTCGGGCACCGCTAGTTTATATTTTTGGGTGAGGCTTCTAGAGTGGTCTAGCAACTACTCGAGGGTTCTTAGTTTTTCCTCTTAGGGAGGTTTTGGTTGGTGGGGTTCGTGTGGATACTGATAGAGGCTATCCTATGATTGGAGGCTTGTGCAAGAAGGTCCTGCAAAAGCACACTTCAACTGGTAAGTTCTTTTTCTTTCTCTTTTAATTATTAAGTCTTTTTTTAAGTGTTTTTAGACTTAATAATTATGCTTGGGCTATTTTTTCATGCTTAGTTTATTTTATGCTTAGGTTATAACTTAGAATTATAACATGCTTAGTATAAAATAAATATGCTAGGATATAATTTGGAATTATGGTATGCCTAGTCCTTTAGCATGCTAACCTAGGTAGAGAATTATTTAGTTAAGGCTTTATTTAATTTATATGCAACTAATAGGAGTTCCTAGGACAGGGACAAAATCTTGAATTTCTGTCATGCCTCTTATGCATGTTCAATTTGACTGTCAGTTCCCAACACATATGTTCTTAACCGAGTGCCCTCTAAATTTGTCACTTCCACTCCATATGAGTTATGGATGGGTCGAAAACCTGATTTAAGTAACCTCAAACCATGGGGTTGCACCATTTTTACCCATGATACCTCAAGCAAATATGGGAAACTAGGCTCAAGAAGAAAAAAGTGCATCTTTATAAGGTATCCAGACAAGTCAAAAGGATATGTCTTAGTGGGAGAAAATGAAGATAGAAGAGTGACAGAGTTTGAATCACGTGATGTTGTCTTCTTAGAGAACGAGTTCCCTAAATTAGGCGAGGTGGACCATGATTTTCCACTTTACGAAGAATTAGAAAATAAAGGATCTCTCCATTCGAGTGGGAAAAATTTTGAGACTCATGAAAATGTTCAAGATCCTCAAAATGTTATGAATGATCAAGAACAAGATCAAGGTTTAGATCAATCTTCAATCCCTAGTGAAAATGTGGATCCAAACTTCAGTGGGAGTATGGAACATGGTCCAAGTGGGAGCATACCGAATTATGATGAATATATGAGACATGTTTATCAAGACTCGGAACTGCGTAGGTCTAAAAGATAAAGAGTTGAACGCCGTCGATTTGTTGTTGATGGCATGGCTCTTTTGGTCACTCAGGAAGATGATGATGAGCCTAAAAACTACAAAGAAGCTCTCTCATGTCCTGCAAAAGATAAATTGATTAAGGCTATGAAAGAAGAAATTGCTTCCATGAAAACTAACAGAGTTTGGGAACTTGTTGATTTACCAAAAGGAAGAAATGCTATTGGGAATAAATGGGTTCTCAAGATCAAGCATAAGGTTGATGGTAGTATCGAAAGATGCTAGGCCTGTCTAGTTGCTAAAGGCTATACGCAACTGGAAGGAATAGATTATGATGAAATTTTCTCACCTATTGTGAGGCTCACATCCATTAGATTGATCCTTGCTATTATAGCAAGTCTAGACCTAGAACTACATCAGATGGATGTAAAGACTGCTTTTCTCTATGGAGAATCGAAAGAAGAAATTTACATGGAACAACCAGTATGTTTCATTGTAAAGGGCAGCGAACAAAAGGTTTGCAAATTGAAGCGATCAATTTATGGCCTAAAAAGTCTTCTAGACAGTGGTACCTTCGATTTCATAATGTGATGATATTGAATGGCTTCAAAATAATAGAAGAAGACCATTATGTTTATACAAAAAGTTCTAGAAGTAGATTTGTGATTATGTCGTTATATGTTGATGACATTCTAATAGCAGGAAATGACATGGAATATGTGAACCAAATCAAAGCTTGGTTAACCTCAAGTTTTGAGATGAAAGATATGGGAGAAGCAACTTATATTCTTGGAATTAAGATTTCAAGGGACCGCTCAAAGAAGTTGTTGGCCTTGTCTCAAGAGACATACATCAATAAGGTTCTTGAGTGTTTCAATATGAGCAACTGCAAGCCTATAGATAGCCTAATGACTAAGGGAGTGACCCTTAGTGTTGATATGTGTCCTAAAACACAACGAGAAATTGAACAAATGAGCAATGTTCCCTATGCAAGTGTTGTAGGCAGCCTAATGTACACTATGTTGTGTACAAGACCTGATATCTGTCATGTAGTTAGCATGGTCAGTAGATTTCAGTCTAATCTAGGAAATGGTCATTGGATAGTCGTAAAGAGGATACTAAGGTACCTCAAAGGAACAACAGATTATTCTCTATGTTATCAAGGCAAGGATTTGCATTTGAGAGGATAAACGGATGCAGACTGGGCTGGAGATATGGATGAGAGAAAATCCACTTCCAGCTATGTTTTCTTGCTTGCTAATGGTGCAATATCATGGAGTAGTAAAAAACAAACTTGTGTCGCCTGATCCACTATAGAAGTAGAGTATGTGTCATACTCTTCCGCAGTCCAAGAAGTAGTATGGTTAAGAAGATTCATGAATCATCTTTACGTTCCTTCTGCAAATGCTCCAGTTGTGATAAATAGTGATAGTCAATCTGCTATAGCATTTGCTAAGGATCAAAGATTTCATAGCAAATCTAAGCATATAAAAATTAAGTATCATTTTGTTAGGGATGTAATAGCACGCAAAGAAGTTATCATAAAATATGTTTCTACTTACGACATGGTAGCAGATCCACTAACAAAACCTATCACGAGAGATGTTTATGTGAAACATACTAGTTCTCAAGGTTTATTCCGGATATAAATCATATTTTTTGTATGCTTGATAACATACCATTCAATAAATTTTGAATTTCATAATACACGAGTGTGAATATTATCTTGTTAATATTTGTTGTCATTATTTTAAGACGCATGTTGGACAGAGAAATAAATTACTCACACCATTGTTTACCCTTGTTCTGTTATTAGCTTACAGATGAAAATGATAAGGCTATTTTTGAACAAACGAGAGCTTGTTCAATAATGGAAGCCGTCTTGCTTAAAATGTAAAAGAGTTTTTATTAAAGTGCAAGATTCACATGTTTGCAAAAGGCAAGTATGTAAGAGATTATATGTAATCTAGAGACTTGTTATAAGTAACATGCTTCTATTCTGTCTTTATAGCCAAAAGTAGTTCATAACTTAAGCGAACTATAGTTAGATGTTTTGACACATCTAATTGATGCTTTTTGTATGGTGTTTGTGAGATATTCACTTCTTTTAGAAGAAACGAAAGTACACCATGACACAAGTTTTCATACCATGTGTGCTTATCGACCATGAGATGGAAAAGTAATTATCTCAACTTTTCCTAGTATGAGACTCATGCAATAAAACTATGGTTTTGTTCCAATTCTATCCTCAGGACCCTAACTTATTTTGAAAGTGTAGTCTAATTTGGCTATCTTAGAAGGAGACTTTGAAGAGGTCAAGTATGATTCGACCTTGTCAAAGCCCAACTAGATAAGCGAGTTAGATTATAATGGAAAGAATATAGTAAGAGGGGAAGATTACCATGTGTTCACATCTTGAGTTTCTATACTTTACAACCCAGGTAGTTATACATGTGTGCATAGCTGTGATGATAGAGGACTGTAGAGATAAAAGGATTACAGTGGATGTGATATGGAATCTAGGATAAGGCATACAACTTTTCGGTAATATTCATCGAGCTGTTATATATCTCCAACGAGTGTATAACATTAGAGCTCTCAAGGTATGCTGGTCGCATGAACTATTTACGAGTATGAAAGAGATAATGTAATAAAAAATTTCTGCTACGTGTGAGTGGGAGATGTAGGATTTTGGACCCGGTCCGCCCGTATCAGTACAGGTGTGGTCTAACCAGTTTAACCGTATGAGTATAGGTTGACCAAAATGAATACGAATATTGAGGAAATTAATATATAATATTATACCAAATATAGTATCAGTTTACATATGAATAGAAAACTGATTTACTCAAATGTAATTTAAGTTTGCATTTGAAAAGGAATTAATTCACTGTGTTAGACATTTGTCACTTGCATGAATTGATTTATATGTTATGCATATAAATGTATGTATGCATGAATTAAATGGTAGGTTACTTTCATGCATATATATGTGTGTTATGAAGAGAAATAATATCACATAAAATATTGAAATAAGTTTCATTTCCATTTGATTCCATTGCTCATTGAATTCATTTTACAAGCAAGTTCGTAATTTCTTTCCTCAGGTTCTCTCCATTTTCGCGTAATTATCTCGAGTTGCTTTAGCTAGTGGATAGTGCAATTTCCTTCCACACGGTGAAGGGAAAAGCCGATCAGTAATACGTAGTCAACGGTTCATATTCTTCCGTTGTGTTTATCAACGTGGGTTCTGCACTAAAAGAGGTAAATCGAAATCCCGATTATTTGGATATAATAACTGTATTATTTCCTTCAGCAAGCTATTGATAGTATTTTATATTTTTTTTACTTAAATTACAAATATAATATTTTTTACTTGCTCAGGCCAAATTTACCGTTAGTGACTCCAACCGGAGTGCCCCACATCGGTTATGATCTTGGCATCACCACTAAGCTTATAAATGTGTATTATTTACACTTTCATATCATTGAGGGTATGGCTCATTAAATTAAGGGCAAACTTTAGAAAAGTATCTTATAGTTTCACTCATTTATAAAATGGGATTTGAGGATTTTTTTTTTGCAAAATGAGGTATGTAGTTTTAAAAATTTGCAAAAGGGGGCCTATAATTTTAGAATAGTGGTGTTACATTAAATATTTTAAACAATTCAACATTCAAATAATGTAACCTTATTATTTAAAAATTATAAGTAAGGATTTGAGTAATTTTTAGAGAATTTTTAAATTTTTTATGATTTTTTAAATTTTGTTATCCTATTTTAATTAAAAAAATACTTGCACTATTAAAAAAAATTCAAAATTTTTCATTGATGTGTATTGTATTTTTAATAAACGGCCCACAAAATTTCAGATTAAAACGAAATGAGATTACTCATTTTCGTGACATAATTTAATATTAAGGATCATTTATTTACAAATTTTTTGAAACTATAGACCCCGTTTTGCAAAAAAAATTCCTCATACCCTGTTTTGCAAATGAGTGAAACCACAAGTTACTTTTTAGTTTACTCTTAAATTAAATGAGAGGTAACCACTAGACTTGGTCTAGTGGCCACAGCTTCTTCCAAAGTGAAAAAAGAAGCTGAAGATTATGTGTTTGAGCTCCAAATTTCCCCAAAAAATAAATGTTACTAGTTCTTAAGAAAAATGAGAAACCAAGAATCATTTTACTTCAAGTTGAAACCTCAACGACTTAAGCTATAAATTGAGAAATTAGTCAAATTGCATATGCATTGGTTGCATATGTAATATAAGTACTGGGAAACAAATATTTATTGAAAAAAAATATAAGTACAAAGATGATTTGTTTAATATATCCACGCATCAATTTTATTGTATAACTTTTTTATGAGGTAATATATAGAAGATAAGCAGTGTGCTTGAAACACAATGTTATTTATTTGTCAGACCAATGATATTATAACAATTCAAACATCAACCAATGAAAATATAGTAACATAAAAGCCAGATATTTTATAATTGCTCTTCTAGAGTTGTAACTTTAATCTTCGGTGGTTGATGTTTTTACATAACAAGCAAGAATTATGGAGGCGATCGAAATTATTTTTAGGGCGCATCTCTAATGCTTAAGTCAATAAAGGTTTTAAAAGAGTAGTATAGTTGTGAGTATAAGAATTTTATACATTTGATCTTATCGAGGATGTCTTTATTTAAATTTGAGGTTGTCCTAATTAAATTAAATTTAAGAGTCTCAATCATGATAAGATTTTCTCTCCTCTATTATATATCTGGATCTAAAATCATTATTGTATGCGGATTAGATTTTCTAGAAGTGAGAATAGAGGGCCTAAAATTGTAGTTGGTATATTTATAACATATATCACGTGGTATATTTGTATAGACCATATCTAAAACATATATAAAATTGTAAATTGATTTATAGGTTAAGAATAAAAAATAAGAAAAAAAGGACCAAATCCTTGAGTGGGTAGTGGGTATTTCAAATGTGGTTTTTGTCGCATAGTATTTGGCCAAGTAATGACACAGCAATGCCACGTTAGGGACACGTGCTTTTCCTATCCTTTCGTAATCTTTCTTTCTGGGTCCCATTTTTCCGTTGCTTGACGGTTGACCGTTCTGATGTACGGTTGTTTTATTAGGCCCCACTTTTCTGCCGACAAATCCAACAAAATTGATTCCTTTTCTGCTCTCTTTTCTTTGTTTACCAAAATATCTGTCTCCCGCGCTTGAAAAATTATTTTCTATTCTAAAATATTCTGGTAAACACCTTTAATCTAATTACATTGTTTTATTAAAATTTAGCTATTTGATTTTCATTGAATTCAAATCCCACGTTCCCAATTCAATGTTTTTCTGTGTCTCTTCGTATAATACATTATATCGAAATTAGGACAACAAATTTTTTTTCTATTTTAATTATATGATCAGTTTTCGAACATTACATTAGGATTGTGAATAATCCAATTTTGAGAAAATAGTTGATTTATAATAATATTAAAGTTTTTCTCAACACTGGTATGGAAGTGTATTATATCATTGACTCAACTCACTAATTACAATATGAGTTACCAAATATTAATATTATTTTAGTAATATTTACAAGTATCTTCATTGATATAATTTTATTTGCGGGTTTAGTGACAATTATTGCTCCTCACCACTCACAATAAATATATTTAGTGGAATTCAAATTTTATTATCCTTTCATTTACTCAGTCTGCATTGTCAATTAAGTTACATCTTATTAGTTACAAACATCAATATTTTGTTATTTTACTTGTTACTCTTTTTTATATTGGCACCACAACTCTATGTATTTTTGGATTTGGTATCATCCTTCTATATTTTCTAGTGGTTATCAATTTATATCAATTCTATTATAAGAAAGTTTCAAAAAATGGACCATAATATAGCTATTTGTAGTGGAAATATATTCCTGAAACGGGCCTCATGTGCTGTTTTTTTCATTTTCTCCCACTACAAGAAATTGCACTATATATGGTAACTATTTAACTGTCATAAAAATTATTGTAACAAAATATCTGATATTTATTACAATAAATTTTTTCATGTCACAAAAATTAGTATTATGAAATTTTTTGATAATATTATCACAAATAATATATGTTTTTGTGACGATCTTTACATACTCGTAACTTATTGTTTTTGTTACAACTTAAGTTGTAACCTAAGATTTAGAATATATGACAAGTACTTTTCTTTGTCACAAAAATTGTGACAACATAAAAATCTTGTTACAAATAATTTATTTGTTTTGTGTCAAAAAATTTAGCTTTAAACAAATTTCTTTGTGACAATTTATTACTTGTAACTTATCTCTTTTTTTTTTACAGCTTAAGTACTAACCTAAAATTTAGAATATGTTACAATCAAATTTTATGGTCACAAAAAATATTGGTGACACAATTTAAAAATCTTATAGCAAATGATTTGTTAGTTTTGTGACAATAAATTTATCTTGAAACAAATAATTTTGTGACAATATTTATACTTGTAGCTAAATTTTGTTATTACAACTTAAATTTTAACATGAAATTTAGAACATGTTACAATAAACCTTTGATAGTCAAAAAGTTATTTATGTGACAATATAAAATACGCAAACAATTTTTTTTGTTTTGTTGTAGCAAATCTAACTTGAAAGAGAAGTTTTTTGTCACAAGGAAAACCTATTAAATGAAATTTAATTATATTATATTATATTTTTATTTCCAAACTCATTTGATTTGCATTTTTTTTCTAATTTCCTAGTTAGTCTCATGAATATTTTTCCTACTTAATATTTTTTACCAACTTCCAAATTTTCTCTCCTTTTATTTTTCCACTTTATTTGCCCTCCTTTTCACACATGTTCTCCCACCCTATAATTTCCCTACATGTAGCTTAATATTTTCGCTTTTTCTTTAAATTGTTTACGTTTTACTAACTTCCGATTCAATTTTCTGTCTTCTCATTTTCTTCCTTTTAAATGCATTTGATTAAATTTAGTAAAAGATTGCTAGAAATCCTCTTTCCTTTTTTTTTTACTTTGAATAACATTTAAGGTAATATAACAATGATATGCCTTTATAGCATCAATAGCCCACCACCTAATCTTCCGCTATATTGAATTGAAAACCTAGTGGAGCTGCAGATCTAGTAAGAGTAGCAAGAAAGGCATTTTCAATGGTGACAATGATCTTTCTTACAGGTTCGGCTTTTATACATTAGCTTAGATTGAATTAATTTTTTTGCGATTTCTTAATTTGGTTTGGGTTTATTTCAAATCTTGGGAAATCTCTGTGTTTATTGCATTAATTTGTTTTGGCTTGCAATTTATATGATTTATTTGTATTTTGATGCCTTTTTCACTCAAAAGTTTTATCAACTAATTAGCGCTTTGCATAAACACCAAGTAGTATTATATTCTTTGATTGAAAAAAATTTCAGTAATAATGTCCATTTGTTCCAACAAAATAGTATTGTGTGGCTTTTATAATAATAATATTTTAATATAGAAAGAATGGCTCTTGTAGGAATCAAAGCTTGCTAATGATGAAACGTGCAGTTGCAGGACACAAATATGTGGAATTTGTTACTATCGTAGAAACCTTTACATGGTTATTGATCTATATCATACACTTTCAATTCTACAATGGAAAGTTCTACCAAATTTTTGTATTGAATTTTTTTATTCACATTTAATGTATTTTATCTTTGCAAAAAGAATATAAAATCTAATTTTATTGCAAAATGTAATCGGTAATGACAGCTAAAAGTTTGCCACTTATCGTTTTGATCTAATTAATTAAGTAAAGAGTATATTGTCAATTTTTTGTATTTGTTACGGTAATTTTTTTTGTTATAGTTTGCATGTGTGACAATATAAAAGTGAAAATAGTAAGGTAGATATTTACAATACTTGTTGTATTTGTTATAATAGAGAACTGTTACTAATTATATATTATTTGACAAAAATAACTTTCACATGTAGATTTTTTTAAAAAAACCTACAATTGTTGCAATATTTTTTTTTTGGTAAAAGATGGAGGCCAACTAGAAAATAAAGGCTAACTCAGGACGAGGTAAAAAATTAGCTCTTAAAGAAGGATGTAGGAAAGAGTCCAGGGAGAATGGGAAAAGTAGTTTTCGCACTTATACAACTCAACCAGCGGAAGTGGGAGTTAAAGGCATTTTACCATACCACCATTAACTCTAGTCTGGTCCCAAAAACCTACATACTTCCCAACTAATCCAAAACTCTTCCCCAAAATTAACCCTACCAAAACTAGCTGCGCTCAAATGAAATAAATGAAAAATAAAAGAGTGAGTCAATACAAGCCAAACCAGCCAGAAAACTAAAAAATAAACTGATAGTTCGGCTTGCCAACGTAGTCAATAGCTATATAAGAAGCAAGAAAATCCGAGTGAGAGTGCCACCATGCATCACCATGCTCAACGCCGTGTCTTGCCAAAGCTTTCGCTGCCCTATTACCTTCTTTATAAATATGACTAACAATAAGTTCCATCCGATCCATTTGAGATAAACAGTTGTCCCATTGAGTTCTAAGCGACCAAGGAACCCTAGTAATTTTTTTACGTAACACGTGAATAATGTAAGTTGAATTTGTCTCAATCCAAAGCCAACCCCACCTAAACAGTGAAGCCTTATTAATCGCAAAAATGGCAGCTTGTAATTTAGCCTCGAATGCAAATCCCGAGCTCAAACATCCAGAGAACGCACCATGGGGAAAACCTCTAAAGTTTTGAAAGATGCCGTCAAAGCTAGTAATGCCCGGAGCACCAAGGGATGATCCATCGATATTCACCTTAAAGAAACCCGGCGGAGGATTGATCCACTGGACCTTAATAATCCTTTCTGTGTGAGAAGGATTGATATGAAATCCAAGCTGCTTTAGTACCCAAAAATCCTCCACCCTCTTTATGTGACCCACCCTAAAAAACTCCGTTTCCTTTACTACAGCCCATATGAGCCGTAGACAATTGCCAATAGTTGGCTTTTGTCCCTCAAAACGATCAAGGTTACAAACATGCCAAATAGTCCATAAGCAAGAAAGGATAGCTATGTTCAATGACACAAAAAGCTGTGAATAACACCATCTAATGAGGCATCCATCAATAAGCCTCTAACCCCTGCGTTATTTTTAATATTATGACCAAATAACCCTGAGATGGAGTTCCAAAGATTAGCCAAGAAATCACACTGAATGAAAAGATGATCCATGGTTTCAATATGATTGCCATAAAGTAAGCAACATGACACCGTGGAAATGCCCTCGACTGGTAAGATGTCATCAGTAGAGATATATCCCAAAGCCAATTTCCAATATAAAGTCAACCTTGAAGGTGAAAGGAAAGCCTTCCAAATAAAAGTATGCAATTGATCAATCTGCAACCTCCCAATTTAAAGCAAATACACACTTTTAACATAAAATTTTTCTTCCACATTAGGCTTCCAGATACAAGTATTAGGAGAAGATAAAAGCCTGAGAACACCATGAATATCATTGATTAAATCAATAGGCAACTGTTCCAGTAAATTCCATGCACCATTTACTAAAATCAGCAACATTACCCTAGTTTAGACATTGCTACACTAGGCTGAAATCTAATCTATCTGCAAAATTCAATCCCACCCAGTTGTCATACCAGAAGCTAATCCTTTCTCTATTAGAAAACAACCAATGCGTATTAGCTCAAACAGCGGAAACTTCCCTTTAAGGAGCCCAAAACTGAAGAGGAAATAGGGTTGTAACGCACATCACTCAATTTTAGAAAAAATCTCGAGTGGAGAAGAGACATAACCGAAGACACCATCCTTAAAAGATCGAATTGGGTTTGCAAAGAAGGGATTCATCAAGTAAATGCAAAATTTTAACCCTTAAGCCGCCGAAGTAAATTGGTTTGCAACAAGTCTTCCAAGGAACCTTAACAAGCTTTCTTTTCACAGTCGAACCTATCTAGATAAAATTCCAAATTGCACGCTCCATATCCTTCAATAGATTAGTTGGCCAACGATAGACCGAGAAAGAATGAATGAAGAAGCTTTGAATGACTGAATTGACAAGATAAACTCGCCCAGCCATGGACAACGATGAACCATGCCAACCAGAAAACTTGCCAAGTATTTTATTCGCAATAGTTTGTAGGTGCCGCTTCCTCGACATACCCATAAAAAAGGGACACCAAGATGATCAAAAGGCTTATCCAACCTTCGCACTCCGAGCATTAAAGAAAGATTCCGAGCCCTGGTCACATTGACTCCTTTTCCGAAATAAATGGAAGATTTATTCCAGTTCACCACTTGACCAGACACATTCGCATAATCTGAAAAGACATCCTTTGTATTTTGCAAATTATGAACATTAGCCTTACGAAAAACAACATCGTCATCCACGTAAAGGATATGAGTAGGAAAGTTAATCCCAACCGAATATCCCATAGCATATATATGACCATCAGCCTCCAAACTCTAAAGCTTATGACTCAGGTATTCTTCCGCAATATAAAAGAGCAGAATAGAAAGGGGGTCCCCTTGCCAAACTCCCCTTGAGCAAGGGAAGTACCTATTCAGTTCCCCATTCATAGCAATAAAAATGCGACAAGAGGAAAGAATCTCATGAATCTAGTCACGGAAAACCAAAAAAAATCCGAAACACTCCAAAACATAAATCAGGAAACACCAATCCGTAGTGTCAAAGGCATTTTGAATGTCAATTTTAATCGCCATCCTACCACCGTAAGTTCGTTTATGAAGAACATTAATACCTTCAGAAGCCAAGGAAATGGTATGAGTAATATTCCTTCCTTTTATAAACCCGAATTGATTATTAGAAATAATGCGAGCAGATATATCACCAAGCCCGCTGGCCAAGATCTTGGTGATAATTTTAAAAGAAAAATTAGAACACGCAATGGGTCTAAACTTTTCAATAACATCGGCCCCTTCAACTTTTGGTATAAGAATCATGACACTCGAATTGAGACCCGTAGTAAGTGTCCCTTTGTCAAAGAACCACCACATATAGTCACAAACATCTGAGCCGACAATATTCCAACAAGATTGAATGAATTTACGGCTAAAGCCATTCGGACCAGGAGAACTATCACCATTCATATTGAAAACAACATTTTTAATCTCCCCATAGGTAGGCCGACGGGTAAGAACCTCATTCTCTTCGATCGTAACTAGAGAAGGAATTACTCCACGAATGTTCTCAATACAAGGCCTAATATTCCTCGGATTTTTAAACAGGTTCATATAAAAATCATTAACATGAGAAGAGATAACCTGTGAGTCGGTAGTAAGCTCTCCATTAATACGAAGACTCCCCAAGCTCTACATACGTTAACCTGTCTATGAAAAAAAGAAGAATTTCTATCACCTGCTGATAACTAAGAAATTCTTGCCTTTTCACGTAAATAAATTTCCTCTAGTTTGAGAATAGTATCCAGATCAAAAAGGGCAGCCAATTCCCAATTAACAAGATCCTCAGAATAGCTATGATCCTCAATATTAGACTGAATATCAGAAAGGGCAGCTTACAAGCTGCAATTTGTTGGTGGAGAAACTCGAATACCTCCCTATTCTAGATTCGAAGTTTTTGATGAAGATATTTAAGCTTAAAAGATAAAGCCTGCATTGGAGTCAAAGTAGGACAAGAAATCCAATTATTAGTAACAAACTCATGAAAATCTTAATGAGTCAACCACATGGATTGAAATATAAATCTGGATCTCGCAACTAGCCCCTTGGAACACTCAACAAGCAAAGGATTGTGATCAGAATGATGTTTGGGAAGAGCGTGGCAAGTAACTCTACTCCAAGAATTCATAAAATCATGGTTGACCATAGAATGATCCAACATACATTGAATATTGTTAACTCCACTGCGGCCATTAGTCTTGGTATAATCAGCCCTGATCAAAGGCAAATTAATAACATCAGCTTGGTAAAAAAAGGAGACAAAATCCCTGTAAGCAACAGGATTGATAACACCCCTAGACTTCTCGTGCATGCCTTTGAGAGTATTAAAATCACCCATAATTAACCATGGGTAGCCTATGGAAAGGGTTAGAAGATCTCACCATATCCCCCTACGAATATTAAAAAAATCACTGCCATAAATAAAGGAAATAACCTGACGTTCACCCAAAAGGGTAAAGTCAATACTGACGTGCTGATCTGGAGCCGTGATACTATTGATAAGGAAGCCTATAGTAGAAAAAACCTAAAGAGAAGGAAGAGATGTGTTATTGACACCAACAAGTGAGAAACCAGGAAGGTTGAACTCATGAGCAAAAAAGGGACCATAGGTTCCGACAAACATAGAAAATCTAGTTTAAAGATGTACACATATTAAAAATAGTAGTTTTAGTAGAGGAATTCAAAATACCTCTAGAGTTCCAATAAAGGAACTTTATAATCATAGATGGGAATGATTCTGATGACCATGACCCCTACCGGTCTGAGTTTTCCCAAGGCCTAGAGGTCGTCCCCTACCTCGCTTACTAGACTGGTTAGCGTCCACTCTAGGAGTGACCACATGAGCTTTAGTATTTTCAATTAGGGTTTTTTCCTTGGCAGGAATGTTATCCTCATTGTCTGATTCCTCGGCCCAGAATTTTCCTTGACCCGAGGCATGATCCTTAAGAGAACCAGAATGGCCTTCTACAAGTGACATCGCCTTTGTATTTCTAGAAGCTGTTTTTTCCTCACTTGCCTTTGTATTTCCAGAAGCCATGTTCTCCTCACTCTCCTGTGAGGCATCACTAACATCCGTAAATTTACCATCAACCATAGCATCAGCATGAGTATCACCATCGGTGTCGGCCATAAGAGAATCCGAAATTGGGACCTTCTCTGTCTCAAGTTGTTCCTCATTCATATTAGGATTTTCCAAGGCAATAAAGGAATTAGCAAAAATAATAGGCTCTGTCAAAACAGGCACTATAATAGGAAAATCTTTCCTTAAGCGACTTTGAACTTGCTATAGTGGTACCAAAGTGTGGGTAGTTTTCGGTGCTATAGTCTTCCCGTCATTAACAGTATTTTTTTCGTAGCTTTCACCCCTTTCCCAACATCCTTTTTTATTGTGCCTACATTCCTGCCATGAATGTCCTATAGTGGTGCAAATCTTGTAGAATTTGGGTGTGTTCATATATTCTAAGTCAATCCATAATTGCTTTCCTTCCAGTTTCACTCCTATCATTTTAGGAAGAGGATTGGCTAAGTCTACATCCGCTAAGATTCAAGCATAGTGTCTGAAATCCCCATCAATAGTGGTTCTATCCACGTGCGCAAAGTGATGAATTCCTTTTGCTACACAAGCAAGGATTGAAGCATCCTAGTATTCCCATGGCAAATTGTAGAGACAAATCTAAACTAGGGCCTTGGTTATTTTTTTTATCCGCTAGATTGAAGTCTGGCTGCCAGGGTTGAACCCTAAAAGTGCCAGGTTTTAAAGCAATACTTCCTTAGGCAAGAACTCTGTTCTTTAAATCTTGCAACCCAAGCAACATATGGTAATACCCCTTACCAAGGGAAATCAAATGCCAAGAATCTTTGATTCTCTAAATAGTAGTTAACGACTCCTTCAAAGAAGCCAATCTGCACAAACTGTCCCCCTTTTGCAAAATCAACCTGCCAATCAAAGAGTTTGAACACAAAGCCACCCTTTTATCGATTAAGACCTATGGAATTTTAATTGACGTAAACCCGCCCTTGGTTATAACTTTTGCAGTCGATGTTATAAAGGATTCTGACATATAGCAGGCCTGATTTAGTCCAACAATAGTAGTAGCATAAGATACCTTCGATGCAATAGTTTTTGGTTCACTAGGTTTTGGGTTTGTGGCGGCAGTTGCTTTCAAGAACCCCTCCCTACTAAACATACCAATGATATTGATGTTCGGCTCAAGAGGAGGTCGTGTTTCTATAAAAGCTTCCTCGAAGGTAGCCATAGCCCACTGGAAAAGATGATCGGAAGTTAGGGTTTCAAGATCTCAAAATCGCCAGAGTGCAATAGGTAACTGGTGACATGAAAAGCGTTGTAACTGATATTCACATGTAACAGTACAAGTATTGTCACCAAACTACATTAATGTGACAATAAAAATAGTCACAAATACTCTTTCTTTGTGATGACTTACTGGAGCTGTCATGTGAATTTACTTTGAATTGACATGTATTATGTGACAACTTTCTCAATTTATGACAAGTAGATTTTCTTTCCATTACAACAAAAGTGGTAACAAATGAATATAGTGTGACAGCTATTTATTGTTACAATTGGGGGCGATCGGGGTTGCCCCTGGGGGGTTTCTCTGATTCTTAAGTCAGCAAAGGGTTTTGAGAGAACTATGTAGTAGAGAGTTTAGAATGTGATGCCTTTGATCTGACCAAGAGGGCCTATATATAAGCGTGTAAGACGTCCTAATTTGTATGGGACTGTTTCTCTTACTGACATGGGAGTCTTTATTGGCCAAAGATCCCAATTAGGCTTTGTTTTCTCTTTAGGAGGACTCTTCCTACTTATCTGTTTAGGAAAATAATAATATTCCTATTTATCATGAATTCAAAGTATATCAGGATTAAACTTCCTCATAAGTAAGAATACAAGATGTGGAATCCTTATTGGATACTAGCTCTATTTGCCGGACTTAATTACATCCAGTCGGCATAAGGCCAACTTGTGGTCCTGTCTGTTTGGGGCAAGTATACGCCACGTATATTTTTTATGACCTAAAGTCACCGACCAAAGCATTATCCTAGCCAAGCTCTTTTAGACTTGGTCATTGCTTGAGCATCTTCCCTTGGGCATGATCCAGGCGGCTCATGTTGACCTGGTCGCCATGGTTAAGACGGGTTAATATGTTTTACTAAGTTATCAGAATTTCCCCCACAAGTATGAGAAGTTCTTTAGGACATCTGGCGGGATAATCTAGCTTGATTTTTCACACGGATATGGTGGAAGTGGTGAGCGAAGTGGCTCTTCCCTATCCTTTCGTTTCTCGAAACTTCTTGGAGAAGCTTGCATCTTTTCATCTGGTCTGGTGGTAATTGAAATTTATTGAATTTTGAAAATGAACTACTAGCCATCGTGGCACTGTCATCAATGGTAATGCCTCTTTATCTCTATCTTTTATCACTATTTGAATGCAAAAATGTGTCATTTCAACACTTTTGCTTTTTCCTTCTGTCTTTTGGCGATTACTGATGAAGGATTTCAAGAAATTTCCAACGAGTTCCCTTAATTTATCAACTTTTCCTTGCTCAATCAAGTAATCATCTTCCCCTTTTTCTCTTGTATTCAATATGTTTGGATTTGGTATTGCTGGGTTGTTAGATATTGACACTGGAGTTTCCTACCTTAAAATATGTTTTGCATGATTTTACCTTTGATTAGGGCCAAATTATTACTTCAAGAATTTTTGTAAATTTCATAATTTTTTCAAAATGTGCGCTTTCCATCCATTGGAGTTTATTTTTGTTATGTTATGATGTTGACGGAAATTGGATTCACGGCTTTTACTAGTTTCTTCTTCGCTTAACTTTGAATCCCATAATGAACTTGATCAACTTTAGATTTAGGATTTTCCCTCCCGGTTGATATAGAACGTAGATCCTTTAGGATGAGTTACTTTAATTCTAACTTATTTTAGGCAGTTTTATCTTTCTAGGCAGTCATGTCTTCTTCTTCTTCTTCTTTTAGTGGCAAGTTAGATGATGGTCCGTTTGATCTCTTTCCTAGGGAGCACCAAGACTTAGTGTCTAAAGCATGTCTTAATAATGACCATACTAACTTCCTTCCTAAACCTAAGATTAAGAAGAAAACTGGGAGGATGGGCCACATAGAGAGGGATGTTAATGTGGAGAGAATAGCGTCCAATGGGGCAGCATTGAGCTCAGAAATCTACTCGTCCGATCTGGCTTGGGTAGGTGAGGAAGAGGTTGGCCAAGAGGTCAAGCAACCGATAGTGCCAAAGGGTTATGGTAGAAAGAGGGTTGCAAGGAAATATAAGACTAAAATCTCAGTGGTAGGGCCGGATGAGGAGAAGAAGGAGAAAAACATAACGCCTTGTATAGAGGATATGATTTCCATAGTTGACGGGAAGGATTTGCAGTTTGATATGGAAACTTTTGAGTGGATGCAAATCTGTATTTTTATGTTATCGTCTGTCAATCAACGCATCTACACTCCCCCAAATGGATGGTTTAATATCTACTTAGACCAAATATGGAGTGGTTTCATGTATCACTTCTGGTCGGTATATGCGAACTTTTAACTGTTTGGAATTTTTGTCCATCCTAAATCCATCTAAACTGCTGGAGCGACAATATGGGTCACATCCAAATATGTCGAGGCCTTGGGTTTAATTTTGACGCTGATTTCTTTAGTCAGGCAGTCTCGTGTAAGTTGAATAAGGGTAAGGACCATACTCACTTCACTCGTAAATTAGGTTTCTACTATTTTGTGAACCTACCTGTATCAGGGAAGAAAATTAAGCACTTTTATTTGTATATAAAGGTTAAAAAAGGTGTGCCTTCCTTCCCAACTCAGTGGTCATTAGATTTACTGGCTCCTTATAAGCCACCTAAGCGTGAGCCAGATTGTAGGATGGGGGTTTTTAAATGCCTTCCACATTTTGTTGGACACTGGCTAATATCACCCTTGCCTTTACTAATGACATTAAAGTAATAGACTTTGATCTGTCATACTGGTGGGTTACACATTTTATCCTAGTTCACAACTCTCTTGTAAGCATTTTATGAACCTGTTGTTTTATTTTTGATCTTTCAACATGTCAGGAGCTAACAAGGCGGTACTTGAAACTATAGCTAAAAGTATCAAGAGTCTTAAGTAGGAGAATAACTGTTGTGAGGTGTTGATGACGTGTGGGTCTCCTTTGGCACTTGTGTGAGAGGCAGGGCCCATTGGGGGTTTGGTTGGATTTAGGAGTGACAAAACATTTTTTAGTTGAAGTTTACACAATAAGCCAATTTTAATGAATAAAAGAATCGAGACCCAAATCTCGATACAATTGATAGAGTTGCCACCCAAGTTGTTGGGAAAGAGTTTTGGTATGTTTCCCTCTGGGCAGGAGACTCCTACCTATTGGATCAGAGATTCGGGTATCTGAGTCACTTATTTCACATTTAGTTGATTGAAAATTACATTCATCGTGTAAAACCGTTTTAGTTTCAATCATTTAGGGAATTATCACAAAATCCTACTTCTACACTCTTTCACACTCGTTACATGCGTTTATGTATTATAATAAAACACAAGCAATAAATGGGGGAATAAAAATTACAACCGGAGGGAATGGGGGAAATTGGAAAGAGAAGCTATACATTTGTTATAAGTTACAAAACAAAATGAAAATAAATCCCCCTGCATCCACAGATGTTAGCACATTTTATAGCACATCATAAATCAACACTTTAGTATATTTTGTGGTAAAAAGCCATTTTAACTTTTATGGGTTGATTTACCGGATTATTAGTGAAAATGACCGCATGGCAAATGGTGAGTTGGATCGATTTTTAACCAGTAAAAAATGAGTTCTGGAATCTGCCTAGGGATGGTACCCCGTACGGGTGGGTGGACCCATACGACTACTAGGGAGGACTGATACGAGTATGGTGTTCCTATACGGGTCCTATCTGGTCTAGGCAGAAACTTTGTTTAGTTCGGTTTACAGATTAATAGATTGGTGGCAAAAATAAAATACAAAGGGATTTCCTTTCGTATGAGTATGGCATATCAAATTGATATCTTTGGGGATATATGGTGCCAATAAGGCTCATGCGGGTTAGGACCAGACTCGAAATAAGAAATGAAAGTAACATATATAATAGAAGGAGCATAGAATAATAATGATGAAATAACTGAGATGTGAGTCTCTTTGAAACTCAGGAGCATTACCTTTGGGGCGTTAATCCACTTTGAGATGATCCCTTTACTGTTGAGAGAGCCCGGCCAAAGTAGTTGGTGAAATAGGATTATTTAGGTGAGTATTTGTGTGGACAAAACCTCCCCCTAAATCCTAATAAAAGAAGCTAGGAATGAATAAAATGTGGACAAAACCTCAAAGGAAGGGTTTTCTCCCTATTTTATACCTCCTATACCCCCGCTATACCTTTTCTATTCCTATAAGAATTACTAGAGTTTTAGTATGATTTTCATATGAGATGTGTGTCTATTGAAATGAGGGGAAAAGGCCCTATTTATAGGGTAGGAATCAGGTCTGAATGCAATAAATCATATTAAGACCTGCCTTTTCCCGAAAATGGTAAGAGATAGCTTCTGAAAGAGGCTAATTAGGAAATTAGAGGACCCGTACGGGTGGAGCCCCACACGTATGGGTACTAGGGGACACGTATGGGTCCCCTCTGTATGTATGAAACGTACTCACCCATATGGGTATACCAGTGGATCCGTACCAATAGTCAGAACCCATAAGGGTACCTAAGGACAGACTTGGTCTCCAAACTTCGGCCAAACTCAACTCTGCAGTAGTAGGAACACTTCTGATGGACAACAACTGAAAGACATTATATAGTGTAGCTCTCATCATTGTTTTGTAAGAAGGATCATTAAAATCTAGTGCTCACAGACTGCCCCTCGTGGGATCATCACAGATATGGATCTGTATGATCTCACAATGTGAGCGAGGATTTAGAAATCATACATGTGGTGATGATATGGGTTAGTTCCTTTCTTAAGGCGAACTTCTTTCCTTTATTGATGTGTATCCCTTATAACTCTACTGGGGAATGTGCATCCCTTTCCTGAGGTGAATGACTTTCCTTTTGCTACCGTGCATATCCCTTTCTCTAGGCGGATGAATTTCCTTACCAATGCGTATCCTTTTCCTGAGATGGATGAATTTCCTTTTGCCACTGTGCATATCTCTAGTGACTCAACTGGGGAGGGTGTGTGTATCTCTTTCTTAAGGCCGATCGACTTTCCTGGATGATGATGGTGTATCCCTTTCCTAAGGTGGATGACTCTCCTAACTGATGATATATCCCTTTCCTAAGGCAGATGACTCTCCTTCTGCTGATGACTTCTCTAGGTAAGATGTGTGTATCCCTTTCTTGAGTTAGATCGACTTTCCTGACCGATTCTAGTGTATCCCTTTCTTAAGGCAGATGACTTCTCCTTGTATCTCTTTCTTAAGGTAGATCAACTTTCCTACTGTTGAAGCATATATTGGGTCACAAGAAATGCCTAAAATCCCTTAGAAACTCTAAAGGGAAGTTGATCATTGATAAATCAAAAAGAGCCTGTCTAAAATAATGGCTACCTACAGGGACTGGGCTGATAAGCTTCCATTCGCAGGTTGGGGGTGTATCCTTTTCCTAGGATGGATGA
The DNA here is from genome assembly GCA_947683365.1 of Euphorbia pulcherrima. NCBI lineage: Eukaryota > Viridiplantae > Streptophyta > Magnoliopsida > Malpighiales > Euphorbiaceae > Euphorbia > Euphorbia pulcherrima. The sequence goes on along the minus strand of CANTUS010000015.1, from coordinate 34,465,672 downwards.
CTCTCATGCTGGGGAATTTTGAATAACCTGAAAAGAGACAACAATCAAACACCAAGTTAGTAGTTGTCTAAGTAGACACCTCTTTATTCTTAATTGACTTTTACGAAAACAAAAATATTTTTCCCCTTCAATTAAGAATAAAGAAGTGTGGATGAGATAAATTGAAAATTATGTGCGGGAATGTCGGGTTTGGCCTGATCCCTCTATAATGAAATGCCCCTTGGAGGGGTGCCTCTCAAAGAATGCCCCTAGGAGGCCTGGACAATGGGGGGATGCCCCTAGATTGACTGCTTCTGCTATTGAGGGAAGGGGGAATGCCCCTGGGTTAGTGCAGGGATGACCTGGGATCTGATGATTCTGCTACTAGGAAATGGGGGGATGCCCCTAGGTTGGTGGGGGGGTGCCCCTAGGACCTGATTCCTCTGCTGGGGAATGACCCTAGAGTGGGGTGCCCCTAGGGATCTTGATGATGTGGGAATGCCCCTCGAGTGATTCCTCGGCTGGGGAGGGAAGTGATATCCTTTGAGTAAAGCCCCTTCCATTGGGGAAGCCTTTCCCGTTAAGATTCATTTGTTGGGGAAGAACTCCTATGCTAGGATGGACCTATACATAAAGATTTCCTAGTTAGTGATTAATTAAAAAATGGCTTACTTTGATTCTTGATCGATTTTCCAAAATGAGAATTTTTGTCCCTTCGATCAAGGATCAAGGTGAGCTAAGGGTTTTGCCCCATGATTAACTAAAGTACAAGGTTTAAGAGTAGCGGGGTTGGTCCCCTAATCTGGACTGGGTATGCCTATGATGCTCTGACTTGAAAACTGCCTCTTGGTGGTAAGAGTGGACCCGTACGGGTGATCTGGACTGGTATGGGTAGAAATCTGCTGATAAAGGACCCGTACGGATGTGAGGATGGTCATTTTGGTCTAAAATGCGAGGAATTGCCCCAAATTGGCAATTCAAAATTTCGGTGATGTCTGGTGGCCATTGGATATGCTTTCCAGGAAACAAACTCTTTTCTCGGCTTTAATCCCTCCACTGAGGTCCCCTTAGTCCCTTCTCCCGAATCACACCTCTCTGAACTCCAAGTAAGTCGATCAAAATCCACCATTTTTTATTTTCTCCTAATTTGGAATTTCTTTGATTTGGCATGCTTTTAGGGTGTTTTAGGTGTTGAAATTGAGCCTAATACATGTACTTTAGTCTAAGGAACTTTTAGGATAGTTTTTGTTGAGATTTGGTTGAGTTTTGGTGAAAATGGCTTTTCGAGAACTTTACCTCCGATGAAACTATTTGCAGGGACCTGTATCGATGTAGGGGGCCCATACGGGCCTCATTTTTCATATAGGTATGGGTACGGTACCCATATAGGTAGGGCTCACCCGTACCGGTACCCTTATCTAGGACAGAAAGTCAAAAACTCTATATACTACACTTTTCTTCTAATTTCTAACTTAATCCCTGTATTCTAACCCTATTTATACTGCTGTTTTGCTTTTGAAGTTCCCTTTTAGGACCATTAAGGCCCTGAGTTTCTGCTGGAAGTGGTATGAGGAGATTAGCACTGATGGGGATACTGAGTTGATAGCCCGGATCGATGCTCTGGGCTTCTTTGATATTGTTCTGGCCATTCTTGAGGGGCCAAAGACTTTATCTCCTAATTCCATCGCTGCACTGGCTGAGTGGTGGTTAGAGACTACCCATACCTTCCATTTATCCATAGGGAAGGTCGCTATCACCCCATCTAACATGTTTTCACTCACCATGTTAGCTTGGAGAGGAGATATTATTCACTTCAATGTGTATGCCGACCGTTGGCATTCATGGGCTGAGGTGATGTATAGAGGCTTCTTGGGCTTCGTCCTGCTGGGAAGGACAAGCTCAAGTACGGGGAGCTGCATACTTACTGGTGAGCGCAGTCGAGGCCGATTATAGCAGACAGGAGGGATTAGTATGCCAGGTCCTTCCTCTTGAGCCTCCTATCGATCGTCTTCTTTCCTGTATACTCGAGCAACCTTAATTATGGTTTGCTTTCGGGCGTGGAGGATCTTGCCATCGTGCCTAGCAAGAACTGGTGTTGGGTTATTCTAGCTCAACTATACTATGGCCTAGACGTCGGGGTTCGGGGCTGGCAAGATGAGCTGAAGATCAGCCATCTCTCCTTCTGGTAAACACCTCATACTTTTAGCCTTATATTGAAACTGTCTTATGACTGACTTGTGATTCTTTTTGCAAATGTGGGCATTCGAGCATCATTTTATCCCCAAGCCAGGATCATCTGGTCATGCTGAGATGCCTCATTCATATCTAGGTGGATGGGTCCCTAACAACAGTAGCCCATGACCATTACAAAGTATTGAGAGTATATTCGTCAGCTGCGCTTCCATCAGGTAAACCTTTTAAACCTGAACCTATATTTTCAAACAAGCTGTCAGTGATAAAACTGTATTTACAAAATTAGGGTTCTTATAGTGCATTCAGATTATATGTAGATTATCCATGATCCTTAGACGCACAAGGTCATCCACAATGAGATTGAAGATATGCGGCAGGGGGTGGATGACCGTCGGTTCATTCTGGAGTCACCACTTTCTTTTGAGTACTATCTAGGTGAGCGGCTTCGTAACTGGCAGACGAGCTCTGTAGTGGAGAGGCCTATTCCTCCACCTATCCCTGTAGGCATATATTGGCCACACTTAATGCAAGGGACGAACCAGGGATTGTATGTGCTTGGCGAGGGAGCTAGAGTGCTATCTGGGATATTTCCTCCATACCTCACTACTCCAGCCATGCCCGAGGGTCCATATGGGAGATATTCCTCTTGAGTTCCACTATGGGGATGATGACAATGATGATGATGATGAGGGTGGTGGCGATGGAGCCGGAGGTGACTATAGGGAACCTTTCCTAGTTTGTCAAACTGAGGGCATTTCCAGGCCCGCGGGTTCTTCTACTCGGGTATATCTTTCGACTTAGCTCTATGAATCATTTATTCTTTTACCCTTACTTGTACCAACTGTTGGTCTAATAATTTGCAAACTTAAATTATAGCCTTCTACTCAGAAGTAAAAGCAACCTGTTGCTACTACCATTGCTATTGCCCTTGAGGCACCAGTTGATCAGGCTCTATTAGGGAAGCAGGCTAAGATTGTCAAATGCTTCCAGGAGGGCATACTCTAGACTAACCTAGATTCTACCTTCTGCCTTCTCAATCATTTGGGGAAGTGCGCTGTACACGGGCTAGAGGAGTCAGTCCACACCATCCGCTTTGCTCCTCTTAGTGTGACCCATATGAGCCCTTATGCCAAACTCTTAGCTTATATCCTTGTTTAATTTATGACGCATATTTTGATTTGACTGAGTTGGTTTCCATAGGTGTCTGTAGTTGCGGCAGAGAGGATTGCACAGAGGTGCTTCTTGACCAGGGATTTGATGATGGCATAGGATGCCTTAGCTGCGATGAGTTTCTTATTCACCTGCGAAATATAAAAAACTATGCATGCATGCTATGACATTTACATATGTGTACTAATCTCGTAATTTTCATGCAGACCCTGCTGGCTATGGAGTGAGATAGATCTGCTCGGGACTTGAAGGCTGCCGAGGATCGGGCTAGCTTCCTAGAGGAGCAGCTGCGGGCAGCCACTACAGAGTTGGAATGGATTCCTGCCCTGGAGGTAGACTTGGAGAGAGCTAGGGGAGAGACTGAGGTTTTATGGGCGCAGCTGGCTCGCATGACTGAGGGTAGGTAGACTCGTGAGCCATCCGATGATGAGTTTGAGGATGATCTTTCTGAATATCGAGTGACTCGGAGGGGCACAGATCAGCGTGCTGAGGGAGCTGATGCTGCTAGGGCCGCTACGGGGACTTCAGAGATTAGGGACCCTACCCAGCTAGCTACGGGTGCTAGTGACGCCGAGGACCATAAGACCATAGACGTGGATGATCTACTGGCAGATACTCAGGATCAGACTCAGGAGGGTCACAAGGGACATGATCCCCCGGCAGCTTAGGTTATGATCATTTTTTCTAAACCGTTGTGTGTGGCTTATTTTTTATTATGAACTTTGGATTAGTACTTTTGATACTTCTTTTGTGCTTAGGGATTTTTCTTGAACTGAGACTGTTGAATATTGTTGTCTTGTGAATCTGTACCCATCGATTTTGTAGTGAGGGGACTAAGTGATGTTTTAACTTTTGCATAGGCCAATCGATTTGAGGTGACCTATCAAACCTTTATTTTTCTTTCTTTTTGTCCTAATTTTTGCCTGAGCTGTCTTTGACGGCTTTGCCCAGCGGACTTCCTTCTTTTTAGCTTTAACTTTTGCCTAGACTGCCCTTTTGGATTTTCAACATAGTAAACTTTTCTCTTTCTTTTTGCCTTAATTTTTGTCGAGACTGCCCTTTCAGGTTTTCAATCCCGCAGGCTGTCTTAATTTTTGCCTGAGTTGTCCTTGAAGGCTCAATTTAGCAGACTTTTTTTTTGCCGTAACTTTTGCCTGGACCGCCCTTTCAGGTTTTCAATCCAGCAGGCTTTTCTGAATATTGCAAATGTGTGGTAAAGATGAATACAATGATGCATAACACGTAGAGAAAACTTGATGTTCACATACCAGCAATTATTTCACCTAAAGGCATGCATGCATTCATAAGACCAAGATTCTTAGCAAAATCATAACATGCTCATTGATGAGATTAAATTGAGTACATAGGCAATGGTAACAATTCCCAACGGTTAACCCCTACTGCCAATTGGTCTTTTATAGATTTTCCAGAAAGCAACTAACATTTTTCTCTCAATGCCCTAACTTTTGCCTAAGCCGCCCTTTTTGGGTTTTCAGCCTAGCGGGCTTTATTTACGTTGTAGTGCCCTACTTTTTGCCTGACTGGTTTGCAGGATACCGATTAGCCGGCTACACCCTAATTTTTGCCCGAGCAGTAGAGGACCACTCACCGGGTGTTTTATTCTTATTTCTTTTATTCTTTGTGCTACTTTTTTATGATTTAATTCTTTTGACCTAGACATGATAACGCTTGAGCCTATCTTGATTCACTGGGTTCACGAACTCATTTCCATCCATGTCCATAAGCTTGATTCCTCCTTTACCAAGGACTTTCTTCACGATGAATGGTCCTTCCTAATTAGGCCTGAACTTGCCCTTAGCGTCAGTGCTGTCCTGGCACAGCTGCTTGAGGACTAGATCACCCACTTTGAGAGGTTGTTTTTGGTATCTAATTCTATTATTATAAGCTCGAACCATGCACTGTTGGTACATCTGTATATGGTCAAGTGCCTTTAGCTACTTTTCATCTATCGTATTCAACTATTCATACCTAACTCTTGCCCAATCTGATTCTTTTAACTATGATTCAAGTGCCACTCTTAGAGATCTTACTTCTATTTTAACCAGTAACACAGCTTCTACTCTATATACCAAGGAGAAAGATGTTTGATTGATGGGATTCCTTACACTGGTTCTATACCCCTAAAATACGAATGGAAGTTTATCAGCCCAATCTCTGTAGGTAGCCACCATCTTTGACAAAATCTTTTTGATTGACTTATTGGCAGCCTCGACTGCCCCGTTAGCTTGTGCCCTATATGGAGAATATCTGTGATGATCAATGTTGAATTTCTCAATTAATTCAGCCGTGGCCCCTTGAAATTGAACTCCGTTGTTAGAAACCACGTGGTGTGGAATTCCATATCTTGCAAAAATATGCCTCTCTATGAACTTGGCCATTTTCTTAGCGGTAATGTTGGTGTAAGATTCGGCCTCTATCCATTTTGAGAAATAATCAACTGCAACTATGATGAATCAGTGACCGTTGGTTGATGATGGCCAAATTTCAACGATTATATCTATCCTCCACGCCGAGAAAGGCCAAGGAGTAGACAAATTATGAAGTTCGGATGAAGGGAGGTGTTGTATGTCCCCGTGAATCTAACATTCATGACATTTCCTGACCTTATTGACGCTGTCGGCATTCATTGTGGTCTAGTAGTACCCCATCCTCTGAATTTTTCTAGCTAGAACCATCCCATTCATCTGCGGGCCACAATCCCCCGAATGTGCCTGAGTCATTACCCTTTCTGCTTCTTCTTCTGACAAACACCTCAACAATAAACCTTCAGCTGTTCTTTTGAAGAGTTCTTCATCGACTAGTCTAAACTAGGTCGCCAATCTCTTGAGAATTAGATGATGTGAACCTAATGACCCTTTGGGGCACTTCCCTCCTTTCAGAATCCTCTTAAGGACATTGTACTAACAGGCCTTTTGCTCTTCTACAACCATAACTTGAACCTTTTCATAAATGGCGAATGACCCGTTTCTACTATAAGCGGATGGATTGGTTGAGCCTCTTCTCCTCCCCACATAGAAGCTAGGGTAGCCAAGGAATCCACCATCTGATTCTCGTCCCTTGGTATATACTAGAAGAGGCATTGGCTAAATCGTGCTGACAAATCCTAGACTGTCTGAACATATGGTCGGAGTGACTCTTCCCTAATTTCCCATTCTCCCATGATATGCTTTATCATTAACGCAGAGTCCCCCATCACCCTGACTTCCCTTGCCCCTATTTTTAAGAGAGCATCAAGACCAAAGAGATAAGCTCCATACTCGGCCTCGTTATTAGTGACTAAAAATTCCAACCGCTTGCTCAGTGGAATAACCTCACCTTGTGGTGTAATGATTACTACCCCAAGGCCTGCGCCATTTTGATTCATAGCCCCGTAAAAATACATGGTCCATTTGTCCTTTTTAGCCTTCACTTCTGCTAATTGCTCATCGGGGAAATCCAAATTTTTGATATAACCAGACTCTAGGGGTTGACTTGCCAAAAACTCAGCCACTGCTCTCCCCTTAATGACCTTCTTCGTGACATACTCGATATCAAACTCAGATAATAATAGGCGCCAATGAGAGAGTTTCCCTGCCAATGTAAGGGATTGACAAATATACTTCATTGGATCAACCTTTGTAATTGCTTGAATTTTGTAGGACTGGAAGTAATGCCTTAACTTTTTAGTCAACCATACCATCATCGTACAGGTCTTTTCTACCACCGTGTACTTTATCTCATATTCCAATAACTTCTTGCTTAAATAATAGATGGCATGCTCGCTCTTATCCTCTTGTTCCTGGACCAACATTGCCTCTACAGATGACTTTTCTATGGCTAAATAGAGAATCAAGGGCTTGCCGGGCATTAGAGGCTTTAAAACTGGGGGTCTCATGAGATAAGACTTTATCTTGTCAAATGCTATCTGGCATTGCTCATTCCATTCTATTGGCTGCTTCCTTCTCAACAACTTAAAGATTGGCTCACATACGGTCATTAACTTGGCAATGAAATGACTCACGTACTGGAGCGATCCAAGGAATGACCTGACTTCCCTTTTAGTTCTAAGAATAGGCATTTCTTGAATAGCTCTAACATTATCAAGACCGACCTCGATTCCCCTTTGAATGACGATGTGTCCGAATATTTTTCCCGATATAACCCCAAACACACACTTCTTCGGATTCAAGCGCAAATTGTACTTCTCGATTCTAGTCAAGAACCTTGCCAAAATCTCAGGGTGCTCTTCCCTCATATTAGACTTTACTAGCATGTCATCTATATAAACCTCGACCTCTTTGTGGATCATGTCATGTAATAAGGCTGTCACTGCTCTTTGATAAGTTGCCTGTGCATTCTTCAGCCCAAAAGGCATTACCTTGTAATAATACACTCCCCACTCTATTATGTAGGCCCTCTTGACCTTATCGATGATGTCCATTAAGATCTAATTGTACCCAGAGAACCCATCTGAGAATGAGTACATTGCGGCCTTGGCAGCACTGTCTACCAATACATCGATGTGGCATAATGGAAAGTCCTCCTTGGGGATGCCTAATTCAAATCATAAAAGTCAATACACATTCTGACCTTTCCATCTTTCTTAGGGACTGGGACAACATTTGCTAACCATGCTGGGCACTCAATTACTTCAATGAACTTAGCTCCCGTAACCTAGCAACTTCAGCTTTGATTTATCAGCCCATTCAGGATGCAACCTTCTTAACTTTTGTTTGACTAGTTTGAACCGGGGATCGATTGGGATGCGATGCTTGGTGATTTGGCAATCTACCCCGGGCATGTCTTCATAGGACCAAGCAAAAGTGTTAACATGTTTTCTAAGCACTTTTATCATCTCTCTTTTTTCAAAAGGGGTCAAACCATTGGATATTATTACCATTTTTGGATTTTCCTTAGTACCCAAATTAACGTTCTGCAATGAAGCATCATGAATGCTAAAAATGTTATGCATATGGTCAGATCAATGCATGGTGTCGTTAGGCGAAACATCAAACAAGTAAGCAAAATCATTATCATTATCATTATCATTAGGATGCCCGAAGGCTACATCATTTTCATTACACATAATTGTATTGTCATCCTCAACAAGCGGAGGGCCTTCTTGGTTATTCATCAGAATGTGATTCAGGTCACGATCCAGGTCTTGCAACTATTTCTCAGTCAACATATCATCCACAGCTTCCCTCGTAGCTTGAGGCAGGTTTCTCAAGGCTTCCTGAATTTGTGTCTTCTTCTTATCCCCCAAGCATAAGATGGTGTATATGGAAGTGGTAAGGGTATCAATGGCTTTGTCCAATTCAATCTTTGATGGGTCACTGTCTTCCATCCGTTTGGCATAATTTTCTGCTTCTATAGCTGTCGCATAGCTCTTAGGGATAGTTTTGTATATACTCATAAATGCTATCTTACGGAGGTAAGGAGATAACACGAAGATGAACCAGTCAGCTAATTCCCTCTCCCGAGGTTTCCTTTTAAGGGATACCGCGATTGTTAACCATCACTGAAAGTAGTCATGGATAGGTTCCCCACTCCACTATCTGACAGCTACAAGATCAAATGTGGATGGCTCTTCTCTCACTTTTTTAGTCTCCATGATACTTTTCCAAACCTCACTTTCTTCTAATCCAGAGTTGATCATGGCTACTTCATCCCCTCTCCTTCGGGGCTCACAGACTTTTCCTTTGTTGATTAGTACTATGATGGCTTTGAGGAGATCCTCACATATCCTATTTGGATGATCAAGACTGACATGATATATTTAGAAGTTGCCCCTCTCCTCAGGTTTAGGCGGAACATACGGTCAGAGATAATCAATCAATTGGTATTTCTTCAGCTTCTTGAAAAGGCTCAATATAGGAGTACCCTAAGGTGAGATATCATCAAGAGTCATAGGATGAACTACTTGGTCGTGGGTCATGCCATAGGGTAAACCCATGAAGTAAGGGAGGACTATCCCCTTTGGCATAACCAAGAAGTCTGGTAGCCGACTCAAATCCTTGTTGCCGCAAAACTGTAGAATAGCCTCTTGACAAAGTGAATGCATCCTACTATTGACTGCGCGGAGCATTAGGTTCTCTAGTTGAACTGACTGACCAAGCTGAGCCATGATAGGGACTGGGATGAGTAATGGATGGGATTGCCAATTCTTGAACTTTATGGTAACTAAGAGATCAGTACATGTATGGGATGTGGTATGCATGCATAAATTACAACGATGCATGGAGGGGTTAATCACAAGGGTATGTAACACAATACATGCAAAGCGATTGATTTTGTCCTTATTTCTCCCATCGAGTCTGAGGGTATTCTTCTTTAATCTAATCTCACACAAAAATTAGGGTGCCTAGAGGGTAAAATTCTATGGCTTTCGATAAGAATGGTGTAGGGACATATCGGAAGTTGATGTAGAAAGTTCCCATCACATCAAGCCTCTTTTGGAGGGAGATGGCAATGAGTGCTCCACCCACTAAAGTGTCCCCAATTTCCCTGGTGGTCATAGGTATCACCGCTGCCAGTGTCGCTGAAATAATAGGGCACCCTAACCTAGCACTAGAAGAAGAGCGCATCTAACTAAAGAGAGAAGGAGATGAGAAGACAGAGTGTGATAATTTTCCCAAATGATGAAAACAAAAGCAGGTTGAATCAAGTAAACGATTTTTGGTGCACATCTTAATCTTTTAAGCTTTTAAAACAAACCAACATTTTGCAAGTTAAAAGATTCTTCCCCAGCAGAGTCGCCACTATTAGGTGTTGATGACATGTGGGTCTCCCTTGGTGCATGTGTGAGATGCGGGCCCCACTAGAGTTTTGGCTGGATTTAGGTGTGATAAAAGGTTTTTATTTAAAGTTTGCATAATAAAAGAATCGAGACCCAAATCTCAATACAATTTCTAGAGTCCCCACCCAAGTTGTCTACTTGGGAAAGAGTTTTGGTACGGTTCCCTCTGAGCGGGAGACTCATACCTGTTGGATCAGAGATTCGGGTATCGGATGAGTCACTTATTTCTCATTTCGTTGATTCAAATTTACATTCACCGCATCAAACCGTTTTAGTTTTCATCATTTAGGGAATTATCACAAAAATCCTACTTCTACACTCTTTCATACTCTTTACATGTGTTTATGTATTACAATAAAGCACAAGTAATAAATGGGGGAATAAAAATTACAACCAGGGGAAATGGGGGAAATTGCTAAGAGAACCTATACATTTGTTCTAAGTTATAAAACAAAATGAAAATAAATTCCCCTGCATCCACAGATGTTAGCATAGTTTATAGCACACCATAAATCAACATTTCAGCATATTTTGTAGTGAAAACACATTTTAACTTTTGTGGGTTGATTTACCAGATTATTAGTGAAAATGATCGCATGGTAAATGGTGAATTGGATTGATTTTTAACCAGCTAAAAATGAGTTCTGGAATCTGCTTGGGGCTGGTACCCATACGGGTAGGTGGGATCCGTACAGCTACTAGGGATGATTGGTACGGGTATGGTGTACCCGTACGGGGTCGTGTCTGGTCTAGGCAAAAACTTTGTTTAATTCAGTTTGTAGATTGGTGGCAAAAAAATAAAATAAAAAGGGATTTCATTTTGTTTGAGTATGGCGCATCGATTTCGTATCTTTGGGGATATATGGTGCCAACAAGGCTCATATGGGTTAGGACCAGACCTGAAATAAGAAATGAAAGGAACAGATATAATAGAAGGAACAGATAATAATAATAATGAAATAACTGAGATGTAAGTCTCTTTGAAACTCAAGAGCGTTACCTTTGCGGCGTGAATCCACTTTGAGATATCCCTTTACTGTTGAGAGAGCCAAGCCAAAGTAGATAATGAAATAGGACTATTTAGGTGAGTATTTGTATGGACACAACCTCCCCTAAATCCTAATAAAAGAAGCTAGGAATGAATAAAATGTGGACAAAACCTCAAAGGAAGGGTTTTCTCCCTATTTTATACCTCCTATACCCCCACTATAGTTTTACTGTAATTTTCATATGAGATGTGTGTGTGTGTAAAATGTTAAGAGAAGGGCCCTATTTATAGGGGAAAGGAGGTCTGAACATAATAAATTATGTTCATGACCTGCCTTTTCCCGAAATAAGGATTCCTTTCTAAAAGAGCCTGTTTCGGCAACAAGAGGACCCGTAAGGGTGGGTCCCCACCCGTACGAGTCCTAGGGGACCCGTATGGGTCCCCCTAGGCATATAAAAGGAATGACCCGTATGGGTCTGCCGGTGGATTCGTACCACTAGGCAGCACCCGTATGGGTCCCTAAGGGCAGACTGGGTCTCCAAACTTTGGCCAAACTCAACTATGTAGTAGTAGGAACACTTTTGATGGACAACACCTAAAAGGCATTACATCATATAGCTCTCCTCATAGTTTCATGAGAACAATCGTTAAAATCTAGTGCTCACAGGAGGCATCATTTGAGGAGTCATATAATTGGTTATGTACGTCCATTGGTTGGAACTCAAATGGATTAGCAATTGCATTAGATGCTAATGGACTAGATCCTCCTATAGCTATTTAAGTCATTTTGACTCGTGATAGCGGGGGTTAGCTTAAATGAGTTATAGATGCTACCTACTAAGGAGAATGGTTGGACTATGTTTCCCCAAAAATAATAGAAAGAGGCTATTATGTTTTCAAATTGAACCTTGATAAAATATTAGGAATATGTATTTAATTAAAAGACCTTAAATTAAATGCATGTACAAGAACTAAGTCTAAAGAAATAATTCTTTTATCTAGGTTGAATATGACTACAAACATAAACTTCCGCGCTATTCTTGATAACAAATTGGATGGTACCAATTTTACTGATTGGTTTAGGATGGTGAAAATAGTCCTCAGAGGCGAAGGCCTGGCATATGTTTTGGATGAGCCCCTTCCTAATGAACCTAATCCTGGTGATCATGAGGAACATGAGGAGTGGAAGAAGCATAGGAAAGATCATGAATCCGCAACATGTTTGATGTTGGGAACCATGAATCCTGAGCTTTAGAAACAGCATGAGAATATGGATCTCGATACCATGATTCTCCATCTTCAGGAACTCTTTTCTGAGCAAGCAAGGATAGAGAGGTTTGAGATCTTGAGACTTTTGTTTGGTACTAAGATGCAGGCCGGTGCTTCAGCATCTCAGCATGTTTTAAAACTTCTTGGCTATGTTGAGAAGCTTGGTCAATTGGGTTTTATCATGGATTATGAGTTGAGCATAGGTCTTATTTTGACTTCGCTCACTTATATTTATTCACAGTTTGTGACTAATTATTACATGAACAAGATTGATATGACAATCCCGGAATTGATCAACATGCTGAAAATAGTAGTACCTAAGATCAAGCAGGATAAGAAAAATCTACTACTGGTCGAGAAAACCAAACCTTCGAAGGGTAAGACCCAAAAAAAGAAGGGGCTGAAAGCTAAGAAAAAGATCAGTAAGAAGAAGAAAAATAAGAAAGTAGCTACATGTTTCCAGTGTGGCAAACTAGGATACTAGAAAAGGGATTGCAAGGCACCTGTCTTTGAGCTTGTGAAGAAGAGCCCTGAGAAGGGAACTACTTCAGGTATGTTCATGATTGAAAATTTCACTATGGTTCCTTATGAGTCTACATGGGTATTAGATACTAGATGTGGTACTCATATCTATACTTCTGTATAGGGGTTGCGGAACCGTAGAAGGCTGGCTAAAAGGGAGTTAAACTTACGAGTTGGAAATGGAGCATGGGGTACTGCATCAGCTGTAGGTACATATAGTCTCAAATTGCTAAGTGGCCTAGTTTTAGAATTAAATAAATGCTATTATATTTCGGTTGTTACTAAGTATATTATTTCTGTTGTGTGTTTAGCAGCATAAGGATTTGAAGTTTTATTTAATTATAAAGACTGTCAAATTCATAAAAATAGTGTTCTTTATGGCAATGGAGTTTTGATTGATGGCATATATGTTTTGAATACTAAAGCTGATATTTTTAATATGAATGATGCTAAGAGATTGAAATTAGATAAATATAAATCGTCCTACTTATGGCATTGTCGTTTGGGCCATATAAACGAAGCCCACTTAACTAAGTTACAAAAATGATAAAGAAACGCTTTAAAGGAAAAGGAGAACATGCCACAAGTACATTGGAAATAATACACACAGATGTATGTGGTCCAATAAATGTGTCTACACATGGAGGATTCTTCTACTTCATATCTTTTATTGACGACTACTTACGATACGTGTATTTGTACCTTATGAGGTACAAATCAGAGAGTTTTGAAAAATTCAAAGACTATAAGAATGAAGTTGAGAGACAACTTGTAAAGAATATTAAAGCACTATAGTCAGACTGAGTTTGAGAATATTTAAGCCAAGAGTTTCAAGATTATCTAAGGGATAATGGAATATTACCCCAATGGACCCCTCCTAATACTCCTTAGCATAATGGTGTGTCTGAGAGGAGGAACAGAACTTTTTTAGACATGGTTTGATCCACGATGAGCCAAGCAAGTCTCAGCAAATCCTTTTGGCGATACACACTTGAGAGGGCAGTTTATATATTAAACCGTGTGCCCACAAAATCAGTTGATACAACACCATACGAAAGGTGGTATGGTAAGAAACCCTCTCTTTCTCACTTGAGAGTTTGGGGATGTCTTGCCTATGTTAAAATAATAATGTCAGACAAACTAGGAGCTAGGGCTAACAAATGCTTGGTCATAGGTTATCCTAAAGAGACAGTGGGATATACCTTTTATGATCATAAGGAATAAAAGGTGTTTGTTTCTAGGACCGCTTAGTTCCTTGAGAAGGAATACATGCTTGCAAAAGCTAGTGGGAGCAACCTTGAATTTGAGGTTCAAGTAGGCAAATAAGATAATCAACTGATAATTCCTAGGCCTGATACACAACAGAGTGTGATCGAGGAACAACCTGTTATATAACAACCATTGCGTAGATTTGGCAGGGTTCCCAATGCTCTTGAAAGGTATGGATTTTTCATCACTAATGATAAACAAATCTTTCTAATGGAGGATGATGAACCTAAGACCTACAAGGAAGCAATGGAGTGCTCAGACTCTAATAAATGGTTAAAACCCAAGAAATCATAAATGGATTCCATGTATGAAAACCAAGTATGGGAATTAGTCAATGCACCTGATGAGGTTAGACCCATAGGTTGCAAATGGTTTGTCAAGAAGAAAACTGACATGGATGGTAATGTAATTACCTATAAGGCCAGGTTGGTGGCAAAGGGTTATAGTTAAAGAGAAGGAATTGACTATGACAAAACCTTTTCACCAATAGCCATGCTTAAATCCTTAAGGATACTCTTGGCCATTGCTGCTCATTATGATTATGAGATCCGGCAGATGGATGTAAAAACCACTTTCCTAAATGGAAACATGGATCGGGATGTATATATGATACAACCTGAGGGTTTTACATCTTAGAATGGCTCGAATGTATGCAAGCTGTAAAGATCCAATTATGGACTTAAGCAAGCATCCAAGAGTTAGAATATAAGGTTTGATGATATGATCAAAGAGTTAGATTTTACATCAAATGCTTATGAGCGTTATGTATACAAGAAAGTTAGTGAGAGTGCAGTCATTTTCCTTGTGCTATATGTTGATGGCATACTACTAATAGGAAATGACATTTCTCTTCTTCAAATGGTAAAGTGGTGGTTGTCAAGAAAGTTCTCCATGAAGGACCTTGGAGAAGCAACATTTATACTAGGTAAAAAGATCTATAGAGATAGATCCAAGAGGTTGCTGGGTCTTTCACAAGATACATACATAGACAAGTATTGACTAGGTTCAGCCTTGAGCAATCAAGAAGATATTATCTTCCAATGTCTCATGGAATTAACCTTTCTAAATCTGAGTGTCCGGGGACACAAGAGGAGAGATTGCGCATGAAAGATATACCCTATGCATCCATAATAGGATCTATCATGTATGCTATGGTATATACACGACATGATGTCTCACACGCGTTGAGCATCACAAGCAGATTTCAATTTGATCCAAGTATGAAGCATTGGAAGGCATTAAGAATATCCTTAAGTACTTGAGAATGACTAAGGTAATGTTCTTTGTATATGGAGGAGGTGATCTCACAGTAAAGGGATTCATAGATGCGAGTTTTCAATCTGACAGAGATGACTATAAGTCACAGTAAAGTTACCTATTTATGTTAAATGGAGGGGCAGTTGTTTGGAAGAGTTCCAAATAGGATATGACTGCCAATTCAACCACTAAATCTGAGTACGTTGCTGCTTCATAAGCAGCAAAGCAAGCTATCTAGATAAAGAGATTTATTAATGATCTTAGCATGGTGTCTAACAGTGAGGATCCAATAGTAATATATTATGATAACACTAGGGCTATTGCTCAGGCAAAAGAACCACAATATCGTCAAAGAAACAGACATGTACACAGAAAATATCATATAGTTCAAGAAATGATAAGGGATAAGGATATATAGATGGAATACGTACCCAAAGATCAGAACCTGGTGGATGGTCTGACCAAGCCTTTGATACAGATTAAGCATGACCAACATGTTAATAGTTATGGATTATGGCACGTAGCTAATTGGCTCTAGTGCAAGTGGGAGATTGTTAGACATGATGTATGCCCTAGAGGCAATTAGGGCGATATGTCTTAGTTAGTTTTATTTGTACGAACAAAGTTATATCAATAAGGGCATTCTTTTGTTGTATTAATGACTGCGAAAATATATTATCACTGGTTTAGAATATATTCATTGTTGTGTTTGCAAAAGTCCATGACATAATCATAGCATGTATTGCAAGGGCATAATGAGACTATGTTGGTAAGAACTGGTTTGTGTGCAATTATGATTTGTCTCAATATCCCTAGTCATAGTATCATCAAGAGTGGACATTGATGAATAAGGATGGACTATCATGTATCATCATACCTCTTGAATTTGATTCAGAGTAGCATATCTCCAATGCTAGAGGGTGGTACCTTGGGTTAACACATGAATGTACTGAGGGAAATACATTGGAGACCGCTATGAGAAAACACTCGGTAATCTATATTATGTGTTGGTGTTTTAATCATCTCATTGCAATAGCAATACAAATATCCTTAAACCTAAGATACTAGTTACTTTGTTCAGATTTTGCTATACTTTGGATTATACCTATACATTCTATGAGATTGGATGTCACAGATAATTACAGGTATAGTTGATGTATGTCCATTGGTAAGCTGAGTAGTCAAGATGGAATCTATCACTCCATTATAGCAATATGAGGGAGATGTACCTTGGCCACTTGTTAGAAGTGACACACTCGTAAACCTCTGATCAGAGTATGAGTTGATAGGATGGGATCCTGATTAACACATTAAATGGTTGAGTAGTGTACTTTGGCAGCAAGACTAAACTATTGGGGTAGCTATTATTGCTACTAGTGGACTAACACTTGAACTGAGTCTTAGAAACTAGATGGTACTTAGCAGTTGATAGAAGGAGTGAATTATATTGATACTATTGCAGAACCGAGATTAAGTCACATGCACATGATGTTCCAAATATTGAGGGGTCACATGCCTTTGCTAGAGGCCACTATGACCGATCAAAGTAATTGGAGTCTATAATGAGGTTGACCTTCGAGCCAGTTAATTCCTAAACAGATTGAGCCAGGTTAAACTTTTGGCAGCTCAATATTATGGGATCCTATAAGATCACACACTTTGAGTTATAACCGAGCTAAGTAACGAATCGTTAGACTAGGTCTAATCTAGAGCAAGGAAATATGGTTAGACCATAACATATTGGTTACACCAATATTCATTGGTTGGACCAATGAACCTGATAAATAATAAAGAGGATAAAATAAATAAAGGGATTAAGAACCAAAAGATAGCACAGTTAAAGAATACTGGGTATTGCTTCAACTGGTGTCAGTGGATCGGTGAGAAAATTACTGGATAATTTTGGACTTGATCTGCGTGCGGGCCAAGGCAATGTTGTGTGTTTACAACACTGCTCAAGGCCCGTATTGGGGCCTTGGGGGTGCACTACGCTGCGCACAGCCTGTTAGGCTGCGTAGTTGCTCAGCCTAACAGGGGCTGTGGGCCTGTGTGACTGCACAGGCCCAGCCTGAACTACTGGCCATTCGACCAGCAGTTATGGATTAGTATGGGGAGTTTGCTCCCCAAGTAAAATCCCCATTAGATTTTGGTTCAAATTCTAATTAGGTTTATTAAACAAGCTAATTGCCCTTTTATTTTATTTCTGATTGGTTGAGGTTAGGGACTTTATTATCCTTTGAATAATTCATAACCACTATAAATAGAGGCCTCCTCTTTCATTATTTTTTTGTCCTAAATTTCATAATCCCTCTCTTGCTCTCTAATTCTCTTTGTTGTTCTGATTCCTAAAAATAATCCATCGAAAGACGTATTTACTTAGATAACAAAATAAGGGAATTTTCTTCTAAAATAAATTAGTAGGGAGGAGCTAGCCATTCTCTGCTATTTTATCGGTTCTTCCTTTCTAGAAGGTTTTGGTCGGTGGTGCTCGTGTGGACTATTTATAGAAGGATTCTACTTTGGAGTCTATGCCCGTAGTTGAGGGGTCATTCTGCCGACATTGGGATTCACCCTTCATCTATTAAATGGTTAAATTATTATTAGGTCCTTTCAATAAGTGTTTATGACCTATAATAATTTAAGACTAGCACAATTATCAATCATGCCATGCTTAGGAGATCAAGGGAACTAGATTAAATTTTTGAACTTTCGTTGCACTTGTTTTACTTGCTAAAACTTTAATCTAGACCAACAAAAGTTAGGGTACTCCAATACAAATAAAGCCCGCTAAGTCAAAAACCCAGAAAGGGTGGCTTAAGCAAAAGTTAGGGCATCGAGAGAAAAAATGTCACTCGCTTTATGGAAAATCAGTAAAAGGACTAGAAAGCAGGTAAGAGTTAACCATTGAAAACTATTACCATTGTCTATGCACTAAAATTTAATTTCATCGATGACCATGTTATGATTTGCTAAGAATCTTGGTCTTATGAATGTATTCATGTCTTTAGGTGAAATAATCACAAGTACGTGAACATCAGTTTCTTCTCTATATTTTCTGCTCTTTGTTGTTATCATTACTGCGTGTGTATTATTCATCAAAAGAAAAAAATACTAATAAGCCACAAAAGAAATAAGGCTTATGCAAAAGTCAGAAGAAGTCCGCTGAACTGAGCCGCTAAGGACAGTTCAGGCAAAAGTTAAGACAAAAGAAAAGAAAGAAAGTCTGCTGAACTGAGCCGCTAAGGACAGTTCAGGCAAAAGTTAAAAGAAAGAAAAATACTAAATCAGTTCGATAGATTGCATCACATCAAGCGTTCTATGGAAAAGTTAAAACTCAATTCAAAAACGCCAGTATTCTGCACTTGCTTTTGTTCTACAAGCATCATTTGTAATAGCAATGTTTCCAGTTGGGATCCCTTAAGTTTAGTTTTCCCACTGAAGCTACCCGATAGCATGCATCATCCGAAGTGCCAAGTGCTTCCACCAGCATAATTCAACTTGAACCATGTTACAGTATGGTCACCATTAAGACGCAAAAAGAAAGAAAATGTCTGCTGGATTGAAAACCCGAAAGGGTCCAAGCAAAATTTAAGACCAAGAAAGAAAACATATGCGAGATTGAAAACCCAAAAGGGCGGTCCAGGAAAAATTTAAGACATAAGAAAAGAAAGAAAGTCTACTAAATTAAGCCACCAAGGACAACTCAAGCAAAAGTTAAGACAAAAGAAAATTACAAAAATTATTTCGACAGATTGCACGTAAAAATTAGAACTCAAATTAAAAGCGTCAAGTGCTTCCACTAACATCATCCAGCTTCCACCATGTTATAGTTTGGACACCTCAAAGATGCACCCCCTAAGGTGCAAAGAATGAATATCATCCGATCAAATTGCCAGTGCAAAGAAGTATAGGCATCCATATAAGCTTGTACAAGTCTACAAAAGGCATATGGATCCTCTTTTCAGATTCAAGACAAGGTTCCCACCAGAGAGAAGCACGACAACAATATAAAGGCCTTTACAGAGGCAATCCAGCATACTCAGGTTTAACTGAAGCCTAGTCCCAGCTAGACGGGGTCCCCAATAGGTATATGGATCTCATCCAAATCTTGGTAGTACTCATAGGTCTCAGTCAGGCCAGTCTTTTGGTAATCTAGAGCTTCAAAAGTATGGTTACTAGTCAATTCACCAGATATTTTAGCCTTTATCAAAGAAGGACAAGACGACAATATCCTCGAGGCAAAGGATCAATCAAGGACTCAGATGTTAGCACATGTCCGTTCTGGCCCAATAAGGAATTACACCTATTTCGTTTAGTGATCAGACAAAAGAGCCAAAAAGGATTCGAATTGTCATCCAAAATTTGAAATTCAAAAATCCACATTCCAGGGAAGTTTCGATTTAGCATTTTCTACTGAAAAATCAAAAAGTCAAAATTAGGCCGCTGGCTATTTACTTATCTATAGTAAAAAAATCGTATCTTACTGAGATCTGGTAAGGTTTTACGGGATTTAAAGTAAAATCTTGTCAGATAATTAACTAGCCTGCCGACTAATTACCTACATTCTATAAATATGGGGTCACCCGCCTCATTTCAACAGCAGATAACATTTTGGAAAATCCCAAAATAACCATTGTGTCCCTTTTCAGTTCCGGGAGTCCCAAAAGCCCCAAAACTCTGTCAAAACACTACCAAATCTGAGCCTTATCACCTACACTATCTATAAACTCGATTTACTGTCTTTTTAGATCAAGATCCCACAGTGATCTTCGATCTAAAAATGATCCTATCTCTCAAAAATCCAGCATTTCTCTTAGGAATAATCCAAGATTATAGCCATAACTTGGGTTAAACCTTTTTCCAACCAAATCATAGTCCCTCTTGACAACTTTGGTCCCGCACCGACTCTAAGCCTAACTTTAAAATTCATTAAAATTCATTTTGTTGTTTTCTTACTGCATATTACATTTCATTTCTTTGGTTAAGTGAGCCGCTAGTACCGCTTAAACAATAATATGTGTAAATAAGCTCGCAGATACGGATGAAACATCCAGAATGAGAGGAAACTCTATCCGAGTTTTTGGGCCAAGACCCAAATGTTGTCGTTACTCTGCCGAAAATTTGGTAGAAAATATCAATTTATTAAGCCGTTATAATGCCTGTTTTATTTCTTGAATTTATTTCTTAAATAAAGTTATTGTAATGAAGAAATTACCACAAATTCCAAAATTCCAAAATTATTACAAACAATTTGAACAATATGAGTACCTATTATGTCCGAACTCAAAATCTCAATTTCTTTTCGGTATAAAAATCCCATTTTGGATCAGTATACCATAATTTCCGGTGGAGCTGAACCGGGTGGCGACTCTATTTTATTTTTAAATAAAGTAAAAAGGCTTTATTTTAAAGATATATTTTCTCAATAAAATATGTAAATATATTTTTCAATATAATCACATTTTTGGCTTATAAAGCCACAACATTTAAGCAAACTGGATTTCCTCAAACCGAACCAAAATGTGCCCCGTGCACAAACCAGACCCAAAAACGTCCGCCCGCTCACAGTTGCGACTCCGCTGGGGAGAAAATTATTATTTTATAAAAACCCAAATTTTATAAAAATTCTTTCTTTGACATAATAATTAAAATATTGTTCAAATTAAATTTTAAAATTACAGAATATATGGTAATTTCTATGTTACATAAGTTCTAGGATTGCATAGTATCTACATTCTTTACCCCCTAAACCAATTTAGGTGTCTTTTGGTGTAGTATGTCCAAGTTCGCTTAAGGCTTGAGTGGATTTAATCACACCCCTTACGTAACGTATTAGGGCCTTTCTCCCTTAAGGGCAAGACTACCCGAGTATATTATATGTGGAAAAGTTTCCTTTGGTTCCCTAAGGGCTACTAGGACTCGGTACATAAAGGTGCAGGATACCCAAATCGCACTCAATCCTGAGACCAAAACCCACATATAGATGAACCATAGACACTTTCTTATAGGTCTTCCCAAAAACCTTGAGTGCACGCGAGTAGACTTTGCTAAGTCCCCCGTTGGCTTTAAAGCGAAGTAACCAAATGGAGTCAAGAGGGTGGCAAGCACGATCTAACTGTTTGCTACATGTGCATGTTTATTAAATATAAATTAACTAAAAAAGGACATCATAAGCATAATGATTGTGTGTAAACTAACCACATCTTTGTGCATCCATGACATTAATGTGTGCCATGCCATTTCATTCCCTTAGCCATAGGAACCTAGGCTCAGCCCATGAGCCGAAATGAACCAAGACCTAGTGAGTCCACCTAGGCTCAGCCCATGAGCCGAAACAAACCCATACCAATGAGTCCACCTAGGATCAGCCCTTAAGCCAAAAAAACCCAGACCAATGAGTCCACCTAGGCTTAGCCCATGAGCTAAAACAAACCCAAACTACCGAGTCCACCTAGGCTCAACCTATGAGCCGAAATAAACCCAGACCAGTGAGTCCACCTAGGCTCAGCCTATGAGCCAAAATGAACCCAGACTAGTGAGTCCGCTTAGGCTCAACCCATGAGCCGAAATAAATCAAGACCAGCCAGCCTATCTAGGCTTACACCTAAGACCACATAGTCAACCTCCGAGTGACTAGCGAGTCAGCTCACCTTGGACCATAGAGTTAACCTTCGAGTGACCAGCGAGCTAGCTCACCTTGGACCATAGAGTCAACCTCCGAGTGACCAGCGAGTCAGCTCACCTTGGACCATCGAGTCAAGCTTCGAGTGACCAGCGCGTTAGCTCGCCTTGGACTATAGAGTCGACCTCCGAGTGACCATTGAGTCAGCTCACCTTGGATGATAGAGTCAAACTTCAAGTGATCAATGAGTTAACTCACTTTGGACTATAGAGTCAACCTCCGAGTGACCAGCGAGTCAGCTCACCTTGGACCATAGAGTAAACCTTCGAGTGACCAGTGAGTTAGCTCGCCTTAGACCATAGAGTCAACCTCCGAGTGACCAGCAATTCAGCTCACCTTGGACTATAGAGTCAACCTCCGAGTGACAAGCGAGTTAGCTCGCCTTGGACCATAGAGTCAACCTCCGAGTGACTAGCGAGTCAGCTCACCTTAGACCATAGAGTCAACGTTTGAGTGACTAGTGAGTTAGCTCACCCTTGGCTATCGAGTCAAATCAAACCTGATTCAAACCCTTGGACTTTAAACCATGCGTTTATGATATTCAATGAATATCGCAGACTACCCTTGCCGATTGCTCCTCAAACATTTGGCATGCACCAAAACCCCTATTGTTTATACATGTCTATCCACTCATTCATTCACTCATTCATTTATTCATCCACTCAATCATCCTGATAAGCTGAGGTAAATGAGGCTTAGAGCCACACCCGATACACTTACTAACATTTGATCTCTTGTATTTTCAGGTTGAAAGCGCGAGAGAAGGAGGTTGAGACGTATTATAGGAATCTTGAAAGTCACAATCCCACCACCAGTTGAATCTCTGGTCAGATTTTTCTTCAATCCAGAACTTTAAACCACGATGGCAGATGATGATGCAGTTGGCCAGTCTCTTAGAAGGATTCTAGACGCTCTACAATCCCGTGATATTTGGGAAAGATTGAGCGCCTCCAATTCTTAGAAAACCAAAGAACAGGAGGCAGAAATAGCAACACTCAAGGAAAATATTGCAGACATGGAAAAGCTATCTTCGACAAAAGACAAATCTATTGCTTCATCTATAGAGCTGTACGTGAATATTGACCGGTTTTTTCCTAAGGACTCAGAGGCCCTTTCGGCTAATTTTGTAATGCCCTATATGGCCCCATATGCTGGCACTGGACGTCTCCACACACATGTGGAGAGTTATCTCTAAATTATAACTAGCATAAACATCCCTAAGGTCCATATAGTCAATCTATTTCAAGCAACCCTATGTGGACCCGCTTTTGAATGGTACATGAGGATGCCAATTGACGTGAAATCTAATTGGCAGAAGCTATGCTCTGCATTTTTGGAAAATTACGCCTTCAATTTGAATGTTAAAACTACTTTGCAAGACCTTGAAAGAATCAAACAATGGCCAAATGAGTCATTTGAAGAATTTTACCTGAGGTGGATGGCAGTCCATGTACTTGTAATTGGGGTACCAGACTAAGACGCCATGATAGTGACGCTTGTCAAAGGATCTAGCCTAAAATGTCGGGATGAAATGAAAATGAAAAGATTTGACACCTTGAATGATGTGGTGGTCTATGCCAAGAGACTAGAAAAGTACGAGGAAGAAGATCGGGCAAAGAAGCAAGAACAGCCAGCTTACACCAAACCTAGATATTAGGAGAAGGGTGGCTCTTCCAAATAATGCAGCTCCGTCTAAAGTGGTGGTAGCTACTCAAGTGCAGACTCACTAGTCTATCTCCCCATGGGTAGAATCATTATCATAGATATTTACAAAACTGAGGAAGTCTGACCAACTCTAGAGCATCAAACCGTTCGTCCCACCTATTTCGGCGGACAGAGACAACTTTTGTGCTTATCACGTGACTAAGGGGCATCGTAATAATGAGTGCACCAGATTGCTAAAGGATCTATAGCAGTTGATAGTCAATGGGAGAATGAAAGAGCCCTAGAAGAAACCAAGTACACAAACTATTCCCCTACTAAACTTTCAAGCTATGGTGAATGCCATCGGTATCTATGTGGAGGCCAACAAATGCGGTCTTAACGTGACTGATAACTTCCGACATGAACCGGGATGGGGAGATAATATGATTTTTGATAACATGGATGTGATCTACTTGGTCGACCAATATGTCCTAAGAATTAGGAGAGAAGGGCTAGACCAGTATCTGGTACCGCTGCATCATATATACCGAGGATATTCTGATCCAAATGAACATCTTGAAGAATTTCTCCAGTTTATCCATGAACAAGGAATAGCCATGATGGGTTTTTCACCACAGTTCCCCCAATTCTTAGAAGGACCTGCCATGGACTGGTATAACATAATGCCAATGGAAGGCGATAGAACTGGTACTTTATGGAAAGATCCTTCCTTCATTACTTCAGGGCTTCCCAACCATACCCGGATGCACTCTGCTGGTGGTTAGCACCCCAAGTAGACCAACACAATACTGGCTGGCAGGATATTCCTCCTCCTTAGCCTCCCATGTATATTCCACTAAATTATATGAGTCCCAACTATGTCGGAACAAGTCTATTTGAATTTGGGAGTTCTTCTGGGACAACGCACTAGGAAAATCAAGAGATGTATGATCCTGAGCAAGTGTGGTATAGCCACGAAGATCAGCAAAGGTATCTCGGCCTAACTCTAGATAAAGAAACAGAAGACCCATTCATGAAGCTCCATGCATGCGTGGCATTAGAGATGGACAGTAGGAACCAAGTGAGCATCAAATTGCGCAACCCATTTGAAGGAATCCGTGCTGACATCATAGCATATGGTATAAGTATAAAGGAAACTTTTGCCAACTTACGATGCATGATCTCTGAGTTCTGCCTAGCTATTGCAGGAGTCAAAGCTAGGGTAAATGCGGTGGAAGAAGAAAGTTCTGAGGAAGATCCTGAAAAAATCTCGAGGAAGATCCCGAGGAAGATTTTAAGGAAGATCCTGAGGAAGATCAAGAGGAAGATCCCGTGGAAAATCTTGAAGAAGACCCCGAGGAGGATCTGAAAGAAGATTCTGATGATGATATTCCAATTAAGCATGCACCAAATTGGGTCTTTGAACCATGGAATGGGCAACAACCTTTTGAGGATTCAGATGAAAGAGTGGAAGAATTCGAGGATTCTGATGAGTTAGATCATGAAGATGAAAGTGAGGTAGATAACTTGGGATACGAATCAAAGGTCTTTTCAAATGATGAGCTAAACCACTTGTAGGGAGATTTCGAGTACGAGGCTTCCTTCCCCAATGGCATGATGGCGGATTACGATGGTGCTGAGAGCTATGGCTCGTCTTTAGAGTATGACTCCCCACTCGCCTTATGGTCTGCAGTAAGTGATAATTCCGGTGATTTCACTGACTTTGACTTAGGAAGTGAGCACTTCATTAATATCATTTGAGAAGAGGGATAAGAACCTTCTCAGGAGTACATTATGGAGAGAATCCATGCCGAAAATGAACTAGCTCGAGCTAGTTGTCAGATCTAGAGTCCAGACTTGAGGGAAGGTTATCCTATATTTTATGATGGAAATACAAGGCCATGCCCTCATATCCATGAATTTGTGCAAATGATGAATGATGGGTACATTCACTATGCCCATTGGCCCGAAAGGTTTCACTTGTCTCTCTGAAAGAAAGAAATCATCTGGTATGAAGGGCTGACATTTTACAAAAAGTCATTCTAGAATACTCTGGCTAGGCAATTCATCGACTACTTCATATGGGTCGATCCACCAGAAAACTCAACCCCTGAGTTAGACAGACACGGGAACCCCTTACTGTACTAGGAATGGGAAGCAACCAACACCGTTTGTCCAACGTCAATAGAATCGGTAAAGGAATATCCATGGTATACGAATAAATATGACAGTGAGCCAATCACTTATGATAATGTTTCAGATATTGTTGATGAAAGTGAACCAACTGGAGGGGCCTCCTCGTCCATCCATATGATCAGACATGAATCCAATCCTGTCCTATGCCAAATCCTATAAGAGAACCCCATCGTTCCAGAAAAGTAGCCTGAAAAGGTTCCCTTAAGGCAATGGCTCTTTGCCACCAAAGCACCAACCTCCGTAAACAAGCCAATTGACTTGGGAGAGATACCACTTGATGAATACTTTGATGAATTCAAAGTCTTCAAAATAACAAACTCGCCTACCCAGCTTATCAGTCCTATCACCAGGGGAGGGAAAATCACTGGGTCAGTAGCCCCAACTGTGCCAAGGGTGGAACCCCCAGCTCCTCCTACTTTTGTTAAGCCCCAAGAATAGATAGAGAGACCGATTGTGGACCAATTAAAGGCCACTACTACCAAGATGAGCATCTGGGACCTCCTCCTTAGTTCTTAAGATTATAGGCTCGCTATAGTTAAAAAGCTGATGAAAATTGAAATGTCTCCCCTAGCATCGCCAGAACAGGTCTGTGCGCTACTTAACAATGAGACTAGCACTGGTATCCTGACATTATCTTCTCGAGCTTAGATCTACCCGAAGAAGGCATTTGCCATAATAAGGCTCTCTACTTGAAGGCTAGTGTCTTTGGGCTCATCATGCCCTATATAATGGTCGATGATGGTTCATCACTGAATGTCTATCCTAAGGATATTTTACCAATCCTAGGACTAACAGAGAAGGACTTAAAGAGATCCGCCACAGTCATTAAAGCCTATGACAACTCCAAGAGGACCGTCATTGGCTCATTCAAAGCCAAAGTTACCATTGGCGAAATCTTATCTATAGTACTCTTCACAGTCATAGACATTATAGTGACTTATCTATACTAATTAGGCAGCCATGGTTCCATGCTCTAGGAGGAGTTCCATCCACTCTTCACCAGAAAATCAAAATCCCATTTCACAGAAAGATCGTTACCCTAGAGGCTAATGAAGCCTCAGTGGTGGTAGCGCTGAAAATGGAAGAAAGCCATATGAAAGGATTTACCACAGCCACAATTGGCCAAGAATCAAACGAGAAACCAAAGGTGCACTAGGACCCTTGGATTCAGGGTTACATGTAGAAACATCACACTCCCGGGAAAGGACTAGGTGCCCATGAACAGGAAATGCCGACCTTCATTATAGGGGCAGGAGAATGGAAGCCTATAGGGCTCGGTTATACAGGATCCAAAAGAATTACCCACAAGACAATCTTTTAGAAGAAGTTGCAACAATCCTACAATAGAACCCCCGAGCCTATTACTCACCAAGGGAAGACGGTTCCGGGATTCGAGATTTTCACAAATTTAGTCAACTATGGTGAGCATGATAAAAGTTCCATAACATATGTGTTATAGGGAATAGGTCATCAACCAGATGTAGGGGTAATCTCGGATTAGACCAAGCTTGATGAACAGGTGCACCTGAAGAAGATCAAGAAGCCAAGCAAAGAGGAGGAAATCCTCGACACCCTAACCAAGCACCTTCAGGCACAACTCAAGATAATACAGGAAGCAAGGAGCAAAGGAGGTAGCTTAAGCCAAGCTGTTATGGACATGGTCAAGATCATAAAGGGCAAAGCAAAGGTAGAAGAGGGACATCCTGCTGAAGTCAGCTGCCATAGAAGAGTCATCCACTAAAAAGCCAGACCCTACTGATCAGGATGAGTCTCTTGTTTCTCCAGCATATTTGAAATGAATAATGTACTTTATGATGATAATAAGATGCAGAACTTTGCTTATTTAGATTGTGTTTCTGATTATGATTCCATGCATCATTCCAACATTCATCGAGCATCTTTAACATCAATAATAATATTACAAAAGAAATTAACTTAAATACGGAAGATGATCCAAAAATGTTATACATTTCCAATCAATTGCCTATCGAACAATACAGAGAATTGATATAAGTATTAAAAAATCACGTTTTAGCCTTCACTTGGTCTCATGGAGACATGCCAGGACTTGATCGGCACATCGCCGAGCACAAGATCCCCACGAACCCAAAAATTTGACCACTAAAGCAAAAGATGAGAAGGATGCATCCAGAATGGGCTGAAAAGGTCAAAGCAGAAGTAGCCAAACAAATCAAGGCTAATTTTAATGAGGTCGTCGAGTATCCTGCTTGGCTATCCAGTGTGGTCCCTGTGCCCAAGAAAAATGGTGACGTCAAAGTTTGTGTCAACTTCAAAGACTTGAACAAGGCTACCCCTAAAGATGATTTTCCATTATCGCACACCGATGTGCTAGGAAACAGTGGCAAGAGCAGCCATGTACTCCTTTATAGATGGGTTCTCGGGTTACCGCCAGATCCTCATGAACGTAATAGACAAGTTAGAAAGCGCATTCATTTTAGAGTGGCAAACTTATTGTTTCAGAGTGATGCCTTTCGAACTCAAAAATGTAGGGGCAACCTACTAGTGGGTGGTCACAACCTTACTACATGACTTGATCCACAAAGAAGTTGAGGTCTATGTAGATGACATGCTTATGAAATCCATTACACCAGAAGAACACCCAACAGTGTTAGAGCAATTCCTCACAAGAATAGAGAAATACAATCTCCATCTTAACCCAAAGAAGTGTATATTTGGTGTCACGTCAGGCAAGTTACTGGGCACGTGGTTAGCCAAAGAGGCATAGAGATGGATCCTGACAAAGCTAATGCTATCAGGGAAATGCATATGTCAAAAACCATGAAAGAAGTGAGAAGTTTCTTGGGGTCCATACAATACATTATTCACTTTATAGCACGATTGACCACCATACTATCTTCAAGCTCTTGAGGAAGCAGCAACCAATAGAATCGAATGACCAATGTTAGGAAGCCTTTGATAGGATCAAAGCTTACCTAATGAACCCTTTAGTGCTAAAGCTGCCAATTCTTGGAAAGCCACTCATTCTTTATTTTGCAATAAAAGAGACATCTATAGGAGCCATGTTGGTTTAGGAGCACGAAGATAAGAAGGAACACACAGTTTATTACCTCAACAAGAAGTTGGTAGAATACAAGACTTGATACACCATCATGGAGGAAACGTGTTCCGCCATGGTCTGGCTCTCTAAGAAACTCAGGCATTACTTCTAATCATTTAGAATCCAATCGGTCACAAAAGTGGATCCAATAAATTATTTATACCAAGCTCCCTCGCTAACCAGAAAACTGACAAGATGGCTCTTGTTGCTATTAGAATTCAATATCGAGTATATCACTAAGAAAACCATCAAAGGAAGGGAAATGTCCAAATTTCTAGCAAATCAACCACTCGAGGAAGGAGATCAGGAGAACCTAGAGTTTCCTGATGAATGTTTCGCAACCACTATAGAGAGTCACAGAAAATGGACCATGTTCTTCGATGGCACCATTAACAAGCGAAGAGATAGTTTGGGAGTCATCATCATAACGCCAGATGGGGCACTCACACCTCTGTCAAAGCAATTGTAATTTACCACCATAAATAATAGGGTCGAATATGAAGCCTGTTTATTTAGAATATTTACCCTGATCACCCTCAGAGCGGACAAGGTGAGGTGATTTGGCTTTGGTCATCAAGGACCTCATAGGGGACTGGGAATTAAAGGAGGAATCCCTGAGACCTTACTTAGAGGCTATATGGAGAAAAGCCATAATGTTCAGCGAATGTGAATTTTATCACATGCCCCGCGAGGAGAATTAGGTGGCAGATGCATTGGCCACTTTAGCCTCCATATAGGAAGGGCCCTAAAAGTAGCCAATCAAACCCTTTATTATGGAAACAACCCGATCTCCGTACTACGTCCCCGCAATAAAAGACATAGTGGAAGAGGAAAAACCCTGGTACTTTAACATTGTCAAGTTCCTTAAAAATGGTGAATTTTCGGCCGAGGCTATGAATTCCAACAGAAATACGCTGAGGAAGCTTGCTGTACAGTTCTGCCTAATAAAAGGAGATCTATTCAAGAGCTCATCTAAAGGACTAGTGTTAAAGTGTCTGACCCAACAAGAAGCTGAAAGAGTAATGAAAGAGATACATTTAGAGAGACTGCGGTCCCCATATGAATGACATCATGATGGCAAAGAAAATCTAAAGAATGGGATACTTTTGGCTAACCATGCTAGCTGATTCTATTCTAGAGGCAAAGACTTGCCATGCTTGTCAGATATATGGAGATGTGACCCACTTGGCCCCGGCAACATTACAAAGCTTGACGACACCTTGTCCATTCTCAGCCTGGGGCATCGATCTCATCGGTGAGATAAGACTGTCTTCGACTAGCGGCCATTGCTTCATTATAGTGGCAGTCGATTACTTTTTAAAGTGGGTTGAAGCAGAATCTTACACATGCATCATGGCCAAGAAGATGCCCGGGTTTATTCAGCGGTATATCTTCGGTAGATATGGCATTCCTTATCGTATGGTTAGTGACAACGGTGTACAGTTCTGGGGGGAAACATTTGACCTAATTGAGAAGCTCGAAATTGAGCATAATTGCTCTTCACCCTATCGCCCTCAACCCAATGGAGTTGTAGAAGTAGCTAATAAGGCAATTAAGAAAATCCTCTCCAAGATGATCTCTAACTATCGAGATTAGGCTGATCATTTGCCCTATTCCTTGTGGGGATATGAAACCAGTGTCAAAACTCCTATAGGTTAAACTCCTTTTTTCCTCGTCTATGGAATGGAGGTTGTATTGCCCATTGAAATGGAAATCAAATCATTATGCATAGCTCTCAAAGCCAGACTTCTTGAAGATGAATGGGCAAAGGCAAGGCACCAGGAATTGACCTTGATCGATGAAAAATGATTGGCTGCATTGGAAAATCTACAGTTGTACCAACAGCATATGGCCAGAGCTTACAATTGTAAAGTCAAGGGGCAAGACCAACCTCTGAGAATGGGTGATCTGGTCTTAAAGCTATCTCGTAAAATGCACATAAATACTCGAGGTCGTACGTAGTAAGAAAGACTCTCAATAAAGGAGCAGTAAAAATTCTCAAATCTGGACGGCAATGAATTTGTGAATCTAGTAAATCGCGACAAGCTGAAGCACTATCTCGTGTAAAAAAATAATAAAAAAAGGTCTGTCAAGAGCTAGTAAGGGCTCTAGGGCAAAAATAAAGACCTAAAAATAAAAGAGTGAAGCCTTAGATAAAATCCGTTCGGAACCTTAGGCAACGATGGGCATTTCTTGGAAATAAATACCATTTGTCCTTCATATCTAAATGATATCTTTTATAATGGCATATTCATGTTAAAGATACTACATGAGTGCATTAAATGGAAACTGTGAATTGTTTAATAAAACACGTATTCAAATGAAATTTTTCATCCTTACTACACATACGAGTGTGTTACAAACAGGAAATGGAAATAACAAAGACAAACAACGAGGCCTGATGCCTTTATTCTCCCACGGGAGCAAAAGACACACAATAACAAGCTCAACAAACCCCAAGAAAGCTACGGAGCCTCCTAGTCTCGCAGACTCTCTCATCAAGATTAGTTAGTCCACGAACACTGGTAGCCCATACCTGATAAGCCTCGGAAGGATGGATATCAAAAGGCACGAAATAATTCGTCTCCACCTAAGTGTGACTAATCCATATCACGCCATGATGATAGACCTAAGTATAAGAAAGCTTAGAGCCAATCAGGGTACACAAGGATGTCAGGAACCCCTAAGGATGACTATATTGCCTGCACAAGCAACTAGGAGAGTAAGTGATAATCTCAGAAAGGCCAATATGGACCACGCCATCTCTAGCAACGTCGGTAATCACATGCGTGATACCCCACTAAGGGCAAACCCAATAGATATCTTCAGCGGCTCGACTCCCCATAAACTCAACCCACTCCTCAATGGTAAAATCTTTGCGAGAACGATTGCCGACGTGAACTACAAACCCCCGTGCTAAGTTAGTGTTCGGATAATAATCCATGCTCGTGGGAACAGATAATACAGAAAGCTTGTCCCAAAGCCAAAGCTACAAAAGCGACACACATAAAAATGTAAGAAAAAAAAGAATGAAAAAAGTAATAAAAGAAGAAATAAAAGGGCTTGCTGGATCGAAATCCTAAAAAGGCGGTCTAGGCAAAAATTAAGGCAAGCCTGATGAATCAAAAATCTGAAAGGGCGGTTCATGCAAAAATAAAGGCTCAAGTAGCATTTACCTGAAGGAGAAGCCTGATACCCCTAATAGTAGGTTCAGTACCATTCTGGGAAGAGCGGACGAAGATCAGTGTCTCAGCTAAACTCACTGCAATGGGAGATTTTCCCTCTAAAATCTCATCTATAATGGTCAAGAAGGCAAAGTTGCAAACCAAAGCTGGAGCCTCACAAAGAAAAACCCCCAGCAAAAGCAGGCATATAAGCGGAAGCCAGCTCATGTCACTAGGAGAAAGACTCCTAACTATGTCGAATGCCACGTCCAACCTCAGACCCTCATCAAATCGTTGCAGCTAAAAATGGTTCATCAACAAGTTAGAAAACTCAAGATGATGCGTCAGAATGACCAGAGGCATATCGATTGAAGATCTAAGGAGCCCACAGAATTCCTCGTATAAGGGGCACAACTCATGATCCCTGAATCGGAACACATTATCGACATGATGCTAAAACCTGACAGGAGCTTGAATCAAGTGATCCTTGACAAAAGTGCGACAGTATTCCTTCATATGCACCAGGCTGCAAACCTCGAGGCGATCCCAACCATCGGAGTTTTTCAGATAAACATTCAAATTTTCATGAAAATGAATATAACCTTCCATGGCAAAATCTCAAAAAGTAGTAGTTTGCTATACGTAGTTTATGGGGTAATCTGCCAGAGATAACCCCAATAAACTTGATCATCGATAAAAGACATGATAAAGCAAAGGAATGATGCAAAATTCTTTTATATATAATGAAATAGATATGTGTTTGTACAAGAAAAGCCACTGCAAATGGCCTAAAAGAGCACAAATAAGACAAAAAAGGAAAAAAAGAAGCCTATCTATCGCCCTGCGGAAGGAATCCAGGAGGATCGCTGTGAGCACTAGATTTTAATGATCCTTCTCACAAAACTATGATGAGAGCTATATGATGCAATATCTTTCAGTTTTTGACCATCCAAGGTGTTCCTACTACTACAGAGTTGAGTTTGGCCATAACATAGTGACCTAGACTGACCTTAGGTACCCGTACGGGTGCTGTATAGTGGTACAGATCCATCCAGTGGGCCCATATGAGTGACTACCTATCATATGCCTGGGGGGGACTTATACGGGGTCCCCTAGTACCAGTATGGGGGCCCCCACCCAAACGGGTATGGTTGTTTCCTATTCAAGCTTTTTCGAAAGTAGTCTCTGACCATTTTCGGGAAAAGGTAGGTTTTAAACATGATTTATTACGTTCAGACCTCCTCTCCCCTATAAAAAGGGGTCTTCCCTTCATATTTCAGACACATTTATTTTTCATATGAAAATTATACTAAAACTCTAGCAATTTCTATAGGTATAGAAAAGGGATAGTGGGGGTATAGGAGGTATAAAATAGGGAGAAAACCCTTTTTTGAGGTTTTGTCCACATTTTATTCATTCCTAACTTCGTTCATTAGGATTTAGGAGAGATTCTGTCCACACAAATACTCACCTAAATAGTCCTATTCCATCTACTTTGGCCGAACTCTCTCAACAGTAAAGGGATTACCTCAAAGTGGGTCCACTTTGAAAAGGTAACGCTCCTAAGTTTCAAAGAGACTCATATCTCAATTATTTCCTAATAATTATTGTTTGTTGCTTCCATTACATTTGTTGCTTTCATTTCTTGTCTCGGGTCTGGTCCTCACCCATATGAGCCTTGTTTGCACCATATATCCCCAAGGATATCAATTTAGTGCGCCATACTCATACTGAAGGAAATCCCTTTTTTATTATTTTACCTTTTCTGCCACCAATCTACTCATCTGTAATCTGCAACTTAACTGAACCAAGTTTCTGCCTGGGACCAGATAGGACCTATACGGGTGCTCGACACTCGTACCAGTCCTCCCTGGTACCCGTACAGGTGCCCCCCATCCATACGGGTAATGGCCCCCAGGCAGACTCAAGAATCCATATTTTAAATCGGTTAAAATCAATCCAACTCACCATTTGCCATGCGATCATTCTCACTAATAATCTGGTAAATCAACCCACAAAAGTTAAAATATGGCTTTACAACATAATCACATTTTTCTCAATAAAATGCTGATTTGTTATGTGCTACAAACTATGCTAACGTCTGTGGATGGAGGGGAATTTATTTTTATTTTGTTTTATAACTTAGAACAAATGTATAGGATCTCTTTGTAATTTCCCCCTTTCCCCCGGTTGTAATTTTTATTCCCCCCATTTATTGCTTGCGCTTTATTGTACAATATAAGCACATGTAACGAGTGTGAAAGAGTATAGAAACAGGATTTCTGTGATAATTCCCCAAATGACGAAGATAAAAACTGTTTTATGAGATGAATGTTAGTTTGAATCAACTAAATGAGAAATAAGTGACTCATCCGATACCCGAATCTCTGATCCAATAGGTATGAGTCTCCCGCCTAGAGGGAACTGTACCAAAACTCTTTCCCAAGAAGACAACTTGGGTGGCGACTCTATCAATTGTATCGGGATTTGGGTCTCGATTCTTTAATTCATTAAAATTGGCTTATTGTGCAAACTTTAACTAAAAATTTTTTGTCACGCCTAAATCCAACCAAACCCCCAGTGGGCCCCGCCTCTCTCACAAAGGCACAAAGGGAGACCCACACGTCATTAACAACTCACAATCCCCCTATCCCTACTATGGCTGCTGCTATCCTTGGATGTATCCCCAATCAGAGATGCCGTCAGTGATAGGCACCTGCGAGAATGAGAGATCAAAGTAAGTCAGAATCATCACAATCTAAAAAGAAGGAGAAGAAAAAGAAGAAAAGGAAGAGAAGACTGACATGAGTGGCGCCAGCGGGATGGAAAGTCACCGGATGCTTGGGATCCTCGAAAGACAAAATCACGGGAGTATAGGTACTCAGGTTATTACAATACATTATGAACATGGGCGGCTGATACTGAAACCCCTGATGTCCCTCCACTATCACCGAATCCTGAGATGGGATAGATGAAGCTGAGGAACTACCCACATGAAACGAAGTAGATGTAGGCCTTTTCCTACCTTTGTGATCCTGCAAAGACATTAAAATAAGGGCAAATCAGCCTAATTGAACATAATAATGAAGAGACAGGAAAGAAACCTGAGTCAATGAAAAGGAGCTTTCATCATCCAGACAGTCTCAGGTGAACCCAGTCTAGCTTGACCACTAGGGGCATAAGTTAAAGGGGCATTACCATTGGAGGGATTACGAATGTCTGGCTCAGGCTCGATAGGAATGGAGTCTATCTCCGGCCATCTTAGCAGCTATTAACAACAAAACTCCTCATACCCCCCAACCTACTCCAAAAAGGTGCTGGGTAAGCCATCAGAGGCCAATCACGGGAAGTCAAGTGGGCTATGAGGCCAGAAAATCCATCGCGGCACCTCAGGAAGGATAGAATGTGACTTGGGAGGAAGATGCCAATTCTATATGCGCTCTCCAAGGTACCATTCTAAGGAGAAGGGAGTCTCTATAATCAGCTAATCTCATAACCTCTGGCCAGTGGAGATTATACCCCCAAGGCTATGTCTTAATCTAAAATCAGAAAAGAAAGCTAAGTATTGATACAACTATTGTAGCAGATATAGCAATTAAAATGAATCAAGAAAGCTATAAAGTATACTTGCTCTAAAGACAGGGTATGAAGATGGACAGAAAGAGTAGAACCAGACTCCATCTCTCAGCCGTGCCAGTAGTGTGGTTGACAAGGATAGAACAGAAAGCTACCGTCAAGCTTGGTCTTTAGAAGAATCCCCATCTCAAAATGCCATATTTACAAGTAGTCAAAAGAAATCAGAAAGCCGAAAGATAGACAAAAAATGCTTATGAAGAAAAGATAGGAGTTAAATCCTTACATAGACAATCTGAAGACAAGATTTTAACTGGGCAATCTTGTTCCTCACGCATTGGTCAAGGGCCCAATATAGGTTACCCAATGCGGCTCGGCCCCAGGCATAATCGTCAAAGTGAGTCAGATCAATCAAGGTCGACAGGATATGAAGATTCACAATCGAACCCCTAATAGCAAAACTCAGCCATGTTAAAGTAGCAGCCATAAAAGCTCTAGCCTCGCAGGCAGAAGTCAAGTGCCTCCTATCACCCTTAGTCTAAAAGGTCATTAGTTTCTTGTAAGGAACTCCCCCCAGCTTATCCCTAGATTAGCCAATCAAAGCCTCAATGGTCTCCACATTGAAGTTGTGATAAGTAAAGTAAGCATTAAAGTGGATCATGTTACTGTGAAAAGGAAGACCTATGATGGCGCAGTAATCCAACGATGTGATAGTATATTCCTCGCAACAGAAGTGGAAAGTGTGGGTAGTGTTGGACCACCTGCTCAGGATATAGGTAGAAGTGTCGGCTGGGATGAATGGATACTTGCAGGACCTTGAGTACATGAAATTCCTCACCATCCTCCCCAAGGACGTCCTATCAACAATGGCCCTAGCCCCAGGAGATAGTACCTTGTAGCACTTGTAAAAGTGGGAAACGCTGCCACCCTTGTGGCCAGTGACCTGCAAAATAATAATATAAATATAATGCATGCACACTAGTCACACCCTAGTTTTCGATAAATCACACGATTATCGAAAATCATTGCATTTAACAAATCATTGCATAAAATAAATAAAAAGCATAATATTAAAACAGCGGTAAGGCTTACCAGAATCACAGAAAGATGATTGGAAGGCTTCAAGGCAGGCAGAATAAAATCCACAGGACGGATCGCGTGGTACATCCAATTTGACAGAAGCCTGCACAAAGCCTCAGCAGGAACCTCAGATAGTTCCAATTATTGACCGTCGATGATAACGTTTTAAGTAGTCACTTGGGCAACTAGCAGATCTAGACGAATATTATAAAGCTTGAACCACATAGAGACCCCGAAAAATCTGAATAGGAGGGGCAGAAAAGGAAAAAAGATGAAAGAAATCATTGTCGAAAATATCTTGGAAGCAAAAATTTTCGAAGCAGAGAAGCAGAAAACGAAAAGAGAAAGAAGAGAGAATTTTTGGTGTGGTGAAAATGGGAGCCAAGCCGCTGTTTTTATAGCCTATAGGTAATTACCCCGCCGGCTAATTATATATGTAATTAGCCTGCCAGCTAATTACCTATTCAGCTGTCATGCATTTACGCGTTACACGCATTAACGCATAACAGCTATAAAAGTTACCGTTACATAGGTAATTAACTCGCTGGCTAATTACGTATATTTTTAAAATTTTTGCAATCTTGCATATTTCATCCATTTTCTGCATTGTTTTCCAAATGAGCGGACCTAAAAGCTGTTCTTACATAGTCATTCATGAATTAAGCACCCAAACATATTTATTTCGACCCCCGGTCAATTTTAATCTCATGCAATTCATTAATAAACTTTTAATCGAATGGGCAAAATATATTTTGTTTCAAAATTTATCGATTAAAAATATTTCAACTCATTGCATTCCACACACACTGTTTTGTTTGTTTCTCATACGACAAAATTTCTAGCACGAAATTTATGTATGCAAGGGGCAAACTGCTAGCACATGTCTGTTCCGGCCCGATGAGGAATTACTACTATTTCGTTCAGTGATCAGACAAAAGAGCGAAAAAGGACCGAATTGTCATCCTAAATCCAAAATTCAAAAATCCACACTCCAGGGAAGCTTCGATTTAGCATTTTCTACTGAAAAATCAAAAAGTCAAAATTTGGTCAAACATAGGCAATCAGCTAGCCGACTATTTACCTATCTACAATAAAAAAAATCGTATCTTATCGAGATCTGGCAAGATTTTGCGGGATTTAAAGTAAAATCTTATCAGATAGGTAATTAGCCCACTAGCTGATTACCTACCTTCTATAAATACGGGGTCACCCCCCTCATTTCAACAGCAGATGAAATTTTGGAAAATCCCAAAATTACCATTGTGCCCCATTTTAGTTCCGAGAGTCCCAAAAGCCGCGAAACTCTGTGAAAACACTTCCAAATCCGAGTTTTATCACCTACGCTAAGTATAAACTTGATTTACTATCGTTTTAGATAAGGATCTCACAGTGATCTTTGGTGTAAAAATGACCTAATCTCTCAGAAATCCAGCATTTCTCTTAGTAATAATCCAAGATTATAGCCATAACTTGGTTTAAACCTATTTTCCAACCAAATCATAGTCCCGTCGGACAACTTTGGTCCTACACCAGCTCTCAAGTCATCCAGGACAGATCAAAAGGTAAACTTAGGGTAATTGGCTCTAAGCCCAACTTTAAAATTCATTAAAATTCACTTTTTTTGTTTTATTACTCCATACTGCATTTCATTTTTTCTAGTAAGTGAGCCACTGGTGCCACTTAAACTATAATATGTGTATAAAAGCTCATAGGTACGGATGAGACATCCAGAATGAGAGGAAACTCTCTATCCGAGTTTTCGGGCCTAGACCCAAATGCTGTCGTTACTCCGTCAAAAATTTGGTAGAAAATATCAATATATTAAGCCGTTATAATGCCTGTTTTATTTCTTGAATTTATTTCTTAAATAAAGCGTTGTAATGTAGAAATTACCACAAATTCCAAAATTATTACAAACAATTTGAACAATATGAGTACCTATTATGCCCGAACTCCGAATCTCATTTTCTTTTCGATATAAAAATCCCATTGTGGATCAGTACACCACAATTCTCGGTGGAGCTGAACCGGGTGGCGACTCTATTTTATTTTTAAATAAATAAAAAATGCTTTATTTTAAAAATATATTTTCTCAATGAAATATTTAAATATATTTCTCAATGTTAGCACGGTCCGCTCTCCCCGATGAGGATTTTTACCTATTTCAGTCAGCGATTAGACAAGGGAGCCAATAAGGACCGACTTGTTATAAAAAAATCTAAAAATCCCAAAAATTCTCAATCGTCATAATATTCCAAGTTGCATCCTTGAAATGCTTGAAATCCATTTCCGAATAATCAAAACAAACGAACTATGAAACAGTAAATTTGTCATGAAAACACAAAAAATGCCATTTTGAGGGCTTAAACGATCGAATTTGGCCAAAATATGTAGGGCTACAGGCCAAAGGCCATTAGTTTTGCTCATTGGCCTGTTTCAATCAAAATATGGTCAAATAGGTAATTAGCCGGGCGGGTAATTACCTATCTACAGTAAAAAAAATCGTATATGATCGAGATTTTGCAGAATTCGCAGGATTTAAAGCAATATTTTGTCAGATAGGTAACTAGTCCGCAGGCTAATTACCTATATAATTAGCCCACCGACTAATTACCGCCCTTCTATAAATAAGAGTGCTCCCCCCTCATTTTCAGACATCCAAAACTGCCCTAAAACCCATTTACGCCATTTTTCATTCCGGGAGTCCCAAAAGCCTCAAAACTCTGCCAAAACGCTTCCAAATCCGAGCTCTATCACCGACATTCGATATAAACTCATTTTCTGGTCTTTTTAGATCAAGATCTCACAGTGATCTTCGGTCTAAAAACGACTCAATTTCTCAAAAACCCCGCATTTTCCTTTCAAAATAATCCAAGATTATAGTCAAATCTTGGGTAAAATCCATTTTCCGGCCAAATCACGATCTTTGACAACTTCGATCCCGCACCGGCTCTCACATCATCCCGAATAAACAAAAAGGTAACTGATGGTAATTGGCTCTAAGCCCAACTTTAAAATTAATTTTTATTACTTTTATTAGGGCATATTGCATTCCATTTCTCTGGTTAATTTAGCCATTGGTGCCACTTAAGCTACAATTGGTGTAAATAAGCTCACAGGTACTTGCAAGACACCCGGAATGTGAGGAAACTCTATCCGAGTTTCTGGGCGAAAACCCAAGTGTTGTCATTACTCTGCCAAACTTTTGGTAGAAAATATCTATTTATTAAAGGCGTTATAATGCCCGTTTTATTTCTTGAATCTATTTCTTAAATAAAGCCATTGTAATGCAGAAATTACCATAAATTCCAACATTCCAAAATCAATCCAAACAATTTGAACAGTATGAGTAACTATTATGTCCGAACTCAGAATCTCTTTTTCTCTTCGGTATAAAAAACCCATTTTGGATCAGTATACCACAATTCCTGATGGAGCTAAACTGGGTGGCGACTCTATTTTATTTTTAAATAAAGTAAAAATGCTTTATTTCAAAACAATCTTTTCTCAATAAAATGTGCAAATATATTTCTCAAAATAATCACATTTTTGGCTTATAAAGTCATCACATTTGAGCGAACAGGATTTTGTCAAACCAAACTAAACACTGTAGTTTCCTCAAACTGCATCAAACCTAAAGCACGCCCTACATGCAAGCCACAAAACCGTCCGCCTGCTCACACTCAATATAATCACATTTTTGGCTTATAAAGCCACTACATTTAAGCAAATTGGATTTCCTCAAATCGAACCAAAATGCACCCTGTGCATCGCACTCCGCGTGCACAACCAGACCTGAAAACGTCCACCCACTCACACCAGATAAGTGAAAAAGCACAGCCTAATCTAAGCTATAGGGTGGTCCTGTCCCTGGTACTCATCTTGAGTCTGGTCTTGTGCATCCGCTAACAAGTCATCCTTATTGATCATCACATGATCCTCTAACCCACCAGCATCCACAGTGTGCAGATCGGGAACCGTAGCCTCTGATGCTCTTGCTATACTCCCAGTGACAATACTGGCCTCCTCTACTCACTGCTCTACCTTCTACTCAACCCCCACCACCCGACAAGCTAAACTATCCTCCTCTAAAGAAGAATCGGATTCCTCAGGTATTTGCTTACCCTCGGTCATCCAGACCAGTTGGCCCCATAACACCTCAACCTCAGCCCTCGCTCGAGCAGTCTCCTCTCTAGCCCTCTCCAACTCCTCTAATGGCCTAACCCGGTCGACCTCAGTAATGGCTAATCTCAACCGTTCCTCTAGGAACCTAGCTCGCTCCTCAGAGGCATACGAATCCTGAGTAGACCAACCACGCTCCATAGACAATAGAGTTTATAATGGAAATCATAAGATAAGTACATATATATATATATATATATATATATAAATGTCATGGCATGCATAGTTTGTTAAATTTTGCAAGTGAAAGAAACTTATCGAAGCTAGTTCGTTCTAAGCTAGCAGTAAGTTCAAAATGAACAAGTATAGCCCCTGATGCATCTCAGGCATCAGATGCGGTCTGAAGACCCCCACTAGGATCGGGAAAGGGATCGGTCTCTCTACCATAGCACTGGTCCACCACCCTTGGACCCGCTCGCCGAAATACTACTCAAAGGAGAGTGGTGACTCCAGGATAAAGAAGCAATCATCTAAGCCACCCTGCATCCACTCAATGCCCCTATATGTATCTAACCTTTCCCATGGGTCTTAGAAGACCTACACAAAGTAAATGCATTGTAAGCGTCACAACCTCATAAATACAGTTTCTACTAATGGTTTGTTGAAATGTAAGACACAGGTTTAGTATGAAAGAAATTTACCCGATCTGAGCACAGCTGGCAAAGGAACTCCCTATATTGTACTGTAGCCAATGCCTGACCCTGCCAAGGCCCCATCTACCTCGAGATGATGTGAGGTATCTTAGGCTACCCGAGTAAACCTCGACTAGGAATAAACCAGTGCTCAAAGGCCTAAATCTACAAAACAATACAAAGTCAATTGCAAAATAATTCAAATAAAAGATTAAAGCACAACAGATTGAGTTCAGGGATTACCAGGAAGATCAGATGGTAGATCCTGAGCTCAAATTACTGGACATGAATTCCAACATCCAACCCATAGTACAATTGTACTAGGATGGCCCGACACTAGTTCTTCCCTGGCACAGCAACAAGATCCTTAATAGCAGACGACAGACCATAGTTGAGGCTGATCGAGTACACCAGGAAGAAGATAATGGAGAGAAAGGTTAGTAGGAAAGATCGGGCATGCTAATCTCTACTCTTCACAGCTATAGGGCTAGGCTGCTCAATCCAGTAGTCGTGAAGAACCTCATACTTGAGCTTATCATTCATTCTAGGATGAAGCCCAAGAAGTCTCTCCGCATGGGCCCTTACCTTAGCTCGAGAATGCCAGTGATCCACATAAACATCAAAGTCGGTGACATCCCAGCTCCAATCCAATCTTGTCAGTGCACACATGTCCAAGGGAGTGACAGTGACCTCCCTGATAGACAAGTGGAAAATGTGTGTCATCTCAGACCATCTCTCTATCAAGGCCGATATAGGATCAGGAACCAGTGCCTTTAGGGCCCGGGGAATGGCCCAAACGGTATTAGTGAACCTGAATAGGTCAATACGGTTTAGCAACTTAGTATCCCCGACAGCTCGAATTTCCTCGTACCACTTTCTCAAAGTCTTATATGGGAACTACAAAGGCGAAACAATAGTTCAATAGGGTTAGGATATAGTGACTGAAAAAAAAATCAAAAAAAGGTTGCAGAAAACCTAGTTTAGAACATTTTATCCCTAAAGAAGGGACCCGTATGGGTCCATCCCACCCGTATGGGTCCTACCTCAATAAAATGCCACCCGTATGGGGTCCCACCCCACCCGTACGGGTCCCCTCCTCATACCTCGGGGCATTTTTCAAGTGGAAATAGGATTCCTTAAATAGAAGGGACACATCAAATTCAAATTGGGGCCAACCCCACTTCTCTCAAATCCTTATAACAGTTACATGAGGGGCAAAGCCCCTAGCTTACCTTGATCCTTGATTGAAGGGGCAAACATTTTTGTTTTCAAAAAGTCTATCAAGAATCAAGGTAAGCCATGTCAACGCAATTGCTAACGTAGATACTTTTCATGTGCAGGTCCATTCAAGCAAGGATCCCCAAGCGGTCAAAACATCAAGGGGTAACCATCCCTGAAGAACAAGAGCTTTTAACCCGAACCAAGGAAATGTTGTCCTAGAAGAAATCCCCAGCAGCAGCATCATCTAGGAAGACACCTCCCCAGCAAAGAAGTCAATCGATGGGCATCCCTCTATTCCTAGCAGTGGTTCCAATCGAGGGGCATCCCCCATCATCGAACAACCTAGGGCACTAACTCAGTCTTCTCATTTAATTGGTGCAAGTCCCCGACCCACGTACCTCAAAGTTTTACTAACTAATTTCTTTATCATGTACAGGGCCCCAAGGAGAGATATCCATAAGGGAAGAAGGAATTCCCCCCGCCACACTACCACCTAAGGGGCATCATTCAAAAGACATATCCAACAAAGGTGCCATCCGAGGGGCACTAGTCAGGGGACATCTTCCTAAGAAGGATTCCTAGCAACTAGACCATTAGAGGGATCATTTCTCTAGTAAGCAAACCATCTGAGGGGCATCCCCCTAACCGGTCAAGCCATACAAGGCAATTTCCAAGGGCACCCCCCCAGCAGCTAAGTTTCTCTTTCAAAGGGTGCTCCCTAGTGATCTAAATCATCTAGGAGACTTTCACCTAAGTAGTTAGCCACTCACAGGCTATTTTCCCCAGTAGTCAGGCCACTCTAGGGGCATACCAAAATAAGATTGGGACCAACCCAACATCTATTCACTCACTCTTTATAGTTAATTAGGGGAGAAGCCCAGTACGTCTTAATACTCAATTGTAGGGGCAAAAATTTTTGTTCATCACAAAGTCAATCAAGAATTAAGATGTACCATTTCAGGTCATGTTCTGATAAAACTTCTTTTTCCCCCGTAGGTCGGACAAGACAAAACCTGAATGCCAACTAAAGGGGCACCTTTTCTCTAACTAAGCATCCAAATTAGGATAGTTCATTCCCCAGTAGACGAAATATTCAAGGGGCATTTCCCTTGTCCCTACAAGAAGCCAATCTCTATCTCCGATGACCGGATGGTTAAAGC
Organism: Euphorbia pulcherrima; assembly: GCA_947683365.1. Lineage (NCBI taxonomy): Eukaryota > Viridiplantae > Streptophyta > Magnoliopsida > Malpighiales > Euphorbiaceae > Euphorbia > Euphorbia pulcherrima. Next base: position 34,421,613 of record CANTUS010000015.1, on the reverse strand, counting down.
AACCATTCCCCAAGTTAGAGTAGTATTCAAGGGGCTCCCATCTAACTAGTAAAGCTTTATCGAGATGGTTTCCAAGGATACTCCCCAATAACTAGGATGTCCCAGGAACACCTTCCTCTAAAGAAGTGAAATTGCCCTAAGCATTTTCTCCCCAGTGATCCAAATAGACTAGTAATTCAAAGGCTATCTCCTGAGCAGTTAGCTCCCCCAGGAGCACCCCCCAAGGAAGCATTCCAACTCAAAATAGTTATTCAAATTCCCCGATAGGAAAGTCATCCGCCGTAGAAAAGGGATACACCAGTAGGAGAGTCATCTGCCTTAAGAAAGGGGTACACCATCAGCTAGGAAAGTCAATCCGCCTTAAGAAACGGATACAAGGAGAAGTCATCCGCCTTAAGAAAGGGATACACCATCAGTTAGGAAAGTCAATCCTTCATAAGAAAGGGATACGAGGAGAAGTCATCCGCCTTAGGAAAGGGATATACCAACAGTGAGGAAAGTCGATCCGCCTTAAGAAAGGGATACGAGGAAAAGTCATCTGGCTTAAGAAAGGGATACACATGTCTTCCCCAGAGAAGTCACTAGAGATACACAAAGTAAAGAAAAGTCATCGGCCTTAAGAAAGGGATGCTCAGAATAAGGGAAAGTGATTCACCTAGACAAAGGAATGCAAAGGAAGGATGCTCACCTTAAGAAAAGAGCACAAAGGAAGGTTGTCCACCTCCAGGAAGGGAAACCAACATTAGATATAGATTGGGACAAACCCCACATTTCTCAAACCCCTTATTTTTAGTTAAATTAGGGGCAAAACCCCTAGCTCATTATGATCCTTGATTGAAGAAAAAAAATTTTGTGTTCGCAAAATCAATCAAGAATCAAGATAAGCCACTCTTGAATTGATTACGAACTAAGATGATTTTTGTCTACATGTTCGCCCGAGCACAGGAAATTTTTCCCAGCAAATAACTCTTACAAGGAGAGATTTCCCCAGTAGAAAAGAAGTCACCAAAAGAGCATTATTATACTCCATAGCTGCGGAGTCAATCTAGGGGCATCCCCTCATATCCTCAGCAGCAGAAGTAGATCTAGGGGCACCCCCCATTTCTCAGCAGTGGAATCAGATCTAGGGGCATCCCTCTATTTCTCGATAGTAGAATCAGCCAACTAAGGGGCACCCCCATTTCCCAGCAACGGAATTAGATCCAGGGGCATACCCTATTCATCAGCAATGAAATCAGTCAATCTAGGGGCATCCCCCATCATCTAGCACTCCCAAAGGCATTCTTTGAGAGGCACCCTTCCAAGGGGCACTTCATTCTAGAGCAATCGGGCCAAACCCTACTTTTCTTGTGTTTAGTTTATAGTTTTATTCAGGGATCACCCCCCATGCACACATCTTTATCCTTAATTACAGGGGCAAAAAAATTTTTTTTACACAAAGTTAATGAAGAATAAAGATGTGTTCCTTAGACAATGACTAACTCATGGTTCGATTGTTGTCTTTTTATAGGTCATTCAAAATCCCCAGCAAGAGAGTCATCTACCTTAGGAAAGGGACACGCATTAGCCCGGAGAGTCGATCCACCTTAAGAAAGGGATACATATATCTTCCCCAGCAAAGTCACTAGGGATATACATCAGTTAGGAGAGTCATTCGCCTTAAGAAAGGGATACGCATCAGTCAGGAGAGTCATCCACCTTAAGAAAGGGATACACATATCTTCCCTAGAAAAGTCACTAGGGATATACATCAGTCAGGAGTCATCAGCCTCAAGAAAGGGATACGCATCAGTCAGGAAAGTCGAGCTGCCTTAATAAAAGGATGCACACACCTTCCCCAATAGAGTTATAAGGGATACACATCAACAAAGGAAAGAAGTTTGCCTCAAGAAAGGAACCTACCCATGTTATCACCTCAGGTATGATTTCTAAAACCCTTGCTCACATCGTGAGAACATACAAATCCATATCTGTAATGATCCCACGGGGGGCAGTCTGTGAGCACTATATTTTAATGATCCTTCTTATAAAACTATGATGAGAGCTATATGATGTAATATCTTAAAGGTATTATCCATGAGAGGTGCTCCTACTGCTATAAAGTTGAGTTTAGTCGGAGTTAGGATACCTAATCTGCCCTTAGAACGGGTGTTGCATGGCGGTATGGATCCACTGGCAGACTCGTACAGGTAGATTCCTTTGATATGCCTGGAGAGGACCCATACGGGTCCTCTTATTTCCTGATCAGGCTCTTTCGGAAGTCGTCTCTTGCCTTTTTCGGGAAAAGGCAGGTCTTGAATGTGGTTTACTGCATTCAGACATGATTTTCAACCTATAAATAGGGCCTTTTCCTCACATTTTAACAAATAACTTATATAAAACATATACCATAGAGAAATTATAGTAAGGTTCTAGCAATTTCTATAAGTATAGAAAAGGTAAAGTGGAGGTATAAGAGGTATAAAATAAGGAGAAAACCCATTCCGTAAGGTTTTGTCCACCTTTTATTCATTCCTAGCTTCATTTATTAGAATTTAGGGGAGGTACTGTCCACAGAAATACTCGCCTAAATAGTCCTATTTCACCATCTACTTTGGCCAGACTCTCTCAACAGCAAAGGGATTGCCTCAAAGTGGATTCACGCCATAAAGGTAACGCTCCTGAGTTTCAAAGAGACTCACATTTCATTTATTTTATTATTATTCTCTACCTCTTTTATTATATCTATTATTATTCTTGTTCTGGGTCTGGTCCTAACCTATATGAGTCTTGTTGGCACCATATATCTCTAAGGATATTAAATCAGTGCACCATACTTATACGAAAGGAAATCCCATTTTTATTTTATTTTTCCTCCATTAATTTGCTTGTATCGAATTGAGTTTCTGCCTGGGACCAGATAGGACCCGTACAGGTCCCCAATACCTATACCAATCCTCCCTGATAGCCGTATGGGTCCCACCTACCCGTACGGGTACCGGCCCCCAGGCAGAACCCAGAACTCATTTTAATCCGGTTAAAAATCAATTCAACTCACCACATGCCATGCGATCATTTTCACTAATAATCCGGTAAATCAACCCACAAAACTTAAAATGTGTTTTTACAACAAAATACGTTGAAGACTCGTTATTTCTTTTTGATCCTAGAAGCCGCCCGAGCACTATCGATTGCAAAACCACCATGTTAACATAATCACATTTTCCTAATAAAATGCTGACTCTTGACTTGCCATAAATTGTGGTAATATTTCCATGCAGGCGAATTTATTTATTTTTGTTTTGTAATTTAGAACAAATGTATAGGTTCACTTGCAATTCCCCTATTTCCCCCGGTTGTAATTTTTATTCCCCCATTTATTATTTGTGTCTTATTATAAACTATTGAACACATGTATCATATATGAAAGAGTGTAGAAAATAGATTTTCTGTGATAATTCCTGAAATGATGAAAAACAAACGATTTTACGCGGCGAATGTAATTTTGAATTAACTAAATGAGAAATCAGTGACTCATCTGATACCCGAATCTCTGATCCAAAAGGTTTAAGTCTCTCGCCCAATGGAAATCGTACCAAAACTCTTTCCCAAGTAGACAACTTGGGTGGCGACTCTATCACTTGTATCGAGATTTGGGTCTAGATTCTTTTATTCATAAGATTTGCTAAAATGTGCAAACTTGGACTAAATGGTTTCATCAAACCTAAATCCAACCACCCTTAGTAGGCCTCGCCTCTCACAAAGGTGCTAAGGGAGACCCACACGTCATCGACACCTCACACCGCCCCTTGGGTTCAACGTCCGTAAGCTAACTGAAGGTCCTAATATAGTCTCTGCACATGTCATCCTTTGGGTTCACCCTCCGAACGCCAACTGAAGATCACGGTATAGTCTCTGTACATGTCATCCTTTAGGTTCACCCTCACCATCTATTAGGTACAATTTCTAAACCCTTGCTCTTTTCATGCGATCATATAGACCTGTGGCAGCTATGATCCCCTGAGGGGTAGCCTGTGAGCACGGGTTTTTGCAGTCCCTCCCTTGATACGATGATGACGTATATTCAATTTTATTCCTCATTATAAAAACTCCTTTTGAATTTTTATTACCGATAAAAAACTTTTTACAAATTTTATTTTCAGACAAATTTACTTTTGCATGTCCGATAATGCATTTTGTGGAAGATCGAATCGATGATTTGTACCTATAAATTAATTTGGTCCTAAATACCCTTAAAAATTCAAAAATAACCCTAATTACCCAAAATTCCCGCTTAATCACCTTTTTAGGTGGATTTGACCACTTTTACACCTTTTTATGCTAGGCCATGCTTACTTTTCAGACATGGCAGAGGTTGAAGCCACTAGCGGCTTCAACGATATAGCCGCCGGCCTGACTTTTGCAGGCAAATAGCTTTTTGCCATTCTTTCTCGATACCCGCCGGATGATTGAGAAAAGTCAGGTATACCCAATTTTTAGCCTATATAGGGACCCATTTTCAGCTAAAATAAGGGTTGACAATTAGAACTTGAATTTTAGAGAGATTTTTGGTTCGTTTTAGTGGGATAAGGTGTAGAAAAGGTAATAAAAGAGGAATTACTCCATCTTTTCTAGGTTATTCTTCATTGAACTCTCTGATATTTTACTTAAAATCAGTAGAATTTAGGTTTAAAATCAACATAATAGGATTTAGAGACTTAAATCCCCCATCCACTACCTAAATCACCATTCTTTAGCTGCCCAGAGGTGTCATTAGGATCACGAAGAGGTGGATTCACGGCCCCGAGGTAAAAATTCTGAGTCTTATAGCTCTTTGGCTTTCATTTTAGTCGTTTGTTGTGTGTTTAGTTTTAGGTTTTCGATCATTTTTCGACCATTAACTGCTACTACTGCAATAAAGTGAAGCCATCGGAGACGTTTGAAGCCGCCAGCAGTATCACCCATGTCGCCAGCGACATTAGTGATACCGCTAGAGGCTCCCTTTGTCCCTAATAGCTCTATTTTCTTATAGGACCCTTTCTTTATGGTATCCAAATGTCATTCTTCCTGCCTGCGAAAATGAAATCGCCAGTGGCATTGTAGATGCCACCGACGGCTTCATTTATACCTCTAGCGGTATGACTATCTAGACAGCAGATTTATTTTTGTTTTATTTTCAACCTAGTTTAATTTTTGAAGCTAGCATGTACAATTAATGACGGGAGTCCATAACTCCCCGAAAATTGTCCACACCCCATAGCATGTGCCATTTTCACTAATAATCTGGTTAAAATAACAATTGAGTCTAAAATGTAAATAAAATGGGATTTTCTCGCAAACGCTGCTCAATACCATTTTTAGCCATCCAATCGAGCCCCATAAAATTGTATGATAAATATGCCATGTTCACGCTAACTCGAGTCTTGTTTGGTCCACTAATTATGCATGCTATATGTGATATATCCCGTATATGTGTCATAATTGTGCTAACTCGGGTATTTTTATTTATTGTATATACAAAAGTATAGGATTTTGAAAGCCATGTAATTATTCTTTAATTTTTGTACTTTATTTGGGATGACTGTAACAATTTATTTATCACTTTTTAATGCTAGATAACGCGCTAATATGATATAGCCGAAAACACAAAAAATAGGGCGGATTAAAACTGAGTAACGAAGAATGAAACTTTTAACTTGGCTAATGTAAAATAGATAGCATCATCCAAACTCAGAATCTCTACTTAAGGTATGGTCTGCCACCCGGTGGGAAAATCATACCTAAATTTCCCGGTTGAGCTGAACCGGGTGGCAACTCTATTTTAAGTACGGGGATTTCCGTCTCGTGTATTTTGAGCATTAAAATATGCAAAACCATTTTTCCAACACGTTACGCTCATCATGCCTATATTATTTTTAAAGGTTTGATCCGTTGGCCCGGCTTCACAGCCGTCCATAAAATGTCATTTACTTACAGTATGGGCCACATGGCAGCACTATTTAGAATAGTGTTGTGCATGGCCCATAGGGTACGCGCAAGCGGGCTATAAAGTGCAGCCTGTGATGCCCTAATGTGGAACCCCAAATGGGTTATGCAGGCCCATGCGTGAGCTATGCATGGCGCAGCCTTGTGGGCTTGCGCTCCTGTACAAGCCCTTAAGGGACTGCTGGCCATTTGGCCAGCAGTCTCCCAGTCAAACTGGTAGCTTGCTCCCTAAGTAAGCTCCCAGTATTTGAGTTGTTGGCCAACTCTGCTTAGGTTATTAATTAACATTTTTTCCCTTTTTATTTTAATTCTGATTGGTTGAGGTTATGGACTTTATTGTCTTTTGATTATTTCATAACCACTACAAATAGAAGCTTCCTCCTTTATTATTTTTCCCCCTAAATTCTATAATTCATAACTCCTTCTCTTGCTCTCTTATTCTCTTAGTTGTTCTGATTCTCATAAGTAATCCGTCGAAAGATGTATTTACCTTAAAAAAAACTAAGGGGATTTCTTCTAAATAAATTAGTAGGGAAGTTCTAGCTGTCTTTCACTTATTTATCGGTACTCCCTTTCTAGATGGCTTTTGTCGGTGGTGCTTGTGTGGACTATTTATTGAGATCTTCCACTTTGGAGTCTATGTACGTAGCTGTGCCGATACGGGATCCATGCTTCAACTCATAAGTGGTTAAATTTTTATTAGGTCCTTTTAATAAGTTTTTATGACCTAGAATAATTTTAGACTAGGAATATTGTCAATCATGCCATGCTTAGGAGATCCTTGGACTTTAGCTTAAATTTTGAAATTCCGCCATGCCTGCTTTGCATGTTCAAACCCACAAATCTAGACCAACAGTGGTATCAGAGCCTGCCTAATCCGATGGTATGATTGACTAAAATATGCTAGGTCTGATATTCTATAAAATATTTTTGAGTATGCTATGTCATGCCTAGAAATTTATTTCTTGCAATAGGGAATGTTGTGATAACTAGATTAAGTGTTGCTTAAACTTAGTCAGGGTAGTTATCTAAGAATTAACAATATTTTACTTGAAATTGTAAATGCATTAAATTTTTAAATTAAGTGGAATAATTCTTAAATTAAAAAAGAATGAAATCTTTAATTTAATTAGTCTACGGTTAACTGAGTCAAAAGGGCCCGTGGTTGTTCTAGCAAGGATTGGACATGGCTGCTCATTTACTTCAAGGGGCCCCACATACCTAGGAATTTCCATCGGTTCTAGATTCTAATTACCAGAGGGACTGTTTTGAAATAGTTGATTTCTAGTATAATGAATTGGATTCATTATATGGTTTTACAAATGAAAGTTGAAATTGTTAAAATAAATCTTATACACATAGGTGGAAGAACTTGAACAATGAACCCCCTTGTTTGTTTTGCATGCTATGTGGAGTCTTGGCATGATGAAATGATTATGAATTACCAGTTGAGCATGACCCCTAGGTTGGACCTACTAATTCCTTTTAGCCCGTAAATTAGTTATAGTTTCATAATCATGTCCATGTATAAGTCCTAGATTAGGCGAGACATGCTGCGCTGATAAATCCCCATTAAAATATTAAGACAAAATTAATCTTCCTAAAAATCGAAAATGTTATTCTAGGCCTTTTTATCAAATGAATTGCTTCATGCACCACATGCCTTCTTCTTTAACATCGCCTATTCACATGATTCGAATTCGGGTTAAGTCTTAACAAGACTAGGTTAGTTGTTCGTAATATCAAAGCTAATGCTGGGTTGGAGGCATCATTTGAGGAGTCATATAATTGGTTATGCACGTCCATTGGTTGGAACTCAAATGGATTAGCAATTGCATTAGATGCAAATGGACTAGATCCTCCTATAGTTATTTAATTTAGCTTGACTCGTGAGAGCGGGGGTCAGCTTAAATGAGTTATAGATGCTACCTATTAATGAGAATGGTTAGACCATATTTCCCAAAAGACAATAGAAGGGGCTATTATGTTTTCGAATAAACCTTAATAAAATAGTAGGAAAATATATTTAATTAAAAAGACCTTAAATTAAATGCATGTACAAGAACTAAGTCTAAAGCAATAATTCTTTTCTTATATCTAGGTTGAATATGTACCCTCTAAACAAAACAATCGACAATCATCCGCTTAACAAAATCAAATTTAACAGCTGGAACTTCATGGAGTAGTTCGAGGTGGTTCTTAAGAACAATGCTTTGAGTTATGTTCTTAATAACCCATGCTCTAAACATCCCAATAAAAATGCTTTCGCTTGAGAAATTGATGATTATAAGAGGCATCAAAGAGACTATAAGCTAGTAAAATACTTGATAGTCGATGCTATGCTACCTAAATATCAGGATTTGTACTTAGAAGCAGACTTGGAGTCATTGCTTTTGAATCTCCCAATATTTGGTGAACTAGAATGTTTCATGCATTACGTGGGAATGGTAAAAGACTCTTCAGTAGCCGAACTAGTTATACGTGTGTATGACACTTCAGAGAAGCTAAAGAAATTTGGAATTAACTATAGTGACTTGAAAGGAATAGTTCTGAAAGCTCTGCCTGAGAGTTATGATGCGTTTAAATCAGAATTTGCCTTTAAGAGTCATTACTGTGGATTATCTCAAATGATTGATATGCTCAAGCAAGTTGATATTCAATATTGAAATGATTTATAGGATTGACTTGTCGCTAAAGACCTCAAAATCAAAAGGATGAGAGGTTTAAAGGTCAAAAGAAGACTCGTGAAGGAAGAAGAATATAAGAGAAGTCATGTTGAGCCTAAATCCTTCTCTGAACTGAGAATGGAATGGCAAATGGCTGCAGCATCTGAGCGTAGGAAGACAAAGTTAAAAGATGCTTATACTTCATGTATATTCCCGATTGAAATTTTCTCTACAATTCCTTATGAGTCTACATGGGTATTAGATACTAGATGTGGTACTAATATCTATACTTTTGTGTAGGGGTTGTGGAATTGTAGAAGGCTGGCTAAAGGAGAGTTAGACCTACGAGTTGGAAATGGAGCATGGGTTGCTGCATCAGCTGTAGGAACATATAGTCTCAAGTTGCCAAGTGGCCTAGTTTTAGAATTAAATAAGTGCTATTATTTTCCGATTGTGGCTAAGAATAATATTTCTATTGCATGTTTAGCAGCAGAAGGATTTAAAGTTTTATTTAATAGTAAAGAGTGTCAAATTCGCAAAAATAGTGTTCTTTATGGCAATGGAATTTTGATTGATGGCATATATGTTTTAAATAGTAAAACTAAAATTTTAAATATGAATGATGTTAAGAGATTGAATTTAGATAAGGACAAATCATCCTACTTATGGCATTGTCGTCTAGGCCATGTAAATGAAACTCGCTTAACTAAGTTACACAAAGGTGGTGACTTGGGCCCAATAGACTAGGAGTCTTATGTGGCATGCGAACCTTGTTTATTAGGTAAAATGACAAAAAAAAAACCCTTCAAAGGAAAAGGGCAACGTTCAATAAGTACATTGGAAATCATACACACAGATATATGTGGTCTAATAAATGTGCAAGCATTTTGAGGATTTGTCAACTTTATGTCCTTTATCGATGATTACTCACGATATGGGTATTTGTACCTTATGAGGCATAAATCTAATAGTTTTGAAAGATTCAAACACTACAATAATGAAGTTGAGAAATAGCATGGAAAGAATACTAAGGCACTACAGTCAGACTAAGGTAGAGAATATCTAAGCCAAGAGTTTCAAGATTATTTAAGGGATAATGGAATATTACCCCAATGGAACCCTTCGTATACTCCTCAGCACAATGGTGTGTCTGAGAGGAGGAATAGAAATTTGTTGGACATGGTTTGGTCCATGATGAGCCAAGCAAGTCTCAGTAAATCCTTTTGGGGATACGCACTTGAGAGCGCAGTTTATATACTAAACCATGTGCCCTCAAAATCAGTTGATACAACACCATATGAAAGGTGGTGTGGTATGAAATCCTCTCTTTCTCATCTGAGAGTTTGGGGATGTCCTTCCTATATTAAGAAAGATAATGTTAGATAAGCTAGGAGCTAGAGTTGATGGATGCTTGTTCATAGGTTATCCTAAAGAGATAATAGGATATACCTTTTATGATCTTGAGGAACAAAAGGTGTTTTTTTATAGGATCGCTCAGTTCTTTGAGAAGGAACACTTGCTTGCAAAAGCTAGTGGGAGTGACCTTAAAGTTGAGGTTTAGGTTGGCGAACAAGATGATCAACTGATAATTCCTACTCTTGATACACAAGAGAATGTGATCGAGGAACAACCTATTACACAACAGCCATTGTGTAGATCTAGTAGGGTTCCCAATGCTCCTAAAAGATATGGATTTTTCATCACAGATGATAAACAAATCTTTCTAATGGAGGACATTGATGCTAAGACCTACAAGGAGGCAATCAGAAATGGATTCCGTGTATGAAAACCAAGTATGGGAATTGGTTGATGCACCGAATGAGGTTAGACCTATAGGTTGCAAATGGGTTTTCAAGAAGAAGACCGATATGGATGGTAATGTAATTACCTATGAGGCAAGGTTGTGGCAACGAGTTATAGTCAAAGAGAAGGTATTGACTATGACAAAACCTTTTCACCGCTAGCCATGCTTAAATCCATGAGGATACTCGTAGCCATTACTGCTCATTATGATTATGAGATCTGGCAGATTGATGTGAAAACCATTTTCCTAAATGGAAACTTAGATCGGGATGTATATATATTACACCCTGAGGGTTTTACATCTTAGAATGGCTTGAAGGTATGCAAAATTCAAAGATCCATTTATTTACTTAAGTAAGCATCCAAGAGTTAGAATTAAGGTTTGATGATACAATCAAAGAGTTAGATTTTATATTAAATGCTTATGAGCCTTGTGTGTACAAGAAGGTTAGTGGGACTGCATTCATTTTCCTTGTGGTATATGTTGATGACATACTGCTAATAAGAAAGGACATTTCTCTTCTTCAAATGGTCAAGTTATGGTTGTCAAGAAAGTTCTCCGTGAAGGACCTTGGAGAAGCAGCATTTATACTTGGTAAAAAGATCTACAGAGATAGATCTAAGAGGCTGCTAGGTCTTTCACAAGATACATACATAGACAAGGTATTGACTAGGTTCAACCTTGAGCAATCAAGAAAGGGTAATCTTCCTATGTCTCATGGAATTAACCTTTCTAAATCTGAGTGTCCGGGGACACAAGAGGAGAGATTGTGCATGAGTAGAATACCCTACGCATCCGCAATAGGATCTATCATGTATGCTATAGTATGTGCATGGCCAGATGTCTCACACAGATTAAGCATCACGAGCAGATTTCAGTTTGACCTGGGTGAGAAGCACTGGATGGCTGTTAAGAAAATCCTTAAGTACTTGAGAAGGACTCAAGAAATATTCTCGGTTTATGGAGAAGGTGATCTGTCAGTAAAGGGGTTCACTGATGCAAGTTTTCAATCTGGCAAAGATGACAACAAGTCATAGTCAGGTTACTTATTTATGTTAAATGGAGGAGCGGTTGTTTGGAAAAGTTCCAAATAGGATACAACTGCCAATCCAACCACTGAATCTGAGTACATTGCTCCTTCAGAAGTAGCGAAACAAGTTGTCTCGATAAAGAGATTTATTGGGGATCTCGGCATGGTATCTAACAATGAGGATCTAATAGTATTATATTTTGATAACACTAGGGCTATTGCTCAGGCAAAAGAACCATAGTCTCGTCAGAGAAATGGATATGTACACAAAAAAATATCATATAGTTCAAGATATGATAAGGGATATATAGATGGAATATATACGCACAGATCATAAACTGGTGGATAGTCTTACCAAGCCTTTAACATAGATCAAGCATGACTAGCATGTTAATAGTTATGGCTCATGACACGTAGCTAATTGGCTCTAGTGCAAGTGGGAGATTATTAAATATGATGTATGCCCTAGAGGCAATTAGGGCGATATATCTTAGTTAGTTTATCTGTACGAATAAAGTTATATTAATAAAGGTATTCTTTTATTGTATCAATGACTGTGAAAATATACTATGACTGGTTTAGAATATATTCATTGATGCGTTTGTAAAAGTCCATGACATACTCATAGCACGTATTACAAGGGCATGGTAGGACTATGTTGGTGAGAACTGGTTTGTGTACAATTATGATTTGTCTAAATATCCCTAGTTATAGTATCATCAAGATTGGACATTGATTAATACAGATAGACTAGCATGTGTTGTCATACCTCTTCAATCTGATTCAGAGTAGCATCTCTAGTGCTAGAGGGTGGTACATTGGGTTAACACATGGATGTATTCAGGGAAATACATTTGAGATCGCTATGAGACAACACTCGGTAATCAATATTATGTGTTGTTGTTTTATCGTCTTATTGCAATAGCAATACGAATATCCTTAGACTTGAGATACTAGTTACCTTGTTCAGATGTTGCTATACTTTGGGTTATACCTAAGCATTGTATAGACTGGATGATATGAATGATTACAGGTATAGTTGATGTTTGTTCATTGGTAAGCTAAGTAGTCAAGAAGGAATCTATCACTCAATTATAGGAATATAAAGGAGATGTACCTTGGCCACTTGTTGGAAGTGACACACTCATAAACCTCTGATCAGAGTAAGAGCTGGCAGGATTAGATCCAGATCAACACATTAAAATGGTTTAGTGGTGTACTTTTGTAGCAAGACTAAATACTGGGTAGCCATTATGGCTACTAGTGAACTAACACTTAAACTGAGTCCTAGAAATAAGATGGTACTTAACCACTGATAGAAGGAGTGAATTGTATTGATACTATTACAGAACCAGGATTAAGTCACAATGCACGTGACTTTCAGAATATTAAAGGGTCATATGCCCTATGCTAGAGAGCCATTATGACCGATCAAAGTAATAAGAGTCCACAACGGTCTAGAGCTTCGAGCCAGTCAATTCCTAAAAGGAATTGAGCTAGGTCAAACTTTTGACGGATTGATATTTTGGGATCCTATAAGGTCACACACTTTGAGTTACGACTGAGCCATGTATAGAACCGTTAGACTAGGTCTAATCTAGAAGAGCAAAGATATATGGTTAGACCAATATTCACTGGTTGGATCAGCGAACCCGTTAAATAATGAGGATGTTAAAATAAATAAATGGAATTTGGAACTAGAATTTAGCGAGATTTATTAATATTAGATATTAAATAAATCTGCGAGTGCCTATAAATGTATTGTGAGACAGTACGTAGGTAGGCTTGTGTATGGTACATTGGCACAGTACTGCACATGCCCCACAGGGCATGCTCAAGAGGGCTGCAAAGTGCAGCCCACAATGCATGCATGCACAAGCCCAAATTGGCTTTGTAGGCGCGTAGCCCATAAGGGCTTGTGTTGCGAGGAGCTCATCCCACAAGGGATTGCACACCACGTCAGCATGAGCACCATGTGTAGGTCCATGTGCAAGCTGAGCATGGCCTAGCCTTGTAGGCTTGCACTCCTATGCAAGCTCACAAGGGACAGCTGGCCAAATGGCCAATGGTCTCCCAGTCCAACTGGTAGCTTGCTCCCTAAGCAAGCTCCCAGTATTTGAGTTATTTCCCAACTCTCCTTGGGTTACTAATTAACCTTTTTTCCCTTTTTATTTTAATTTTGATTGGTTGATGTTAGGGACTTTATTGTCTTTTGATTATTTCCTAACCACTTTAAATAGAAGCCTCCTCCTTCATTATTTTTCATCCTTAAGTCTGTAATTCATAACTCCTTCTCTTGCTCTATTATTCTCTTAGTTGTTCTGGTTCTCATAAGTAATTCATCAAAAGACATATTTACTTTAAATGGAAAACTAAGGGAATTTCTTCTGGAATAAATTAGTAGGGAAGATCTAGCTGTCTTCCGCTTATTTATCGGTACTCCCTTTCTAGAAGGTTTTGGTCGGTGGTACTCATGTGGACTATTTATAGAGGGCTTCTACTTTTGAGTTTGTACACATAGCTGAGGGGTTTTTCTGCCGGCTACGGGATTCATGCTTCAACTGGTAAGTGGTTAAATTATTATTAGGTCCTTTTAATATGTGTTTATGACCTAGAATATTTTTGGACTAGTAATATAGTCAATCATGCCATCCTTAAGAGATCCTTGGACTTTTGATTAAATTTTGAAATTTCGACATGCCTTCTTTGCATGTTCAAACCCACGAATCTAGACAAACATTTAGAATTCGTATTATCTCCCATGATTCGGCCATAAGCTTTGTAGTGATGCTATATGGAAGTCGTCATCTTATTATGTTGTTCCAGAGTCAAATTATATTTCTTGGCGATCTCAATTAATGGATTCGAAGCATCCAAAGCATTGAAAGGGTTTCCATCCTGCGCCAGTTGAGTTTTGACCGTCGTGAGCGGTGTTTGATCAGCAGAGCTGCCATTTTCAACACCAACACTGGTGTTTTCAATACTAGAGTTGAGCAAGTCATTGTTTTCAAGAGACATTCTTGAATAGTGAAAATTCTGAGAGGTTTGTGTTCTTTCAAGTGATAGCTTTGTAAAATATATTCACCCATTTCGGTCATAGAGACCGAGTTAACTAGGTTGACTGGCCCACATCTTCAAGAAACATTAACTATTTAGTTTGAAGGACCCAGCTCAAACAAGATTCCAGCCGGTCTTGTTAGGACATGCTAAGGACACAAAGAAATGCCTATAACGAGCATGATCTCGAGTCGGCCGTGACCGGTTACAAAAAGGATTTTGCTTCTCAATGATGAGGAACATTTAATTAAGATTCCATGTCCTTCCCTATTAGGAAGTATAATCCTGATGTATTTGGAATTTATGATAAATAGATATATTATCCTTTCCTAAACAAATAACTAGGAAAAATCCTCATATAGAGGAAATAAAGCTTAAATAGGATCCTTGACAAATAAGGACTCCCACGCCATTAAGAGAAATAATCCCATGTTAAATAAGGATAACTCTAAAAGAGGAATCTAATTCCTAATCAAACAAGGATTCCTAATTACATACTGATTAGGTCAATCCAATCTATATACAAAAACCTTTTGGTCAGATTAGAGGTATAACATTCTAAACATACAATTATTATTCTCTTAAACCCTTTACTAACTTAAGCATCGAAGGGTCCCCCACGGGGTAACCACCGATCATCCTCAGGTTCGTATCTATTTTTCAGGTTCATCATTCAAGGGTTGAAGTTGCAAAATAAGATGACCTATTCTGAAATATTGGTATTTTGGTACTATATTTTCAGTAGTGCTGTGAGTGTGGACTAAACTTACTTGCTCAGGCAAGAATTTTAGTTCCTCAAAAGAGAACAACAAATCCTCTCAGATCCAGTTTGTCACTACCAATATGTCTCAGAAAGTTAGCGAATCATTCATCGATGCTGGTAATAATACCCAAGAGGGCGTAGAGAATGCTAGTGCTGCTAATGATACTCCAATCATGCCTGCCAATCCAACTCTTGGAGGAAGTTCCTCCCAGGCGTCATTGAGTCCGTTCGTGGAGATTGCTCCAAAAGTAGCACTTAACCCGGAGGAACAGAAGTAGATGCTTAAATCTACCTTCGAACACTACATATTATCAGGCCGATCGGGAGCTTCTGAAGAACCAGAATTCAATGCTATAGTTCTGACCAAACCAGGCACCCAGAAGAACCTACTCCCCCATTTCAAATCTGTCCCTCAAACGCAAACGTCTATGCCCCTAGTAACAGAAGGACTAAAGCAATTTGGTTTATTGCTATCGGCTGAGATTGCACCGGTATCCACTCCGTCAATTACCGTTGGATCTATGCCATTAGACCTAGAATAATTAGCGCTTCTACAAGCCGTTGCTATGATGATACAATGTGGCCTTCCCATGCCATCCGGGATCAGTGGAACCTAGAATGGGGCACCGGCTCAAATACAAAGCCTACCAACTAACTCGATTGTTGTTATAACCAAGTCAGAGGAGCAGGCTTGCCAAATACTTAAAAGGAAAGAAAGAGAAAAAAGCACATATCCCCTTCCTCTTCCTCCTCGTCAACAAAAGCAGACTCAAATGGCTCTTCGGAAGACAGTGACTCCAAATTCAAAAGAAGGCTGAAGAAATATGCCATCTCATTCTAGGAACCTCTAAACAAAAAGAACATCTCTCCCTTTAAAAGGGGTATTCTGGCATAGAAACTCCCAAATTATGTCATCACTCCCACACTTGACAAATATTATAGGAAAGAAAACCCCAAGGCACTTCCGAGCAAATAATGCAATCGGATAGACCTGATCAATGCTCCAAATGCCTATAGATGCAGATATTTCTCCAGCACTTTGGGCAGAACAACCAAGAACTAGTTTCTCTGGCTCCCTCCAAATTCAATCAAAGACTTTGAGCAATTATCGGGAATATTCATGAAACACTTCCTAGGATTCGCTCGACCAGGCTATATTAGCCAAAATTCACACAACATCATCTAGAGATCAGACAAGTCACTAAGAGATTACTTAGAAAGGTTTAATGAGGCCTGTGTAGGCATCACTGATATAGATTTTGGAACTACAAAAGAAGCCCTCATTAGGGGAACCCGAAATGAAAGGCTCAAGCAGGAATTGATCGTTCGGAGGCCGGCCCATTACACACATGGCACAAAACCTAACTGAAGTAGATGAAATCACTCAGTCGAAAAAAATAAGTTCAAATGATAGAGGCAACTCCAGGCGAGATGACAGGCGAGGTAAGAAAAGTGAAAACAACAATAGTAGGTTTTCCAATCGGCGCAGCCGGTATAGAGATAATAAACCTCAATTAAATACCACCCTGAGTAAAATTTTGGTAGCAATAAAAAAATGGGCTAGAAAGAAAAAATGTGAGATTTCCCAATGTTTTGGAAGGGAAAAAACTTGGTAGAGACTATGACAAATATTGTGAGTTCTATAAGGCTAAAGGACATCATAAAGATGACTATAGGGTCCTAGCAGAAGAATTAAACACCCTAATCAAAGCCGGAAAGTTTAGCCAGTTTCTAAAAGGGGTGACCAGAAAACCAGACGGCAAAAAGAACGACTTAGTTGACTTTGGGAAGAAACCGGTTGAAAAACAACAGGTCGACAAAGAGAAGTATTGGTGATATATGGCGGTGCAGACAAAGAGCTAGCTCAAAAGAGGGCTAAACATCACGGTGGTCAATCACATGAGTTAAGAGACAATTCAGAAGCCAACAAGTTTTACAGAAGAGCCACTATAGTGATGAAACCACACATCGATCCACTTGTGATGAGGCGGTGGTGGAAGGATATGAAGTGTATCGAGTGCTTGTAGATACTGGGAGCTTGATAAATTTAATAGCAAGATCAGTATTTGAGCAATTGAAAGTAAGCAACAGGAGGATCCAGCCGAGATACGCCACCCTCTTAAATCTTAGTGGGCACTCTACGGTGTCTAGGGGAACTGAGATTGGAAGTAGAAATTTACGAAAAAGAATATATCTATAGAGCAGAATTTGACTTCACAATAGCTGACATCTTAGTTGGCTTCAACATTATTCTGGGATGCACGTTCCTTTATGAATCGTTCATCTCAATATCTCCCATTTACTTGGTATTACAAATACCAACTAAAAAAGGGACGGCAGTAGCAACAGGAAACCCCTCTATGGTGCATGAGATATATGTAGCTGCTCTCAAAAAAAAGCAAAGTCGGCTAGAAGGAAAGAGTATAAAAGTGGCAGCGAAGACGAAGACAATTTGAGTCTAGATAGATATGAAGATAGTCCGGTAATAGAACTAATTTTTGAGCAAGAAATGCTCCTGGTGGCTCCGGGTAAAATCCTATCAGTGGAAACCAAGGCAAGCATTAACTCCATCCTCATAGGCCAACAACACTCATTCTCTTAGTATCATGATGATAGGCTTGGGGTCCGACCAGAGATCATTAAACATAGCCTCAACCTTAGCTCAGAGGCGGTACTAGTAGTCCAGAAGAAAAGAAAACATGCTCCAGATAGGAAGAAAGAAATAGAAGAGGAAGTCAAAAAATTGCTGAAAGCAAAACACATTTGTGAAGCACACTATCCTAAATGGTTGGCAAACCTTGTCTTCGTCCAAAAATCAAATAGGGACTACTGGATGTACGCAGACTTTACCGATTTGAACAAGGCTACTCCAAAGGATATTTACCCTCTCCCATGTATAGAGTAGTTAGTAGACTCCACAGCCTGTTTTGCCATCTAGTCCTTCTTTGATACTAAAGCGGGATATCATCAAATACCTATGGATACGGTAGATAAAGAGAAGACTTCCTTTATAACTCATAAAGGAATGTATTGTTATACAGTAATGCAGTTTGCACTCAAGAATGCCGGAACCACATACTAATGATTGATGGACAAAATGTTTAATGATATGAGTGGGGAAACTGTGGAAGTTTAAGTGGATGATATAATTGTCAAAAGCAAGAATGAGGAGTCACATGCAGATCACTTAGAAAAAGTTTTTAAAGTACTGCAAGCATACCGACTCAAACTCAATCTAGAAAAGTGTGTGTTTGGGGTAAAAACCAGAAAGTTCCTCAGGTTTATAATATCATAAAGAGGAATTGAAGCAAATCTAGAGAAGATTGAAATTATCATCCGGATGAAACCACCCACTTAAACCCTAAATGAAATACAGCACCTCAATGGTAGAATTAATGATTTGGGGCTATTCATCTCTTTCTCAGCCAAGAGGTGCATGCCCTTCTACAAGGCGATCAATGAAGATAGAGATTTCAAGTGGGACAAGGATTTCCAAGGGTCTTTCAACAATTTAAAAGTTTTCTTGGCCAAACCTCCGATCATAAGCCTCCCCTTCCATGGGGAAACATTGTATATGTAATTGGCCACGATGGATGAGGAGTTAGGAACCATCATAATAAGAGAAGATGACCAAAGGCAACACCTAGTTTACTACACTAGTAAAGTATTAAGGAATGTTGAACTTAGGTACCCAAAGATTGAAAAGCTTGCCCTTGCACTGATTCACTGGGCAGGTAGGTTGAGACCATACTTTCAAGCTCACACCATAGTTGTAAGAACTAGCTCTCCTCTAAAAAAGGTGCTACAAAGGCATGATGCATCCGGACGACTCACCGAGTGGGCAATCCGGTTGGGAGAATTTGATATAAGATTTGAAGCCTTGACTGCCTTAAAAGCTCAAGTCTTGGAAGATTTCATTGTAGAATTTGCAGGTCTTGAGTCGGAACAACCAATTCGATAAGAGACTTAGACCATCTGTGTAGATGGATCTTCATGCACAGAAGAAGCCGATATCGGAGTTTACATTCAAGGATCTAAAAGAATCAGACTATCATATGCTACCAAGTTGGCATTTCCATCCACCAATAACGTAGTAGAATACGAAGCGGTCATCAAGGGACTAGAGCTAGCCATTGAGATAGTGCTAGACGTAGTCATGATCAAAACTGACTCCAAGTTAGTCTCAAACTAGATAAACAAGACCTATGGAATAAGACAAGTCGGCATGACGAAGTATCTGGCCAAGGTAAGCACCTTGTTAGATAAGTCAAAGGCAAAAGGCATCGAGTGAAAGATTGAGTATATCTCCCGGTCATAAAACGAAGTAGCAGATGAGCTAGCTAAGAAGGTCGAGGGAAAAGACTCATGGAAGGAGCTAAGTTACCCCTATGAAGTCTTGACCCATCCCACATTTGTAGAACAAGGCAAGAGCCTTTGGATATAGAAGAAGTCACTTGACTGGATGCAACTAATTTACGATTACTTGGCTTGCGATAAACTCCTAGAAGATAAAATTGAGGCGAAAAAAGTCAAAAGGAAGTCCATGCAGTTCTCTTTGGTTGATGATGAGTTATATAGAAAATCCTACTGAAATGTGTGGCTCAAAAGTGTCACCCCCAAGCTAGGGAAAGTAATTTTGGAAGAGACCCATGAAGGAGATTGCAGATCCCACCAAGCGGCCGACACCTTACTCAGAAGAATCGCTCTAACCGGTTACTATTGGGAAATGGTCAAAGCTGACACTGAAGCTTATGTCAAAGCTTGCCACCAGTGCCAAATACATGCCAAAAAGACACACACCCCCAAGGTGGACCAAAATCCTATCATGATTGCTTGGCCTTTTGCCACTTCGAAAGCAGCTGGGCAAAAGAAGTGGATACTAGCAGTAATCGACCACTTTTCCAAATGGGTTAAGGCATAAGCACTTAGTTTGGTTACCACAGAATGAGTCATTGATTTTGTATGGAGAAACATCATCACCCGGTTCGGGATACCAAAGAAGATCATAACTGACAATGGCTCCCAGTTTATATCAGAAAAGTTCAAAGATTTTTGCGAGCACTGGAAATTTGAAAATCACTTCTCCTCGGTAGCACACCCACAAACTATCGACCAAACTAAAGTAACTAGTAAAACCATGGGCAAAGGGTTAAAGAAATAAGTCCTCGACAGAAAAGGAAAGTGGCCGGATGAATTGGTAAGGGTATTATTGTCTTATTGAACCACTCCTTGCAAAACAACTAGAGCAACTTTGTACTCTCTAGTTTATAGCATTGAGGTGGTTATCCTAGTTGAAATTGGAGCCCCATTAGACCGAGTGGTGTATTATACAGAGGAAGAGAATAACATCTAAATGCAATACCATCTAGACAACCTGGATGAAAGAAGAGAGAGAGAGAGAGAGAGAGAGAGAGAGAGAGAGAGAGAGAGAGAGAGAGA
Organism: Euphorbia pulcherrima; assembly: GCA_947683365.1. Taxonomy (NCBI): domain Eukaryota; kingdom Viridiplantae; phylum Streptophyta; class Magnoliopsida; order Malpighiales; family Euphorbiaceae; genus Euphorbia; species Euphorbia pulcherrima. The sequence continues at coordinate 34,400,890 of CANTUS010000015.1, read as the reverse complement.
GAGAGAATGTATCCTTATGGCGGCATACAAGTCAAAAATCGCGAGGTATCATGATCGACGGGTCAGAGAAATCTGCTTGAAAGAAGAAGACCCAGTTCTCAAGGATTCAGCCGCTTCACAAGCTCGAGAGGGTAAAGGAAAGATGGGTGCCAATTGGGAAGGTCCCTACAAAATCCTCATAGTAATTGGACCAGCTACACAAAAGTTAGGGACTATGAAAGGCAAAGAGCCTCCTCGCACATGGAACATTGCTAATCTTAGGCCCTACTACACAGTAGATTTTTTGAACTAATAGTCAAATTGAACATGCATAACTGGCATGGCGGAAATTCAAAATTTTTCCTTTGTCCCCAGGAACTCCTATTAGATGCATATAAATTAAATAAAGCCTTAACTAAATAATTCTCTACTTAGGTTAGCATGCAAAGGGCTAGGCATATTATAATTCTAAACTACATCCTAGCACATATATTTTATACTAAGCAAGTTATAACTCTAAGCTATAACCTAAGCATAAAATAAACTAAGCATGCAAAACAACCTAGGCATAATTATTAAGTCTAAAACGCTTAAAAGAAAAGACCTAATAATTAAGAGAGAAAAATAAAGAAGTGCCAGTTGAAGCGTGCTTTAGCAGGACCTCCTTGCACAAGCCTCCAAGGGTAGGATAGCCTCTATGAGTATCCACACAAACCCCACCAATCGAAACCTCCCAAGAGGAAGAACCAAGGAGCCTTGAGTAGTTGCTAGACCACTCCAAAATTCCCACCCAAAATTATAAACTAAATTATTTAAGTTCCACTTGAATTGGTACAATTTGGAATGGAGAATGGAGCACCCTTTTATAGGTGGAGCAAGGGCTCCACCTAATTAATACGAGATGGGTAAATACCCATCTCGCCCTTGGTAAAATACGCGGATCCCATAGGATCCATGTGCTACCCATGTTAACCTGGCTTACATAGCAAGCCGGGTTATCAGGCTTGCACAAGGCAGGCTCTTACGAGCCTACCTTGCCCCACGAGCTGGGCCTCACAGGCTTTCCTGTGAGCCTAGCTCTTGGAAGGCCCCTTTGGGTTGTGTAAGAACTACTTGTATAGTGCTTGTTCAGCCCAGACCGCGTGCCTATCCAATCTGGGCTTACGTGGCATGCGGCCCACGAGTGTACCATGCACTAGTGTGGCCCTTTTTGTCATAGACCCCACAAGTCTTTTCGAGCTTGTGGGGCCCATGAGTGCAGGGTCCAACCCTCACTTTGGTAATCCGATTTTGGCTCTCATTCATGAAGGTCCATTGTATGTGACCTTATAGGATCCCAAAGTATTGAGCTGTTAAGGCTTGACCAACCCTTGTTCTAATGGAGCCATTGGCTCGATGTTCTAGATCGTTAGTAGAACCTGATTACCTTAAATGACTGTAGTACACATCTAGCAAGGGTCTACCATCCCCCATTACTCGGATTGTCATTTGTGCTTATGACTTAATCCTGATTAATGCAATAGTTGTCCAATGCGATGAACTCCTTCCATTCTTTATTATTAGTACCATCTGGTTTATAGGGTTCGGTTAAAGTGTTAACCCATTAATAGCGAGGTTGCTCTAAGCTATCCCAGTTATTAACTTATTATCGAAGTATATTGCCTTTTACCATAGTGTGCTTGACTAGAAACCATTTCTATCAAACACATAGCAATCTTCACTTCAACAAGCGGCCAAGTACAACTCCTTAATATATCCGGAGCGATGGATTCTTTCCGACTACTTAGCTTACAAACGTTCTATCATCACTATACCTGTAATCACCCATAACACCCTAAATTAATGAGTTTGTAGGAATGACCCAAAGTATAGCAATAGTACCATACATGGTAACTAGTATCTCAAGTATGAGGATATTCGCGAAGCTTATTGCATGAAGATAAACACTAACACATTGATCTATATACACCAAGTGTTTATCTTACTACGGTCTCCAATATATCTCCCAGACATATCCATGTGTCAAACTTAAGGCACCACCTTCAGTCGTTAGGAGATTGACTGCTTAGACCCTTTCCAAGAAAGTTGACCACATGCTAGTCTTTCCGATCCATCAATATCTTTTCTTGATGAAACTATGACTAGGGATAGTTTAGACATAATCATAATTGCACATGAAGCAGGTTCCAGCAAATATAGCCCAACTATAATTTCTTTGACTTTATGCTATGATATATCAAGGACTTTTGTATACGTATATCAATGAATATATTTTAACCACCTATAATATATTTATAAGTACATCGATATACATAAAAGATTAAATGCCTTTATTGATTAAACAAAATATTCATACTATTACATAATTAAGATATATCGCCTTAACTACCTTAAGGGCATACATCATATCCAACAGTAGGTACTTAGGGATTCTAGCAGCCGCACTCTTTTTCCTTCCTTAAGGATTTTTTCCCACTGGGTTTTCCCTTAAGGAAGTTTTTAACGAGACGGCTCCCCTTAAGTAGCTATCGGGATGCATAGTATTCCTGGACTTGTATTGAATTTACTATTAATAAAAGCATTCTTTTGCTCACACATTTTCCTCAATAAATAGTGATAGAACTTTACGGTATAATATAAAACCGATTTAACATCTAGCGCTCAGAACTTAGTTGAAACTAAGGACAATTCATTTTTAGGAGGTAATAAGATCTGAATCAATATGAAGCCACAATTGCTACAGCCTAAAAATAAAACTGGCAAAAAGACTAAGCATAAAACTTAACCAATTTTACAAAAGGCATAATATAAGACCTTAAACAACCCAGAAATGTGAAAAATTAATAAAAGTATAATACTCTCAGTCAAAGCTAAAAGACTCAGGCGACTGTGAGGTGTCAATGATGTGTGGGCTCCCTTGGCACCTATGTGAGAGAGGCGGGGCCCATTGGGGGTTTGGTTAGGTTTAGGCGTGATAAAACATCTTTTAGTTAAAGTTTACACAATAAGCCAATTTTAATGAATAAAAGAATCGAGACCTAAATCTTGATACAATTGATAGAGTCACCACCCAAGTTGTCCACTAGGGAAAGAGTTTTGGTACAATTCCCTATGGGCGGCAGACTTATACCTATTAGATCAGAGATTTAGGTATCATTTAGGGAATTATCACAGAAATCCTATTTCTACACAGAAATCCTATTTCTACACTCTTTCACACTCGTTACATGCGTTACATATTACAATAAAGCACAAGCAGTAAATGGGGGAACAAAAGTTTCAACAGGGGAAAAATGGGGGAAATTGCAAAGAGGACTTATACATTTGTTCTAAGTTATAAAGTAAAATGAAAATAAATTCCCCTACATCCACAGACATTAGCACAGTTTATAGCACATCATAAGTCAGCATTTCATTGATAAAAATGTGATTATATTATCATGGTGGTTTTACGATCGAGAGTACCGAGCGGCTTCTAGGATCGGAGAAAAATAACAGGTCTTTAGCGTATTTTATTATGAAAACACAATTTAACTTTTGTGGGTTGATTTACCAGATTATTAGTGAAAGTGATCGCATGGCATATGGTGAGTTGGATTGATTTTTAACTTATGAAAAGCAAATTATGGGTACTGTCTGAGGGCTGGTAATTGTACGGATGAGGGGTACCCGTATGGGTACTAGGGAGGGCTGGTACGGGGACCTGTACGGGTCCTGTCTAGTCCCAAGTAGAAACTTAGATCAGTTCAGTTTACAGATTCACAAATTAATGGCACAAAAATAAAATAAAAAGGATTTCCCTCCATATGAGTGTGGCGCAACAATTTGATATCTTTGGGGATATGTTGTGCCAACAAGGCTCATACGGGTTAAGACCAGACCCAAAATAGGAAATGAAAGGAACAGATATAACAGAATAAACAGAGAATAATAATAATGAAATAACTGAGATGTGAGTCTCTTTGAAACTCAAGAGTGTTGCCTTTGCCGCGTGAATCCACTTTGAGATGATCCCTTTACTGTTGAGAGAGTCCTACCAAAGTAGATGATAAAATAGGACTATTTAGGTGAGTATTTGTGTGGACAGAACCTCCCCTAAATCCTAATAAATGAAGCTAGGAATGAATAAAATGTGGATAAAACCTTAAAGAATTGGTTTTCTCCCTATTTTATAACCCCTATACCCCTACTATACCTTTTCTATACCTATAGAAATTGCTAGAATTTTAGTGTGATTTTCATATGAGATGTGTGTGTGTTGAAAGAGGGGAAAAGGCCCTATTTATAGGGTGAGAGTCAGGTCTAAATGCAATGAACCGCATTCAAGACTTGCCTTTTCCCTAAAATAGTAAGAGATAGCTTCCGAAAGAGGCTGATTAGGAAATCAGAGGACCCGTACTGGTAGGGCCCCAACCATACGGGTACTAGGGGACCCTTACGGGTCCCCTTCATACGTATGGAAGGAATCTACCCATACGGGTTTGCTAGTGGATCCGTACCAACAGAAAGAACCCCGTATGGGTACCTAAGGGCAGACTAGATCTCCGGACTTCGACCAAACTCAACTCTACAGTAGTAGGAACACCTCTGATGGACAACACCTAAAAGACATTGCATTATATAGCTCTCATAATAGTTTTATGAGAAAGATTTTTAAAATCCAGTGCTCGCAGACTGCCCCTCAAGCGATCATCATAGATATGGATCTATATGATCTCACGCTATGAGCGAGGGTTTAGAAATTATGCCTGAGGTGATGGTATGAGTGAGTTCCTTTCTTGAGGAAAACTTCTTTCCTTTGCTAATGCGTATCCATTGTAACTCTACTGGGGAATGGGTATCCTTTTCCTGAGGTGGATGACTTTCCTTGAAAATGCATATCTCTTTCCTGAGGTGGATGACTTTCCTTGCCGATGCGTATCCCTAATGACTCAACTGGGGTGGTGTGTGTATCTCTTTCTTAAAGTGGATCGACTTTCCTTGCTGATGGTGTATCCCTTTCTTAAGGCTAATGACTTCTCCTCATATCCTTTTCTTAAGGCAGATGACTCTCTTATTGATGATGTATCCCTTTCCTAAGGTGGATGACTTCTCCTTGTATCCTTTTCTTAAGGCGGATTGACTTTCCTGACCAATGTTGGTGTATCCTTTTCTTAAGGTGGATTGACTTTCTTGCTGATGATATATCCCTTTCCTAACATGGATGACTTTCCTATGGATGATATATCCCTTTCTTAAGGCAGATGATTTCTCCTTTTATCCCTTTCTTAAGGTGGATTGACTTTCCTGACTGATGATATATCCCTTTCCTAAGGCAAATGACTTCTCCTCGTATCACTTTCTTAAGGCGGATTGACTTTCCTGATTGATGATATATCCCTTTCCTAAGGCGGATGACTTCTCCTCATATCCCTTTCTTAAGGCAGATGACTCTCCTACTGATGATATATCCCTTTCCTAAGGAGGATGACTTCTCCTTGTATCCCTTTCTTAAGGCGGATTGACTTTCTTGACTGATGATATATACCTTTCCTAAGACGGATGACTTCTCCTCGTATCCCTTTCTTAAGGTAGATTACTCTCCTGACTGGCGTATCCCTTCCCTGAGGCGGATGACTCTCCTCCTGGGGTATTTTGAATAACCTAAAAAGAGACAGTAACCAAACACTGAGTTAGTCATTGTTTAAGTAGACATCTCTTTATTCTTAATTGACTTTTGTGAAAAACAAAAATATTTTTGCCCCTTCAATTAAGAATAGAGATGTGTGGATTGGATAAATTGAAAACTATATGTAGGAAATATCGGGTTTGGTTCGGTCGATGCTTATTTTGCCACTAGGGAATGCTCCTAGAGTGGGTGCCCCTAGGATATGACAACTCCATTACTGGGAAATGGGGGGATACCCCTGGTTCTGTAGGGGGATGCCCCTGGGACCTGATGATTCCGCTACAGTGAAGTCAGGGGATGCCCCTAGATCTGATTCCATGACTGGGAAGTGGGGGATAGCCCTAGGTCAGTGGGGGGATCCCCCTAGGCCCTGATTTCTCTATTGTGGAATGACCCTAGGGTGAGGTGCCCCAAGGGTTCCTGATAATGGAGGTATGCCCCTTGAGCTATTCCTTGGCTGGGAAGGGAAGAAATATCCTTTTAGTTAAAGCCTCTTCTACTGGGGAGACTCCTCCTTGTAAAATTCGATCACTGGGGAATGGCTCCTGTGCTAGGTTGGACATGTACACAAAATTCCCTGATCATTGATCAACTCAAAAATGGCTTACCTTGATTCTTGATTGACTTTTGTGAAAACAAAAATATTTTTGCCCCTTCAATCAAAGATCAAGGTGAGCATAGGGACTTGTCCCGAATATAATGGATTTATAAGTTTGACAGGGAGTGGGGTTGGCCCCGACTTAGACTGGATGAATTTCTTGTGCTTGCTGAAATACTGATGCAAAAATCTATCCCTGGATGGCAAAAGAGGGCTCGTATGGCGGAGGTTCTTGAAAGTGGGGACCCGTACGGGGGTTTCAAAAGGCAGATAAGCCCCCTCATATCATGCCTCCTAGCAAAACTTCTCATTTATAATTCCGGCGATTTTCTTCCTACAATCAACCAAACGTGTAAAAAAAGATCCCAAAGACCGGTCGTTTCTCCCTTAGACTCGACGACTTGCCCCCGGTGGGTGATTCGAGGCTTTGAGAATGCCTGATTTTCATTAGGTATGCATTTCGCAAAGGAAACTCATTCCTGGGGCTTACTCCTGTCTCGGTAGTGCCATTGATCCCTTCTCCGTAGACTCATGCTTTAAAACTCCAGGTAATTTCGCTCTATTCTCCATTTTCAAATTTTAAACCTTTGGTAATTTCTCAAATTTTGGTAAGAATTAGGGTGTTTTAGACCTTGGAATAGAGCCTGATGTATGTAACTTTAGCCTAGGATGCTTTTAGGATAGTTTTGGATGAACTTTGGTTGAGATTGTATGATTTTGGATTTTTGGGAGATTTTTCGCAAAGGAACTGCTTGCAGGGGACCCGTACGGGTCTCGTTTTTTATACAGGTACTCCTCTAGGACCCATACGGGTGGAGTTTACCCGTATAGGTCCTATCCTTGGGGACAGAATGTTGGCTAATTTGCTTTCTGCAATCCTTTTTCAATTTTTGGCTTATCTGCTGTGTTCTAACCCTATAAAACTATAATTCTATCTTTGCAATTTCAATACAGGACTGTGTGGGTCCCTGAGCTTCTGCAAGAAATGGTATAAGGAGATTCATGCACACGGGGGATACAGAGTTGTTGACCCACATCGATTCCTTCGACTTCAGTGACATTATAAGGGCCATCCCTCAGGCCCCTAGGACGTTGGCCCCCGGTGCCATTTCAGCTCTAACGGAGAGATGGTCGGAGATGACCCAAACTTTCCACTTACCTATTGAGGAGGATACTATTACTCCCTTGGATGTCTACACCATGATGGGCTTAGGGTGAAGCAGGGATGTGGTCCACTTTGATGTTTATGCCGACCGATGGCATTCTCGGCTTGAGGTAAAGGCCTACAATTCTAGATTACTTGGGCTTCGTCCGAGCGGGACAAACAAGCCCAAGTACGGGGACCTACATGCTCACTGGATCGCACAGCCAAGTCCTATTGCGGCTGATAGGAGGGATCACTACGCTCGATCTTTCCTACTGACATTCCCTACCATCGTCTTCTTTCATGTCTACTCAAGCAACCTCAACTATGGTTTGTTCTCTGCTGTGGAGGATCTTGCAACTATGCCCTGCAAGAACTGGTGCTGGGCCACTTTGGCATAGCTATACTATGGACTGGATGTGGAAAATCAAAATCGGTGAAATTCAGCCATCTTCTACCAATGGTCATCGATTCATCATAGTAGCAGTTGATTATTTTTCAAAATGGGTAGAGGCTGAATCTTACACCAACATTATAGCCAAGAAAATGGCCAAGTTCATAGAGAGGCATATTTTTGCAAGATATGGAATTCCGCACATGTAGTTTTTGACAATAGAGTTCAATTTCAAGGGGCCACGGCTGAATTATTTGAGAAATTCAACATTGAGCATCACAGATCTTCTCCATATAGGCCACAAGCTAACAAGGTGGTTGAGGCTGCCTATAAATCAATCAAGAAGATTTTGTCAAAGATAGTGGCTACCTATAGAGATTGGGCTGATAAACTTCCATTTGCAGTTTAGGGGTATAGAACTAGTGTAAGAACTCCCACCGATCAAACACCTTTCTCCTTGGTATTTGGAATGGAAGTCGTGTTACTGGTTGAAACAGAAGTAAGATCTCTAAGAGTGGCACTCAAAGCTCAGTTAAAAGATTCAAATTGGGTAAGAGCCAGGTATGAATAGTTAAATGTGATAGATGAAAAGTAGCTCAAGGCACTTGACCATCTCCAGATGTACCAATAGCACATGGCTTGAGCTTACAACAATAGAATTAGATACCCGAAACAACCTCTCAAAGTGGGTGACCTGGTCCTCAAGCAGCTGCACTATGTCAACACTAACGCTAGGGGCAAGTTCAGGCCTAATTGGGAAGGACCATTTGTCATGAAGAAAGTCCTTAGTAAAGGAGGAATCAAGCTTATGGATATGGATGGAAATGAGTTCGTGAATCCAGTGAATCAAGATAGGCTCAAGCGTTATCATGTCTAGGTCAAAAGAATTAAATCATAAAAAAGCAACACAAAGAATAAAAGAAATAAAGAATAAAACACCCGGCGAGCGGTCCTCTACTGCTTGGGCAAAAATTAGGGTGCAGCCCGCTGATCGGTATCCTGCAAACTAGTCATGCAAAAATTAGGGCACTCCAACACAAATAAAGCCCCGCTAAGTTAAAAACCTAAACAGGGCGGCTTAGGCAAAAGTTAGGGCATCAAGATAAAAATGTCAGTTGTTTTCTGGAAAATCTATAAAAGACCAATGGGTAGTATAGGTTAACCATTGTTACCATTGCCTATGTTCTCAAATTAATCTCATCAATGAACATGTTATGATTTTGCTAAGAATCTTGGTCTTATGAATGAATGCATGTCTTTAGGTGAAATCATTGCTGGTATATGAACATCAATTTTTCTCTACACGTTATGCATCATTGTATTCATCTTTACCATAAATTTGTAATATTCAGAAAAGCCTGCTAGATTGAAAACCCGAAAGGGCGGTCCAGGCAAAAGTTAAGGCAAAAAGAAAAGTACGCAGGATTGAGCCGCCAAGGACAATTCAGGCAAAAATTAAGACAGTCTGCTGGATTGAAAACCTGAAAGGGCACTCCAGGCAAAATCTCTGAAGTCTCTACAACGGTCCTAACAGCATTAGCTCCCTCAGCACGATAATCTATGCCCCTCTGAGTCACTCGATATGCAAAAAGATCATCCTCAGACTCATCATCAAAAGGAATCGGTGTTTGCCTATCCTCAGTCATCCTCGCTAGCTGACTCCTCAGCATCTCAATCCCAACCCTCGCCCGAGCAGTCTTGGTCCTAGCACAATCAGCCCCAGAAGTGGTTGCCCGCAGCTGCTCCTCTAAAAATCTTGCTCTCTCCTTGGAAGCGTCTAAATCCTGGGCAGACCTGCTCCACTCCATGGCCAGCAAAGTTTGCAATAGAAACCATAAGATCAGTACACATACATAAATGTCATAGTATACATCATGCATAGTTTATTGAAATTTTATAGGTAAAAGAAACTTACTGAAGCTAGTGCGGCCTAGGCCAACAGCAAATCCCGGATAGAAAATTAACCCTTAGCTATCCTCGCAGCCTAAAAAATGGTCACCTAAAAGGAAAGGGTCACATCAGGATAAGACATCCTATGCAATTACAGTAATGGACAAAGTCAAAGGTAAAGGATTCCATACATGAGTAGAGCTGGAGGAAGTAAAATCGATAGGCTAAAATGACTCCTCGAGCTCCTTGACAGCTCGCTTCCCCAAATGGTCGAGGAGTTGGAAGAAAGTACCTAGCTCAGCTCCAAGGATGCCCACCCTCATAGATCCAAAAGCTAGAGACCTCTTCACTGACGGCTTAGGGGCTACGGTAGCAGCAGCAACGGCAGACCTTTTCCATATGGTAGCCGAAGGCTATAAAGGAATCAGACTCGAGATCATAGTTAATTTTAAAAAGTAGTAAGATATTCACAAAGACCAAGTTAGAAGCATACCTGAGAAGAAGGGGTAGCAGACCTGGCCGAGTCCTCAGTACCCCGGGCTATAGATGGACCCCTGCAGTCACCTCTCGGTCCACCCTCCTCCTTATCATCATCATCCTCATCCTCACTGTCACTCCATTGAAAAATCCAAAGGCTTGTCCTCGTGATGAATCCTCTCATAAGTTGGAATAAGAAAGGAATCAATAAGCTCAGCATATGAACCCTTTGTAGACATCATGCGAGCTCCCTTGCCTAACAAGTACAACCCCTAATTGGTCCCCGGTATGAGATAAGGCCAGAAGATGCCCACCGAGATCGAGGGGGGATCAGTCTCTTCACCATGGCACTAGTCCTCCACCTCTAGACCTATTTACCAAAATACCACTCATAGGAGAGTGGTGACTCTAGAACAAAGCGGTTATCATACACGCCGACCCGCATCTGCTCGATGGCTCCATAAGTGACCAATCTCTCCTACGGGTTTCAAATAACCTATATGAAATGAATGCACTATAAGTATCACAACCTAGAAAATACAGTTTCTACTAATGGTTTGTTGAAGTGTAAAATACAAGTTTACCCGATCTAAGCACAGTTGGCTTAAGAACACTAGATATTGCACTATAGCCAGGGCCTCACCTTGGGAAGTCCCCATCCACCTGGAAATGGTGTGAGGTATCTTTGGCTGCCCGGGCAAACCTAGCCTGGGGAATGGCCCTAACGATATTAGTGAAAATGAATGGGTCAATACTAGCAAACAGCTCAGTATCCCCGGTAGCTCGAATATCCTCATGCCACTTTCTGCAAAAGCTCAGGGCTCCTATAGTCTTATACAGTAACTACAAAGGCAAAACAACAATTTAACATAGTTAGGATATAGCAGACAAGTCAAAAATCAGAAAAAGGTCGCAGAACACCCAGTTTTAGACATTCTGCCCTAAAGAAGGGATTCGTATGGGTCCATCCCACTGGTACGGATCCCACCTTGCACAAAATGCCACCAGTACGGGTCCCACCACACCCGTATGAGTTCCCTTGAGGCAATTTTTCAAATGGGATCAGGATTCCTCAAACAGCAGGAGCAAGCATCCCAATAAACAACTTCTTCAGCCATATGGGTCAGTATTAGGAGTACGGCTCCTACCTAGCCATACAGGTCCTCCCTCCTATTTCATAATATTTTTCCAAGCAAAACCAGAACTCCTTAGTGGCAAGGGCATATCAGATCCTAATTAGGGCAAACCCCACTTCTCAAACCCTAGTCTTTCAACTAATTAGGGGCTAAACCCCTAGCTCACCTTGATCCTTGATTGAAAGGGCAAACTTTTTTGTCCACACAAAGTCAATCAAGAATCAAGGTAAGACATGTCAAAGCAATTGCTAACATGAATACCTTTTCATGTGTAGGTTCATTTGAGGGGAGGATTCCCAAGCTGTCAAAGCATCAAGGGGCAACAATCCCTACAAGACAAGAGATTCTGGCCTGAACTTAGGAAGTGGTAACCTAGAAGAAATCCTCAGCAGAAAAATCATCTAGGAAGGTACATCCCTAGCAGAGTCACCACTGTGAGGTGTCGATGACGTGTGGGTCTCCCTTGGTGCCAGTGTGAGAGAGGCGGGGCCCATTGGGGGTTTGGTTAGGTTTAGGTGTGAAAAAACATCTTTTAGTTAAAGTTTGCACAATAAGCCAATTTTAATGAATAAAAGAATCGAGACCCAAATCCCAATACAATTGATAGAGTCGCCACCCAAGTTGTCTACTTGGGAAAGAGTTCTAGTACGGTTCCCTCTGGGTAGGAGACTCATATCTATTGGATCAGATATTCGGGTATCGGATGAGTCACTTATTTCTAATTTAGTTGATTCAAAATGACGTTCATCGCGTAAAACCATTTTATTTTTCATCATTTAGGGAATTATCACAGAAATCCTATTTCTACACTCTTTCACACTTGTTACATGCGTTTACATATTACAATAAAGCACAAGCAATAAATGGGGGAAAAATTACAACTGGGGAAAAATGGGGAAAATCGCAAAAAAGACCTATACATTTGTTCTAAGTTATAAAACAAAACGAAAATAAATTTCCCTACATCCACAGACATTAGCACAGTTTATTGCACATCATAAGTCAGCATTTCATTGAGAAAAATTTGATTATGTTAGCATGGTGGTTTTAGGATCGATTATACCAGGGCGGCTTCTAGGATAGGAGAGAAATAATAGGTCTTCAGCATATTTTGTTGTGAAAACACATTTTAAATTTTATGGGTTGATTTACCAGATTATTAGTGAAAATGATCGCATGGCATATGGTGAGTTGGATTGATTTTTAATTGATGAAAAGTGAATTCTGGGTACTGTTTGGGGGCTGGTACCCATACGGATTTGGGGTACCCGTACGGGTATAAGGGAGGATCGATACGGGTGTAAAAGGACCCGTACGGGTCCCTGTCTGGTCTCAGGCAGAAACTCAGTTCAGTTCAGTTTGCAGATTAATAAATTAATGGCAAGAAAATAAAATAAAAGGGATTTCCCTCCATATGAGTATGGCACACTGATTTGGTATCTTAGGGGATATGTGGCGCCAACAAGGCTCATACGGGTGAAGACCAGACCCAAAATAGGAAATGGAAGGAACATATATAACAAAAGAAATAGAGAATAATAATAATGAAATAACTGAGATGTGACTCTCTTTGAAACTCAGGAGCGTTACCTTTGCGGCGTGAATCCAGTTTGAGATGATCACTTTACTGTTGAGAGAGTCCGGCTAAAGTAGATGAAATAGAACTATTTAGGTGAGTATTTGTGTGGATAGTACCTCCCCTAAATCCTAATAAATGAAGTTACGAATGAATAAAATGTGGACAAAACCTCAAAGAATGGGTTTTCTCCCTATTTTATACCTCCTATACCCCCACTATACCTTTTCTATACCTATAGAAATTGCTAGAATTTTATTATGATTTTCATATAAGATGTGTGTGTGTGTTGAAAGAGGGGAAAAGGCATTATTTATAGGGTAAGAGTTAGGTCTAAATGCAATAAACCGCATTCAAGACCTACCTTTTCTCGAAAATAGTAAGAGATAGCTTCCGAAAGAGGCTGATTAGGAAATCAAAGGACCCATACGGGTTGGGCCCCACCCGTATGGGTACTAGGGAATGCATACGGGTTCCCTCCATACATATAGAAGGAATCTGTCCGTATCGGTCTGCTAGGGGATCCGTACCACTAGACAGAACCAGTATGGGTGCCTAAGGGCAGACTAGGTCTCTAGACTATGGCCAAACTCAACTCTGCAGTAGTAGGAACACCTCTAGTGGACAACACCTGAAAGACATTGCATCATATAGCTCTCATCATAAGGATCGTTAAAATTCAATGCTCACAATGGCAATAAGACCTTATTAAGCATGAGCTACAGAGGTAACCGACTGAATTATTACACCATTAGGAAAAGCTAAGTTTGACGAAACACTTAGCTAAAAATACCTTAGGCAATATATAAGGCCTAAAATACTAACAAAACATGCAAATAGAAAAAAAAAACATAAGACCGACTCATATTCTACTTTGTGCGAATCCTTAGAATAAAATAAAATTCTTAGTTAAAACTAAGAAACAATAAATTCAGGCGGCAATAAGACCTGAATAATAGGTTGAAAAAATAAATCGGTTAAAAATGCAAGATCGGCAGAAAAACCTAAGTTAATCAAATTACTTAAAAAATCTTGATAGGAAATTCATAAGACCTATACATGAAACAGTCACCTAAGAAGACAACAAAAGTATAAGACAGTCACAAAGTCATACATATATCAGAAAATAAATGAGGTAGAATGTAAGACCTAAACATTCATCTAATCGGTAATAAACCAACTCAAAACATGCAAATAAATACGGGGCAATAACTTGGAAATAAAAGTATGCTCAAACAGGCTAAATTAAATAAAACTGTACATACAAGGAAAAAGCGTAAACTTGCAAAGTTACAACAAAATAAAAAACTAAACAATAGGAGGAATGTCATGGGTGACATCTTCGAGCCGATCCTCGTCTACCAAAGCTTTTTTGCCCTCGGTCTTCTCACTGGAGCCTTCATCAACCCTCTCATGCTCCTCTAGCTCCTTTTGTTCCGGCCCCGAATACTTGATATAAAGTAGGAGGCTCTCGGGGATATCTTGATGGAGAAGTCGGCATGCTTCTAGCACCATCCAACTGAATTTATAGCCATTGTTCCCCATCCCTTTGATGGATTGGATGAACTCTACCTCCACTTTCTCCTTTACAAGCTGGGCCGCTTCAAACTCTTGCCAAGAAGAGGCGAGATTAGCTTGGGCCTTCGTCAGGTTGGCAGAAATGACTTCATAAGCCAATTGAAGAAGTGCGTGATCATCTTTCAACTTATGAAGATCACTTTCCAACACCTTATTCTTCCCATCCAACTCCTTCAATCGGCCATTTAAGCTCTTACACTTGTCTAAGGCTTATTGAAGCTTCTCGGCATTAGTCTCCTCGGCTTCCATCCGATGGAACATCTCAGCCGCCCAGGACAAAGACTGAAATAAACACTAATTTCACTCAACAAACGAGTATTAAACACTTGTAAAATAATAAAGTAAAAATAAAAGGAAAGGAGTCGGACCTGGCTGATATTCTGAAAAAGCAAGCCCAATAGAGTAAGGGAATCTTCCTTCTCACAGCATTGAAATTCACGCTACAAGGGAAGAGGATCCTGAAGGGAATCATGCACCGCCAGGAGGTTAATGGTCAGCTTGTCTCCAGCCACCTTTAGCAAAGCCTCTCTCACCAGTGCAGTGATAGGAGGAGAAGCAGGACTTGCACCTACTCTTGGAGCAACTGCCGAGTCAAGGGAAACCTGTTTACATATTAATGTATCAGTCACAAGTAACATTAAAAGTAATGAAAAACACAAACATATTACCTCATTGATGTCCTTGACCTTCTTCTGCTTTCGCATAGCTGTCTCCAGCTCTTTCTCATTCTAGTGCTTGGTTCCCTTGGCCAACTTCCCCCTAAAATTTTTACCTAACACAACTACATTAGCAGCCTCATTAGTTTGGGTAGCTAACTCTACAGGGAGCCGAGAGAGTGTTCTCTTGTTGCAAGTTTTTTACTCACTTAGCTATGGCATTGGAAATTTTTGCTTTAACTCTAAACATAACTAAAATCAAAAGGTAAGGATAGATTAGAAAAAGAAAACTCACCAGGCGATTGAGAGCAAACATAATATTCAAAACTGTTGCCAGATTCGGACGAGTAATCTATCACCCTATGCCTATGGATGAAAGCAAATCAAATATGGGCTAGCGACCAAACCCCCCTCTTTAGGCGCTCAAACATCTTAACCCGAACGTTTGGGTCATCCTTTGGCACTGTAAACAGAGTCGGTATAGTAAAAGACCATTGAGTGTGGAAGATAGGCGCCTTCTTCTTCACTTCTATGTACATAAAAAACTACTTAAAGTTCTTCACCAAATGTGATTTCCTGGTAAAAGAATATAATCCCTTCTTATGGGAAAAGTGTAGATGATCCTTGCCCTTGTTCATCTTGCAGGAGGCCACTCGCCTGAAAAAATTGGCATTAAAGCTGAGCCCCAAATCAATGCAGATCTTTGTAGTGTCCAACGATGTTGCCCTAGGCATTTAGATGAATTTGAGCCAAGCATACCTTCCATGTGTTAAGAAGGCCGTATATTCCTAGAGGAAGAGGATAGATGAATCCAAACCATATCTGCTCCAAGTAGAT
Source organism: Euphorbia pulcherrima (assembly GCA_947683365.1). Lineage (NCBI taxonomy): Eukaryota > Viridiplantae > Streptophyta > Magnoliopsida > Malpighiales > Euphorbiaceae > Euphorbia > Euphorbia pulcherrima. The sequence continues at coordinate 34,384,957 of CANTUS010000015.1, read as the reverse complement.
GTTGAACCATCCGAGAGGAGGCTTGTGAACACATTGACTCTGAGACGGGAGCATGATTTTACAATCCCTCATCCATGGAAAAGTTACCCTTTCAAACTCTATATCTACCTCATGGATGATGGATACCATATGCTCAATCTGAGGAGTCATCTTTTTCATTTTTATTGTCCCCTCATCGACCGGTTCTTATGGACCCACTTTCGCTTTGCCTTTAAAAGCCACTCTTTTCACCCTATAACCCCTGGACACGGAAGCCAGCACCACCTCTTGGACCGATTGAGTGACCTCTTGCCCCTTGTCAGCATCCCCGGCCCATGCTAAGTTAGAAGAATGCAGTTGCAAGCCCCGAGGCGGCTTTATGGGACTCCCTCCTCTCATCAGTCACACTTCCTCCTACATGGTCCATCCTCCCGGCTGTTCTCTTAACCCTAATGTTAAGACAAAAGTCAGTTCGATCTACATTTACATAACATCTTGATACCAAGACGGGTAACTTGGCGCATTTATCATTAAATACCCTATTAAGTGAGTCGCTACTCATGGAGGACGAAGACATGACCGCCTAAAAAGGGAACAACTGCCTAAAATAAGTTAGATCCACGAGGCATCTATCCTAAAGGATCCACACTCTATTTCAGTGAAGAGGGATAATCCTAAATTCTTTGAAAACTATCAAGTTTATCATCAAGTTCATATATATGAAAAGTTAACCTAGAATTCGGCGAACACTCAACCCAGATTCCGGTGAAACTCGTAAAAACGATAAAAGCACTAAAATTCTTTTCCCAAATCATTCCAAGCATATTTCAAAGAAATAAAAGAAGGAGATATCAAGTAATTTTCAAGTGAATAGTAAAAACCCAGATTTCAGCGAAGATCATAATCCATATTCCGGTGAGATGTAGGATACCTAAAACATATAACATGACAAAAGCGGGAACTATTCCTAAATCATTTTTTAGGCACATTTCAAAGATCCAGAGAAATATTTCACATGAATTTTAAGCAAAGTAAGCATAGTAAATATTCAAAAGCAAGGAAGACATTAAAAGAACTTACTTGTTTGGTAACATACGAAAGGAGAAGTTCCTGAAAAAGTATGGTCTGCCGGAGATCACCTAAAAACCCCTTGTCGGAAATCACTAAAGGAATTTCTTAGTGGAAGAAGAAATAGTAAAAATGGTAAAATGAGTTTATCCCACGCTTAAATAAGTGGGAAGCGAATTCGAAGAATCACTCATCATTATTACCTACCACATGGCCGACATTCACAAGCGGGTTTCGAAATTCGAAATTTCAATTACCACCAAAAATATACCAAAGGATGCGAACTTCTTCAAGAAGCTTTGAGATATATATGAAAAAGATTAAGCCAAGTCATTGACCTCATCCGGATCCATCGGGTGAACGTCATGCGCGCTTATCCATTTAAATCGAGCCGGATCATAATCGCTTCAAGTCCTAAAGAACTTTTCACACTTGTGGGGTGGCTTCTGATAACTATGTTAAATATATTCACCCATTTCGGTCATAGAGACCGAGTCAACTTAGGCTGACTAGCCCACATCTTTAAGAAACATCAACTATTTTGTTCAAAGAACCCGGCTCGGACAAGATTCCAGCCAGTCTTGTTAGGACAAGCTAAAAACACGTAGAAATGCTTGTAACAGGCATGATCTTGAGTCGGTCGTGATTGATTACAAAAAGGACTCTGCTTCTCAATAATGAAGAACACTTAATTAAGATTCCATATCCTTCCCTATTAGGAAGTATAATCCCGATGTATTTGGAATTCATGATAAATAAGAATACTATCATTTCCTAAACAAATAAATAGGAAAAATCCTCATCTAGAGGAAATAAAGCTTAAATAAGATCCTTGTCAAATAAGGACTCCCACGCCATTAAGAGAAATAATCCTATGTTAAATAAGGATAACTCTTAAAGAGGAATATCATTCCTAATCAAGCAAGGTTTCCTAATTACATACTTGTGAGCATGGGCTTTTCGGTGTTGCCTTGGAATGATGATGACGTTTTGCTCTAACCTCTTATGAACTAGTTGTTCTATTCTTTGAGGGTTGAATCATGTATGGCAAGTACCTTTTTTATGATTTTGGACCTTTGACCGCGCTTAAAAATCATTTATATGCCTTTAACATTAACCGTTATTCTTTCACTCACGCATAGTAATTTGTTTTGCCATTTTCTATACAATTCAAATATATTCAACGAGTCTCATTTATATTTTTGGATTCTAGACTCTCTGAGGTTTTTGGATTGTCAAGAATTTCCTTAATCAGATAACTGTAGTGAAAGTTATGAGCATTTGAAGTCTAAACCCTAATTTAATCCCTAATTAGACCCTAATGGCCATTTTCCCATCAGTCGGTGCCTCCGCCCGTGCCGGTGATAGTGGCCCCTCTGATGGTGGCAGTGGCCATCACTGGTGTGGCAGCCACCACTGCTGTGGTGGCAGTCACTACCACCATTATGGCGGTGAACGCCAATGGGGTGGTCACCCTCGTTGCGGCCACCCCTTGCTACCATGGTAGCCTTCCCCACTACCATGGTAGTGGTGGCTGCCATGGCTATGGCAGTGGCCACCATAGCTATAGCGGCTGTCATCGTACCAGTAGCAGCCGCCATCGTGCCAGCTGCTGCAGTTTTGGCATGGCCATTTTCGAGCCGTCTCTCATTTTTCTCTCTCTTTCGCTATTGGTTGCATATTTTCATTGAAAATTCGCCTAAGTTAGTGTATTTTTTAGTGTTGGAGTATTTAAACCCATCTAGGAGAGAGATAAGGGTATGATTCTCGAGATTTTAGAATTAGAATCACATTTTAGAGAGAAAATAAGTACAAGAGAGAGAAAGCTTAAGAAAAGCATAGAATCCGGGTTTAATTTCTATTAATCTTGATTCTTAGTTATTCTTAGGGTTAATCTCGTAGCTTAAACACTAAAATCAATTAGGAATCATAGGTTAAAACGGATTAAATAGGGTTTTAGAGACTTTTCTCAAACGGCACCTAAAATTCTATCACTAATCTGTCACTAATCCGTCACCATTTCATCTGAAAATCATCAGAAAGATATCGTCAAGGGTTGATTTGAGTCTCCAAAGTTAGATTCACGGCCTAGAGGTAACAAAACTGACTTCCCTTATCTATTTACTTACTTTTTATTAAGTTTTGCTGTATTCCTAGTGTTTTGGTGCTTGTTCTGTTATTTTTCTATAGTGTTCTTGCAAAAATTGTCAGAAAATGGTCTGGCCTCTATAAGGATAGCCTTCACCTCTATCCCTATAGCCTTGGCCACTACTCCTATAGCGGTGAAGGCTATAGCTATAGTAGTGAACCTTAACCCTATAGAGGTTACATCATTTTTTACAATTTTTGGGTATATTCTTACCCAAATCCATAAAATCAACATTATTTGTGTGTTTTAAGTCAAAATCTGTTGAAATATAGTTTTTTACGACTTAAAACTTTAATGATTTCAAGTTTATGGATGCAAAAATGTCGAATTCCCCCCTCAAAAACGTATTTTTATGGCCAAGCCTTCACCGCTATAGCAGTGAAGGTTATGGCAACGGCGGTCAAAGCAGTTGCCACAGCTTTGACCGCCAAAATTCGATTTTAAGTCCTTTTTTCATCGTTTTCTTACGTTTTGACCCCGATTTTCACCCGAATATTTTCTAAAAATCATATATATTCTGTAAATATTTTATAGAATTTTTAATATGATTTATTTATTTATTTTATCATTTAATTGATTAAATAGCCTTTAAATGCCTAAAAATGCCTTTTTAACTCTAAAAATTCTCAAAAAAATGTTTTTCTTCAGAATATGATTTTATTTTCTAACTTTATTTATTTATGCATTACTTGTGACTACTTGCGAATACTTTATCTTATTTGGACCTGGGTCCGTGTTGGTAAGTTATGTTGAGACCCGGTTTCGCCCTTTTATTTATTTATCCACTTTATTTACTTTCCCGCATTAGAAAAATGTATAGGAATTTGTAAAGCCATGTAATAATTATTTTATTTACTTTATTTATTGCTTTTGTGTGATGTATGGCTATATAAACCGAAAACTCTAAATATTAATTGAATTTAAATCGCATAGGAACTAAAGTTGCTCTTATTAAAATATAAACGTTTTGATTTAATAAATGAAAAGTAAGCAACATCATCCGAACTTGGAATCTCTGTTTTAAGGTACGGTCTAACCACCTGGTGGGAATATCGTACCCAAATTCCCGATAGAACTAAATTGGGTGGCGACTTTGTCTTAAAATGCGAGATTTCAAGTCTCGTATCTCTTAACATCTAAATTGGACTAAAATTCAATATCAACATTGATTTTATCAAGTATCTTTTTCATCACGCCTAAAATAAGGATCGATCATTTGGCTCGCTTCGCAGAGTGCATATATTTTCACATTCCTGCCTCTCACGCGGGTCTGCGGGAAAAAGGTCGTCCGCTCACAGTGGCAACTCTGCTAGGGATTTCCTTTTAACTTCAAATTTTCAAAATCGCCCTCATTTTCACAAATTGGTTAAGGGATTTTGATGATTTGCTCAACTCGTTTTTAAATTGCATCCGTCGTGTAGTTAGATCCTAGGTTTCAGGTGCCATTATTTCAACCCGTGAAGCTCACTTGTATACCTCATGCCCACCGGGAATTGGGGATACTTATATATGGATCACTCATTTCAACCAACGTGTAATTCCCGTGATTGCACTCATTTGAGGAGTGGTTGAGTTGCACAGAATCAAGGTAAACAAGACCCTTCTATAGTATCGTTCCACAATACCAGCAGTTTGAGACCATGAACCGTGTTAAATCTAGCAATAGCAACTTCCCCTTAGGCTCACCAAAATAATTTAGATTTAGGTTGCATACTCAATTGCCCTTCATTGGCGTTTGAGTTAAGCTCCAAATCTTTTGAACGGCAAGGTTGGAAGAGGTTCATTCACTTTTTATGTGCTACTTATGTTGTGCTCATTCATGCAAAACCCATGCATAGGCCACATGTGGCCGACTTTTATTTTCTATTTGCACTTACCTCTACTCTCCCCTCGCTTGAAGGGGGAATTTAACAAAATGCCTGAGATCATTCAAGTCCCGATGATCCATATCTAGTTCGCTGGGCATAGCGGGGGATTCACATGTCTCACATATTTTGGGGTTAAGCTTCGCATCATAAGCTTTTCTGCTCTCTACTTCTCTAAGCCACTGTGAGCACTAGATTTTAATGATCCTTCTCATGAAACTATGATGAGAGATATATGATGTAATGTCTTTCAAGTGTTGTTAATTGGAGGTGTTCCTACTACTACAGAGTTGAGTTTGGCCAAAGTTTGGAGACCTAGTTTGCCCTTAGGGACCTATACGGGTGCTACCTGGTGGTACGGATCCACAAGTAGACCCCGTATGGGTCATTCCTTCCATACGCCTGGGGGGACCTATACGGATGGGGCCCTACCCGTACGGGTCCTCTTATTGCCTAAACATGCTCTTTTGGAAGGGAATCCTTTCCTATTTCGGGAAAAGGCAGGACATGAACACAATTTATTCCATTCAGACCTCCTTTCCCCTACAAATAGGGCCCTTCTCTTCACATATTACAGACAGACATCTCACATAAAAATTATACTAAAACTCTAGCAATTTCCATAGGTATAGAAAAGGTATAGCGAGGGTATAGGAGGTATAAAAAAAGGGAGAAAATTGAGTTTTTATCCACATTTTATTCATTCCTAGCTTCTTTTATTAGGATTTAGAGGTGGTTTCATCCACACAAATACTCATCTAAATAGTCTTATTTCATTATCTACTTTGGTCGGACTCGCTCAATATTAAAGGAATCATCTCAAAGTGGATTCACGCCGTAAAGGTAATGCTCCTGAGTTTCAAAGAGACTCACATCTCAGTTTTTTCGTTATTATTATTATTGTCTGTTCTGTCTATTATATATGTTCCTTTCATTTCTTGTTTCGGGTCTAGTCCTAACCCATATGAGCCTTGTTGGCACCATATATCCCTAAAGATATCAAATCAGTGCGCTATACTCATACGTAAGGAAATCCCTTTTTATTTTATTTTTCTGCTACCAATCTGTTAATCTATAAATCAAACTAAACAAAGTTTCTGCCTAGACCAGACAAGACCCAAACGAGTACACTATACCTATACCAGTCCTCCCAAGTAGCCGTACGGGTACCAGCTGTGAGCACGGGATTTTGCAGACCCTCTCGCGAGACGATGATGACGTGTACCCGATTTTAATACCTCAAAATAAAAGTTCTCTTCAGAATTTTTATTACCAAAATAATATTCCTTGTAAATTTTATAATTGGTAGAATCCAGTTTGGTGTAGCCGATAACGCGTTCGGTAGGAGCTTGAACCGATGATTTACACCCAAATAATAAATACCCTTTAAAATATTGTTAAAAGTCATAAAGATGCCTTTTTTCCACTATTAAGCCACTTTTCCCGACTTTTTGGCTTTTTTTGACCCACTAACTGAAGGCATGCTGAAGGCTGATGCCGCCAAAAGCATCACCCATGTCGCCGGCGATATCACCATACCGCCGGTAACATTATCATACCGCCGGCGACATGACTCGAAGCGGGTCCTCTTACAGACAGCCTTTTCGACCACTTTCGGTGGAATTAGGCCCCAAAAAGCACCCCATTCCACCTATAAAAAGGCACCTTGGGCTACACTTGAAAGAAGAAAAAGAAAAGGGATTTTTAAGGTGGAAATAGATGATAGTGAGATAAGAATTAAATAAAACAGAAAAAACGGGATTCCGACCCATTTTTCCTGGTTTTACTTCTTTGAACTCTCTGATTGTGAGTTGAAATCGACAAAACTTTAAGTCAAAATCATCTTAGTATAACTTAGAAACCAGAAGACACTTAAAATCATTATTAAATCATCATAACAAGCTCCCCGGAGGTGTTTTATTCGCATCACGAAGAGGTGGATTCACAACCCCGAGGTGAAAATCCTGAGTCTCATAGCTCTTTGGCATTATTACTATTGTTTTGCACTAATTTTTGTTGATTTGTGATCTTCTTTTGAGTTTTCGGTCACTTTGACTGCTAACCGCTGCTGTAGCAAGAGATTGGAGTCGCCGGAGACATGCGATGTTGCTGGCTATATCACCCACGTCGCGAGAGACATCGTTGGTACCGCCGTTAGCATCACATTCCCCGGAGACCTCGCTTTCTCGCGGAACCCTTTCTTTACGGTACTCAGAAAGCCCTGTGCCCATCTGCATGCTGATGTCGCCTATGACATAATCGATGTCGCCGGCGGCATCATCCATGCCGCCAGCGACATCAACTATGTCGTCGGCGGCATCAGATACCATTGGCGACATGGCTTTCTGGACAGCAGTATTGTTTTCGTTTATTTCCAAATTAATTTATTTTCTAAAGCTAGGACCTATAGTGCAACGATGGAGGTTTGAAACCTCCTGAAAACAGACCCGCCCCACAATAAGTGGTATATTCATTTGTAATCCGATTAAAGCAACAATCGAATCTGAAATGGGATAAAAATGGAATTTCCTCTCAAACGCCACTCGAACCTCATTTTAGCCATTCAATCGGGCTTTATGATATTATAAATAAGATATGCCACATTCGTGTCAACTATCCTCTGCAGGTAGGTGTATATCGGACATTCGGGTATTTTATTTGTTACGTAGAAAATGTACAGGACTTGAAAACCTTGTAATAATTCTACTTTCTGCACTTACTTTTCTTTTACGATTGTAAATATTTTATTTATCGCTTCAATTGCTTGATAAATGCGAAAACCACAAAATAACTGAAAATACAAATAAATAGGGTAGATTAAACCGATTAAGAAAGAATGAAGTATCCTGACTTGGCCTAATGAAAAGTAGATAACATCATCCGAACTCGGAATCTCTACTCAAGGTATGGTCCAACCACCCGGTGGGAAAATCATACCAAAAATTTCCGGTTGAGCTGAACCGGGTGGCGACTCTATTCTAAGTACGGGATTTTGATCTCGTATCTTTTAAGCATTACAATATGCAAAATCATTTTCTTTTTAACCACATCACACTCATCTCCCCGACACACCAAAAACGGGCCAGCCCGACCGGGTCCGGCCCCGCGCCGCAGCCGCACGAACCGTCGTCCGCTCTCAGTGGCGACTCTGCTGGGGAATTTCTTTAAACTTGAATCTTCCTTCATGGTTTAAAAGATTTTGATGATATATTGAAATCATTGGCCAAATTAAAATTTCATTCTTTTCTTATGACGTCTTGTCCTCACACGTGTAGATAGTTCGGTAATTTTAGGTACCCTATTTCACCAGAGAAGCTCACAAAGTATCACTCATGCCCTGTTGGAATTGAGGATGCCTAGTGGGTGGATCACTCGTTTTAACCAACACGTAAACTCCTATGACCACGCCCATTCGGGTAGTGATTGAGTAAACGTGGAATCAAGGTAAACGGGAACCTTCTACATCAACAACCCTATTCCAAAGTCGCGTTAGAAAAAAGCCTTAGCACATCATTCCCCTTAGGATTACCCAAAATGAATAAAATAATTGGGACGCGCTATTTTCGCCATTTTCGGTGAAGCAGCCAAACTCCATCCTACCAAAGAGGCATTACGCGGGAGTCAAAAGGTTGGAACAGGGCCGATTCGCATGCTAAGTGCTCTATGATCATGCACCCCCGTACATCGGCTTTAAGGACCAAAAATAAATCAACTTGCCCTTACCACTTCCACCCGTGGAAGAGGTTTAGCAACATGTGTAGGACTTCTCTTGTACCTCCGTTGCGTAACCACATATCGCTATGTATGACGTGAAGTACACACGTCTCATATATGTTGGAGGGATAAGCCATCACATCATCTCTAACCACATCTACGTGCAGCCATGCGCACTACACGTCACTCCTAGGGCACAAAAAGCATGCATACCATACATATCATTCACCAATCCACGAATGGCCTGATCCGCTGCCTACCATTTCAGCTAGGAGGAGGCGCACTGACCGTCGTACCCCGGCCTGGAAAAGGATAGAACATCACCTGATACGTCATCCTCCTACCCCGGTTGCCACCACGGAAGTTGAAGGAATCCCCCATACCGATTCCAGTGAGGAATCAGATTCAGAACGAGTTCAGTTAAGCTAAAGTTCCCCTCGACTGACCATGTCTTTCCCAAGAAACGAAGGGACCCCCCTCCAGAAGAGCCCTTTGGTCCCACTTCCAGCTCGGGAACAGGATCCCAACCACCTCCTAGTTTTGACTTGACCAGTGCTATGATGCAGTTCTTAAACTTAGATGCTTTCCAAGCCTCTATCCAAACTACGGTTGAGGCAGCAGTTAAGCGAGCTCTAGAAAATAGGAATTCCGATCAAGTATCGGCATCTGACATCCAGGCCCCGAACGGTACAGCACAGATACTGACCAGTTTGGTAGAGACGGGACCCGTCGCACCGGTACTTCAATCAATCCAACCCTTGACGAGTCCATTCCAGTTTCAACAGGCTTCGGCTCTCTTGTCGGCTTCAACCACTCCACCAGCTGTACCTTTCAACCCGAGACCTTTCGCCCAAACCTCCACTCCTCTGAGATTCAATCACCAAAGCCCATCGTCTCGGTCTCTACCCTCATTCACACCTCCACAGTTTGTTGTAACTCCTAAAGGCATCACTTACCCCCAGAATATATTTGCCAGCCATCTGACTGTCCGTCCTATGCTGCCTCCAACATTCAACGACCTGGTCACACAACCTCCGGGTGTGACACCTGAGGTAGCCGCTTTTGTTTGACAAATGATAGCTTCTCAGACCGTCAACGACCAGGTCGTGCATTCTCCAGGCACGATACCCCAAGCCCCGACCATCTCTCGCGAACCGGTCAGCGACCAGGTCACGCAACCTCCGGGCGTGACACCAAAAATCCAAGCTTACATCAACCACCTCATTATTAATAAAAAACCTGAAAGGGACGAGGATTGGGTCCCCGATAATTTTACTATGCCAAACATGGCTCATTATGATGGCTCGGGAGCACCCGCCTCTCACATCATAATGTACGAAAGGGTGATGCGCGTAAAGAAGCTAAGTGATAAAGTACTGGCTGAGATGTTTCCTTGTTCTCTTCGGGGACCTGCACTCGAGTGGTACCACACTTTGCCGCAGCATATTATCGCCGACTGGACGCTCTTATCTGAGGCTTTGAAAGTACACTATAGGTTCAATACTATGATGGAGACAACCCTCCAACATCTTGAGAGGATCCGTCAAATGCCCAACGAAACCTTTAAGTAGTACTTCAATAGGTGGATGTCGACCCAGGTCTTGATGAAGTCTAAGCTTAGCCTTGAGGAAATGATTATCAAACTCCTCGAAGGATCTCTCCCCTTGTTCCGCAAAGAAATGGCTACGGATTCCTTCCTTTCTTACAAGGCTGTGTTTGAGAAAGCAGAAAAAATTGAGCGCGAAGCAGAACGCGAGAAGGCCGAGAGAGCAGGTAAACCGTGGTTCAGGAAAAATGAAGCGCAACCCTCGGCCCTAGCGCCCGCTAAGCCAAAAACACTGGCTGCTATCCAAACCATTTCTCATACCCCAGCTACGCCACCTACAACCAATCTGACTCCATCAACGATTGCCACGGTCTAGCCTCCTCGGCCCCCTTTTGTTTTGACCAACCCCTATAAATTGCCCCTGCGGGTCATCTTCCAACGGTTGAGGGAAGCGGGTTTTATACAGTCCCTTCAAGAATACAAGCCACCCAAACCTGAAGATAAGAATAACTTCTGTAATTATCACGTTCAAGTGGGGCACCAAACCAACAACTGCAAGGCCCTACTCTCAGCTATTCAGCGATTGGTTAGCGAGGCAAAGATTGCTGAACCAGATAAGGCCCCGAGCACTATGAATAACCCTTTACCAAGCTTCGAAAGTAAGGTCGGAATGGTCCAATCTGGTTTACTTGAAGCCACGGTCTTCGACCTCCTTGCCCAGGGGCCGGGCAGTAGTAATTTTGTCCTAGTCATCGGTTCAGGCCTTCCATCTTACTCAGTTTTTGAACTTATCAATCAGGCCAACCCAGGAGTTAACTCCATTCAAGGAATGGAAAGGGATCCAAGCCAACCAAATCAAGAGAGTCGTAGGTCTAAACCATTTGTGGCAAAGAGAAGGAAAGCTGAGGGAAAGGCACTATTCAGTGTAGATTCTTTTGTTTCAAAGGAGAACTATTCTAATGAGGATGTAGAAATGGCTCGGGAATCCAAGGCCGTAAGTACCAACTTGTTCAAGGTCGACCACCATGACCTTTTTAGTGTGGATAAATATGAACTACGAGACCCAGATTCAGACTCTGAAGAGCAGCAGTACCTATTTGAGACGCGAGCCACCAAGAGCGTCTTACTCGACAATGTCCTCAATATCACCCGGAGTGGTCATGTATATCAGCCGGAAGACCGATATCTCCGTCTAAACAAAGACCCGATTCTTGGCAGGGTTGGAACTACAGCGAGGCCCCCTTCTCCACCTCCACCTGTCCCTACTAGTCTTGAGGTTGACCCCCTCATTACCCAGTTGAAAAACACCCAAGCCCGATACAGCATCTGGCAACTGGTAATTGACTCAGAAAGGCATCGTAAGGGTTTGATCAAACGGCTCCTTGACCTGGAGGCTAATCCGACCACCTCGGTCGTTGAGATATGCGCCACGATAGGAGAAGGCATTCCCCCAAGAAAAGGGCCTCAGATTGTGTTTGATAGTTTTGATCTTACACTTGAAGGAAGGGATCACAATAGGGCCTTGTTCATCCGGGTTCAAATTCTTGATAAGGTCATCCCATGCGTCATGGTGGATGATGGCTCCGCCCTAAACCTATGCCCTTTAAAGATCCTTCCTCATCTGGGACTGTCAGAGGACATGCTTGAAAGGTCCAGCACTGTTATTAGAGCTTACGATGATTCAAAGCGCAATGTAATTGGGGTCTTTGAGGCAGGGGTTACTGTCGAAGGTGTCACAAACAATGTACATTTCACCGTCCTTGACATTCCTGTTACCTATTCTCTGCTGCTTGGCCGGCCATGGCTCCATGCATTGGGCGCAGTACCCTCCATACTACACCAAAAGATCAAGCTAATCCATGGTGATAGAATGATAACTATAGAGGCCAATCCTGCTTCCGTCATGGCCGTTATGGAAGCCGAAGCTAACCTAGAAAATAGCCTCCAGATTGCCATGATTAGTAAGGCTCAAAAACCCCCTCCCCTTTGGCACAGCTACCTCCACGCGGGTATGGGCAAGCTAATGAAGAAGTCTGGTTACAGGCATGGCAGGGGTGGAGGAATATATGAATAGGGGATTATTGAGGCATTGGAACCAAAAATCCTCATCCGTGGAGTTGGACTGGGGTATAAGCCTATAAAAGCCTATCGTCGCGTCCCTTACTGTTATTGCCGCATGGTCACTACTTGTGAAATCCAGGGAAAGAGGCTTTATAAAGGGGAGCCCGAACCAATCGAGCATGACGGGAAAATGTGGCCCGGCTTTGAAATCTTTAAAGATGTCTATGACTTTGAGGCCGGTCACACGATAGTTTCAGCTGAACCTGAACCTACGGAGTCTGATGTGCCTGTCAATGTGAATATCAAAAAGGATAAGGGGAAAGATAAGATGTATCCTGAAGGTGAGTCTATCGATCCAGAAATTGAGGATGCCGTGGCAACCGTGACAAGAGCTATAGCACTGCTGATGAAGAAAGGCTGGAAGGGTAATGGGAAAGAAGATGCCACGACGGCTATAGTAGAAAAGCTCGCCAGGGCTATAACCGAAAAGGCTAACCTGTCTGAGGAGCCATCGCTCACCACCCCCCAAAGGACCACTTGGGAGCGCAACCTAACCACCACCCTGACAGATGATATAGAGAACACCTCTCCCATCGACGTGGCCGCTGAAGCCCCTCCGCATGTGGAGGAAGATGTGGATGATGTAATTTTTAATATTTCCGATGTTTTTGATACGAACAATGCCGCTTATGAGGCTTTTTACGCAATGAATAACTCCCGTTCAGTTTACTTGTTTGATGTCTTTCCGGATGGATCCATGCATTCACGTAACAATATGCATAACGTTTTTGGCATTAGTGAAACTCTATTAAGTGAAATAAACCTAAGTACGGATGACAATCCAAAAATGGTAACCATTTCCAAAGATTTAACTCCCGAGGAAAAAAGTGAGATCATTAAAGTGCTTAAGAATCATGTTAATGCTTTCGCCTGGTCATATGAAGACATGCCTAGGGTTGATCAACGAATCGCCGAACACAGGATCCCAACTGATCCTAAATTCCGACCTGTCAAACAGAAGCTCCTCCGGTTGAGACCTGAATGGGCAGAACAAGTTAAGACAGAGGTTTCGAGGTTGATCGAAGCTCGATTCATAGAAGTAGTAGAATACCCGACTTGGTTGTCCAACATCGTCCCGGTACTAAAGAAGGATGGTAGAGTTCGAGTTTGCGTAGACTTTCGAGATCTCAATAAAGCCTCACCGAAGGACGACTTCCCTCTCCCGCACATCGATGTCCTAATTGACAGTGCCGCCAGGGCGGCTATGTATTCGTTCATGGATGGGTTCTCAGGATACAATCAAATCCTGGTTAATATCGCTGATAAAGTCAAAACAGCATTCATTACTGAGTGGGGGGTTTATTGCTACAAGGTAATGTCATTCGGGTTGAAAAATGCCAGAGCCACTTATCAACGAGCTGTAACTGCCCTACTACATGACATGATCCATAAAGAAGTGGAAGTGTACATGGACGACATGATTGTGAAATCCGCCACTCAGGAGGAACACCCTGCTATTCTTGACAAGTTCATGACTCGCATTGAAAAATACAATCTTCGTCTAAATCCAAAGAAATGCGTGTTTGGAGTTACCTCCGGCAAGCTGTTAGGACACGTGGTTAGCCAAAAAGGGATTGAAATAGACCCAGACAAAGCCAAAGCCATCAGGGATATGCCTTCCCCTAAGACGGAGAAAGAGGTCCGATCGTTTTTAGGGTCCTTACAGTATGTTAGTCGATTCATTGCCCGCCTCACTACCGTCTGCGAACCCATCTTTAAGTTGTTGAAGAAACAGCAACCCGTGGTATGGAACAATCACTGCCAAGTAGCATTCGACAGAATCAAGACATACCTTGTCAATCCACCGGTCTTGACGCCCCCATCCCAGGGAAACGACTCATCCTTTATCTGGCCATTGAAGAAACATCCGTCGGAGCCATGCTTGTCCAAGAACATGATGATAAGCGCGAGCATGCCATCTACTACCTAAGTAAGAAGCTATTAGATTATGAAACCCGATATTCAATTGTAGAGAAGACTTGTGCTACCATGGTTTGGCTCACTAAGAAGTTGCGACATTATTTCCAATCCTATCGAGTCCAGGCCGTAGCCAAAATTGATCCAATGAAGTTTCTTTGTCAATCCCCTACTCTAGCCGGCAAATTATCACGATGGCTGCTTCTCCTATCTGAGTTTGACATTGAATATGTAACCCGAAAGGTCATTAAAGGGAGGGCTGTAGCCGAATTCTTGGCTAATCAACCCCTCAGCTCTGACTATAAGGAAAGTTTGGAATTCCCTAATGAACAGCTCGCCTCTACTACAATCCTTGATGACAATTGGATAATGTACTTTGACGGCGCTGTAAACCGCCGAGGAGCATGTCTCGGAGTCATCATCGTCACACCAGATAATGAGATAATCCCATTATCAAAACGTTTAGAATTCGCTATCACCAACAACGGCGCTGAATATGAAGCTTGCCTGTTCAGCCTCGAGGCTCTTCTTCAGGTTCAGGCACACCATGTATCTGTCATTAGAGATTCGGCTCTAGTTGTTCGTCAGGTCATTGGAGATTGGGAAGTTAAAGAAGAATCCCTTTGCCCTTATGTTGAGGCCGTCCGCGAATTGTCTGAGAAATTTACCTCGTGCTTGTACCGCCATGTCCCTCGAGATGAGAACCAAATGGCAGATGCTCTCGCCACTCTCGTGTCCTTATGGGAAGGACCCCAACAGCAACCTATCCGCCCGTTGGTTTTGCTATCCACCAAGACCCCGTATCGTGTTCAATCGACTCCTCCAGTTCTCGTCATTTCATCTAAACCTTGTTGGTATTCTGACATAGTCTTATTTCTTAAGACCGGCCAATACCCCACAGATTCTTCCGACTCGGACCGTACCACCCTACGGCGGCTTGCTACCCAATTTTGTATTATAGATAATGACCTATTTAAGCACACCAGTGACGGCCTACTCCTCCATTGCCTTAATGATTTCGAGGCTCAGAACGTAATGATCCAGGTCCATGCCGGCGACTGTGGCCCTCATATGAATGGTCTTGCCCTTGCAAAGAAGGTCCAGCGACTAGGGTATTTTTGGCTCACTCTCACAGCCGATTGTATCGCCCAGGTCAAACGATGCCACCAATGCCAGATTTACGGAGATATGCGGCATTTGCCACCGACCGAGCTCCATCACTTATCCACCCCTTGGCCATTCTCGGCATGGGGTATAGATGTAATTGGTGAAATCCGTCCTTCCTCAACGAATGGCCACAAATTCATTGTGGTAGCAGTAGATTACTTTTCAAAATGGGTTAAAGCCGAATCCTTCACCAATGTCACTGCCAGGCAGATGGCCAAGTTCAGAGAAAAGCATATCTTTGCGCGGTATGGGCTCCCACATCATATAGTCTCAGACAATGGGGTACAATTTCAAGGAGCAACCGCTTCATTAATCGAAAAGTATGGGATCGAGCACCATAGGTCTTCTCCATACAGACCACAAGCCAATGGAGCTGTTGAGGCAGCCAATAAATCGGTAAAGAAGATTCTTTCTAAGATGATAGCCGGTTATAGAGATTGGGCGGATAAGTTGCACTTTGCTATTTGGGGATATCGCACCAGCATACGTACTCCGACAGGCCAAACTCCATTTTCCTTGGTCTACGGAATGGAAGCGGTCTTGCCAGTTGAAACTCAGGTGACCTCATTAAGAGTTGCCCTGGAGGCTAAGTTAGAAGAATCCGAATGGACTCGGACAAGGTTTGAACAGTTGAACATGATGGATGAACAAAGGTTGAAGGCCCTTGACAACCTCCAGTTGTACCAACAACGTGTGGCTCGGGCATATAACAGTCGGGTAAAACATCAGAAGTTCCCCCTAAAGGTCGGTGATCTGGTCCTCAAGCAGTTGAAACACTCTACCACTAATGCGACGGGAAAATTCAGGCCAAACTGGGAAGGACCATATGTGATAAAGAAGCTGCTTAGCAAAGGGGCAGCTAAACTTATGGACATGGATGGGAACGAGTTCGTAAATCTCGTAAACCAAGACAGGCTTAAGCGTTATCATGTTTAAAAAGAAATAAACCAGAAAAGCAGCACACGAAAAGATACATACATAATAATCTCCCGCCTTTTAGTCTTTCACTGATCGGGCAAAAATTAGGGTGATACCCGACGATTGGTATTCTGCAAACCAACCGTGCAAAAATTAGGGGATAAGACAAACCTGCTAGATCGAAAACCTGAACAGGGCGATCTAGGAAAAAGTTAGGGTATGTGAGCACAGAGCGAGTGCCTTCTAGAAAACCGAACTCAGCTAGTCGGCACCGGGAGTTAAGTCGATGGAAATGACAACCAAGCATCATGTACTTTATTTTATCTCGATTAATAAAAAGTTCTCTTTTGTTAAAATCTAAATGCTTACGCTTACGTGAATCCTGTACTCATAAATTCAAGACAACTTCGACAAGCTTTGAACAGGGTTCATTTTGTTCCATTCTAGAGTATTAAAAAAAAACCTGATGATTCCAACAATGGCAAGACTCAAAACGAACTTCCCGCATCGTCGTCTTGGTACCTAGAGATTCGCCTCGGTGTGCTAGAAGAGAGGGGATCCTCCCCTCGCTCCGCGCATTCCCCCTCCAAACGGGCCTATGACCGCTTTCAACGGGTCGGCAAACCTCTTATCTCGGCAAGCCATCCTCTGTAGTATGTGTCAGTTTCAGTGGTTTCTAGGTGATCGTAATCCAGAATCTCGAACACAGCCTCCCTAGACCATTTCTCCTGAATATGGTTGACCCACCTAGCTTTGTAAACTCCGATCTGGTTATGGGGCAATTTGATCGGGACTCTCTGCCTTTTACCATACTGACGGCATAGCCGATAGGGGGTATAAAATGAAGATTTCTCCAAGCCTATCAATTGAACACATGCTCCCCAAGATTCTACGACCACATCCTGAATTCTCCACCATGGACTAACCCACTGAACCTGCATGTCAGTATACCCCCTCAAGATAGCCACCCAATCGTCATATGTCAGCTCATCGAAATCGGCCCGCATAAGCCCTCTCTCCCGCAGATGGACAGGAAGATGCTTTTTTGGATTCCCTCAGGGTGCCTCCCTCAGCTTTAGCTTCTCCATCAGCCATACCTATAAATGTAGAACTCGGTTAAGGATAGGAGAAAGAAATACTGGGATTAAAAAGAACAAGAGATACCTGTAATAATGTGAATTGATCCCCAATGAGTGACGAGTCAACAGAAGCAGCGTCCATGTTTAACAAAACATCGGCCAATCCCACGGCCACGGGGGAAGCCCCTGTCGACATAGGACCAATAAGGGAAATTAACCTGAGCGGAGCAGCCAGGCTCACTCCACACATAAACTCTGCCATGAGTAACAAGGCCAACATAAATGGCCAAGCAGGATGGGATCAGGACACTCCACGACACCACTCAAAGACTGCTTCGAGCTGAAAACCAGGTCTGTCAGGCAACTGAGATAGAAATTGGTTGATAGAATCTAAATTCCATAGCCCTTGTGGAATTCCATTTATGCCAAAATGAAGGTCCGGTAACGCCAGAGAAACGCGTTTAGGACACGGTGTCCCTAAAATAGCATGGAATTCTTCGAGCAAGGGGCAAAGCTCGAACGATGAAAAGCGGAAAACATGGTCCATTGGATCCCAAAAGGACAGTACCGCTCGAAGGAATTCGTGGCTCACGGGCCACGCCGCGACATATCGAAGCCCCCAAAGCCTGAATTTTTCGAGCCTCTTCCAGTCCACATTCCCCAAACTCTGCAGAAAACCCCGTAGTTTTTTATTATGGGTTGCCATGACAAGTAGTGGACAGAATGGTTGAAGTCAGATTGCTGGAAAGTTGATGCCACCGGCGATGTGGATGAAGCCGCCGACGATATGAGTGAAGCCGCCGGCGATGTGGTTGATGCCGCAGGTGATATAGAGCCAATTAGGGCGATATCAGATGATGTCGCCGGCGATATGGACTTCAGATAGCCCTGTATATATTATTTTAGCTCGATCCATTTGGGCGATATGGGTCATGCCTCCGGCGATATGGAGTGAATTTTTCGGCGACATCAGAAACATTTCTGCCATCTCAGACCTGTACAAAAGCCTATAAATAATCCTATGTTTCCAATGACTTATCAAGCAGCAATACATTTTCAGAATAAAAGCCCAGAGGCACAAATTGCTCAAATTATACCAAATCGTCTAGCCCATAACAAAATCAAATATCAAAACCCCAATGTATCGGAGGTACAAACAAGAACTCAAAAGCAAAACAAAAATGAAAAGTAAAACTAAGCATGCCCGCCACTACCGACTGGATGGGATGAAACGTCATCAGGACTTGCGAGCCAATCGTCAACATCGTCTTCCTCTCTTCCCGCCGTCATGGGAACAATACTGGACTCCTCAGCTGCGATAAACACACGTCGGCCGGCAGACTTCTTGACCCCCCTACGACTGGTACCCCCGGGGTGCGCACGGTCCAGGTTTTGTTTACTTCTTTGTTCATGGGCGGTGGCCGCCAGCTGACCCTTGAGATCGCTCATGCGGCGCTGTAAAGCTGCAGTCTCCTCCTCATACAGCCGCCGGGCTGCGTCAGCATCAGACAAGGAAAGGGCTAAAAAATCCTGCAAACCGGAGAAAATATCATGCCTTGCATGTCATGCATAACATCCATACACATATCCCATCTTAACATGTGCATAAAATACCTGAACAAGGAGCGATTGCCCAATAAGGGTATCCCGGAGAACAAAATTGTTCTCCGCAAGTTGCTCCACATGACTCCGCGCCACCTAGCAAATCCAAAAAGAAAATCCTTAGACACCCACATCTAAGGCTCAATAAGGAAATAATTATTAGATCTTACGTAGGTAGCATTTTCAGGCATAAAAATCGGGGCTTGCCGGCTCGAGCCAACATTCCTATGAGAGAATTCGCCTCGGGAGTTCATCAATAGGAAGGTGGTTTCCAAAGGATTGACCAATCTCCCCTCCACAAAGTTTATGCCCTCCGGCACGCCATAATGTCGGGTCCCACTTTGGTTATCCCGGCCCCTCTTTCTCGCGGGTTCCTGCAAAACGTGAAAGTCACACGTCAACAACGTCCCTAAATGACTTTAAAATCATACACAACCATACCTCGAAAGAACGTTGCTCCCCTTGGGACATCGGCACGCTCCCGCCAGCTACACCCGCACATACCTCGTCCTCCCCCTCAGGGTCGACCGCAACGTCCCCTTCCAGCGCTTCATCCTCATCATCATCCTCCTCATCAAAGTCCACAATGCCTTTGAGGCGCCTCTTTTCGTCCTCCAATCGTTGCTCGTTGAGATACTCAATTGTATCGTTGCCGTGGATGCGAGGACACACGGGGAGTAGACGCTGAAAAAGCTGCTCGTAGAGGCCGAGAATGCTAGGGATCACTCGGCCATTCCCTTCAACATAATTAGCTTTGTCGGCCTCGGCAGAAATCACAAAGTGAGGCCACCACAAGCCCCGCGGAGGATCGGCAGGCACCGGTCTAGCAGCAACCGGAAGGGACCTCCAGCCTCGCACGCGCTCACCCAGATACCACTGCTGGGACAGGGGACACTCAATCACAAACCGACGGTCATCCACCTCCCTCCGAACCCGTGCAACCTCAGCCAAGTTCTCCACCCCATCGAACGGGTCCAAGACGAGCTACAGCAAAACAACCAACATAAGCCCATAGACCAAAAAAATAAAAAAAATTAATAAAAAAAATAAAAAAAATCGCATACCGAACTCAATCGCGCGCTTCTTAGGACCTCCCTATATAGCGTAGGGTACTTGGCCTTCCCTCCAATACCCCCGCACCAGCGGGCAAGGAAATGAGAGTCCGGTGGCACAACCTTCTTAAACTCCATCGGCGGAAGGATCTGATGCTCGAACGCCCAGGCCTGCACAAATAACGACCGATCAATTCAAAGGAAGTCATGAAATAAATAAGAACACATGTTATCAAGAGAAATATTTCCAAAAATAAAAAAAATCTATACCTGGAGTAGCAGATGGCAAAGGCGAAGGGCTTTTTCCTTCTTCCGGGCTCCCACGTCCAGCCCGTGGTACAATTGGGCCAAGATGGCCCTCAGCCAATTCTTCCTCCTAGTTCCCGGCACATCTTCCACCGCGTTTATAAGCATGTAGTTGATCTTACTCCCCGAGATTGGGAAGAACAGCACGGTGAGTAGTGAGATCACAAAGGAACGGACACATGCCTCCCTCTCCTCCTCGGGCACCACATCCACCCGGGTCTAATAACGGTACAACTCACTATAGGACAGCCGCCTAGAAATGGGCTTCAGACCGAATAGCTCCTTTACCCGCCTGACCACGGGCCTCTCAACATGGTACTTGTCCATGTAGATGTCAAAATGTACAACCTCGTCCGTCCAAGGAAGGCCGGTCATGGCTACCACATCAGAAGGGGTAATTGTGACTTCCCCAAAGGAGAAATGGAAGGTATGAGTGGTCTCGGACCACCTTTCAGTCAGGGCCGTTACTGAAGAATGAGGAAGCTTAGGCATTAACATGGGCATGATCCGGGCCAACTCCCCAAACCCTGTCTCATTAATTGCAAGCGCAAGGTCGGGATCATTCTCTGAGATGTGGTGCCACCACTCACCGATGGTACCCATCCCCCCTGTGTAAGTCAGTTCGTATGGCTGTAAAATCGAAAACAAAATGGATCAATTCTATGCATTTCTGTCAAAAAGGCTGCTGATGTCGCCTCTGTTAGAAGCGATATCGCCGGCGGCATCAGACCATACCGCCAGCGGCATGGTTCATGTCACCGGCGACATCGCCTTAAACAAAAGCGACATCAGACTCCCATAAAGACTTTCGCAAGGACTGATGCCGCCAGCAACAACACTGATGTCGCCAGCGGCATCACTCAGGCCACCAGCGGCATCACTCAGCACGGGCAGAACCTGTTTTCTCCCTAAATCGCACCCGTAGTGCCAAAAATCACAAAAATCCCAAATCAATCGAACCACAAGGCAAAAATCGATCCTAAAAGCATACAATATGACTGATATATTCCACTCTAAACCCAAATCAATCGAACAACAAGGCAAAAATCGAACCTATCATGGCATGTTTACAAATCTAAGGCAAAATCACATTGAATTCGAAAAGAAGTAATTCGGGTTTTTGTGGAATTACCTGGACATAAGAGAGGTGTTTCTCCTTCTCCGGAGTCAGATTGGTGATAGGAGAGTTAATGCCATAGCTGTACATTTTGGCCGTCTCCTTCAGGCCGTATGTAGTAGGAACGGAAAGGATTTTCAGTCCCTTAATGGAAGAATCGGGCAGGCTCTCCCTAGCCTTGGATTTACCCCTAAAAGCCTTGCTAATTCTCTTCATAATTTTAAAGACAAGGAATTGGAGAAGAGAGGGAGAGAGATACGGTTTTGAAAAAGAATGGGGAAGAAGAGAGTTCCAAACCTTTTTTAAACTGCCGCGCGGAATTCGAGGAGTTTTGATTAATCCGAAACTGTTCGTCCATACCGCCGGCGATATCAGTCCATGCCGCCGGCGATATCAGTCATGTCACCGGCGACATCGCCTCATTTAGTTCAAATTTTAAAAATTATCTGACCAGTCAAAGCTGCCATGTGGCATCCATACCACCGGCGATATTAATCCATGCCGCCGGCGATATCGGTCATGTTGCCGGCGATGTTGCCCCTCCAAACTAGATTTTCAGAACGAGCCCAACCGAAGGGAAATCTCTTCAGAACGAAAGCCCAACCGAAGGGTAATCTCGGCAAAGCGAAAGTCCAACCGAAGGACAATCACTATACCAAACACGAGCCCGACCGAAGGGCAGTCTCTTCAGAACAAGCCCAACCAAAAGATAATCACTATATAAAGTGACAAGCCCGACCAAAGGCGAATTCTCCACAAAGCACAAGCCCGACCAAGGGGCAAATTCTCCACAAAGCGCAAGCCCGACCAAGGGACAAGCAACCTGCAAAGCGCGAGTCTGACCAAGGGGCAACCTGCAAAGCGCGAGTCCGACCAAGGGGCAACCTGTAAAGCACAAGTCCAACCAAGGGACAAACGATCGACAAAGCATAAGTCCGACCAAGGGACGAACAGTCGACAACGATCGACAAAGCATGAGTCCGACCAAGGGACAAATGATCAACAAAGCAAAAGTCCGACCAAGGGACGAACGAACAAAGCAAAAGTCCGACTAAGGGGCAACCTGCAAAGCACAAGTCCGACCAAGGGACAAATGATCGACAAAGCATAAGTCCGACCAAGGGACGAATAGTCAACAACGATCGACAAAGCGTGAGTCCAACCAAGGGACGAACGATCAACAAAGCAAAAGTCCGACCAAGGGACGAACAATCGACAAAGCGTAAGTCTGACCAAGGGACAAACAGCCGACAAAGCTTGAGTCCGACCAAGGGACGAACAATCGACAAAGCGTGAGTCCGACCAAGGGACAAACAGTCGATAAAGTGTAAGTCCGACCATGGGACGAACAGTCGACAAAGCGTGAGTCCGACCAAGGGGCGAACAATTGACAAAGCGTAAGTCCGACCAAGGGACAAACAATCGACAAAGTCCGACCTCGGGACAAACCAGTCATCCCTCAGGTATCATTCCTATCCCTTGCTCTTTCGTGTGATCATACTGACCTATGGCAGCAGTGATCCCCCGAGGGGCAGCCCGTGAGCATGGGATTTTGCAGTCCCTCTCGCGAGACGATGATGACGTGTACCCGATTTTAATACCTCAAAATAAAAGTTCTCTTCAGAATTTTTATTACCAAAATAATATTCCTTGTGAATTTTATAATTGGTAGAATCCAGTTTGGCGTAGCCGATAACGCGTTCGGTAGGAGCTTGAACCGATGATTTACACCCAAATAATAAATACCCTTTAAAATATTGTTAAAAGTCATAAAGATGCCTTTTTTCCACTATTAAGCCATTTTTCCCGACTTTTTGGCTTTTTTTGACCCACTAACTGAAGGCATGCTGAAGGCTGATGCCGCCAAAAGCATCACCCATGTCGCCGGCGATATCACCATACCGCCGGCGACATCGATCATACCGCCGGCGACATTATCATGTCACCGGCGACATGACTCGAAGCGGGTCCTCTTACAGATAGCCTTTTCGACCACTTTCGGTGGAATTATTAAAAAAGGCCCTAAAAAGCACCCCACTCCACCTATAAAAAGGCACCCTGGGCTGCACTTGAAAGAAGAAAAAGAAAAGGGATTTTTAAGGTGGAAATAGATGATAGTGAGATAAGAATTAGATAAAACTGAAAAAACGGGATTCCGACCCATTTTTCCTGGTTTTTCTTCTTTGAACTCTCTGATTGTGAGTTGAAATCGACAAAACTTTAAGTCAAAATCATCTTAGTATAACTTATAAACCAGAAGACACTTAAAATCATTATTAAATCATCGTAACAAGCTCCCCGGAGGTGTTTTATTCGCATCACGAAGAGGTGGATTCACAACCCCGAGGTGAAAATCCTAAGTCTCATAGCTCTTTGGCATTATTACTATTGTTTTGCACTAATTTTTGTTGATTTATGATCTTCTTTTGAGTTTTCGGTCACTTTGACTGCTAACCACTGCTGTAGCAAGAGATTGGAGTCGCCGGAGACATGCGATGTTGCTGGCTGTATCACCCATGTCGCGAGAGACATCGTTGGTACCGTCGTTAGCATCACATTCCCCGGAGACCTCGCTTTCTCGCGGAACCCTTTCTTTACGGTACTCAGAAAGCCCTGTGCCCATCTGCATGCTGATGTCGCCTGTGACATAATCGATGTCGCCAGCGGCATCATCCATGCCGCCAGCGACATCAACTATATCGTCGGCGACATCAGATGCCATTGGCGACATGGCTTTCCGGACAGCAGTATTGTTTTCGTTTATTTCCAAATTAATTTATTTTCTAAAGCTAGGACCTATAGTGCAACGATGGAGGTTCGAAACCTCCTGAAAACAGACCCGCCCCACAATAAGTGGTATATTCATTTGTAATCTGATTAAAGCAACAATCGAGTCTGAAATGGGATAAAAATGGAATTTCCTCTCAAACGCCATTCGAACCTCATTTTAGCCATTCAATCGGGCTTTATGATATTATAAATAAGATATGCCACATTCGTGTCAACTATCCTCTGCAGGTAGGTGTATATCGGACATTCGGGTATTTTATTTGTTACGTAGAAAATGTACAGGACTTGAAAACCTTGTAATAATTCTACTTTCTGCACTTACTTTTCTTTTACGATTGTAAATATTTTATTTATCGCTTCAATTGCTTGATAAATGCGAAAACCACAAAATAACTGAAAATACAAAAAAATAGGGTAGATTAAACCGATTAAGAAAGAATGAAGTATCCTGACTTGGCCTAATGAAAAGTAGATAACATCATCCGAACTCGGAATCTCTACTCAAGGTATGGTCCAACCACCCGGTGGGAAAATCGTACCGAAAATTTCCCGATTGAGCTGAACCGGGTGGCGACTCTATTCTAAGTACGGGATTTCGATCTCGTATCTTTTAAGCATTACAATATGCAAAATTATTTTCTTTTCAACCACATCACACTTATCTCCCCGACACACCAAAAACGGGCTGGCCCGACCGGGTCCGATCCCGCGCCGCAGCCGCGCGAACCGTCGTCCGCTCACACCAGCCCCAGGCAGATTCTGCAACTCGTTTTTAACTGGTTAAAAATCAATCCAACTCACCATTTGCCATGCAATCATTTTCACTAATAATCTGGTAAATCAACCCATAAAAGTTAAAATGTGTTTTCACCACAAAATATGTTGAAATGTTGATTTATGGTGTGCTATAAACTGTGCTAACATCTGTGGATGCATGGGAATTTATTTTCATTTTGTTTTATAACTTAGAACAAATGTATAGGTTCTCTTTGCAATTTCCCCCATTTCCCCCGGTTGTAATTTTTATTCCCTCATTTATTGTTTGTGCTTTATTGTTGCATGTAACAAGTGTGAAAGAGTGTAGAAATAGGATTTCTATGATAATTCTCTAAATGATGAAAACTAAAACGGTTTTACGCAGTGAATGTAATTTTGAATCAACTAAATGAGAAATAAGTGAATCATCCGATACCCGAATCTCTGATCTAATAGGTATGAGTCTCCTGCCCAAAGGGAACCATACCAAAACTCTTTCCTAAGTAGACAACTTGGGTGGTGACTCTATCAATTGTATCAAGATTTGGGTCTCGATACTTTTATTCATTAAAATTGGCTTATTGTGCAAACTTTAACTAAAAATGTTGTCACGCCTATATCCAACCAAACCCCCAGTAGGCCCCGCCTCTCGTACAGGCGCCAAGAGAGACCCACACGTCATCGATACCTCATAGTGGCGACTCTGCTAGGGAATTCATTTTTAACTTGCAAAATGTTGGTTTTTTTTAAAAGCTTAAAAGATTAAGATAAGCATCGAAAATTGTTTACTTGATTTAACCCGTTTTCTTTTTCATCATTTGGGAAAATTATCACACTCTATCTTCTCATCTCCTTCTCTCTTTAGCTAGATGCGCTCTTATTCTAGCACTATGTTAGGGTGCCCTATTATTTCCGTGACACTCGCAACGGTGATACCCATGACTGCCAGGGATATTAGGGACACCTTAGTGCGTGGAGCACTCATTGCTATCTCCCTCCAAAAGAGGCTTGATACGATGGGAACCTTCTACATAAACTTTCGATATGTCTCTACACCATTCTTATCGAAAGCCATAGAAATTTTACCCTCTAGGTACCCTGATTTCTGTGTGAGATTAGCTTAAGGAAGAATACCCTCAGACTTGGCAGGAGAAATAAGGACTGAATCGATCGCTTCGCATGTGTTGTGTTAATACCCTTGTGATTAACCCCACCATGCATCGTTGTAATTTATGCATGCATACCACATCCTATGCATGTACTAATCTCTTGGTTACTGCCACAGTTCAAGACAGAAATCGACAATCCCATCCATTACTCATCCTAGTCCCTATCATGGCTCAGCTTGGTCAGTCAATTCAACCAGCAAACCCAACACTCCACACAGTCAGTAGTGGGACTCATTCACTCCGTCAAGAGGTTATTCTATAGTTTTGCCACAATAGGAATTTGAGTCGGCTGCCAGACTTCGTGGTTATGCCAAAGGGGACAATCCTCCCTTATTTCATGGGTTTACCCTAAGGCATGACCCACGACCAAGTAGTTCATCCTATGACTCTTGATGATATCTCACCTTGGGGTACTCCTCTATTGAGCCTTTTCAAGAAGCTGAAGAAATACCAATTGATTGATCATCTCTAACCGTATGTTCCGCCAAAACCTGAGGAGAGGGGTAACTTCTGCATATATCATGTTAGTCCTGATCATCCAACTAGCACATGTAAGGATCTCCTCAAAGCCATCACAGCACTAATCAACAAAGGAAAACTCTGTGAGGCCCGAAGGAGAGGGGACGAATTAGCCATGATCAACTCTAGATTAGAAGAAAGTGAGGTATGGAAACGTATCATGGAAACCAAGAAAGTGAGAGAAGAGCCATCCATATTTGATCTTATAGTTGTCATACAGTAGAGTGGGGAACCTCGCATTATCCCTTAAAAGGAAGACCCAAGAGAAGGGATTGGCTGATCGGTTCATCCTTGGGTTATCTCCTCACCTCCGCAAGATAGCATTTTTGAGAACATACAAAACTATCCCTGAGAGCTACAAAGTAGCTATAGAAGCAGAAAAATGTGCCAAACAAATGGAAGACAATGACCTATCAAAGATTGAAGTAGACAAAGCCATTGATACCTTTACCACTTCCATATACACTATCTTATGCTTGGGGGATAAGAAGATGACACCGATTCAAGAAGCCTTAAGAAACCTGGCCCAAGCTACAAGGAAAGCTGTGGACGATGTGTTGACTGAGAAATAGTTGCAAGACCTAGATCGTCACTTCACTCACATTCTAATGAGTGACCAAAAAGGCCCTCTGCCTGTGGAGAATGACAATGCAATTATATGTAATGAAAATGATGTAGCCTTTGGGCATCCTAATGATTATGATAACGATTTTTCTTACTTATTTGATGTTTTGCCTAACGGCACCATGCATTCATCTGACCATACACATAACATTTTTAGCATTCATGACACTTCATTGCATGACTTTAATTTAGGTACTAAGGAAAATCCAAAAATGGTAACAATATCCAATGGTTTGACCCCTATCAAAAAAAGAGAGACGATAAAAGTGCTTAGAAAACATGTTAACACTTTCGCTTGGTCCTATGAAGACATGCCCGGGGTAGATCGCCAAATCGCCGAGCATCGCATCCCAACCAATCACCGATTCAAACCAATCAAACAAAAGTTAAGAAGGTTGCGTCCTGAATTGGCTGATAAAATCAAAGCTAAAGTTGCTAGGTTATTGGAAGCTAAGCTCATTGAAGTAATTAAGTACCCGACATGGTTAGCAAATGTTGTCCCGATCCCTAAGAAAGATGGAAAGGTCAGTATATGTGTCAACTTTTGTGATTTGAACAAGGCATCCTCCAAGGACCACTTTCCATTACCACACTTCGATGTATTGGTGGACAGCGCCGCCAGGGCTGTAATGTACTCATTCTTAGATGGGTTCTCTAGGTACAATCAGATCTTAATGGACATCATCGACAAGGTCAAGAAGGCCTTCATTATAGAATAGGGAGTGTATTGTTATAAGGTAATGCCTTTTAGGCTAAAGAATGCAGGGGCAACTTATCAGAGACCAGTGACAGCCTTATTACAAGACATGATCCATAAAGAGTTGAGGTTTATGTAGATGACATAATAGTAAAGTCTAATATGAGGGAAGAGCACCCTGAGATTTTGGAAAGGTTCTTGACTAAAATCGAGAAGTACAATATACGCTTGAATCCAAAGAAGTGTGTGTTTGGGGTTACATTGGGAAAACTCTTGGGACACATCATCAATCAGATGGGAATTGAGGTCGATCCTGATAAGGTTAGAGCTATTCAAGAAATGCCTATTCCTGGAACTGAAAGGGGAGTCAGGTCATTCCTTGGATCGCTCCAGTACGTGAGTCGTTTCATTTCCAAGTTAACGACCATGTGTGAGCCAATCTGTAAGTTGTTGAGAAGGAAGCAGCCGATAGAATGGAATGAGCAATGCCAGATAGCATTTGATAAGATAAAGGCTTATCTTATGAGCCCCCCAGTTTTAAAGCCTCTGATGCCCGGGAAGCCGCTGATTCTATACTTGGCCATACAAGAGTCGTCTATAGGGGCAATGTTGGTCCTGGAACAAGAGGATAAGAGCGACCATGCCATCTATTATTTAAGAAAGAAGTTATTGGAATATGAGACAAAATACACGATGGTAGAAAAGACTTGTATGATGATGGTATGGTTGACTAGAAGTTGAGGCACTACTTTTAGCTCTACAAAATTCAGGCAGTTACGAAGGTTAATCTAATGAAGTATCTTTGTTAATCCCCTACATTGGCAGGGAAACTCTATCGCTGGCTCCTGTTACTGTCTAAATTTGATATAAAGTATGTCATGAAGAAGGTCATTAAGGGGAGAGCATTGGTCGAGTTTTTGGCAAGCCAGCCCCTAGAGTCTGACTATGTTGAAAATTTGGAATTCCCTAATGAGCAGTTAACAGAAGTGAAGGCTGAGAAGGCCGAATGGACCATGTATTTTGACGGGGCTATGAATCAAAAAGGCACAGGTCTTGGGGTAGTCATCATTACACCACAAGGTAAGGTTATTCCACTGAGCAAATGGTTGGAGTTTTCATTCCCTAATAACGGGGCTGAGTATGAAGCTTGTCTCTTTTGGCTTGATGCTCTCTTAAAGATAGGTGCAAGGGAAGTCAGGGTGATGGGGGACTCCACGTTAGTGATAAAGCATATCGTGGGAGAGTGGAAAATCAGGGAAGAGTCACTCCGACCACATGTTTAGGCAGTCTAGGATTTGTCAACACGATTCAGCCAATGCCTCTTCCAATATATACCGAGAGACGAGAATCAGATGGCGGATTCCTTAGCTACTCTAGCTTCTATGTAGGGAGGAGAAGAGGCTCAACACATCCATCCGCTTATAGTAGAAACGACTCGTTCGCCATTTCATGAAAAGGTTCAGGTTATGGTTGTAGAGGAGCAAAAGGCCTGTTGGTACAATGACATTAAGAAGATTCTGAAAGGAGGGAAGAGAGCCAAAGGGTCATCAAGTTCAGACCGACTAACCTCAAGAGATTGATAACCTAGTTTAGACTAGTCAATAAAGATCTCTTTAAAAGAATAGCGGAAGGTTTATTGTTGAGGTGTTTGATAGAAGAAGAAGCAGAAGGCGTAATGACTCAGGTACATTTGGGGGATTACTGCCCGTACATGAATGGGATGGCTCTGCCAAAAAAATTCAGAGAATGGGGTACTACTAGACCACAATGAACACCGATTGAGTCGACAAGGTCAGCCGCAAACTAGTTAGGCAAAAATTAGGGTACTCCAATGCAAATAAAGCCAGCTAAGCTGAAAACCCAAATAGGGCAACTTAGGCAAAAGTTAGGGCATCGAGAGAAAAATGTCAGTTGCTTTCTAGAAAATCTATAAAAGATCATGTACTCAAATTAATCTCATCAATGAACATGTTATGATTTTGCTAAGAATCTTGGTCTTATGAATGCATGCATGTCTTTAGGTGAAATAATCATTCGTATGTGAACATCAATTTTTCTCAATGTGTTATGCATCATTGTATTCATCGTTACCACACATTTGCAATATTCAGAAAAGCCTGCTGGATTGAAAACCCAAAAGGGCGGTCCAGGCAAAAGTTTAGGCAAAAAGAAAAGTCTGCTGAATTGAGCCATCAAGGACAACTC
Organism: Euphorbia pulcherrima; assembly: GCA_947683365.1. NCBI lineage: Eukaryota > Viridiplantae > Streptophyta > Magnoliopsida > Malpighiales > Euphorbiaceae > Euphorbia > Euphorbia pulcherrima. Next base: position 34,354,597 of record CANTUS010000015.1, on the reverse strand, counting down.
AAGCGAAAATTAAAATAGCCTGCGAGATTGAAAATCGGAAAGGGCGGTCTCGGAAAAAATTAAGGCAAAAAGAAAGAGAAAAGCTTGCTAAGTTGAAAACCCGAAAGGGCAGTCTAGGCAAAAGTTAAAGCTAAAAGGAAAAAGGTTCACTGGGCTAAACCGTCAAGGATAGCTCAGGCAAAAATTAGGACAAAAAGAAAAAAAATAATAATAATAAATGTTCGATAGGTCCCCTCACATCGATTGGCCTATGCAAAAGCTAGAACGTCACCTGATCCCCTCACCATAAAATCAGTTGACAAAATACGGGTTCACAAGGCAATAATACTCGACAATCTTAGTTCAAGAAAAGTCAACACGCGTGATAGTCAAATATCAAGGTTACCAATCCAAAAGTTTACAATCAAAACAAGCCATCCAGGCCCTAAAAAGTACCAACAAGTTCGAAAGAAATAATCATAACCTAAGCCGCCGAGGGATCCTGTCCCTGGTGACCCTCCTAAGCCTGATCCTGAGTGTCCCCCAACAGATAATCTACATCTATGGTCATATGGTCCTAGGCGTCACCAATACCAGTAGCCGGCTAGGTAAGGTCTCTAATCTCTGAAGTCCCTGCAGCGGTCCTAGCAGCATCAGCTCCCTTAGCATGCTGATCTGCGCTCCTCTGAGTCACTCGATATGCAGGAAGATCATCCTCAGACTCATCATCAGAAGGAACCGGTGTCTACCTATCCTCAGTCATCCTCATTAGCTGACTCCTCAGCATCTTAATCTCAACCCTCGCTTAAGCAGTCTCGGCCCTAGCCTGATCAGCCTCAGCAATGGCTGCCCGTAGCTACTCCTTTAAAAATTCGGCTCTTTCTTCAAAAGCATCCAAATCTTAGGCGGACCTGCTCCCCTCCATGGCCAGCAAAGTCCGTGATTGAAACCATAAGATTAGTATACATATATAAATGGCATAGCATACATCATGCATAGTTTGTTGAAATTTTGTAGGTAAAAGAAACTTACAGAAGCTAGTGCATCTTAGGCCTCGGAAATGGTTACCTAAAAAGAAAGGGTCACATCAGGATAAAATGCCCTAAGTAATTATAGTAATTACCAGAGTCAAAGGTAAAGGATCCCTTACATAAGTGGAGCTAGAAGGAGTGAGACTAATAGGCTGGATCGACTCCTCGAGCTTCTTGACAGCTCGATTCCCCGAATGGCCGAGGAGTCGAAAGAAAGTATCTAATTCAGCTTAGAATATGCCCTCCCTCACATATCCAGAAGCTCGATACCTCTTCGCCAGCGGCTCAGGGGCAACAGCAGCAGCAGCAGCAAATCTCTTCCATGTGGAAGCAGGAGGCTATAGCAACAAAGGATCGAGACTCGAGTTCGCAGTCAATTTTAAAAAGCAGTAAAGTATTCACAAAGGCCAAGTTAGAGACATACCTGAGAAGAAGGGGTAGCAGACCTAGCCGAGCCTCTGGTGACCTGAACTATAGATGGATTCCTACGGTCACCCCTCGGTCACCCTCCTCATTGTCGTCGTCATCATCATCCTCACTATCACTCTAGTCCTCATGGTGAATCCTATCGCAGGGAGGAAGGAGGGAGGAATCAACAAACTCAGTATAAGAGCCCTCTATAGATAGCATGCAAGCTCCCTCACCCAATAAATACAACCCTTGATCGATCCCCGACATGAGATGAGGCCAGAAAACGCCCGCCGAGATCGAGGGAGGGATCGATCTCTCTACCATGGCACCGGTCCTCCACCCCTGGACCCACTCACCAAAATACCACTCATAAGAGAGTGGTGACTCTAGGATGAAGCGGTGGTCATCCACGTTGGCCCGCATCCGCTCAATAGCTCCATATGTGACCAATCTCTCCTACGGGGTCTCGAATAACCTGTACAAAACAAATGCACTGTAAGTATCGCAACCTAATAAATACAGTTTCTACTAATGGTTCGTTGAGGTGTAAAATGGAGGTTTACTCGATCTGAGGGTAGTTGGCGCAGAAACTCTCGGTACTGCGCTATGATTAGGGGCTGATTCTGCTAAGGCCCCATCCAGCTAAGTAGGATTTGCGACGTCTCAAGCTATAGGGGCAAACCTGGTCTAGGAATCAACTGGTGCTTGAAAGCCCAAATCTGCGAGACAAAGTAAGGATTTGCTGCAGCATAGTTCAGACAGAAGATTAAAGTAAGAGGTTAGTTGAGATTTACCAGTAGTATCAAATGACAGATCTTGAGCTCAGACCGCTCACCCCAGACCCCGACTTCCAGTCTATAGTATAGCTATGCCAGAATGGCTCGACGCTAGTTATTTCATAGCATAGCTTCAAGATCCTCCACAATAGAGAACAAACCATATCTGAGGTTGCTCGAGTAGACAGGAAAGAAGATGGTGGTAAGGAACATCAGCAGGAAGGATCAAGCGTACTGGTCCCTCCTGTCAGCCGCAATAGGACTCGACAGCCTGATCTAGTAAGCATGCAAATCCCCGTACTTGAGCTTGTTCATCCCACCCGGATGAAGCCCAAGTAATCTAGCAATATATGCCTTCACCTCAGGCCGAGAATGCCACTAGTCAGCATAAACATCATAGTGGACCACATCCCCGCTCCACTCCAAGCCTATCATGGCGCACACATTCGAGGGAGTGATGGTGACCTCCCTGATAGGCAAGTGGAAAGTATGGGTCATCTCCGACCACCTCTCCGTCAAAGCTGAAATGGCACCAAGGGCCAGCGTGTTAGGGGCCTGAGGTATGGCCTTGATAATGTCGCTAAAGTTGAAGGAATCAATGCGGATCACCAGCTCCGTATCTCCCATAGCATGAATCTCCTTGTACCATTTCCTGCAGAAGCTCAAGGCTCCCACAGTCTTGTATTGGAACTGCAAAGACAAAATTACAGATTACCAGGGTCAGAATATAGCAGAAAAGTCAAAAATTGGGAAAAGATTATAGAAAGTAAAGAAGCTAACATTTTGTCCCTGAGGACAGGACCCGTATGGGTAAGCCCCACCCGTACGGGTCTATAAGCAGAACTCGATCTAAAATGGGACCCATATAGATCCCCTCTCACCCGTACTGGTCCCCTGCAAGCAGTCCCTCTGCGAAAAATCTCCCAAAAATCCAAAACTATCCAATTTCAACCAAAGTTCATCCAAAACTATCCTAAAAGCATCCTAGGCTAAAGTTACATTCATCAGGCTCTATTCTAAGGTCTAAAACACCCTAATTCATGCCAAAATTCAAGAAATCGCCAAAAGTTCAAAATTGGAAAATGGAGAATCAAGTGGAATTACCTAAAATTTTAAGGCATGGGCCTCGGGGGAAGGGATTAGTGGCACTTTAGAGGCAGGAGTGAGCCCTAGGAACGAGTCTCCTCCGGGAAACGCATACTCAATGGAAATCGAGCATTCTCGAAGCCCCGAATAATCCATCGGGGGTAACTCCTCGAGTCTAAGGGAGAAACGGTCGGCCTTTGGGATCTTTTTGTACTTGTTTGGTTGATTTTAAGAGAAAACTCACCAAAAAATGCAAAATGGGAAGTTTTGGTGTAAGGAGGGATACGAGGGGGCTCATCTGCCTTTTAAAACCCCTGTCGGGAACTTGTATGTGTACCACCCCACCCGTATGGGTCCCTACTTTTGAGAACTTTACCCGTATAGGTCTGGCCCACCTGTACGGGCCCTCACTTTCCATCCAAAAGCAGATTTTTGCATCGATATTTTAGCAAGCACCAGAAATTCATGCAGTTTAAGTTTGGGGCCAACCCCACTCCCTCTCAACCTTATATTTCCATTATGTTTGGGACAAGTCCCTAGGCTCACCTTGATCCTTAATTGAGTGGTCAAAAATATTTTTTGTTCTCACAAAAGTCAATTAAGAATCAAGGTAAGCCATTTTTTGAGTTGATCACTGATCAGGAAATTTTGTGTACAGGCTCATCCTAGCACATGAGTTCTTCCCCAGTAAATGAATTTTACAAGAAAGGGTCTCCCCAACAGAAGAGGCTTTACTCAAAGGATATCACTTCCCTCCCCAGCTGAGGAATCACTTAAAGGGCATACCCCCCATCATCAAGAACCCTAGGGGTGCCCCACTCTAGGGTCATTCCCTAGTAGAAGAATCAGGTCCCAGGAGCATCCCCCCACTAATCTAGGAGCATCCCTCCACTTCCCAATAGCGGAATTAGATCCAGGGGCATCCCCCCATCAGATCTAGGGGCATCCCCCTCCCCTCAATAGCCGAATCAATCAGTCTAGGGGCATCCCCCCATAGTTCAGCCTTCCTAGGGGCATTCTTTGAGAGGCGCCCCTCTATAGGGCACTTCATTTCGTAGCGATCGGGCAAAACCCTACATTTCCTACACAAAATTTTTAGCTTATCTCATCCACACATCTTTATTCTTAATCAAAGGGGCAAAAATATTTTTGTTTCCATAAAATTCAATTAAGAATAAAGAGGTGTCTACGTAGACAGCGACTAACTCGGTGTTTGATTGTTGTCTCTTTTCAGGTTATTCTAAATTCCCCAATAGGAGAGTCATCTGCCTTAGAAAAGGGATACTCATATCTTCCCCAGAGAAGTCACCAATCAGGAAAGTCGATCTGCCTTAAGAAAGGGATATAGTAGCCAGGAGAGTCATCCGCCTTAGGAAAGGGATACACCATTATCAGCCAAGAAAGTCAATCCACCTCAAGAAAGGGATATAGTAGCTAGGAGAGTCATCCGCCTTAGGAAAGGGATACATCATTATCAGCCAGGAAAGTCATCCACCTTAGGAAAGGGATACGTTAGTCAGGAAAGTTATCCACCTCGGGAAGGGGATACAGTAGCCAGGAGAATCATCCGCCTTAGGAAAGGGATACACCATTATTAGCTAGGAGATTTATCCACCTTAGGAAAGGGATACAACAGTCTAGGAAAGTCGTCTGCCTCAAGAAAGGGATATGCATGGTAGCAAAAAGAAAGTCATCTGCCTAAGGAAAGGGATATACGTTCCCCAGTAGAGTTATGAGGGATATGCACGGTAGTAAAAGGAAAGTCATCCGCCACAAGAAAGGGATACACATGGTAGCAAAAGGAAAGTCATCTACCTCAAGAAAGGGATACACCTTCCCCTATAGAGTTACAAGGGATACGCATCAGCAAAGGAAAGAAGTTCACCTCAAGAAAGGAACTCGCCTATGACATCACCTTAGGCATAATTTCTAAACCCTCGCTCACATTGTGAGATCATACAGATCAGTATCTACAATGATCCTACGAGGGGCAATCTGTAAGCACTGGATGTTAACGATCCTTCTCATAAAACTATGATGAGAGCTATATGATGCAATATCCTTCAAGTGTTGTCCATCAGAGGTGTTCCTACTACTACAGAGTTGAGTTTGGCCAAAGTTTGGAGACCTAGTCTACCCTTAGGGACCCATACGAGTGCTGCCTAGTGGTACGAATCCACCGGTGGACCCGTACGGGTCATTCCTTCCATACACCTAGGGGGACCCTTACGGGTCCCCTAGGACCCGTACAAGTGGGGCCCCACCCCATATGGGTCCTCTTGTTGCCTAAATAGGCTCTTTTGGAAGGAAATCCTTTCCTATTTCGGGAAAAGGCAGGTCATGAATGCGATTTATTACGTTCAGACCTCCTTTCCCCTATAAATAGGGCCCTTCTCTTTATATTTTACAGATAGACATCTCATATGAAAGTTATACTAAAACTCTAGCAATTTCCATAGGTACAAAAAAGGAATAACGGGGGTATAGGAGGTATAAAATAGGGAGAAAACCCTTCCTTTGAGGTTTTTTCCACATTTTATTCATTCCTAGCTTCTTTTATTAGGATTTAAGGGGATGTTTTATCCACACAAATACTCACCTAAATAGTCCTATTTCATTATCTACTTTGGTCGGGCTCTCTTAATAGTAAAGGGCTCATCTCAAAGTGGATTCAAGCCGCAAAGGTAACGCTCTTGAGTTTCAAAGAGACTCACATCTCAGTTATTTCATTATTATTATTGTCTATTCCTTCTATTATATCTATTCCTTTCATTTCTTATTTCGAGTCTAGTCCTAACCCATATGAGCCTTGTTGGCACCATATATCCCCAATTATAACAAATCTGTGCGCCAAACTCATACTGAAGGAAATCTCTTTTTATTTTATTTTTCTGCCACCAATCTGTTAATCTATAAACCAAACTAAACAAAGTTTCTGCCTGGACCAGACAAGACCCGTATGGGTACACTATACCCATATCGGTCCACCCTTGTAGCTGTACGGGTCCCACCCACTCGTACGGGTACTAGCCCCAGGCAGATTCCAGAACTCATTTTTAACTGGTTAAAAATCAATCCACTCACCATTTGCCATACGATCATTTTCACTAATAATCCGGTAAATCAACCCACAAATGTTAAAATGTGTTTTCAACACAAAATATGCTAAAATACTAATTTATGTGTTTTCACCACAACTGTGCTAACATCTGTAAATGCAGGGAAATTTATTTTTATTTTGTTTTATAACTTAGAACAAATGTATAGGTTCTCTTTGCAATTTCCCCTGGTTGTAATTTTTATTCCCCCATTTATTACTTGTGCTTTATTGTCGAATGTAATGAGTGTGAAAGAGTGTAGAAATAGGATTTCTGTGATAGTTCCCTACATGATGAAAACTAAAATGGTTTTACGCAATGAATGTAATTTTGAATCAACTAAATGAGAAATAAGTGACTCATCCGATACCCGAATCTCTGATCCAATAAGTATGAGTCTCCTGCCCAAAGGGAATCGTACCAAAACTCTTTCCCAAGTAGATAACTTGGGTGGCGACTCTATCAATTGTATCAAGATTTGGGTCTCGATTCTTTTATTCATTAAAATATTCTTATTGTGCAAACTTTAACTAAAAATGTTTTATCATGCCTAAATCCAACCAAACCCCCAGTGGGCCCCTCCTCCTGCACAGGCGCCAAGGGAGACCCACATGTCATCAACACCTCACAGCCACCCTGGTATATATGGCATTCATCACTCGAATTATTATATAATCATTCACTTCATCCATGGTTCGATTTAGGCTGATCATCTTCCGGTTTCAGAGAGAGAGTTAGACCAAGGCACCGCTACTCTACTAGTCCAACTTGGCACAGATTTGATCATCATCTAGTTCGCTGTTCTATGGGTCCAAATTAAGTTTCAAGATTAGTTTCAGAACCTGATTTTTCTGCTATATCTGATTTACCGACAGTTTATAGGGTTTCGTTCAAGGGCACTTCCTCTCCTCTCCTTCTGCCTGATTAGGGTCAGTCTCCGTTGAGTTTCGGGATTGCTAATGCTATAACAATGTTTCTTCAATCCAATCAGTTTTGAGATGCAATTCAGGGGAAGATCCGAGATATGGTCCGCGCAGTTTTAGAAGATAAAAGGAGTGTTCAAAGGATTCTGATGATTGGTATTCAAGCTTAGGCACAACTAGACGCCACTCAGAATGGGTCAGTTTAGGTTCCATCATTCCAAATTTAGTCCACTGTTTAGCCAATTCAGTCGATTCAGTGTGCGCAACACCCCATTCCACCTTTGCCAATCCCATTTCAATTTGGTCAGGATGTCACCAATTCTCAACCGCCATGTTCACTTATCCAACCCAGAGTCTAAACTACACCTTCAAGCCTGATTTTCTCACCAATATGAGCCAGCTTTCGTTGAACCTAATAACCCCATATCAGTTTCAGCTAGCTCGATTAATTTCACCCGTCCAGTCCCGATTAGGTTTATTCCAACTGGATCAAAATTTAGATCAACCTCAGATACCTCCAAAGTCCTTTACTCCTGCTCTTAATCAGTTTATTGTTGCTCTGAGAAGGACTACTTACCTGCAAATTGTTGCTCCGAGAAGGACTACTTACCTGCAAAACCCCTTTGATTCTAATCTATGATTTGTTCTAGATTTGAAGCCTCATTGCTTGCTTCACCATTCCAGTTTGGCGCTGCCCCTCCGTCCAATAGCAAGGTCATGCAACCTCTAAGCATCACACCTGAAGTTGAGGCCCTCTAGCACCATTTGACTTCTCTTCTATCTAGTGACCAGGTCATGCAATCTCCAGGCATGACATTCGAAGTTTAGTCTTCCTTGCATCAATTAGCAATTCCTCGATCCAACGACCAGGTCATGCAATCTCCAAGCATGACACCCGAAATAGAGGCTCTATTATAAAGGTTCTTGCTTTTTAGTACCGAGGAAGGACTGAATGAAAATTCCAAGGGAGGTGAAGGAATTGGTAAGTCACGCGATATCCCTTCTTGGGCCAAAATGAATGAACGACTTACACAAGAGAAGAAGTTAGATCGCATTCCCCGTAATCAAGTTCTGGTTGTTGATCAGGCACCGGTATGAAAAGCAACTAAAATAAAGTATGACACATACCCGTGGAAAGAATAGTTGGGGGACATATATATGAAGTTGAGGAAAGACGGTAAGATTAAATCGATTCGACCATGGAGACATCCCACAGCCGATGAAAGGGATAGATTTTACGAGTATCATGTCCAACCCAGTCACCCTACAGACGAACGTTGAACTCTGATTTAAGACATCGACTGCTTGGCAAGGGAAGGAAAGATAGTTGAGCTTTAAAAAGCGTCTAACCATATGGATTCACTCTCACTTTCTAGCTCACCAAAAGGAGGTGGCGGTCCGTATGATCTCATTAGGCCCATATGTTCCAAAGGCAAAGCTCTAGCAATTCAACTCAATATCTCTACAGTTCAGGCTATAACTATTCGGACACCAGATCATAAAGCATTCGTGTCCCCTTGGAAACTCCCTCTTAGTGTCCTGTTTGCCAGACTGCGAGAGAGGGGGATACTTAACTCTCTTTGTAAGTATCGTTCTTCTACACCTAAAGAGAAAAGAAATTTCTGTTGCTATCATATTCAGGTAGGTCATAAAATAGATCAATGCAAACCTCTGGGCAAGGCCATTTGGGGTTTGATGAGAGAAGGAAAAATTGATCAGCCAGCTAGAAAGACCAGTACTGAGGAGAAACCATCACCGAGCCCTGATAGTGGGATGAGTACGATCAATTCTGGTCTCCCCATAGAATTTGTGTTGGCCATGGTCCTCTCCAGTTCTGTCGGCATCATTATGGAAGCTGATCCAATCACCAGAGCTAGCAAGAATCTCGCGAGGTCTCTAGCGAATAAAGGAGACAAGTCATCAGTTAAACAAGAGAAAGTTTTGGATCTTCTCCTGGACGATATGCTAATGAAAGCTACTGAGGATGCTATCTACCAGCACCATGACTAAAGACCCTCCGCCTGTGGAGGATGACTATATATGATGTAATTTTCTTTTTCTGGTATTTAGATGTCAACAACTCTACCTTTTAAGGCATTTTTATTCAATCAAAGACTCTCTTTTTACTTATCTGCTCGATGTTTTGCCCGATGGGTCCATGCATTCATTTTATCATAAGCATAATGTGTTCAGTATTCATTACATTTCTTTAAGTTAAATAATTTTGAGTACAGATGATAACCTAAAATAGTAACCATTTTCTAATGACCTAACCTCTGAGAGAAAATGAGAGATAACAAGTGCCTAAGAATCATGATAATGCTTTTGCTTGGTCATACCATGATATACCCAGGTTCATCGTTAAGTTGCAGAGCATTACATCATCACGCCTAAAATGGAGAAAGAAGCTCAGTTCTTCCTTGGATAGGTTCAATATGTCAATCAGTTCATCGCATGCCAATATATGCAAACCTACTTTCAAACCACCGAAGAAGCGTCTGCCGATTATGGAGAAAGAGCATCGCTAGGTCATCTTCGACAAAATTATGGCTTACCTTTTCTTCACCCACCCATTCTCCAAATTCCCACCCCCAATACATAATTGAGCCTTACTAATATCCAATACCTTCCAAATCAACAATCCTTCACTGTTTTCCTCATTGGCCACACTGGGCGAGGGGGACACATACGATCGACAAGATTTGACCCTCATCAACAAATAAACACTACTTCATAATCGTAGGGGTAGGTTACTTCTAAAAATAGGGGAAGTCGAGTCTTTCGCCAACATTACCGCCAAGAGGATGTCCAAGTTCGTCGAGAAATGCATCTTCACCTGGTATGGATTACTTCATCACATTGTCTTAGACAATGAGTTTCAATTTCCAGGGCCAACCACCTAATTGATCAAGAAATTTGGGTTTGAGCACCACAGGTCCTCACCATGCAGACCACTAGCTAATGGGACAACCGAAGACGCAAACTAGCTCATCAAAAAAAAATTTTGACGCATATTATAGATTGAGTCGATGAGCTACCATTCACCCTTCAAAGATGTCAAACAAATGTCAGAATTCCCACAAATCTAATGCCTTTCTCCTCGGTCTATGGAATGGAAGTAGTACTCCCAGTTAAAACTGAGATGAAATCCTCAAGTATCAAGCCAGAATCCAAGTTAGAAGAATCTGAATGGACTAAAGCGCAGTTCAAACAGCTTAAATAATCCTCAGACGTACCAGCAGCTTGTAGCAAGGCTAAACAATGATCGTGTCAAACTTCAGAGGTATCCATTGAAAACCGATAGCTTAGTTCTGAAGAAAGCGAAGCCTACCAACACTGACCCAAGGGGGAAATTATGTCCAAATGGGAAGTACCTCGTATAACTAGAAAAGTACTCGGTTCCAGGGGCATGAAGATTGTGGATGGTAATGAGTTCGTAAACCTTTTCAATCAAAGCAGGTTGAAGCATTATCATATCTAATCCAAAAGAATCAAATCCAGAAAAGCGGAACATATGAAAATAAAATCAATCACCCGACGAGTGGTCTTCTACTGCTCGGGCAAAAATTAGGGTGTATCCCGCTCATCAGTATTCTGCAAATCGGTCAAGCAAAATTTAGGGTGCAAAGACAACCCGCTGGACTGAAAACCCAAAAAGGGCGGTCTAAGACAACCTGCTAGACTGAAAACCCAAAAAGGGCGGTCTAGGCAAAAGTCAGGGTAAAATGAGCTAAAAGAGTATGTTGGCTAGAAAACCTGCATAGGCCAGTTAACACCAGAGTTTGGGCCAATAGAAATGGTTATCATCATTATGTACTCAGACTTACTTCATTAAATGGAAATGTCCTTTTACTGAACTCTTATGTTTGTACTTGAATGAATTTATTGGGCCCTAAAGGCAAAATGTTGCAAGTAAGTCAAACATAGGGTTTCGCATAGTCAAACCAATTCCTCAAAAGAAAAGAATGGTAAAAGGCAAAACCCTGATAGACTGAAAATAGGAAGGTCTATGTAAAAGCCAGGAAAAGTTCACTGGATTGAAAACTCGAAAAGGGCGGTCCAAGCAAAAATTAGGACATAAAAACAAAATATGAACAAGTCTGATAAGCCCATCTCAATATTCGGGTCTATGCAAAAATTAATACAAATAGAAATTGAGGTAATGGCTGCCATCAATCACATCAAAATACTCGCATTATGGCCATCATCGTCATAGTGCCTGAATATCTTCTACAATTTGATGGACTTGAAGGGCTCAGATCGATCCTCTACACATGTCCACTCCAATCTCGACCACAATCAAGCATCTCGAGTCAACAAGGTCTGAATCCTCTAAAACCATCCTTGGTAGAATTCATTGGTAGTTATAGCATCCAGTTGTTCATTATCCAGAATCTTGAACTTAGATTTGTGCCCCCACTTGTCTTAGATACGTTCAATTCAACAATCGTTCATGCAGTCGACTCGCCCCCTTTGGGCAACAAGTGAAAGGGTGTGTAGAAAATGACAATCCTTAGCCTCAATACCAGGCCACAAGCCTCACGTGTATGCTGCAACTTCCCTAAATTCTCCACCAGAAGCAACCCTACCTAATCTGTGTGACATCCTTAATCCTCGGCCAGGGGCATGCTTGCCTTGTCCGTGCTGCAATGCTTTTCTGTTTGTCCTCTCTCCTAGCAAGAGGTCGGGTTGGATGAGTCAACTAAGCAAGCAATCGCGTCACCTAGATATGGAAGATGATAAGTCTAAGCATCCCACGCATTCATACATTCATGCATAATATCCATAAATGTTGTGTCTATTATTCTATGCTGAATTCTACAAGGAACGGAGCACAAAAAAGTCTCCACGAGCTGTCGGTCAATCTCAGCAGTTCTCCGGACTCCTGGAAATCTCAACTCTTATTCCATTCTTCCGATTTCATTGCTTAATTGAAGGGGCAAAAAATATTTTTGTTCCATAAAATCAATTAAGCATTTAAAACGTAGTTCATGACAATTACTAATGTCTCAAAACTTTCCTTACATGTACACCATGTGGCAATCCAGATGGATAACCAACCCGATGGATCCAAAAATTAGAACTCAGAGTTTCTCCCAGAGGCACCTTGATGCAAGTACTCAGGGGCATCCCAACACATTTGCCAAACTACTCTAATGGGCATATCAGGTAGACCCAATAGACACCTCGACAGTTTCTCCGAACTCCCGGAAATCCTAACTTTTTTTTTCGTTCTTCCATTTTGATTACTTAATTGAAGGGGAAAATTATTTTTTTTGTTTCCACAGAATCAATTAAGCAATCAAAATGCAACTCATGTCACTTCCTAATATCTCAAAACCTCCTTGACAGGTATGCCATGCGGCAATTCCGATGGACAATCGATCCGAAGATCCAAAATTCAAAATTCAAAAAATCCTTCTGGGGCACCTCCATGCAGCTCTCAATCCTTTAGGGGCACCTCCATACAACTTTCAGCTCTTCAGGGGCATCGCAATGCAGCTTTCGGCCCTCTAGGAGCGCCTCGATGCAAATGTCACAAAATCAACCTAACAATGACTTTCCCGGACTTCCCGGATATTTCCAAATTCATTTTTCTCGATATTCCATTTTTATTGCTTAATTGAAGGGGCAAAAATTTTTGTCTCTACAAAACCAATTATGCAATTAAAATGCAATCTACAACGATTACTAACTTTTCAAATTCTATTCTGGATAGGTCCGTTGATGGTGCGTCCTTAAACCACCACTAGATAATCGATTCAGACTTGCCTTCTCGATAGGTCTATTGATGGTGCATCCTCAAACCACTAGTAGACAATAGATTCAGACTTGCCTTCTCGATAGGTTCATTAATGGTGCATCCTCAAACCATCAGTAGACAACCGATTCAGACTTGCCTTCTTGATAGGTCCATTGATGGCGTGTCCTCGAACCACCAGTAGACAACCAACTCAGACTTGCCTTCTCGATAGGTCCGTTGATAGTGCTTCCTCAAACCACCAGTAGACAACCAATTCAGACTTGCCTTCTCGATAGGTCCATTGATGGCGCGTCCTCAAACCACCAGTAGACATCTGATTCAAATTTGCCTTCTCGATAGGTCCATTGATGGTGCGTCTTCAAACCACCAATAGATAACCGATTCAGACTTGCTTTCTCAATAGGTCCGTTGATGGGTGCGTCCTTAAACCACCAATAGACAACCGATTCAGACTTGTATTCTCGATAGGTCCATTGATGGTGCACCCTCAAACCACCAGTAGACAACCAACTCAGACTTGCCTTCTCAATAGGTTCGTTAATGGTGAGTCCTCAAACCACCAGTAGACATTCGATTCAAGCTTGCCTTTATGATAGGTCGATTGATGGTGTATCCTCAAACCACTAGTAGACAGTCGATTAAGACTTGCCTTCTCGATAGGTCTATTAATGGTGCGTCCTCAAACGACTAATAGACAATCGATTCAGCTTTTTCTACCTTCGATAGGTCCGTTGATGATGTGTCTCATGACCGTCTATAGAAAACCAACTCAAGGTTCCATTATCTCAGGTATGACCTCCTATCCCTTGCTCTTTTGTGAGATCACACTTGGCCCTCTAAGTGATAATCTCTCGAGGGGCAGCCTGTGAGTACGGGCTTTTCAGTGTCACCTTGAAATGATGATGATGTTTTACTTTAACCTCTTATAGACTAGTTGTTCTATTCCTTGAGGGTCAAATCATGTTTGGCAAGTACCTTTTTGATGATTTTGGACCTTTGACCACGCTTAAAAATCATTTATATGCATTTAACATTAACCATTATTCTTTCACTCGCTTACAGTAATTTTTTTGTGATTTTCTATAAAATTCAAACATTTTCAGCAAGTCTCATTTATATCATTGGATTTTAGACTCTCCTAGGTTTTCGAAATGTCAAGAATCGCCTTAATCGGATAACCGTAGTGAAGGTTACAAGCATTTGAAGTCTAAACCCTAATAGAACCCTAATGCCCCTTTTCCAGCCAGCAAGTGCCATCGTCGCTGCCAGCGATAGCGGCCCCTCCTGTGGCGGTGGTGGCCATCATTGGTGTGGCGGTCGCCGCAGTCGTGGTGGCGGTCGCCGCCGTCGTGATGGCGGTCACCACCACCATTGTGGCAGTGAACGCCACTGCGGTGGCCACCCCCTTTGTAGCCACCCCTTGCTACCATGGTAGCCTTCCCCGCTACCATGGTAGCGGTGGCCGCCATAGCTATAGCGGCCACCGCCGTGCCTATACCTGCCGCCACCGTACCGGTAGCGGCAGCGGCAGCTTTGGCATGGCCATTTTCGAGCCGTGTCTCTCATTGTTCTCTCTCTTTCGCGATTGGTTGCATATTTTCTCCAAAAATTTGCCTAAGTCGGTGTATTTTTGGGTGTGGGAGTATTTAAACTCATCTAGGAGAGAGATAGAGGGATGATTCTCCAGATTTTAGAATTAGAATCACATTTTAGAGAGAAAGGGAAAAATTAGAGAGAGAAAGCTTAAGAACAGCATAGAATCCAGGTTTAATTTCTGTTAATCTTGATTCTTAGTTGTTCTTAGGCTTAATCTCGTAGCTTAAACACTAAAATCAATTAGGAATCATAGGGTAAAACAGATTAAATAGGGTTTTAGATACTTTTCTCAAACACCACCTAAAATTCCATCACTAATTTGTCACTGATTCCGTCACCATTTCATTTGAAAATCATCAAAAAGATCTCGTCAAGGGTTAATTCGAGTCTCCAAAGTTAGATTCACGGCCTAGAGGTAAGAAAATTGAGTTCCGTTATCTATTTACTTACCTTTTATTAAGTTTTGCTGCTGTTCTTGGTGTTTTGGTGCTTGTTCTTTTGTTTTTCTTTGGCGTTCTTACTCCTATAGCGGTGAAGGCTATAGCTATAGCAGTGAACCTTACACCTACAGAGGTAACATCATTTTTTTTACAATTTTTGGGTATTTCTTACCTAAATCCATAAAATAAACATTATTTATGTGTTTTAAGTCCAGATCTGTTGAAATATAGTTGATTATGACTTAAAACTTTAGTGATTTCGAGTTTGTGGATGCAAAAATGCCAAATCCCCCCTTAAAAACGAATTTTGATGGCCAAGGCTGTAGCAACGGCAGTCAAAGTTGTTCCCACAGCTTTGACCACCAAAATTCGATTTTAAGTCCTTTTTTCATCGCTTTCTTGTGTTTTGACCCCGATTTTCACCCGAATATTTTCTAAAAATCATATATAATCTGTAAATATTTTATTTAATTTTTAATTTTATTTATTTATTTATTTTATTATTTAATTGATTAAATAGCCTTTAAATGCCTAAAAATGCCTTTTTAACTCTAAAAATTTTCAAAAAAATATGATTTTGTTTTCTGCCTTTATTTATTTATGCATTATTTGTGACTATTTGTGAATATTTTATCTTGTTTGGAGCCGGGTCCGTGTTGGTAAGTTCAGTTGAGACCCAGTTTCGCCATTTTATTTATTTATCCACTTTATTTATTTTTCCGCATTAGAAAATGTATAGGAATTCGTAGAGTCATGTAATAATTATTTTATTTACTTTATTTATTGCTTTTGTATGATATATGGCTTTATAAACCAAAAACTCTAAATATTAATTGGACTTAAATCACATAAGAACTAAAGTCGCGGTTATTAAAATATAAACGTTTTGATTTAATAAATGAAAAGTAAGCAACATCATTCGAACTTGGAATCTTTGTTTTAAGGTACGGTCCAACCACCCAGTGGGAATATCGTACCCCAATTCCCGATAGAGCTAAACCGGGTGGCGACTCTGTCTTAAATTGATGAATTTTAAGTCTCATATCTCTTAACATCTAAATTGGACTAAAATTCAACATCAACATCGATTTTATCAACTCTCTTTTTCATCATGCCTAAAATAAGGATCAATCCTTCGGCTCACTTCGCAGCGCTCGTATATGTTAGTCCCTACGCGTACACTCAATGAGTCAAATGGGGGGTGAATGACTCACTCAAAAACTTATAGAACTTTTTCTTGATAATTAAGGCTCCACTGAGTGAGGTCAGGTTGTTGAGTGAAATAGTTGGAAAATGCAATTAGGTAAAGGACACAGAGATTTTTATACTGATTCGGCAACCTGTGCTTACATCCAGTCCCGAGAGAGTGCTTTAGTCCACTAATCTCAACTCCTTTACCCTAGGCGGAGAAGCCTTTCACAAATTCCCCAATTACATTAAGTACCCTCCAAACTACAATTGCTCACCCGCTGACTAGAATACCTCTTCTATCAGCTACTCACAAAGAGTTTAAACAAGAGTTGGATTCAACTTATAGAAACGTTGATCCAGTTATAAATGATCTAATATTACAATTTTTTGATGTAATTTATTCTCTCTTATTCTAAGCAGATTCTCGTTGAGTTGTGCTTTCTTGATTGAATTCCTTTAAAGTTTGTGAATTGATAGAGTTTTTGCTTCTAGGAAATTCAGGTGTGATCACCAAGTTCTAACGCTTGTCTTCTTGCTCCTTTAATAGTTGGATTGGGAAAGTAGCCGTTGAACTTAACTTAGCATCTTCTAAAATTGTCAGCTCAGTAATTCACTCGTTGCTTCTTCAAATTGATCCGTTAAGAGATAGAATTGCACCGTTGTGGAATACATTTCAATCTGTTAGATTGAAACTCGAGCTCCAATTTGAATTCTTTATCGTTTGATGTCAGTCTTCCGTTAGAGAGAACTCGCGTTGGCTTGCTACGTGTCTTCATCCCATTATCTCTGGTTTTCTGACATGTTATAGAGTGCACGATACAAGGTTGGTAGATCTGCAGAAGTACCCAAAGTGACAATTGACTTGTTGCAGCTTTGTATTGGAAGACTTTGTCATTTTCTTCATAATTCTATGTCTTGTCAAGGCATTAATTCTTTTTGTCTTTGTCTCATTAATGTTCTTGCAAAAAGCAACACTAAAAGCAAAGATACCTTTTTACCTTAAAAGGTAAGGTCAACAGCTTTGACAAACTACAAGTAACTCTGCTGAAAGATAAAGCGTAAAACACATAGCTAAACCAAAATCTAAATATCAAGTGTTTTGAGTGAATAATATTAAGTCAGCGACCTAAGTGACTACTCAGCCCAGAAACTACTCAAAGTCAGACTAAATAGCCAGGTCAACGGAGACTTGAAATTCTACCCTCGAATTTACTTACTCCCTTAGAACCATAGGCTATTTATTCTAACATCATTATTGATTTAAGTGTCCCATTCTTAACTTAATTGTTATGATCAAAACTTAAGCACAACTGAGTCATCCACTGAGTCAGTCCAAACTCGTACTTGGTTCAACAGTATATTTTCTCATTCCCGCCTCTCACGCGGGTCCACGGGAAAGAGGCCGTCCACTCACAATACTGATTAGGTCAATGCAAACTATATATAAAGACCTCTTGGTCAAATCAAAGGTACAACATTCTAAACCTACAATTATTATTCTCTAAAACCCTTTACTGACTTAAGCATCGGAGGGTCCCCACGGGGCAACCACCGATCGCCCCCAAGTTCGTGTCTATTTTGCAGATTCATCATTCAAGGGTTGAAGCTGCAAAATAAGAAGATCTACTCTGAAATATCGGTGTTTTGGTACTATATTTTCATCAAGTGAATAGCAATTCTCACTTGAGCAAGTAAACGTAGTCCATGCTCACCACACCACTGAAAATATCGTACGTTAAATTGGCAATATTTCAGAATTGATCTAACGAACTGATTCGGGTTCTTGTTATAATTCCTGCAAAATAATACACGAACTTGGGGGTGATTGGGATTGCCCCTGATGGGACTCTCTGATGCTTACGTTAGTAAAAGGTTTTGAGAGAATCGTGTAGTAGAGAGTTTAGAACGTGATACCTTTGATCTGACCAAGAGGGCCTATATATAGGCGCATGAGATGTCCTAATTTGTGTAGGATTGTTTCTCTTATTGGCATGGGAGTCATTGTTGA
This sequence comes from Euphorbia pulcherrima, assembly GCA_947683365.1. Lineage (NCBI taxonomy): Eukaryota > Viridiplantae > Streptophyta > Magnoliopsida > Malpighiales > Euphorbiaceae > Euphorbia > Euphorbia pulcherrima. Next base: position 34,336,294 of record CANTUS010000015.1, on the reverse strand, counting down.
CCAAAGATCCCAATTAGGCTTTATTTCCTCTATAGGAGGATTCTTCCTACTTATCTGTTTAGGAAAAGAATAATATTCCTATTTATCATGATTCTCTAGTATATCATGATTAGACTTCCTCATAGGAAAGAATATACAATGTGGAATTCTAGTTGGATTCTATTATATTTGCGGGATGGAATCTATGTCCAGCCAGCAAGAGGTCGACTTGAGGTCATGTCCGTTTGGGGCAAGCATATGTCACGTATATTTGTTATGTCCTAAAGTCACCGACCAGATCGTTATCTGAGTCGAGCTCCTTTGGACTTGGTCATTGCTCGAGCATCTTCCCCTGGGTATGAGCCATGCAGCTTGTGTTGACCCGATCTCCATGATCGAGACGGGTTAATATGTTTTACTAACTTATCAATAAATGAAAAAGATGAAATAGTTAAAAAAATTAATTGATGTACCGATAGATGACACGATATTTGGGACACAAATTTCTCTATGAATTTTAACACTATAACTTACCCATATAAAAGAAACTCCCAATAGTAGTTACTTATTAAAATGATTTGAATAATAATTTTATCATTTTTATTTTTTTACGCTTTCGCAATAATTATTATTGCGTTATATATGGTGTTAGTTTGAAAATTAAATGAGCTGGTGAAATTTTAATCAGAAAGAAAGAGAATGGGATCATGTTAAAATTTGAACTGATAGAAAAGGACATTTATTTAGTAAAAATAAAAATATGCCTCTCCAGTATTAAGTCATTAAACATATAACTAAATCTGTATGTAAGAAAGATTAAAATTTGAATACGCAAACCCGAATCCAATAGATTATCAAAGAAAAAATGACAGAAGAGATGAAGACTTCACTTCCATGGGTTGCTATCATATATCAAAAATTATTTATATATTCCCTAAGTATGTTCCACGCACGTTTCTTTATTTATTTAATATCACATTACTTAGTGGATAAGATAAGGTTTGCTAAGATTTTTTTCTCTTTTTGCAACACGGTTTGCTTAGATTTAATTGTACCATAAAACATCATTTAATTATATTAGTCCTAACCACCTTTTTAAGTCTCTACTATCATCGATAATTTATATTTTTAGTCTATTACTATACATATTATTCTTTTAGTCCTTCTATTATTAATTTTGTTATTTAAATGGTCCCTTTTTTTAATCGAGTTATAATTCCCATGTTTCATAGGATTCAATAGCGAAAATATCGATTATATGGCCCACACTATTTATTAGTAGGAAAACAAAGTAATATATGGAATAAATCTTTATTTGAAATATTTTGAGCTTCAAACCTCTGCTTCCTTGTTTACATTCTCAGTCAAACTAAACCCTCAAAATTTCAAACTTAGAAATTAATCAAAATCGTATAGAGAAATAAGGAGTCTATTTTTCTGGGTTTGAAATTGTTTTCCTATGCTTCTTGCCATCAATTCCATATTCAATAATCAATACTTTAAAACTAGTGCAATTTTAAAAACCGGTTTGAACAAGTAAATTCCTATTAATCAATCCGTCAGTCCGTATTCCTAATAATTAATTCCAATACAAACAAATTAAACAATCCACTCTTTTTGTCACTTTATGTATATTATCGTTAAGAAAAAAACTATTAGATGGGGAAATAGATCGAATAAAAATTCTAATTATTGCACAGATATAAAGCTGTGAATTTGGTCAATTTTTAAGTTTGAAATTTTTAAGGTTTATAGAGAAAGTACGGGAGAAAAGAAAGATTTAAAGCTGAAATATTTTAAATAATAATTTAGTTATTAAATTAATTTATTTTTTATTAGAAAATGGCATGACGCTATAAAATTAATATTTTTATCCTTAAATATTATGTGACATTAGAATTATAACACCGTTAAAAAAATCATTTGAATAATAAAATTAGTAGTGTAAAAACTAAAAAATTAACATATATAAAAAAAAAACCTATCGGTAACATAAGAAAAAAAAAATGGCTAGGCCAATTATATTACTACATCAAATCGCATTACCGACAATCATGACTTACCTTGAGATTTTCTTATAGTTATTTTCATCTAATGAAAATCATCCTTTCTTAATCAAAATTTTTGACCGCGGAATTTTGACTTGGTTATCAATGCACATTCTAAGTAGACAATTAAGATACTTGACTATAGCCGCCGCTATTCTCTATCCTCTATTGTATCGTCTCTCTCTCTTCTTTAAATAAGATTTAGATTTTGAGAAGGAAAAAAATAATTTTTTAAAGTATTTTTCTTCCTCCTTTGATATTTTGTTTTTTTTTATTTTAATTTTTTTTAGCTTTTATAGTTCTAGTTTTTTTTATGTGGGATAATTTACATTTAATTATTTTATTGAGTTTCTAGTACACCCGATCGTTCTTCTTAATTATGGATTTGCTCCTATATAACATAATTTTGATAGTTATACTATTGAGTTAGGCTCCATCTGTTTCTAGTCAAAGGTATATGTCGATCTTTCATATAAGGTACTCAGATCTATTTCTTCTAAGCAAGATTGATTCAGATCTGTAAAACTAGTTGGTGTTATAGACTACATCAGAGTTCTTATGGTTGCGGAGTTACAATAACGTCATATGGAGCTTAAGAGAGTATAAATTGCGGAATTGTTATTGCCTTTTGTTTTTCTTTATGTTTCCCTCTTGCTCATGTGGCAAGTTTATTCTATCTCTCAATATGGTGAGATTTTGTTTTTCTGAATTTGGTAAGATATTTTATTTGATTTGTATAATTTTTATCAATATATCAGTTAAAATGTACTTCATATTTAAGTATGAATGATAATTTTCTGTATATTTAAAAAGACACTTGACTATATAACCAATTGGTGTGAAATGATTGATGTATGTAAAAATATATATTTCCAAGAATGTATATAGTCATATTATCAAAGATCAAAATTAACAATATCTTAATACATATTATTGATATACTATAAATGACGCACATCAATAGGAAATTAAAAATTTTCCAACAATCTCTAACTTAGGTAAGGGGTTCTTTTACACGGTTCCTGATATTCTGATGTGGTAGAGTGTCGTTCTATACATCAATCGACATATGTTTCACTATATCCACTTTTTCCTATATAATGGGACATGTGTCGATTGATATATGAAGCGGCATTTTTTCATCCTAAAATACCGGGACTCGTATGAAAATTTCCCTTAGTCAACATTTTAATCTTGAAACAATTACTCCCTCCTGTTCCAAAAACTAGTGACTCCACACATTTTTCCTTTGCTCCTTTTACTTGTCATTCTCTATTTTAAATGTAAGCTTTTACTCTTTTCTCCATATTATACCCTTATTAATTGCAGATCAATCCTAATACACATATTACTCAATTAATGCTAATTTAGGATAATCAAGTAATTCCATACCCTTCATTAATTACTTCTTAAAATTTGTGAATTTCTCTAAAGCAACTAAACCGTGGGGAGTATATTAGGAAAAAAATTTCCTTGTGCGCACTCATTATGCTATTTATCATTACACTTTTCTTAAAAAAATCTTGCCTATCTCATATAAAAAAAAATAGAACTAACAGTGTTGTAATTATTAAAGTTAAATCACTAAATGCCCGTGATCACTGTATATGTTTTGAATATTGGAGGATTATGGATCCTTGCAGGAGGCATCGGATGTGAATTTGTAAGTTTTGAACTTTTCTTGGAAACAAAATCTTGTTTCAAGAAAGAAACTTCATTTTTGCTATAGACACCACCTTATTCGTAGAAGGATTGTAGAAGTCGCTGTTTATTTAGGGTAACCCACAAATATGCACTCATCGTCTTGGATTGGAGCTTATCACTCGTCAATTCCTTAACATGCGCATTGTAAGCTCATAATGAGTGTTAGATATGATGTATACCATAGAGAAAATTAGACTGATATATCGTAATTATGTATTTGTATAAATTAATTATATTGTTGATAATAAAGACATTTATGTGATTATATTAATGACTATGAAAATATATGTATAATTCATTTTATATATTCATTAATGTACATCAAAGTCCTAGACAATCATAGCATGAAATGTAGGGTATAATGGGACTACACGAGATTGAAACTTTTTCCATATGCAATTATAATTATGTCAAAACTATTCATGATCATAGTTTAATAAAGAAATGACATTGATGAAGCATATTGACTATCATGTGTTGATATACTCCTTGGTTAGACCAAGCAACCTCTCTCTAGGTTGAAGGTGGTTCTTTGAGGTAGTGCATGAATGTATTCGGGAGATGCATTGAAGACCGCCATAAGATGAACACTTGAAATATATACAATGTATCGATGTTTGTGTTATTGCAATTGTAGTACAAATATCCTTAGACTTGAAATGCTGGTCACATTATGGAGCATTATGCTTTGAGACATTCCTAAGAAGTTCTCTTATTAGAGGATGCTATGCGTAATTACAGGTATAGTAACATCTGTTCATTAGTAAGTTGAGTTGTCGAGATGCATTTGATCCGTCACTCCTAGTACAACAATGTAATCAGAGAAGTGCCTAACCACTCCTAGAAGTCGTGTTGCTTGGAAAACTTTGATCAGAGTAGGTGCTCATAGAAATAGTTTCTATAAGCTGGGTCTAACAATTATAAATTTAAAGCACTTGTTATGTATATCAAGAAGCATGCAAATTTTTGAAATCACATGCACCTTTTTGAGAAAAAAAAATTTACAAGGACCCTTTTACAAAACGGTCAAACCATAAGGCATTTTTTTGAAGTTTATCCTTGAATTTTTACAAAGTAATAATTACTTTTCCCACTATCACCATTTTATTTGATTTCATTCCACTAATTAATTCAATGGTGATTGAGAGAAAAGTAACCATTCGGTAATATTTACAAGTATCTTTATTGAGATAATTTTGTTCGAGATTTAGCCACAGTTAAGGCTCTTCACTCCTCCCAACATATGTATATAGTGGGATTCGAACCTTTTTATCCTCCAACTTATTCAATCTGCATTGCCAACTGAACTACACCTTGTTGGTAAAAGTAACCATTACTTTGTAAAAAAACAGAGTAAATATAGAATGTACCATAATTTATAATTTCATATTATATTTTAGTTTTAATATTTGACTCGCATGATCCGTTTCTTGCAAGATTATTGTATAGTTTCTTTATGTTTTTATACTCCCTCCATCTATAAAATATTATCCATTTAACCGAATTATCAAAATCAATGAAAAATTTATTGCACAACTAAAATGACTAATTTATCCTTTACTAAATTTCCTTTCTTAATTACTCACTTATAATTTTAACAATACATAATCTCTCTCATATTTAATACAAGGGCAAATTAGAGAAAAAATTGTACAAAATGCATTGATAATCTAAATTGACAACTAAAAAGACAACTAATAAAATGGCTAAAGAGACAATAATTTCTAGATGGAGGGAGTAATTAATACTCTCTCCCATTATTAATGCTCCATTTATTTAAAAAAGTTTGACGTTTTAGGTTTTTTATTTAGTTTTTTCAAAAGTTTGACGTTTAAGAATATCAATACATTTTTTATCATAATTTTCCTAATTTACACTTATATTAATTAAAGGAGATGTAATTGATTATGAATAGTAATTATAAAGAAAAAGAATTTTCGTATAAAATATAAAGGTTAAATTAGTCATTTTAACGGTGCAATAAATATTTTATTGATTTTGATAATTCGGTTAGAATAACAAACTTTAAAAAATGGAGGAATTATATAATTGACAAGTGTATTAAATTTTTTCGAATGCTATAAAAAAAAGTAAGGACTAATTATTTTGGCATTTCCTATAGTTAGATCAATGTGGGAGAAGTGTAAGACCATCTTTTAGTAATTAGTCTATTTTAATGATAGTCTTGATATATAAGTAAAAATAGATAATTAACTAGAAAATGACTCTACACTAGCTTGTCTATTTTCTCTTTCCTATATGACGTGGCACAATAAATGTTAAATATTGTCTATTTGATCTTTTATATGTAGACAATCAAATAGAAAGACATGTCATCAATTTTATTAATATTTTAATGCTTAATTTAACATTCACATTTTAGTTAGTTGAGAAAGAGATATAATTAATTATTTTTTTAATGAAATCCACTATGAAATAGACAATTTAGTGTAGCTAGTTTCTTGAAATACATTGTCTATTTTTAAAATTATTGGTATATCATCAATGTAATTATGTATTCCACGGAAATTTATAAAAAGCTCCTGACTTTTTGTACCTTCTCTCATCTAACGGTTGAAAATTGACGATAAAGAATTTAATTAATATGAAAGAATATTTAATTAAGCTTTCATCAATTCTTAACCACTAAATAAAAGAAATTTTCTATAAAATCTCATATTCCACATTCCACGTATCTCCTAAATATGCTCTAAAGTATGATGAATTCCATTGGGAATTCCATTGGAAAGGTAAATAATGAATGATGAAAGAGGGAGGAGAAAATGAAAAATCAAGTTAGGAAGGAGGAGGCGTTGATTAAGGGCATCTTTTTGACGCATAACTGCCATAACTACCGGCGCTCTTTCATTCCTCAGTCCTCACATGATTTGCCTTTTAATGTTCCTCACGCGCCCCCATGTGAATCATAGCCACGTATGCTGTTGGCATCTTACCAATTTGACCAAGCACCCCTACCCTACCGTACCCTTCTTTTTCACATGTTTCTCTTTCTCTTCCTCTATTTGTGTGGTTTTTGAAAACTTATTTAACAACTAACTTATTTAACAACTGCGCTTTTCTGATTTCGAATAATATACGTAAAATGTTTGGATAACGCAAGCTTTTGCACTTTTTATACTTAAGTTAAGTTAAACTGAATTAAAGTTAATTGAATTGAACTGAATTGAATTAAAGTGAGCTGAACTGAACAAAAATGCACTTATTTCAGTGTAAATTTATAACTACGCATAACTAAACTGAACTGAACTAAAATGGACTGAACTGAACTGATCTGAACTGAACTGATCTGAACTGAACTACATTAAATTACAGTCCAAGAGAACAGAACCTTAGTTTTTTAAGAGAAAAAAATATTTCAACCACTATGAACCCTCGGTTGTTTTCCCATAAATGTTACTTTCAATTTCTTTCTACACATTTCATCCATTCTAACAAGTGCTTCATGCTATTTATGATATTTCATCAATTCAAACCTACCATTACTTCAATAATACCCCTTCACTTTTTTCAATGACTAATATTAATAAAAAAAATAGAAAAAGTAAGAAAATTGAACCCATTTATCAACGGTAAATAATTGGGACCAAAGTCATAGGTAAGGATAATGTGCAAAGCTCTAACACAAGTGCGTTTTGTTCATATAATAATTAATAAAAGGTGGAAATATGTTTTACAATAGCGTTTAAGAAATTTATTATAACATATTCATGCTACAAATTTATCATACCGAAATTTCCTCCTCATTTTAAAATTATAGGTGTCATTTGGATCACGAAATAATAATTACATAGAATAATATAAACATGCATGAAAAAATGTTATATATAATAGATTTTTTTTGTCTCGAACAATAAAATAGTCATTCTTATTATATATTTGATGAAAAAGTTATTCTTTCATTTCAAATAGGAATAATTGTATAAGGAAATATACAAAAATTAGAAATAACTATTTCATTAAATGACAAATTTTTAACATATACTATAATATATTTAACCTTTTTTCATTTATTTTTATTTTTTTTATTTCATTGAATTCATCCTGCCAACCAAATGAGCTCTAAGAATAGTCAATGGTGTGTACAAACTAATGACTCCTATGATTTAACAACAACAATAATATTACTATCACTGTTAGTCAATAGTAGTAATATTACATTTTCAAATGACTTCTCTGCTTTTTGAAAATATCAATAGTAGTCATTAATATTACATTTTGCTTAGCAATCAAATTATTAACTACCAATAATGGTTGTTTGGTTGTTTGGTCAATGGTTGACTATCACGTATTAGTTAAAAGTTAAAGATGATTGGTCAATAGAATGCCACATGAGGCGTTTTTAATAATCTAATTTGATATTTTTGCGATTTAAGGCCCTAAATAATGTCGTTTTACTTCGAAATTTTACCGACCCTACCATTTCATCTTTTTTGGATCTAATGATTATTTTTTCAAAAAAAAACCTATGTAAGAAGAAAAAAGAGAAGCCTTCTCCGCCGCCATCCTAGCCGCCGTCTAGCCGCCAATTTGTGTCTCCCACCTCCGCCAACCATCGTCTCTCCACCAGTGATACAATCACCATTAGTTTTGATAGCTTTGTCCAATCATCATCAATCTAACTATTAGCAATGGTGAACCATAACCGAACTTCAAGATTTCAGCAGATTAGGAGTAACTAGGATCACGAAAGACGCTACACCAATTCGAACAATCGTATTTATTTTGAAAATTTCCCAGGCAGCCACGATGCAAGTGCGTTGAAAATAGTGTTTGCAAAATATGGAGTCTCGGGATATGTTTTTGTGGCCAGAAGAAGGAATGCGAGAAACTTAAATTTTGGTTTCTTTACAACGAATGGATCACTACAGATGTATGAAGTTCTTTATCGCTCAAATGCGGTCTCGATTGGTAATGTTAGGATGCGTGCCTTCAAAGCCAAATACCCCTCCCTATCCAAGCCGCTCCAACGAACAGTTCAATGGCAACCTCAGCCACAAATCAGGCCAAGACCGGTGTTTCGGGAATCTACCAGGGGGAACAGGACGCACGCCGATGTGGTTGCTTCTCCCTTGAATTCTCTGCGAGTCAGTCTAGAGGATGGATTCCCCCAAGCAGTTTGGACCTAGTATGCATGCCTTATGAAAGTTAGGAACGTAACGGTTATTCCTGATCTAGTCGAGATAGTTACGACTCGCCAATTCTCTTTCGACTTCATAGCCCTTGCTGGTGGTAATCTCGTAGTCATGGCATTTCATTCGGAAGATGCCAAGGTAGCTTTTATGGATGGAGATTGGACTGATATCCATGATTTATTTAGTGGGTGCATTGATTTCCCGATGAATTTTATTCAGTCTGAATGCCTTTATTACGTGGATTTTTTTGGATTACCGCCTGCGTTTGTTACTGAACAACTCATCCAGAAACTTCCTTCTGTCTTTTGAATACTTTTGTGGCTCATGATTATAATTACTTTAGCCCTGATCGTATGGATGTTGTCTCGTGTTTGATCACAGCGCCAATTGGCAGCACTAATCGACAGTTCACTTTGATTAATGGTAATGAGGAATATGTGGTTAGCATTAACTTTAGACAGGTTATGTCATGTGCTAAATGCTTGGTATTGGATCCAATTGATTCAATGTCCAACGGATCACCGGTTCTTTCATGGATAGCATCGCTAGATAATACATTTGGGTTAACTGACAATGTCCCTAGCTCTCCTCCTCTTATCTTGTTGAGAAAGGATACAACTAAAATTTCTGTCCTACAGTGCGCTGTTCAATTGAATGGGTTAATTAACAGTGTCCCTAGTCCTTTTCCCCATAGAGTAAATGAGGCTGAAATTTCTGTCAAACAACATGCTCCGGTTATGAATGGGTTTACTGATAGTGTCCCCAGCTCCCTTCCCCACAAGATTGATAGGGCTAAAATTTCTGTCAAAAGGCGTGCCATTGGTGTTGACGGGTTGACTGACAGTGTCTCCAGCTCACCTCCTTACGAATCTTTAAGGTTGATCGGTGCTGAAATTTTTGTCAAATGTCTAAATCCTAGAGGGTTTACTGACAGTGTACCCAGCTCCTAATCATGCAAAGGAGAATTTAGATGAAATTTCTGTCCCTCAACATGGAGATAATGGATCAGTAACTAGGTTGTAGTTGAACAATGATCAATTTCAATCCCCTCACTTATCTGGGTTTACTGACAATGTCCCCAGCCACCCTCCCCCTTTAGTAGGTAAACTCTTAGGTTCAAAAATAGGATCTGCATTGGCTCTTGTTTCAAGCTCGGTATCCCGAGATTCTGCCTTGATGGAGGTTGGAGTTGAAATTTCTGTCAACCAACGAGACCTTCCCCAGCCAAACGATTAAGCCGATACAAGAATTTCCTCCTCTTCTCAGGAACTTGTAGCTTCAGGTCAAAATCAATCGCACAACACAAGTTCTTCTTCCAATAATACGAGCCATAACATGGAGAGGGTAGTGGTTTCTTTACAAGGTAATGAGTTGAGTACTATAGTTTTCAGACCAACGAGTAACTCCAGTAGACAAACAACATCGTCTAGACGGACCTTAACCTCAGAATCTTCTGAACCTGACATTGCCAACATGAATAGATTTATAACACGCTCACAAGTAAGACCTGTGGGAGTGAATGAGAATAGGATGATGCTGGAAGTTAGGAAGAAAGTTGGTGTTTTCAAGGAAAAGCATGCTAGCATGTATCTCTAGGCGCTGGATTCACGATAGTGAACCACGTTATTTCAAGGTATTTTATCTTTGTTATGTTGTTAAACTTTTTGAGTTAGAATTGTCGGGGTGGCCTCAATCATGGGGGTAAACAATTGTTGGTAAAATCGTTAATTCGGAAATGGAATCTACATGCTTTTGTTCTTATTGAAATGAAATCTAAAGGGGTGTCGGATAATGTTATATGAAAATTTTGGGGATAAAATGACTACGCCTTCCATTGTGTTCCGGCGATCGGTTCATCTAGGGGAATTGTGGTTTCTTGGAATTTGTTGTTATATCAGGGATTGGTTTTACAGGAATTAGATAGATGGGCCGTTATCTGATTGAATTCTAGTTAGGGTCAGGTTCACTTAGTTTGTATTTATGCACCAAATAACCAGGAGAATAGACACCTTTTATGGCAGGATCTGTGTCCCGTTATCTTGGGTTTGCAGTCAGTTATTTTATGCGGGGATTTCAATGAAGTGCTACACGCTTCAGAAAGACATGGAGGGGGCCCAACGGCCTTAATGTTAGATTTTATGACCTTTATAGATGATTGCAAGCTGTATGATTTGCCCCTTCATGGGAGGGACTACACGTGGTCGAATTCTCAGGATTATATGTGCGAGACTTCAAATTGACCAATTGTAGTTTACTCTTGAAATGGCTTTGGAGATTATGTGAAACAAGCCATTATTCTTTTTGGTACAAAATCTATATCCATCGCTATGGGTTTGTGTCATGGGATGATTTTGAAAATCGTGATACTCGGATTCTATCTCCTATTTAGAAATGTGTGGCGACATCCTGTGTTTCAGTTGAGTTATTTTAGACGGTCTTCATAGGCCATACCTGGGTGATTATTGGAAATGGAATATCTACGTCCTTTTGGCATGATAATTGGGTTGCGGACCAGCCACTTGGAACAATTTTTGTTGACTTATACCCAATGTGCAACAAGAAATTTTGTACGGTTCAGCAGGGGCGTGAGTTCTTGTTTGGGGACAACCCTTTCATTAGGCCCTTTTGGAAGCATAATCTGAGAATTACAACCATAGAGTGTTGTCGACAATTACGCAGTTGGATCGTAGACGTGTTTCCTTTGTTCTTTGAGACCGAGGCAACAGTTCCGTGCGATGAGGTACATAGGAGATGTATTTTGCCATAGGTTGCAGACAGATTTATATGGCTTTGTGAGGCTGATAATAAGTATTCAAATAGTTCCTTCTACCGACAATATTATCAGTTGCCTAGGTAGAACTCACCACGAACGAACTTCAAGCTGATTTGGGACGTCAACTTACTACCAAAAATCAGATTCTTTACGTGGCTTATGTTACATGGAAGCATTCCGACGAAACTCTTCTTGATCAGTAGAGGTTATAGAACAGTGGAGAATGATTGATGTCCATTTTGTGGTGAATCTGAGTTGATGAATCATGCTTTATTCTTCTGCCCACGGAGTCTCAGTGTTTGGCATCAATTATTCAGATTGTTCGGGATTTCAGTTACTATGCCGGCGGCTACATGTTGGGATTTTGTTGAGCTATGGCGGACCCATTTCGTAGTAGGAACTTGTCGGGAGTTTGCTACGTCGCTATGGTACGTGATTACTTGGAAGCTATGGAGGCATCGAAATAAATTCATCTTTAAAGGGGTTCTTGACTCAGAGGATCTTCTACTTTCGAGCATTTATTTTACTTGGTTTTTGTTTGTGTGTAAGAAGCGTAATATGGGCTTTGTAGTTTCGGATGTATTTATTTCTCCTCAACGACTCCTTTTATGTAATTGACTGTGTTGATCACACCTTGTGATTGACATTTTTAATCAATAAATAGCCTGAGGATGGCCACATTGGCTGCCCTCGGGTATTTTCCTTCAAAAAATGATTATTTTTTCAGAATTTTTTGAAGTTCAGAAAAGTGAGAATTTGATTTATTTTGTGCAAATATTAATAAAAATTATAAAAGGTAGTTTGTGAATTTTATAAAAATTTCTAATATGTTAGAAATTATTTTTACGAAATTTTCATTTGTGGATTATTTTGAACAACTTATAATTCGTCAAATTAATGTAAAATCTGCATCACTGAGTAATGAGTTGGATGAGGAAATTTTATATGTAGCAACTGAAAGGGTTTGTTATGTCAGGTTGTGAAAATAAGGTATGCAAGCTAAAGAAATTGCTATATGGACTAAAACAAGTACCAAAAGCGTGGCAACAAAAGTTTGATGATGTGGTTTTGTCTGATGGTTTTGTTATCAACCAAACAGATAGGTGTGTATATAGCAAGTGTGTATGCCATGGTTAGCACTGGGCCAAATATAGCTTATGTTGTTCGAATGCTTAGTAGATATACTAGTAATCCTAGTTCGCATCATTGACAAGTTTTAGGCCGAGTGTTCAAGTACTTAAAAGGAACAAAGGATTATACAGGATTTCCTTCAGTATTTGAAGGTTATTCGGATGCAAGTTATATTTCTAATGAGGAAGATAGTTCTTTCATAAGTGGGTGGGTATTCCTTCTTGGAGGAGGTGCTATCTCTTGGGCATCAAAGAAACATACTTGTATCACTAACTCAACAATGAAATATGAATTTCTAACATTAACATCAGCTAGTAAAGAAGCTGAATGGCTAAGAGATCTAATTTATGAAATTCCATTGTGGAGGAACGCATCATGCATGGTGTTATATCATTAGAGTTTGTAAAAACTTAGCATAATTTAGCCAATCATTCCAAAGGGTTAAGGAGAGATTTTATGAACTCGGATATGGGGATGGAATTAAAGTCCATTTGAAATCTCTCATATCAATATACCCAATTCTCATCTAATATGACATTAGGTGTTGAATTCAATGAGGAAAGCTTAACATTTACAGATTGGTTCACATGAATAATAAAATCCCAAGGTATGTGTTCAGACCTGCAAGATAAGGAGGTTGAAGTTAAACTTCTTAATAGTTCTTTTGAAAAATTGCATATGCAGGTGCAAGAATAAAAGAGCTACCTATATAGGCATGAAGTTTAGTCGCTTCAAGAAGTTTTGGACTTGACTTTGATATGCTTATGAACGATAGGGGCACAAGGCTAGTAAAAGATAGTGTCAAGTAAGAACATGTAGAATATTGTCTTATGTGTATATTATCTTCGAGTATTCAAGATGGATAGCAAAGGTTCAATCCATAGTGACACCTTTGGTATTTGAATATTTGGAATGTGTAATACACTAAGATGAAATTCAATTGTCACGATACTTTATTTATGCATAAGTTTGTGGTTTGTTGTGAATTTGTTTAGTTAATCATGGATTACACTAAAATGGGGGAGAATAGTTGGTATTTTAGTGTAACTGGATCAAGTAGTTGGCCAATGTGATCGTAATATTTCATCGAACAAGTCAGGAGAGTGTGGAGTGCACACTTGTTCGAGTTTTATCACGATACTTAGCTTACAGGGTCCAAGGCAACCTTTCGCAACGCTTCTGTTTTGAACCGTCGCGACTGCTGGAATGGACACAGACTTTTGCAACGCTTCTGTTCTAAACCGTGCGACTGCTCGTATCAGGTCTATAAAAACCTAGCACTGGCAACACTTACAGGCGATTTTTGGCAACGCTTGCTGCTGGTTCATTTTTTCTTCACAACGAAAATCCATTCTAAGCTCTTGATTTTACTCTGATTTTGTCCGATTGAAAAATTTTGGGAGAACCACCAAATTAGTTTTAATATGAAAGTGTTATCACAACTTTAGTGATTATCCAAGTTATTTTCAGGAATTTCTCCAATATGAACTATTGCAATATAATATGTATTTAAACACAATTTACATAATAATCTCCACACATATTTTATCATTCGGAGGCACCTTGAGAGTAACTTAGGCCATATTAATACATTGTATTAGAGTCACTTTATAATATTGTATCATCCATTAATATTTACTTCACACTTCAAATAAATTTAGATATGAGGGGCGTGTTAAATTTATATCCCACGTTGCATTATGTGAGGCGATCTTATTATCTGTTCGAGTTTTTTCTTTTGTGGAATTATCTGTTCGAGTTAGCCCTTTTGGATTAGACATATAGTAATAAAAAGTTTTATCTTTGCAATGTAACAGTTTAATGATGTGTAATAATTAATTAAGAGAGAGAAAAATTAGAAGACTACCGCATATTTTGAATATGCATGCAAACAAAATCAGTCATTTAATATTATTGTCACATGCACTCACTTTATCTGAAGGAGATATGTCTGTGGCGATGCCCTATTCTACGGACAAAGACAAACTCTTGTGTCTTCTATTTTTCTTTTATATTCATATATTTCATGTTCATTTGCCCAATCAATTCGGTGCTTAATTTCTATTAAATGTAATAAAAAAATGCTCGTTTTTATATTTTTCATCGAAACCACTAAAACTTTAATACACTATTAAAATGATTAATATATTCTTAATAAAATTCTCTTTCTTTTTAATTACTACTTTATAATTTCATCAATACCTAATCTCTTTTCTAATTAATACAAGGATAAATTAAAAAAAATTATAAAAATTATATTGATATTCTAAAATGACATATAAAAAAACCAACATAAAATTTTTAACATAACTAATTTTTTTAACAGGAGGGAGTAATATATTCCATCATTAAATACAACAAATATGACTAATGGATATTCTGACAAAAAGGTATTATATGTGATGTTTGTTTTACAGTTTTGTAAAAGCATTTAGCGTTTCTGCTAAACAAGCACACTCATGTGAGGTGTTTAATTAGATTTTCCAACAAACTGTTTTTTTGATAATAAAACATAAATTGACAATAAAGTGTTGCATTTTGTCAACAACTGATCCATTCTTTATATTTTTTTGTTAAACACTTACAAAATAAGATTTAATTGATAAGGGAGTACTATATATAAATTTTCAAACAACTAATGACCAAAAAGGACACCAAATTAACAATTAACATCAATCAATAAACAAAATATCACTCAGCTAATAATTCAGTCAAATATGCTTAAAGTTGACATATAACTATGACTAAATTGATGTTTAAAAACATGTTGTTACGTACGTTTATACTAAATCGAATCAATATTTATTTTGTTCTCATTAAGTTTCCAATGACTATATATTTAAAGTTCAAATCCTACAAAATACACTTGTTGGAAGGGGTGAAGAGTCTTAATTATTATTAAGCCCCGAACAAAATTAACTCAATAAAGATACTTAAAATTTTTTAAAAAATAACAATATATACTTCCTCCGCCTCAATTCAAATCACATTTAACCTCTACATATAGTGAAGACATATACCGTATTTTTCCTAAATTATCATTATTTGGCAACTAATTTATACTTTTTGGTATTTAATTATCATAAATTTTTATTAGATAATGTGGTGAATGTGTTAGTGTAGTGGTTAAACTGAACTTGTTGTAGAAAATCTTTGGGCCTCAAGAGTGTTGAGCTTGATAGCTTGAGTGAGCGAATAAGTGTGGTTGAGCCTGCCTAACACAAAACCAATTGCCTTGTATTAAAGCCTAATCTACACTACTTATATTCCACTCTTTACTTTTGTTTACTTCCGATGAGAGATTTTTCACACATCTCCAACACTTGCCCTCAAGTGCAAATGGGCATGAACCAGTTGTCACTTGTCAAACAATCTTTGGCCTACCCCCTCTGAGGTTCAAGGTTATCAATGAGTCTAGTCTTCTCCGCTAGCACAAACTCCATCAGGACTTTACGGACCTATGATTTTTCTGGCTTTCAAGCATTCTTCTGCTCAGATACCATGTAGATAATGGTCTAACTTACCCTAAAAGGTACCTCAAAGGGTGAGGATTGTCTGACATATTTAAGGAGCAACAATGCTCTAGCATCAATTAATGTGGGATATCCAACAACATATGCTTGAGCCTTAACACAAGTAAAGAGTGGAATATAAATGGTGTAGATTGAGTCATAACACAAGCCAATTGGTTTTTTGTTAGATAGTCTCAACCCCATTTATATGCTCACTCAAGCTATCGAGCCCCACAAATTTTCTATATGGTATCAAAGTCATGGGTCATGTAGTTGGGCCAACCCGATGGAGGTAATACCTGATGATAATTTACACTCTATAAGATTTGGGTGAGAAGAGGTATCTTGAAATTCCACATTACTTGATTATGAGCAAGAAATACTCTGATAAAACAATCTTAACCTCAAGGAGTATCTTTTGGGGTAATACATGGATGTTTATACATGTAGTTTTATAAACAAATACCTTATTAATGTAAAGTGCAGTTGTGAATTTGTAATCTAATTAAAAAATTAGATTAGATAATAATGAATAATAAATTTTTTATTTAGGAAGTAGTAACATTTTAATTTTTGAAGAACTTATAACTCGAATTTAAAATCTTCAACTTCTTTCTTCACTTAAAAAAAAACTGTGGCCATGGTTAATAATTAATAATAATAGATATTCCTGAATTAAGAATAGTATAAAATGACGATAGTCATATGCTTTCTTAAGGAAAAGGCATGTGGGGCATTAAAACCCACATGAAAAGGCATAAAATATTTCGGAGGTGGGGAATGGGTTTAGGTATGGTAGTTGGTATGCTCTTCTTCCGGGCCAACCAACCATATTCCATTCTATATTATTCAATATTTCCAAAACAAAAATCAAAATAAAAACTATTAACACTTTCCCATTTTTACCCTTACCATATTCACTAAGATATTTTATTTTATTGCCATATTATTTCAAAATATATATATATATATATATATATACTATAGAAATTGATTAATATCTTTATAATAATGGTAATTAAAATTAGTTAATATTCATATTAATCATAATAATAATAAAAATATAACACATGTTGATTTCAAAATTAAGATAATAACAATAATAATAGCAATAACAATAATAATAAAATATTTAATAAGTCAAAAGTAGTCAATTAATTTTTATAGAGTTACATTAATTCTTATAGAGTCATGTTAATGTTACTATAATAATGGTCTCATAATAATGGTTAATATTATTTGAAAATATTACTATAATAATGGTATTTTTAATGAATAAAATCAAAATAACAAATTTATATATTAAAATAATAAAATTATATTTCAGTTATATTCATAATAATAGTCATAACAATACTAAAATATAAAATTGAAATAAAATTAAAAAATAATAATAACGACAACAACAACAATAATAAAATATTTGATGAGGAAAAAAAAAGTCACATTAATTCTTAAATAGGATTTTAATTAATAGAGTCATATTTTTTAAATTTTAATTTATTGTTCATATTGTTCAATTGTTATGAACTTTTTTTTACAAGTTGATTCTTATTTTTTACCAATGTGAATATTTGATATGTTATTGCTAACTTTTTCAATTATTTGTTGACAAATAAGAGCTTTCTTTACTTTAATTGATTTTACACTATATGAGCAGATTTTATTACCGTCTATAATAATTATTAAATTGGATATTTTTCATGAATTTAAATCGAAATTTTAGGAAAATGATTTTAATATATTTCTAGAATAGGTTTGATTTAAAAAAATGATAATGATTTAATTCTGTTGGTTATAATCTTATTTAAGAATAAATTTTCGTAGTAGTACTTCTTCTTATTTAAGAATCCATGTGACTCCTTTTTCTCATCAAATTTTGACAGGAAAGCACTAGATAATTGTAGAAAAGTATATTGTTTATTATGTTGAAGCAGAAACATAATTCGGTGGATGATATCAACCCATTTGTGGTGCAGCTGAAGACGGATTTTATATGCGATATAAATCCAACTAAGATGCAATAGATCCTCAAAGCACCTGTTTTCCGCCTTTTGACCATTCCAGAACGAAATAAACCAAATGCAATATTTATTATTGAAATGGTTTTGCAAGATGAAAATGTATGTTAATAAATTATTTGTAATCTATATAATATATAAAAGCAAAGAAGTCCTAAATTACTTCTTTACCCCTATACCTTTCAAAAGAAATATTTCAATTTTATGATTAAATTTATTTTATTTTATTACCATATTATTCTAATTTATATTACTATAATAATTGTATTTAAAATTGGTTAATATTCATATAATCATAACAATACCAAAATATAAAATTGAAATAAAATCAAAGTAAAATTACAATAATAACAACAACAACAACAGTAATAATAAAATATTTGATGAGCAGTTAAAATTAGTTAATATTCATTCTAAGCATAACAATACCAAAATATAAAATTGAATAAAATTAAAGTAAAATTCAAATAATAACAACAACGACAATAGTAATAATAATGATAAAATATTTGATGAGTATTTAAAATTGGCTAATATTCATACTTATCATAATAATACCAAAATATAAAATTGAAATAAAATTAAAATAATAATAATAATAACAACAAAAATTGTAATAATAAAATATTTGATTAGTATTTAAAATTAATTAATATTCATACTTATCATAACAATACTAAAATATAATTATGTTGATTATAAAATTAAAATAAAATTAAAACAATAATAACAACAACACCACCACCACCACCACCACCACCACCAATAATAATAATAATAATAATAATAATAATAATAATAATAATAATAATAATATAATTGATGAGGAAAAATGAGTCACATAAATTCTTATAGAGTCACATTAATTCTAAATTTTAAACTTGTTTAAGAATAAATTATATATTATATCTGTCAAAAATCCGTATATTTAATTAATTGTATATTAAAGCTAAAAAATATGGAATTTTTTATTAAATAGGATTATAATCAATATAATTATATTTTGGTATTGTTATGATTATTATAAATATTAACTAATTTTAAATACTATTATAATAGAAATAAATCAAAGTAAACATACAATCAATTAAAGCAATAATTATACCGTAAAATAATTCATAATTGTTAATAAAAATTATATTACGAAACTGTTATAGTAACTAATGATTATTTAACCTTTAAAATAATATATAAACAAACATGTCTAAGGAAAACTTATCAAAATAATTAATATTGAACTTTTACTATAAATACTAACTAATTAAAATTTGTTGATTATAATTCTATTTAAGAATTAATATGACTCTTTTTTCCTCATCAAATATTTGACAGAGAATTACAATATAACTCCAAAAAAGTATAAATGATAAACTTGTTTAAGGAAAAATTTGAATTTTATGATGGTACCTACTCCTATAATGGAATATTTTAAATTATTTGGTCAACTAATATATCTCCTAAATATATTTATTGAAAATTTAATCTATTGTTCTTGATATTATTTAATTCTATTGGTTATAATGCCATTTAAGAAAAAAATTTGAATTTCATAACTGTACTTACTCCTTCTTATTTAAGAATTGGTGTGACTCCTTTTTGCTCATTAAATTTTTATAGAAAATCACAAGATAATTGTAGAAAAGTATATTGTTCATTATGTTGAAGTAGAAACATAATTCGGTAGAAGTAAAGACTATCGCAGAATTAGTGAAATGTAAATAAGTAAGTACAATATTTTGACAAGCAAATTTGTTCTAATTAATTAAACATTCTCAATTAAAAAGTGGTAAATAATTTCTCTTTTTTTTTCCTCAAATCATGCATAAATAAATCATGTTTCACAATTATTTTTATGATGATTTTTAAAATTATTCAGGAAGGAGTTTTTTTGGATTGTGGTAAAAATAGTTGATTTAGAGTGCCAAAATGATTGGTCATATCCGGGTGTAGAAATAGCAAATGTTTCAAAAAAGTAAAAGTAAATAGAAACATGTTCTTTTGCCAAAAGTGTAATCGTTTTGAGTACTCGGCTTTCAATAGGTAAACATTGTGCATCTAAAATTTGGCTTTCAATTGTTCAATTAATATAGTTAAAGTAGTTCGATACTAAAATTATAATGAATTAAACATTCAAATTGGTTTCACAATTATAATCTTCAAGTTCGTGTAATGGATAACATATGGTTTATTTCTTTACTAATTTTGAGACCGTGAAGCGCAACAACAGATTGGAAAACTGCAAATGAATTGAGGGATATAGTAATTGAGGTATATAGTTTTCCTATATATCAATAATATATCTTCTTTGAATTCCAATTATTTTTAGTTTTTTCTCCATTAGTAATGTTTTAAACAACTTTTATTGGTTTTTGTCTTTTGAAATTATATTAGATGTCTGTTGCACTTGGTGAAACACCTATACTAATAGAATTGGAGAACATTATTGGAAGAGAATTTATGTTCAAACTTTCAGTTAAGAGCAACAATATTATTGCACATGATGAAGTGCATTATGTGGTTAAACTTAAGGAGGATGAACAACTTCTGAAACAATATAATCTTTCTCTCCCTCGAAATTCATTGACTGTAGTTTTAATTTTATTTCATCTGTAACTTCAAATTAGCACGTTGTATTAGTTGCATTTTAGTTCTTATATATTACAAAATAAACTTATCATTAATATACTTATTACAAATGACCTATCCGTACATCGCACGGAAACTACACTACTATTTCCAATAAAAAGCAAACAGCCAATTGTCCTTTTTACATTTTACAAATTCAAGATGAGTATTTCATTTTGTTTGGAATCTAGTCAATTAAAGTGGTTCCTCTTAACAACAAATAGCTCAGTTGACAATACAGACTGAATAAGTTAGAGGTGAATAAAGTTTAAATTCCACTAAATATACTTATTGAGAGGAGTGAGGAGCCTTAACAATAATGAAATCTAAAATAAAGTTATCTCAATAAAGATACTTATAAATATTAAAAATAAATAAATTTCCAGGAGATATATTTAGTGTAAATAAAAAGAATTTTGTCTCCAGCACATGCATTGTGAACTAAACTACAAATAAACTTTTCTAATGCTCATCATTTTTTTATACTTGTGTGTAAAATTACTTCTCCTTATTACATATTGTCATTATCAATAAATGGTTAGATGCAATATAAATATTATACATTATTGAAAACGTCCTCTAGATTTTATTAGTTGGTCATGTTCCCTACGAATTAGTTTTCTTTCAGTTCAATTAAGCTCTAATAAGTTATTTTAAGTTCATTTGAGCTACGATAAGTTTCAATAAATTTTATTTTGTTCAGTTATGCTCCAATGAGTTCATGTCTTAATTAATTCATTGAATTGGTGTAAATAATATGAATATATAAGAATAAATAGAGTATAAGAGAGATGAAGAGAAAGTAATATGTATTAATATTTGTGAATTGCATACACAATGAGCTTATATTAATTTATAGGTAAAGAACATGAACTTAAGGACACAAATTACATGATATAAATACTCTTGGATCTAGCTCAGAAGAAAAACTCCTAAAAATCTAGAAGATCCAAGATGAGAGTTTTGAAGATAAAAAAAGTATCATATCAAGATCAGAAGATAATAAAAGCGTTGGATCTAGCTCATAAGAAGAACACCTCAGAATCTAGAAGATCCAAGAAGTATTAAAAGGCTTCTCTCAGAACGTGAATCAAAGATAAAAGTCAAAGTCAATAAGGACTGCACTCATAAGAGAAGATCAAACTCAGAGGAATCATGGAGGATGCTAGTCTAAGTCAACACAAGTTGATAACATCTCCTTGCGAACCTCACATCAGAAAGACAAAATTTCTCCCAGGCTCAGAAGTCCATAAGTCAAATTAGACTCTAAGAAGAAATTACTCGGAAGACAACTAAAGGCAAACAGATTAGAAGATGCATCAGCTCACAGGCAAATCAAACTGCTTCAGAATTAAAGGTTCTGAATCACAAATCCACTATAAACGCAAGCAGATTTCAGCACTCAAAAGAAAGGGTATATTCTAGTGAAGAGTTTAAAGGATATAAGAAGATCTCAGAGTTAAGGACATCACATCTTAACCTTTGAAATATCTCTCCAAGGACAATCATCAAACTAGAGACAAATACGTCAGAAGAAGAAAATGCCAAAAGAAGTGCACTAAGAAACTGATTTTGAGAAACACCAAGGATTCCTCAAAATTATGCGGGCTAGAAGCTCAAGCTACTGCGTTAGAAGTAATCCACCTCAACCAAAGAATAAACCAACTCAAAGGGACATTACTTCAGAAACAAAAGGAATGGCAGCATTGATGTTCTTAGAATCAACTAATATATCTAAGAAATTGATAATCCCTAGGCAACTCACGTGATTCCATCTTTTCTAAGAATGGTTGTCTTGATCTCTGCAATCCTATAAAGTTGGTTATCTGACTTTCACTAAAAGAGATAAGACACCACTACAGAACTGAGTTGACAAGCAGGAAGAAAAAAGCTACTTTTAGCCACTTAATACTTGACACAAAGAAAGCTGGAAGTACTAAAACGATGTAACTGGAAAAAGTCAAGGTACGGATAGAGCTGACCAAATTTGGAGACATCTAACAGAAAGATTAATCTCAGTCTAACAACAAATCCAACGATCACAAAGAAAGAAGTCGTTTCGAGACAACAATCAAATGCTCTTCAGAATATAGCCGTTGAGGAATGTACACTTCTCACAACGATCAAAAGAAGATACTCTCTCTAAGGTGCGCATCAACGGTCAACTTCAACAAAAAGAGTATAAATAAATATCTATCCACAACCATCAATTTGTCAAGGAAATTCATAAGTGCACACTCCATAATCAAAACAATGCAAAATTCATCAAACAAACAAATTCATTATCAATTGAAATCTCAAAATTTGATAATAAAATAAAATAAGCCTCAACTCCAACAAGTAAAAAAATGCATTCTTGCCTAAATTTGATTTGCCAAAATACTTATTTACATTTTTTTAGGTATTTTTTTTTATTCTTCTAACTCTACCCCTATACTATTAATTATATTTGGTTGAAAAATTAAAGCATTAATTAAACTATAAGGATAAACTAGTACTCCCTCCATCCTTTTAAAATAGGCATTCTAGCCTAAAATTGGAATATCAAAATACTTGTCATTTGTTCTTTTCTAGGTACTTTTTTCATTATTCTTCCAACTATATCCTTAGCATTAATTGCACTTGTGTTGAAAAATTAAAGAATTAATTGGAGATACAAGGGTAAACTAATATTTTCATATCATTAATAAATGAGTTTGTTAAAAAGTGTGAAACTTGTAGGAATATAAGTAAAAAATATGGAGAGAGTACACCTTTAATTAATTAGTTTATTAAGCAGCATAAAACTTATAAAAAGACAACTAAAAGATACGAATGGAGTACAATATTGTCTTTGACAAAAAAATTATTATCAGTTTGGAAATACAAGTAATAATTTCTAAACAATTGTATATTCAACACGTGGCATTTGATTAGATTTAGTTAATGATTTGCATTTTGAAAACAAGTGTATACTGGAATATACGACTATATATCCACCACCCCATAACACAATTAACATGATATATGTTACAAATTAATATCTGTTGAAATCTGATTAGAAAATTAGTAAAAAAGATAATTATTTTATTTATTAGGATTATATTTAATTTATTTGAATTTAAAATATTATTTTTAGTTTATTATTTATTCGAAATTTATTATTATGTAAGCGTATAAATAAGTATTAATATTTTATTAGTAAAATATGTCAAATAGTGCCAAGATTACTACTTTTCATAGCATCACTTTCCTCAAATTTCTCGTTCTAAAAATGCTAACAATATCCCCCATTGCCGCTTCCTAAATATCTTCTCATTGCGAGAAAGTTCCGATTCCCTGTCCAAGTACTAGACCTGGTATAAGTAGTTTATCTACAGCTGTCTTTTTCACTTTAAGGTTAGACCAAAACCTAAGCTCGGACTGGACTAACTGTCCAAATTCACAAGGAGATTTCTCCAAAGGACTTTTCACTGGTTGTGACCATGTAAATCAAGCAATCTGAGGAACTTCTGTACCTGGTACAGTTTCTCTGCAAGATTTAGAATTGGAAGTCGATTTAGCAAGAGTAAGTCAGTGTGATGGAGTCTTGTAATGGTTCTATCTATCTATCTTAGAATCAGGGCCGTCCCGAAAATTTCTGGGGCCATGAACGAAAAATAGAATATAAGCCTTTATATATTCAAAAAAAATTAGACAATAAATTTAATATTTAATAAAAAAACAACTATAATAATGATTAAGATTAATATTATTTTTGTTATGATATTATCTTTTGAAAAATTCCGATTATACGAATGGAATAGATCTATTAATTCTTTGAATTCAATTAGTAAGAGGGATCTTGAACTAAAAAATAGATTCTAGAAGCTAAAAAAGGGTATCTTGAGCAATTTCAATAATCGGGTTCATTGATATTCCTGGTATAGTAGATGCCATCACATATACAATCATACTCAATTCGTTGGAAATTCCGATTGTTCAGAGAATCAGATCGGTTCTGTTAAGGACATGTCGTATTGATGACCAAGAAAATTCTGGAGAAGAAGCAAGCTTCAACGCTATCCAAGTTTATGTCTTTCCAATAAATTTTATTTAAATTATTAATATTTTGAAAGATATACGAATTCTTCGATAAATAGCTTTAATCAAAATACAATATCAAATTATCAAAAAAATATATTAAAACTACTAAACTACTACTATTTCAAACTAAGAATACATATCAAATTTTTATATTCAATATGTGATACTTACTTATTCATTTAATATCATAATAAAAAAAACAAAAATAGAACATCAAAATTACTTACTTATGATAGAAAAAGTTACCTTATATAAGTTTAAAATAATACCAAATTGAAACAAATCTTAAAAAGTAAATATTAAATTATTACTAACAAATAGTAAAATAATAAATATTTAAAATTACTGTTAACTCGTTTTACTTTAAAAAAATTAAGAGGCAACAATTTTTTTTAAAAATACCTATTAAAAGAGTATTGCAATAATATTAATAATTATAATTAATTTACATAGTTATTTGTTTAGTTAAATGAATACTATTTGGTGTTTGTTGGAAATTAACTATATATGAAAGAATATTATAATAATTATAAAGAAGGTAGAGATAGAATTTGAGAGAAACTTTTATTTCTTATTTCTGAGGTATATTAAATGAAGAAATTGAATTCCTATTTATAGAGAAATCCAACGGTAAAAAAGGTAAATAAGTAGGAAACATATTACATCAAATATTAATGACATGTAGAAAAGTAGAAACTACATCATATCAAATATTAATGATGTGGGCCCCACATTAATTATATAACAGCCTCCTGTATAGTAACAGCCGACCGATACATCAATAAATCAACACCCCCCTTTGATGTATCATCTGCCGCGAATGGGACACTGCCTCGTTAAAAACCTTACTAAGGAAAAACCCTGTAGGATAAGAACCTCAGTTAAGGGAAAAAGAGTACAGTGTTTACTCCCCCTGTTCGCGAGTTAACTGGAGATCCTTAAGACGACGCATTCCAATGCTGTAAATCAATTTCTTGAAAGTTGAGGAATGTAAAGCCTTGGTAAATAAATCTGCTAAATTGTTACAAGAGCGAATTTGTTAAATACTGATTTCACCATTCTTTTCCAGATCGTGAGAAAAGAAAAATTTTGGGGAAATATGCTTTGTTATGTCTCCTTTAATATAGCCTTCCTTCAATTGAGCAATACTAACAGCATTATCTTCATATATTGTCGTCGGATCTCAACCAAAACATTCATGACTTGCCTCGTGAATCGCTATTAACTCCGCATGATTTGAGGAAGTATCTGTAATTGTTTGTTTTGTCGATCGCCAAGATATAGCTATTCCTCCATATGTGAATAAATAGCCCGTCTGAGATCGAGCTTTGTGTGGGTCGGGTAAATAACCCGCATCCGCATATCCAACTAATTTCAGCTTAGACTCATATGAATAAAATAAGCCTAAATCAGTAGTTCCTCGAAGGTAGCGTATTATATGTTTAATTCCATTCCAATGTCCTCTTGTAGGTGCAACACTGTATCTTGATAATAAATTGACAGAGAATGCAATGTCCGGTCTTGTGTTATTAGCAAGATACATCAAAGCACCTATTGCGCTTAGATATGTTACTTCAGGACCGATAACTTTTTCATTATTTTCTCTAGATATGGTACATTCTTTTTTTACATCGAGTGATCGTACAACCATTGGGTTACTCAATGGATGTGCTTTGTCCATATTAAATCGTTTCAGGATCTTTTTTGTGTAGTTTGATTGATGCACTAAAATTCCTTTTTCAAGGTGCTCAATTTGCAAACAAAGACACAATTTTGTCTTTCCAAGATCTTTCATCTCAAATTCTTTCTTTAAAGAATCAACTGCTTTTGGAATATATTCTGGAGTTCCAATAATATTCAAATCATCAACATAAATTGAGATGATGATAAAATTAGATCCTAATTTTCTTATAAAGACACATGGACAAATTGGATCATTTTTATATCCTTCTTTCAATAAATATTCACTGAGACGATTATACCATATGCGCCTAGATTGTTTTAATCTATATAAGGATCTTTGTAACTTTATCGAATAAAGTTCTCGTTTGCTATAATCATTTGGCAGCTTTAATCCTTCAGGGATTTTCATATAAATATCATTATCAAACGAACCATAAAGGTAATCTGTGACAACATCCATCAAGTGCATTTGTAAATTTTCTTGCACTGCAAAACTAATAAGATATCTAAAAGTTATTGGATCCACCACCGAAGAATATGTCTCCTCATAGTCTATCCCAGGTCTTTGGGAAAGACCTTGTGCAACTAATCTGGCTTTATATCTTATTATTTCATTTTTCTCATTTCTCTTTCTAATAAAAACCCATTTATTACCAATAGGTTTTATGTCCTATGGTGTTCGAACTACTGGTCCGAATACTTTGCATTTTTCAAGAGAATTCAGCTCTGATTGAATTGCTTCTTTCCATTTTTGCTAATCATTTATACTTTGACATTCTTCAATAGATGTTGGCTCATGATCTATATTTTCATTTTCAATATTAATCGCAACATTATATCAAAAAATATGGTCTATAACTATTTTATTTCGATTCCATCTTCTTTCAGTGTTGATATAATTTATTTGAATATCTTCATTTTCAATAACTTCAGGTATTTGCACTTCTGGTGCTTGCACTTCTTCCGAAAGTGTATTTATATTTATATCCTCAGTGGGAATATCTTCATTATCAATAACTCTCCTCCTTTTACAATTTTTATTCTTTGAACCAATAGGTCGTCCACACTTCAGGCGTGTTAGAGTATTATCTATAGGTTGTTCTTCAGGAATCTCAAAACGAATTGGCGCATTTACTGCTGGTATATGTGATTTCGTTACTCTTTTAGGATTAGCGAGTGCATTAGGCAATCGATTTGCTAAATGTTGAAGATGGATTATTCTCTGAACTTCTAGTTCAGTATCATTTGATTTAGGATCCATATGAGAAAGTGATGAAGCATTCCATATTATTTTCTTTCCCAAAATTGGGCTCTTATTCTCTTCCCCTAATTTTGGGAAAGTGCTTTCATTAAAATGACAATCTGCAAATCGTGCAGTAAACATATCGTCAGTTAATGGCTCAAGATATTTAATTATTGAAGGAGATTCATAGCCAACATAAATTCCTAATCTCCTTTGAGCACCCATTTTAGTCCTTTGTGGTAGAGCAATAGGCACATATGCCGCGCAACAAAAAATTCTAAGATGAGAAATACTAGGCTCATGGCTAGAAGCTAATTGTAATGGAGTATAATCATGATAACTTACTAGTCTTGAACGTATGAGAGATGCTGCATGTAATATTGCATAACCCCAAACTGTAGTAGGGAGACTTGTTCGCAAAATTAGCGGTTGTGCAATTAATTGCAGGTATTTAATAAATGATTCTGCTAGACCATTTTGTGTATGAACATATGCTACAGGATGTTCACCTTTTATTCCAATCGACATACAATAATCATTAAATGTTTTGGTTGTGAATTCTCCGGCATTATCAAGATGAATTGATTTAATAGGATAATCGGGAAACTATGCCCGTAATCTTATAATTTGATCAAGTAACCTTGCAAATGTCATATTTCGTGAAGATAATAAGCATTCGTGTGACCACCTAGTTGAAGCATCAATTAGAACCATAAAATATCTAAATGGTCCACATGGTGGATGAATTGGTCCATATATATCACATTGTATGCGCTCTAAAAATCATGGCGATTCTATTCTAACCTTACTTCTGGAAGGTTTTATTATTAATTTTCCTTGCGAACAAGCAGCACAAAATAATTCATTATTTTGAAGAAACTTCTGGTTCTTCAATGGATGCCCATATGAATTTTTAATAATTTTTCTCATCATTACCGAACCAGGATGACCTAGTCAATCATGCCAAATTTTATAAGTATCTGAATCTATAAACTTCTGGTTTATAGTTAAATTGGCTTCAATCATATCAATATATATGTAGTATAAGCCACATGAAAGATTATAAAATTTTTCAAGTATACATTTCTTACTTGAAATTATTTTTGTAACATAAAGACATTCTTTATTGTCTTCGCTCACAGTTTCAATATGAAATCTATTTCTGCGAATATCTTTAAAACTTAATAAATTTCTGTGAGAATTTGGGAAAAATAATGCATTATTTATAATAAGTTTTGTTCCCCTTTATAATATAATACTAGCTCTTCCGGAGCCTTCAACTATTTTTGTTTGTCCCGATATTGTGGTAACAACAGTTTCACCCCTTTTAAGAGTATTAAAATATCTTGACTCTTTGAGAATAATATGGGTGGTGGCACTATCTATAATACATAAATTTGCTTCATTTTCCATGAAGTCATATAATACTGGAAAAGAATTCATTTTCTTCATTGAAGAAACAAAAGAATCATTATTATTTATTTATAAATAAACATTGCATAAAAAGTACATTAAACAGCAATAACAAAAGCAAACCAATAATGACATAAAGATTATAATATATTAATTAAGCAAAATATATGAAGTGATTATTCAAATTTTTCCTTGCCACTGGTGTTGGGTAACAGAAAATCATCCATCTCCATATTGGGGATATCAATAGGGTCATTAATGGGGTTATTATCATCCAATATAAAATTGGTTTTTGGTTCCGCACATTTCTTGAGGGATGCTTGGTATAAGTTTACCAAATGTTTAGCGGTTCTACAAGTTCTTGACCAATGACCAGTCATACCGCATCTATGGCATTTATTTTCATCATCTTGACTATTATTTCTTTTATCAAATCTTTTAATTTGATTGTTCCACTTCTGGTGGTTATTTGTATTTTTCCACTTCGGGTGGAAATTATTGTTATTATTATTATTATTAACATTTTTCCACTTCTAGTGGAAATTGTTATTATTATATCCTCTACCACGCCCATTACCACGACTTCTACCTCGACCACGACCGTTTCTACGGCTGCATCCATTAAAATTATTATGAATTATTGCATTCGCTTCAGGGAATAGATTTGTTCCCGTAGGTCGTAATTAATGGTTTTTCAACAGGAGTTGATTTCTCTGTTCTGCTAGGAGAAGAGCAGCAATTAGTTCACTATATTTCTTATAATCTTTTGCTCTATATCATTCCTGTAATACCATATTATTCAAATGAAAAGTAGAATATGTTTTTTCCAATAAATCTTCATCAGTTATTTCCTTTCCACATAATCTTAATATGGATGTAATTTGAAAAAGTTTAGAATTATATGCACTAACAGATTCAAAATCTTGAAGCCTTAAGTTTATCCATTCATACTGGGCATTTGGTAGAGATATTTTCTTGATGTGTTCAAACCTCTCCTTTAATTATCTCCAAAGATCTGCGGGATCTTTGACAGTTAAATATTCAGATTGAAGTGCTTCACCAAGATGACAGCGGAGAAAAAACTAGAGCTATTGCCTTATACTGCGGTGTAATATTATTATTTTCAATAATAGTATTATTAAGTCCCATTGATTCTAGATGCATTTCTGCATCCAGCACCTAAGTAAGATAATTTTTTCCCAATATATCAGGAGGAGTAAAGTCCAAACTTTTTGATATTAGATATATTAAGAATTATAGGTATAATACATATTTATAGAAAATAAAATAATTATGCCTTACTTTGGATTTATTTGGTGATATCCTTGATTGATAGAGCAAGCTCGTGCTGATAACGTGTTGGAAATTGACTATATATGGAAGAAAATTATAATAATTATAAAGAAGGCAGAGAGAGAATTTGAGAAAAACTTTTATTTCTTATTTCGGAGGTATATCAAATGAAGAAATTGAATTCCTATTTATAGAGAAATCCAACGGTAAAAATGGTAAATAAGTAAGAAACATATTATATCAAATATTAATTACAGGTAGAAAAGTAGAAAACATATCATATCAAATATTAATGGCGTGGGCCCCGCATTAATTATATAACAGCCGCCTGCATAGTAACATGTGACTGATACATCAATAATTCAACAATGTTAACCTTAGATTGAAAATAAAATGTATTTTAAGTTCTTTAATAAACAAGCAAACTTAAAAAGGATATTTTTTAATGCTTCTTACAAAAATGCCCATAAAAACTAAAATAATTTGGGCACGCCATAAACTATTTACAAATTAAAAAAATAGAAAATAATTACAAAAATAACATATAGTAGTTATATGGTAAATATCTAGTAATCGTCTAGTAGTTATATAGTAAACGTCGAGTATAGCGGTATTAGATATGTAGCAGTAGATATCTAGTAAACATCTAGTAGATATCTAGTAAACATCTAGTAGATTGGTATTAGATATATAGTAGATATCTAGTAGATCGATTACTAGATATTTACCATATAACTACTACATGATATTTATGTAATGATTTTCTCCTATTTTTATTAATTTGTAAATTATTTATATTTTTTTGTATATATGTAATTAATTTAACTTAATGGTGAATTTTATAAATAAGAAATGATATTTTTCAAAAAAGTGAATTGAAAAAGGGCAGGCGAGGATTCGAAACCCAGGCCATTTCAAAAATAGTTGTGCCTCTCTACCGCTAAACTACGAGGTCATTCTCGTTACTCATTTCTACGTTTATATATATATCTTTTATTTCTGTACCCAAACCCGAACTAAA
Organism: Euphorbia pulcherrima; assembly: GCA_947683365.1. Taxonomy (NCBI): domain Eukaryota; kingdom Viridiplantae; phylum Streptophyta; class Magnoliopsida; order Malpighiales; family Euphorbiaceae; genus Euphorbia; species Euphorbia pulcherrima. Next base: position 34,304,630 of record CANTUS010000015.1, on the reverse strand, counting down.
ACTTGAGGCCCCCGAAAACTCGGGGCCCTAAGTGGTCGCTCCACTCGATCCTCCTAATGGCCGGCCCTGCTTAGAATAAGTAAGATGGTTGTGAGCATGGGCTTTTCGGTGACCCACGAAACGATGATGACGTTTTGCTCTGACCTCTTATGGACCGATTATTCTATTCTTTTAGGGTCGAATCAGGTTTGGCAAGTACCCTTTTTATGATTGTTGACCTTTGACCGCGCTTAAAAATCATAAAAATGCATTTAAAAATTAACCGTTATCTTTCTCCCATCCGCAGTAAACTGTTTCCCAATTTTGCTTAAATTCGATCCTTTTCTGGAAGTCTCATTATTTTTCCTAGATTTTAGACTCTGTGAGGTTTAAAAAATGCTAAGAATCGCTTAAATCGAATAACCGTAGTGAAAGCTATGAATTTTTGAAGTTTGAATCCCTAATATCCAAAGTGTAGTTTTTTCCTCCCCTAGCCAGCTAGAGTCGCCGCCGGCAGCAGTGGTAGTGGCCGCCAATGGGGTGGCGGTCACCGCCACTGTTGTGGTGGTGAATGCCACTGGGGTGACCACCCTCGTTGTGGCCACCCCCCGCCACTAGGGTAGCTTTGGCCTTTACCCTAGTGGCCTCCACCGCTCTAGCTGTAGCGGTGGCTGCTATAGCTATAGCGGTGGCTGCTATAGCTATAGAGGCGGACGCTATAGCTATAGCGGAGGCTTTGGCACGGGGAGATTTGAACTGTCTCTTCTTTTTCTCTCTCTTTCGCGATTGGGCCACGTATTTTCCCCTAAAATTCATCTAAGTCGGTGTATTTTTCGAGCGTGGGAGTATTTAAATCCATCTAAGAGAGAGAATAGAGGGTTTTTCTGATAATTTGAATTGAAATCTAATTTTTAGGAGAGAAATAAGAACAAGTGAGAGAAAATGATGAACTAGAAAGAGAAAGCTTAAGAAAAGCATAGAATCCGGTTTAATCTCTTCTAATCTCGATTCTTAGTTGTTCTTTAGCTTAATCTCATAGCTTAAACACTAAAATCAATGAGAAATCATAGGTTAAAATGAATTAAATAGGTTTTTAGAGACTTTTCCTCAAATACTACCCAAAAAGTTTGTCACTGATTTTGTTGCTGATTCCATCACCATTTCGTCTGAAAATCATCAAAAGCTTGCCAAACATCCGGTTCGAGTCTCCAAAGTTAGATTCACGGCCTAGAGGTAACAAAACTGAGTTCCATTATTCATTTACTTACTTTGTGTTAAGTTTTATTGCTGTTTTTGGTGTTTTCGTGCTTGTTCTTTTGTTTTTCTTCGGTGTTCTTGCAAAATCGTCAGAAAATGGTCTGACCTCTAGAGGGATAGCCTTCACCGCTATCCCTATAGCCTTAGCCGCTACTCCTATAGCCGTGAAGGCTATAGCTATAGCGGTGAACTCTACCCCTATAGAGGTTACATCATTTTTTTGTGATTTTTTGGGTATTTTCTTACCTAAATCCATAAAATCAACATTATTATTTGTGTTTTAAGTCCAGATCTGTTGAAATATGATTGATTACAACTTAAAATTTCAATGATTTTGAGTTTATGGATGCGAAAATGCCATTTTCCCCCCTTAAAAATGAATTTCGGCGGTCAAGGCTGTGGCAACACTTTGGCCTCCATCGCTATAGCCTTCATTGCTGTTGCTATAGCGGTGAAGGCTATGGCAATAATGGCCAATTGCCTCAGCCTTGATCACCGGAGTTCATTTTTAGGTCCCTTTTTCATCGTTTTTTCCGCTGTTTTTCGTGTTTACTCACCGATTTTGACTTGTAAATATTTTCTAAATGTTCTAAAGTCAATTTAAATTATTTTGACATTAATTGATTAATTAATCATTTAATGGATTATAAATGCGTTTTTGCTCTAAAAATTCATTTTAAATCACTTTTCCTCCAAATAAAATCTCTTTTTAGTCTAAAAACATTTTAAGTGTCATATATAATCTGAAAATGTTTTATTTTATTTTTTATCTGATTTATTTTATTTATTTATTATATAATAGATTAAATGGCCTTTAAATGCTTAAAAATGCCTTTTTAACTCTAAAAATTCCCAAAAAAAGTTTTTCTTAATGTTACGCATTTATTTTCTGCTTTTAATATATTTATGCTTTATTGGTATTTATTTTACCTTATTTGGAGCAGGGTCCGTGTTGGTAAGCTTGGTTTTAACCCGGTTTCACCCCTTTATTCATTTACGCGCTTTATTTACTTTCTCGCATTAGAAAAATGTATAGGAATTTGAAAAGCCCTATAATAATTATTTATTTGCTTTATTTATTGCTTTTGTGTGATGCATGGCATATAAACCGAAAACTCTAGACGATAACCGGATTTAAATTGCATAAGAACTAAAGTCGCGCTTAGTAAAATATACAAGGTTTGATTTAAAAATTGAAAAGTAAGCAACATCATCCGGACTTGGAATCTCTGTTTTAAGGTACGGTCCAACCACCCGTAGGGAATATCGTACCCAAATTTTTGGTTGAGCTTAACCGGGTGGCAACTCTATTTTAAAGTACGGGATTTCAAGTCTCGTATCCCTTAACATGCAAATTGGACTTAAATTCAACATTAACATCGCTTTTTCAATATTATTTTCATCACGCCTAAAATGAGGATTCTCCCTTAGTACGCTTCGTAGTGCTCAACCTAGACTCCAAGCCACACCTTTAGGCCTGATTTTCTCGCCAGTGTGAATCAGCTTTAGTGGACCCTGATAACCCCAGATCAGTTCCGACCAACTTAGTCAATTTTATCCAGACAGTCTCAATTAGGTCCATTCCAACTTGACCAGAATATAGCTCAATCACGACCCACTTTCGCTCCCTCAAACTTTGCTTTACCAACCCGAGGCCTGAGACCAGCTACTCAAAGTTCGATCTTCCCTTCCTCCTCTGGTGGCCTTACACCTCATATGACTGCACCTTCTGGCAGATTCATGCCATCTCTAATGCCTCCAATGTCCGTTGATCCTACTTCTACTCAGTCCATTGTTGCTCCAAACGGAACCACTTACCCACAAAACCCCTTCGATACTAATCTACGAGTTAGTTCTCAAGTTGGAACCTCATCGATTGCATCACCTTTCCACTTTGGCACAACCCCTCTATCCAACTACCAGGTCATACAATCTCCGGGCATGACATCTGAAGTTGAGTCTCCCTCACATCAATTAGCAATTCCTTGATCTAGCGACCAGGTCATGCAATCTCTGGGCATGGCACCCTAAGTGGAGGCTCTATTGCGTAAGTTCTTGCTCTTTAGCTCTGAAGGAGGACAGAAAGGAAAGCGCAAGAGAAGTAAAGATTTGGTTTCCAAACTGTGTGCTATCCTGTCTCGGGCCGAGATGAGGGGAAGGTTTTCACGAACAAGCAAGTCGAATCACGGGTCATCCACTCAGGATCGAACGATTGCTCGGGTGCTTATCATAGTGGCTCCCATCCAGCTGAAAAATAACCCCGAGAATATTACAAATCCATGGAAATTACCCCTCAGTGTAATCCTAGCCACCCTAAGGGGGCACAACCTCCTTAGAACCCTTTGTGAGTATAGGCCCCCTAAAGAAGAGGAGAAGCGTAAATTTTGTGCATATCATGTCCAACGAGGCCATCACACTAACGAATGTCAGAAATTGATTCAAGACATCCACCGTTTGGTAAAGGAAGTGAAGGTATCTGAGCTAGAAAGGGCGTATGGCCCTGTGGATAACCCCTTACCAAAGCTCAACAAACAGGCTAGAATTTCCCATTCTAATTTGCCTAAGACAGGTAACGAGCCGCATGAGCTTATCAAGAGTATCTACTCTAAAGTCGAAGAAGTCGACCTAGTTAAAAAGCCTCCTTTTAATGTTGACAGCCATGAACTTAAAGGGGAACACTTTGATGACGATTGGGAACCATTCAATGTAGACGACTATGTGCTTAATGACTCGTCCTGGCCTTATGATGAGCCAGCTTATTCGTCCAGGGCACCAGCCGTTCAGATTATTGTACCAAAAGATGTTTCAGCCATTCGAGTAACCCCTCGTCAAAGCACGCTGGTAACTCTATGGAAATTCCCCGTGGACCTCATTTTTACAAAGTTGAAAGAAGCCGACAAGCTCGATTCTCTCCAGAAGTATAGACCTCGAAGTGTCGAAGAAGAGGGGAGCTTTTGTAAATATCATGTGCAAAGGGGACATGAGACCGATCATTGTAGGACCCTAACCGCTACTATTTCTCGCCTAGTAGAAGAAAGAAAGATAAAAGAACCCATTCAGAAGCTCGGCATAATGGAGAACCCTTTATCAAAATTTGATGAGAAGATCAGTATGATTGACTCTGTCCTGTCCGAAGAGTTCGTTCTACGGGAATATTCTAGAAATCTCTTTGAAAAGCATGCTACTATAGAAAATTGGGAGGATAATGAAGAAGCCAATTCTGTCTCCAAAATAGCAATCACCAACAAACTGCGAGGTCTCTAGGAAAGGAAGCAGATAAGTCATCAGCCAAGCAAGGGAAAGTTTTGGGTCTTGACCTGGACGACATGCCAATGAAAGCTACCCGGGATGCTTAATCTACTAGCTCTACCACTCAAGATCCTCTGCCTGTGGAGGATGACTATCTATGATATAATTTTCCTTTTTGGTGTTTAGATGTGAACAATTCTGCCTTTAAGGCGCTTTTGCTCAATCAAAGACTCTCTTTTAGCTTATCTGCTCGACGTTTCACCCGTTGGGTCCATGCATTCATTTGATCATAAGCATAATGTGTTCAGTATTCATGACGCTTCTTTGTCTGAAATAAATTTGAGTACATATGATAACCCTAAAATGGTAACAATTTCTAATGACCTAACCTCTGAAAGAAAAAGAGAGATAAATAAAGTGCTTAAAGATCTTGATAATGCTTTCACCTTGTCATGCTTAGACATGCCTGGGGTAGGTCGTCATATCATCGAGCCTTGTACTCCGATCTCTTTAAAGTTCTGTCTAGTAAAGTAGAACCTCCGTTAATTAAAGTCACAAGGGACTGAAAGGATGAAATCATTAAGAGTCACTTTAGGTTTCAAAAAAGATTAAAATGAAGGTTCCCAAGCCGATCGAAGCCAAGATTTAAACTTATCAGGTACCTGACTTGGTTACCTAGTATCATCATAGTCGCCGGGAAAGGTGGAAGGGTGAAGGTTCATGTGGATTACTGAAGCTTAGACAAGGCTCTGCCAAAAGAAGGCTTTCCTCTACACATATTGGTGTGCCAGTTGACAACATAGTCAGAGGCCGCAATGTACTCATCCGCGGGTGGATTCTCAGGGCATGGTCAAATTCTGTAGGGCACAATTGGTAAGGTCAAGACAGCTTCCATCACAGAATGAGAGGCCTACTATTTCTGAGTTACACCGATCAACCTGAAAAATGCCAGGGCAACATATCAACAAGCCATCATCACTCTCTTGCACGAAATGGTTCACAAAGAAGTTAAGGTCTACGTTAATAACACCTTGGTTAAGTCTACTTCCAGGGAAGAACACCCCGTGGTTTTGGATAAGTTTATACAACCTACACCTTAATCTAAAGAAGTGTATTTTTAGAGTGACTTCAGGAGAACTCTTTGGTCATGTGATTAGTTAGAGAGGAATCAAGATGGATCTCGATAAGATTAAGGCCATCAAGGATATGCCTGCACCCAAGGTAAAGAAGGAAGTTTGGTCCTTCCTTGGGTCAATTCAGTATGTAGCCGGTTTATCGCGAGCCTCACAACTATACGCAAACCTAGTTCTTAAGCTACTAAAGAAGCGTTAGCCTATTTTGTGGGATAAAATCGCCAGTTTACCTTCAACAAAATTAAGGCTTACCTATTTAGCCCACCCATTCTCAAAATTCCCACCCCGATAAATCATTTAACCTTAACAATATCCCATACCTTCAAATTACAACTTTTCTAATTCCTCTCCTCATTGACCATTCTCGGCGAGGGGGGTACATATGATCGGCAAGGTTCGACCTTCATTAACAAATGAACACTGATTCATCATTATAGGGGCAGGTTGCTTCTCAAAGTAGGGGGATGCCGAGTCTTTCACGGATGTCCAAGTTTGTTGAGAAATGCATCTTCACATGGTATGGATTACTTCATCACATCGTTTAAGACAACGAGTTTCAATTTCAAGGGGCAACCACCCGATTGACCAAAGAATATGGGTTTGAACACCATATATATTCACTGTGCAAGCCACAAAGATAATGGGGCTACTGAAGCCACAAACCAGCTTAACAAGAAATTTCTCTCAAAGCCTACTGCATATTATAGAGATTGGGCCGATATGCTACCATTCACCTTCAAAGATGACAAACAAATGTCAGAATTCTTGCAAACCGAACACCTTTCTCCTTTGTCTATGGAATAGAAGCCTTGCTACCATCCAATGCCAAGATGAAATCCTTCAGAGTCGCATGGAACCCAAGTCAAAGGGACCCCCATGGATTATGACACAATTCGAATAGCTTAAACAATCTTCAGATGTATCAGTAACACATGGCAAGAGCTTACAATGATCGTGTCGAGCATCAGAAAGTTCTCATCATAGGCCAATGATCCGATTCTAAAACAATAAAGCCTATCGACATCGATCCAAGGGGGAAGTTCTAACCAGATTAGGAAAGACTTCACGTATTTAGAAAGATGCTTGTTCCAAGATGCATGATTATCAATAGTGACGAGTTCAGAAACCCTATCAATCAAAGCAGGTTGAAACGTTATCATATCTGACAAAAAAGAATCAAATCCAGAAAAGCGGCACATAAAAAACATATATAAATAAATCACCCGGCGAGTGGTCCTCTACTGCTCGGGCAAAAGTTAAGGTGTATCCCGCTGATTGGTATTCTACAAACCATTTAGGCAAAAGTTAGGGTGCAATGATAGCCCACTAGATTGAAAACCCTAAAAGGGTGGACTAGGCAAAAGTTAGGGTAAAGTGAGCTAAGAGAGCGTATTGGCTAGAAAACCTGTATAGGCTAGTCAACACCAAAGTTTAGGTTAATAGAAATGGTTATCATCATTATGTACTAAAACTTACTTCATTTAATGGAAATGTCATTTTACTGAATCCTTTATGTTTGTGCTTGAATGAATATATTGGGCCCAAAAGGCGAAATGTTGCAAGTAAGTCGAATGTGGGGTTCCATGCAGTCAACCGTATTCATCAAAATAATGATAAAAGGCAAAAATCCTAATAGACTGAAAATAGCAAGGTCTATACAAAAGCCAGGAAAAGTCTGCTGGATTGAAAACCCGAAAAGGGAGGTCCAGGCAAAAATTAGGACATAAAAACAGAATGGTAAACAAAGTCTGATAGGCCCATGATAATGTTCAGGTCTATGCAAAAATTAAGACAAATAGAAATGAAGATAAATGACTGCCATCGATCTCATCAAAATACCCGCATCATCATAGTGCTTGAGTATCTTCTACAATTTGATGGACTCGAAGGGCTCAGATCCGTCCTCTACGCATGTCCATTCCAATCTCGATCACGATCGAGCATATCGAGTCCGCAAGGTCCGAATCCTCCGAAACTGTCCTTGGTAAAATTCATTGGTAGTGATAACGTCCAGCCGTTTATCACCCAGAATCTTGAACTTCGCTTCATTTGTGCAACTGATTTGTTTCCTTTGTCAGTGAGCCAAAAGGCGTGTAGAAATGACAATCCTCAACCTCAATATCTGGTCACACGAGCCTCACATGTTCACCATAACTTCCCTAACTCTCCAGGGGCATTCCCACCTAATCTATGCGACATCCCTAATTCCCCATCAAGGGCATCAGAATCTGATCTGTACGACAATGCAATTCCTTATGTTTTCTCTTCAAGCAAGTCAATCTCTCTCTAAGTAAAGTCAATCAAGCAAGTCAATCGATCATATTAAAGATGATTAGCCCGAGCATCTCATGCATTCATACATTCATGTATAATGTTCATAAATGTCATGTCTATTATTCTACGCTGAATTATATAGGAAATAAAGCAAAGAAAAGTATCCTTGAGCTATACGCTCGACTCCAAGCAGACACCTATATCAAGGGGCAACTGAGAATCATTTTCTATCCTACAATCAAAGACATAGTTTCTCCTAGGGGCGCATCGGCTAGTGTTAGTTCTCAACCTTGGCAGCTTCCCCGGACTCCCGAAAATCTCAACTCAATTTATATTTCATTCTTTCATTTTTATTGCTTAATTGAAGGGGTAAAAATATTTTTTGTTCCACAAAATCAATTAAGCAATAAAAACACAACTTATGACATTTACTAATCCTTTAAAACTACCTTGACAGGTACATCATGTTGTAATCCTAGTGGACAACCAACATGATGGATCCTAAAATCAGAACTCATAGTTTCTCCCGGGGGCACCTTGATGCAAATATCTAGGGTCAGCTTGATATAATCATCAAGGTCATCCCAACATTTATTCTAAGCTGCATTCAAGGGGCATATCAGCTAGACCTGATGGATGGATTGGCAGTTCCTCCGTACTCCCGGAAATCTCAACTTAATTTACATTTCATTCTTCTATTTTTATTGCTTAATTGAAGAGGCCAAAATATCTTTGTTCCACAAAATCAATTAAGCAATAAAAATGCAACTCATGCCAAATACTGATATCTTAAATTTTCCTTGTAAGGTACACCATACGGCAAACCTAAAGGATAACTAACGCAAGGATTCAAAATTCAACATTCAAAATTTAAAATTTCAAATCATTCTTGGAGAGTCTAAGACAACCAGCAGTCTATATCAGCCGTTCTATAATGGGGCGGCGCAATGCCATTCGACTTGGATCCTCAGTTATGATACGGTGACGTAAGGCAACTAGTAGTCTATCATCGGAGTTTCTGTAATGGAGCGGTGCAATGCCATTCAACCTGGTGTTGAATCCTCGATTATATTATGGTGACATAAGGCAACCAGCAGTCTATCATTGCAGTTCTATAATAGAGTGATGCAATGCCATTCGACCGGGCGTTTAATCCTCGGTAGTGATATAGTGACGTAAGGCAACCAATAGTCTATCATTCGAGTTTCTATAATGGAACGACGCAAGCCATTCAACAGGGCATTTAATCCTGGATTATGATATGGTGACGTAAGGCAACCAGCAGTCTATGATCGGAGTTTTTGTAATGGAGCGGTGTAATGCCATTTGACTTGGCATTTAATCCTTGGTTATATTATGGTGACGTAAGATAACCAATAGTCTATCATCGGAGTTTCTATAATAGAGCAACGCAATGCCATTTGATCGGGCGTTTAATCCTCAATTATGTTATGGTGATGTAAGGCAACCATCAGTCTATGTCTACAGTTTCTGTAATGGAGCAGCGCAATGCCATTCGACCGGGGGTTTAATCCTTGGTTATGTTATGATGACATAAGGCAACCAGTAGTCTATATCAATAATTTTTGTAATGGAGCGACGCAATGCCATTCAATTGGGCGTTTAATCCTCAATTATATTATGGTGACGTATGGCAACCAGTAGTCTATATTGGAGCTTCTGTAATGGAGCGGCGCAATGCCATTTGACCGGGTGTTCAATCCTCGATTATGTTATGGTGACGTAAGGCAACCAGCAGTCTATATTGGAGTTTCTATAATGGAGCGGCAGAATGCCATTTGATCGGGCGTTCAATCCTCGGTTATATTATGGTGACGTAAGGCAACTAGCAGTTTATATCAGAGCGTCTGTATTTAAGGCAACCGACAATCCATCTAAAATCTATTAGGGGCAATGAAGGCAATGTTGAATCAATTTCTAAGTCAATCTGGTTCTTGATAGGTCTATTTATGGCAATCCCAGAAGACAACCGGTTCGAGAATACACACCTCAGGTATAACTTTCTATCCCTAACTCTTTCGTGAGATCACACTTGGCCTTCCAAGCGATAATCTCCCGAGGGGCAGCCTATAAGCACGAGCTTTTCGGTGACCCGCGGAATGATGATGACGTTTTTCTCTGACCTCTTATGGACCGGTTATTCTATTCTTTTAGGGTCGAATCACATTTGGTAAGTACCTTTTTGATGATTATGGACCTTTGACCGCGCTTAAAAATCATTAAAAAGCATTTAAAAATTAACCGTTATCTTTCTCCCTTGTGCAGTAAACTGTTTCACAATTTTTGCTTAAACTTGATCCTTTTCTGGAAATACAATTATTTTTCCTAGATTCTAGACTCTCTGAGGTTTCCAAAATGTTAAGAATCGCTTAAATCAGATAACCGTAGTGAAAGTTATGAATTTTTGAAGTTTGAATCCCTAATATTCAAAGTGCAGTTTTTCCCTCCCCTCACCTGCCGGAGTCGCCACCGCTGCCGCCGTCGGTGGCGGCAGCCGGCTCTCTGGTGGTGGCAGCGTCCACCACTAGGGTGACGGTCACCGCTGCCGTTGTGGCGGTGAACGCCACCGGGGTGACCACCCCCCGCCCCTAGGGTAGCTTTGGCATCTACCCTAGTGGCCTCCACCACAATAGCTATAGCGGCGGCCTTAGCACGGGGAGATTTGAACCGTGTCTCTTCTTTTTCTCCCTCTTTCGCGATTGGGCCACGTATTTTCCCCAAAAATTCATCTAAGTCAGTGTATTTTTTGAGTGTAGGAGTATTTAAATCCATCTAAGAGAGAGAATAGGGGTTTTTTTTTCTGATAATTTGAATTCAAATCTGAATTTTAGGAGAGAAATAAGAACAAGTGAGAGAAAATGATGAACTAGAGAGAGAAAGCTTAACAAAAGCATAGAATCCGGTTTAATCTCTTCTAATCTCGATTCTTAGTTGTTCTTTAGCTCAAACTCATAGCTTAAACACTAAAATCAATTAGAAATTATAGGTTAAAACGAATTAAATAGGTTTTTAGAGACTTTTTCTCAAATACTACCCAAAAAGTTTGTCACTAATCTCTCACTGATTCTGTCGCTGATTCCGTCACCATTTTGTTTGAAAATTGTCAAAAGCTTGCCAAACGTCCGATTCGAGTCTCCAAAGTTAGATTCACGGCCTAGAGGTAACAAAACTAAGTTCCATTATTCATTTACTTACTTTTTGTTAAGTTTTGTTGTTGTTCTTGGTGTTATATTGCTAGTTCTTTTGTTTTTCTTCGGTGTTCTTGCAAAATCGTCAGAAAATGGTCTGACCTCTAGAAGGATAGCCTTCGCCGCTATCTCTATAGCCTTGGCCGCTACTCCAATAGCAGTGAAGGCTATAGCTATAGCGGTGAACTCTACCCTATAGAGGTTACACAATGTTTTGAGATTTTTTGGGTATTTTCTTACCCAAATCTATAAAATCAACATTATTTGTGTGTTTTAAGTCTAGATCTGTTGAAATATGATTAATTACAACTTAAAATTTCAATGATTTTGTGTTTATGGATGCGAAAATGCCATTTTCCTCCTTAAAAACGAATTTCGGCGGTAAAGGCTGTGGCAACACTTTGGCCTCCATCGCTATAGCCTTCACTGCTATTGCTATAGCGGTGAAGGCTATGGCAACAGCGACCAAAGTGTTGCCTCAGGCTTGATCACCAGAGTTCATTTTTAGGTCAATTTTTCATCATTTTTTTCACCGTTTTTCATGTTTTCTCAACAATTTTGACTTGTAAATATTTTCTAAATGTTCTAAAGTCAATTTAAATTATTTTGACATTAATTAATTAATTAATCATTTAATGGCTTATAAATGCGTTTTTGCTCTAAAAATTCATTTTAAATCACTTTTCCTCCAAATAAAATCTCACTTTAGTCTAAAAATATTTTAAGTGTCATATATAATCTGAAAATGTTTTATTTTATTTTTTATCTGATTTATTTTATTTACTTATTATTTAATAGATTAAATGGCCTTTAAATGCTTAAAAATGCCTTTTTAACTTTAAAAATTCCCAAAAAATGTTTTGTTAGTGTTATGCATTTATTTTCTGCTTTTAATATATTTATGCTTTATTTATGTTAGTTTGTATTTATTTTGCCTTGTTTGGAGCCGGGTCCATGCTGGTAAGCTCGGTTTTAAGCCGATTTCGCCCCTTTATTCATTTACGCACTTTATTTACTTTCTCTCATTAGAAAAATGTATAAGAATTTGTAAAGTCTTGTAATAATTATTTATTTGCTTTATTTACCGCTTTTGTATGAATCATGGCATATAAACTGAAAACTCCAAATGATAATCGGATTTAAATCGCATAAGAACTAAAGTGCGCGCTTATTAAAACATAAACGGTTTGATTTAAAAATTGAAAAGTAAGCAACATCATCCGGACTTGGAATCTGTGTTTTAAGGTATGTTCAAACCACCCGGTGGGAATATCGTACCCAAATTCTTGGTGGAGCTTAACAGGGTGGCGACTCTATTTTAAAGTACAGGATTTCAAATCTCGTATCCCTTAACATGCAAATTGGACTTAAATTCAACATTAACCTCGCTTTTTCATTATTATTTTCATCACGCCTAAAATGAGGATTCTCCCTTAGCACGCTTCGCAGCTCTCGTTATTTCCGTTTGTGCTACGTATCTCTCGAGGTCCTCGAGGGAAAAAAGGTTGCCGCTCACAATGGTACTCGAAATAGGCCCAAAAACTAGCTTTTATTTCTTCTATCTATGTAATGAAAGGAAGTGGAAATGTAAAGATGACACCCGATGGTTCTACCTGCCCCCCTACTTGGGGAAGTTGGTATGTTGAAAAGCTGTGACTTATCACTCAATATTATATCTTCCATCGTTTTCACGCAGAGGAGATGAAGTATCTTTTTAGTCTTCACACTAGATGAACACCATTCTTCCTTATTGTGGCGTCTTTTCCCTATTCCGCAAAAGGACCTCTACTTAGTTCGGCTGCAAACTGCTCCTTAAACAACATGGGATGTAGTCTACCATTGCAGCCTAATACATCCCCAACCTCCTAAACTTGTCCTTAATAGCTCCTCACTCCCTTGAACTTTCAAAGATACATCTCGTCCCCTTGAACTTGTCTAAAATGCATCAATCAACTACCTTTTGCTGATGTTGACATTGACTTTTCAAAGTTTAATTTTAAAGCAAGTGAGATGTATTTTTTAAAGAATAAAAAATGAAATATTCAAATTAAAAAAAGTAAACTGGTGTGTAAGTCACTATTCATCTTGATAGCAAGGTATATATAAGCCCAAACATCAGTGAGACCCATGAAAGCCCATTCACCAAACTTACTCACCAAGCTTAAAGGACAAGGACATGTGTCAACCATCTAAGCATTACTTGCCCACCAAGCTCAAATAAATGACATATGGCAACCCAAGAGAGGGCCAAACCATCTATTTAAGAAACACAAACCCACAATATGAGGTAACTTAACTACTCCTTACTATTCTACTCATTTCCCTTTGTCAAGCACTAACTTAGGCATCAGAGAGGGTTACGTCGGCCAACCCCCGACATGACCCCTCTAACGCCCTTTCCGTCTTGTAGGTGGGCTTCGATTAGACAAGGCCGAATCGACCCTGATGGACCCAGACCAGATCGACCTTTCACGTCGGATACCACAACATCAAATTTACCACGACATCAAATTGGTGTGGTGAGCGTGGATCGAACACGCGACCTTCAGATCTCAGAAATGTTGTTCTCGCAAAATCTATCCCTTCAAGCTTGATTAATCGGCAAAAATGGTATTCTTTCTGATCCAAATTTGAGAAATCTGCAAAGAAAAACGTCTCCTTGGGCAAACAATCTCCTTACAATATGCCCTTTCATGTTTGATCACTCGGTGAGAAATCAGGTTCCTTCCGATATGGGCTTATAATTAAGCCAAAGAAATAAAAAAGAAAAAAAAAGGGAAAAAGGCAAAGAAGCATATCAACGAAAAGGGAAAATCGAAAAAGGGAAAAAGAAATCAGAAGAGGGAGGTCGGAGAAGTAACAGACCGGTGAAACAAAGGCTTGAAAATCGGAACAAAGAAGAGAAGAGATCGGAAATCCGACCTACAAAAAATATTCAACGATAATGGAAGGAAAAAATAAATCGGGGAACATATAGTCATCATGGCAAGGAAAACGGGTTCGATAAACTCTGACCACCGGGGGCCGGCGGCATTCCCACGAGCTCGTCTAAAGCAAACGACGACCAATGAAGCATCACCCCAAGAACCGGGTCCGGTGAACTAACCTAGAGAAGTCTCAGCTCCAAAGAGCGCTGCCCAACACATCGCCGACCTCGCCAAATTCCCCAGCGAAATTAGAACCTTGTCTGCACCGACCGTAGCAATCTTGAGTTGATTTTCCGGATTGGTGGTGGTAAGGAGCCCAATTTTCCCCTTTGCTCATGGTTCACGGCCAAGGTATAGTCTGAACTTTCTTCTATTGAATATTCAAATGCTAAATCTAAATTATTGGCGCAAATCTCCTCTAAAATTGAGCATTAGACTTGATAAATTGGTTCTTAATTTAGTCTACAAGGAATTAAAATGAATCTGGCTTTAAAATTCCTAAAGTTGAAATTAGACGCAAGTGGTTGCTACAGTACATTGCACAGTAATCTTTTCTTCTGATATACGAACATTGAGGATGCATTTATTCAATTGGAGGACCCTGGAAAAGTGGGGATTTTATATTATGCATCTGGCTTTTTATATCCTTTTTTAATTCAATGGTTTAGAATTTTTTAGGGAGTATTTAATTGGAGTGAGAAAATAATTAATTAATTATTATTACATTCTCAACCATTAGATTGGAGAAGGGTGTAAAAAGCCAGGTGCATAATATAAAATCCCCACCATGTGACTCTTTTACTTATTTTATTCACATATTAAAAGTTGCATTTGTTGGTCCCTGTGAGGGTCTAAATAAGGTCAGAAGGAGTGAATGACCTTTTTTTGCGGAAATAAACAGACTTTAAAAAGTCTTGTGTAGCGTGTTTGATTACGTTCCTGATATAATGGATCCGGATGATGCAAATATGAAATGTTGTGCAATAATGTAAAGAGTTAGAAAATTAAACACAGAGTTTTATCCTGGTTCGGCCCCGCCTACTCTAGTCCCCGGAGTTTCCTTCCTCCGAGCTTTTTCCACTAGTGGATTCCTTTCCAACTGGCAGGAATCAAGCCTTACAATTTGTCTCCGGGTGGTGACCCCTTCCAGATGTAGGATATACCACTAGAAGCACCAACTCCTAGCTGAGTCGTCTTGTCTTTAGTAGGATATACCACTTAGATTTCTACCCAAACCTAAGTTGAGTCCTACAGGGAGATCCCACTTAAAGCACCAACTCTATGCTATATCCCAATCTCAATACTCACCCAAGTATGAAATCTTTTACACTTTTGTTTTCTCAAAAGGGAATTCCTCAAATTTATAACTCACTTGAGAATTCTTACAAACTGATTTAGAATGAATTGTTTCTTGGATGGATTATTTTACTGATTGTAATAGCAGATATGTATGCTTTTTCAAAACAACCAATACCTTCTCAACTTGTGAAGCTTCCTTTTTATAGGCTTGGATCATAAATGTAGCTGTTGTGTTGATTTGAATCTTCACCGTTGATTAAGTAATATATGGCGCTTCCGGAGTCGTTAATCAATCCGTTAGACTGATATGAGGTGTTGATGACATGTGGGTCTCCCTTGGCGCCTGTGTGAGAGTGGGACCTACTAGGGTTTGGTTGGATTTAGGCTTGACAAAACCTTTTTTAGTTCAAGTTTGTACAATAAGCCAATTTTAATGAATAAAAGAATTGAGACCCAGTGGGCCAATAAGCCAAGTTGTCGGTGATCATTTTCCTTGTATTTTAGTGGTTCATCAACTTTTACACCAGTAGTCCTGTGTGTGAGTTCCACGCACCTTTCCTATTGGTCTAGGTAAAAAAGGTTGTTACCTTTTTTCTTTCCTGTTGTCAGTCCTTCTGTCCTTTTTAGAAAAGCATACTAGCTGTTATTTTGTCTTATATAAGGGGAAAGAATCTTTGACGCGTAGACCAAAAGATGGAGGGAAATGTACCTTTCAAAACATTCCCTTTGTCTTGAATAATTAGGTCTTCCGGATGTCTTCAGACCTAATATCTCCGGATTCGTTCTTCCGGATGCTATTCTTCAATCAGTTCTTCTGGATGCTGCTTTCGAGCGTTTCAAAGTTTGTTTCCTTTCCAAACTTTAACCTGATGCTTCCATTGTGTGCTTAGGTATTCATGGTCTTCAATGTATGTTTTGATGAACTGTCTTGGACCTTCTGCTTCCATTTTGGATTTAGGAGATAACATATTTGTGTTCTTATGTTTTTGTTTTCTATGTTTTTGTTTTCTACGAACCTGATCCGGATAGTTACATAACTGGTTCTTCCGGATCATTGTTTTCCAACAATCTCCCCCATTTGATGGAAACAAAAACTAAGCACCAATAAGCATACGGTGTTTAATGAGCTAAGTATAATTCTTGTTACTTAGTCATTTATAGATTTACTCCCCCAAGCATCCTAACTCCCCTAATTTTTATGCATTCTAGCTTCTAAGTTTTTGAAGTACAATTATGGATTGTACTTAGAAGCGATTTTTGAGTAGAATTGTTTTCACTATATATACATCTGTTGTTAACAATAGTTAACCTCATGAAGTTCCGGATTACAAATTACAGATGTATATAAGTGAAAAAATTTCATAGCTAGCTATTACAAAATTTTGCAAGAAAGGAAAATAGCTAACTAAAGTACTCATCTACTTCCATATTGTTATCTCCTTTGCTTGCTGTGCTATTCTCCCCCTTGTTGTTTTCATCAGATTGGGGATAAATTACCATGTAAGACCTGTTGTCCTAATTTCTTGGCCAGGCTTCAGAATAAACAAAGTAGTCCACATTTCCTTCCAGGTGCTTCTCTATGATTGTTTCAACTATAGCTGGAAGAAGATAGATAGGTTTAAGCTGATTCCGGAGGTACTTGTAGGATTTGGTTATTTCTAGGATCATCTTCAAGGCATGGTTCTGGTCTTCTTTCTCAAAATATGGGAAAATAGCCTTGAGAAGAGTTAGACTGCACTGGTAACCAAAGAATCATGTGTCCCTAATGTACTAGACCAAATTCTGGATTATTGGAAGGAGAAGGCTTTCTTGGATGGTTCTGGAAGTACAAATAGGAGTGATAGAGAGATTTGCCATACTAGATTCAAGTTTCTCAATTTTTCTGGATGATATCCCTCCGGATGTTGTGAACACTTGAGTTGAGTATGGTGAGATATTTGTGGAGTGCCTCCTTTAATGTATTGATTAGTCTTTCAGTTCCGGATAGGTGGTTTCCAAAGTCATCACTAATGTCACTCATGTATTTAGACAAAAGTTTGGGCAATCCTTCATCGAGGAAGTTTGTTAACATTTCTTGGGCAGCTTGATGCTCCTCATTCATGAAAGTTAGCCCAGAGGTAATTCCTTTTCCACCTTCAGTGATAGCTCCGGGAATGAATTTTTCCAAGTTTTCAAACTTACGGTCTATGTGCTCTTTTAGCTCAATTGATAGATCTGTGGAGGAGTAGGTAATCTGACCCATTAGAGTGGTGCAATTGTTGTCACCTCCGGTGATTGCCTGATTAGCAGAGCAATTTGCTCCTGCTATATTGGAAGTCAACTATTCTAGCACTGGAGTGATCTTTGAGAGGGAAGTATCTACTACTAGTTCTGCGGAGGGAAAAGCTTCAACCTTCTTTTCTATGTTCTGTACACTTCCCTTGATTTCTCCCCATTCAGACTTCAACTCTGGAGCCAAGGATTTAGCCTTTATCAATTTCTTCACTGATTTCAGTTGCTCATAGATAATCCAGAGATTCTGCTTGATATATCTTTCTTCTCGCTCTTCAACTGTAGCCTCTTGTAACATTTTTAGAGCTACAATGATCTTTTTAACTCTTCCTTGGTTCAAGTTGGTAGAAGACTTTTTAGGTGGACTGTCAAATGAAGAAGTCTCACACCCAGAGTTGCTTCCGAACTCCTCTGATTCGAAAGAGTCTTCCCCACTGCTCTCTTGCCCTTCCTTATCCTCTTCCACTTCTTCCTCCCTTTTCCTCCAGAATGGCCTCGCCCTTTGAGTCCACTTTAGAAGTGTGCTTATTAGGTCCCAGATCAGTTATCTCCTCTGGAACATTATGCTCCAGGATGGACTGGGTGTGTATGCACCTAAGTTGTCCTAATTATAGTAGTAGCAGTTTTAGAAATAGGGATGAGGATTACCTGAATATTTTGTTGAATATCTATTTGCTTAGCTTCAGTCTACTATACTAACCCAGTGTCCAGAAGACTGGAAATGTCCTTAGTCTCCCCTCCTATTACCTCTATAGGACTTACAACTACTACTACCTCATTTCCTGGAGTGGTGGAATTATCCTCACCATCCCCTCCAGTTGCCTTTACAGGACTTTCTAACTCAACCACCTCCACTTCTGGATTTAGCAAGTTCTTCGAAAGGGGTTTATTTTTGGCCTTGAACAAGAATAGGGCTTCCTCCGGATACTCACTCTCTTGTTGGAGTGCAAGGTCTATTGATGCTACCAGGATTGGTGGATGATCAGCGGTTACTGCTTCGAATGAGCCTCCGGGTCCCTTCTTTATCAATGTATATGCTTTAAGGTTGTCCCGGACTGCACTCATCATGTCCTCATACTAAGGATCCTCCGGATGGATGTTATCCAAAAGGACTGGTTTCTCAGTAAAAACAACAAGTTCTTTGCCTTTGCTTAAGTCTGCTGGTGTTGTTTGGGGATTAGCTCTTAGATGTTGATACCAGTAGTTGGCTTTTTGACAGCCAATTTAGCTCTTTGTGCTTTGAGGGCCTCACTGAAGGTTGATCCCTTTCGGGTTAATTACTTCTTGGATAAGAGCTCCCCATCCCTGGTTTCCTCACTATCTGACCCATCATCCTCTGCCAGGATGTTTTCAACAGTTCTCTTCTTCCCCTTTTTTCCATCCCTCTCTAATCGCAGTAGCAGCTACTGCAATATTCTCATTGGCTTCCAGTTCACAAACTGTCTTTTTCTTTTTGTCTGCAGCTTTAATAAGCTTCCTTCTAGGCTTCTTTACTAGGGATTGAGCCATTTATTATGTTAAAGATAGAGAATCCTCATTCTGTTCCTCATCCACCGGCTTGAGGTTTATTTTTTAGTGCTCCTTAGGCTTAACAGTATTGGGCTTCTTTGCCTCCGAAGCAATCTCAGTCAGGTTTCCGGCTTTTCGGACTCTGCTCTTTTCTTTCCTCTCCTCTCTCTATTTGATGGCCTTTGCTTCATCCCAGACTTCACCAAAGCTTAATTTCTTAAAATTCTTTTCCAGAATCTCCTTCCCTTAAATAAATTTAACTCCGGATAAGTTAACTCCATTTTCTAGGAGGATGAGCACTATGGGAGTTCTTGTACTGTCTTATAAAATGGACGATCAGGATGAGCATATTCACAACTCTGCTTTCCACCCAATGTTGCAGGACACAATGTTGAAAGGAGGAAGCAGTGTTGATTGATCCTTTCTGGATAAGGATGAGTTTGGCTAGGACATGTTGTAGTATTTTAGGAGTTTGTTGCCAGTAGGTGGAGAATTTATCTCCAAAGTAGCGGACTGAGAGCCATATTATAGGTTGGTATTTGACCAGGAGTGTAACTGAACTCCGTCATTCTTCATGTTGAAATGAGTTACGAAAAATTTCGAAGTGACTGTAATTAATTTCCCTCGTACTTTAGTTCTGAGAGCATCATAGTAGGAGTGAATCATCAGATTGCCATAGAACTTTCTGACGAGATCCGAATAGGTGGGGTAGTTGATTTTTAGAAAATCTTCTAGGTGTTGATGTTTTATCAGTTAGGAATAGGGTTCAGGGTCAAATAGGAAGTTATCTCCCAGAAAATCTGAGGGAATTATAGAGTCTGGGCTTTTGAGTTTTTGAGGGGAATAATCTTCATCTTTAAGATCAGACTCTTGAAAGATGTTCCTGGGAGGAGGAGTTGTAGTTTGATTAGATGCCATTTAAAGGATTTGGGAAATTAGGGTTTTTAGAAGAAAATTTGCAGAGAAATAGTAAGTGTTGTTGCTCGCGTGAAGAGGAGAAACATTTTTGGGGTTTTTTTAAATAGAATTCCCAAAGTGAGGGTATAATGGTAATTCGGATTCAGTTAACTTTAACTGGATTGATGATGTGGCAGGTAAAAATTTAGGAGAGAGGTAAACGATGTTTAACCGAAGAATAGGAATAGTTTTATTTAAATCCATCTGTTAGGTTTTACCGTGCATGTAATGCCCAATAAACTTTTATAATTCAAAATGTGTACATTTACCTTTTCTGCTTTTACTGCCATTTATCAAGTCTGTATGCTGAGCTGGTAATATTCCTTCCGGATTCAGAGTCAACTTTACTTCTTCTTTTCTTCCTGATTCCTTGACTTGAAAAAGCCCAAATTAATCCCAGATTATCTTGCGGATTCTCTTTTAAATTGGATTAGACATTTCAATTGACTCCCTTAGCTTGTTGAATTGATCTTTATTTAATGGCTTAGTAAAGATGTCTACCCTTTGCTCATTGGTTAGAATGTAAACCAATGCAACATCTTTCTTTATTACTTGATCCTGGATGAAATGATGCCTGATGTTGACGTGCTTCATCCTACTATGGATAACTGGATTCTTTAACACATCAATAGCACTTTTGTTGTCACACCTTACATCCACACATTTGGATTGAACTCCATAGCCGTCCAACTATTGCTTGATCCATAAAAGTTGAGCAACACAACTTTCAACTACTATATATTCTACTTCTGTAGTTGATAGGCCATCTGAAGTTTGCTTCTTGCTATACCATGATACCAAGCAATCTCCCAGAAAGTGACAGCCTTCGGATGTACTCTTTCTTTTAAGAGTGTCTCTTCCATAATCTGCATTAATGAAGCCTTGGAGTGTGAAATCTCCATTACTAGGATACCATAATCTAACTTCAGTGGTTCCTAGAAGATATCTGAGGATTCTCTTCACTGCTTTGAGATGTCAATCCTTAGGATTGGATTGATATCTTGCACAATAGTAAACTGCATAATGTATGTCAGGTCTGCTAGCTGTCAAGTACAACAATGATCTAATCATTCCTCTGTAGAGCTTCTGATCTATATCTTCTCCTTCACAATCCTTTGACAGGACTGAATCTGATCCCATGGGAGTGGACATTGGCTTACTTTTGTCCATTTCAAACTTCTTCAGAATGTCCTTGGTGTACTTGGATTAGTTGATGAAAATTCCATTTGGATTCTGCTTAATTTGTAGACCAAGGAAGAAATTGAGTTCTCACATCATTGACATCTCAAACTCCTTTTGAATTTGAGTGCTAAATTCTTCACACATCCTTTCATCTATTGCTCCAAAGATGATGTCATCTACAGTGATATGGACTATAATAACATCACCCTTTTCCTTCTTCATGAAAAGGGTTGTATCTGCCTTGCCCCGGATGTATCCCTTGGATATGAGAAATGTAGAGAGTCTCTCATACCAAGCTCTTGGTGCTTCCTTGAATCCATAGAGGGCCTTCTTCAATTTGTATACATGGTCTGGATGCTTTGAGTCTTCAAATCTAGGTGGTTGCTTGACATAGACTTCCTCTTGATGACTCCATCTAGAAATGCACTTTTGACATCTATTTGGAATAGTGTAAATCCCATGAATGATGCAAAAGCACATAGAATCCGGATTGCCTCTAATCTTGCCATTAGAGCAAAGGTCTCTTCAAAATCATTGCCTTCCTGTTGATTGTAGCATTGGGCAACCAATCTTGCCTTGTTTCTCACTACAACTCTGGATTCATCTAGCTTATTCCGGAATACCCATTTGGAGCTAATGATTGACTTCCCCTTTGGAGGCGACACTAGATCCCAGACATCATTTCTGGTGAACTCATCTAGCTTTTCTTCCATTGCCATCATCCAACTTTCATCTCCTTCTAAATTTCTTTGGCTCAATGAGAGAGACAAAATCAACATGGCTCATCATCCTATTGAGCTATCCTTTGGTTCTGACTGGATTCTGGACATTGTCCAAAATGGCTTTAATTGGATGATTTATGTGAGTCCAGACTTCTCATGGTAGATCTTCATGTTGAACTAGAGCTTGTTCCTCTTCTACTTCAGCTTCCACTTCTTGATTCTCCATGAAATTTATCACATGTTGATTAAGATCATTTTGTGGTGCTTCTGAATTGATATTGATTCCTTCATCTTCTTCTTCGTACTTCTTGATTTGGAAGGAATCTGGAATTTGGACTTCTTTCTTTTCTCCAGTATTTTCAGCTTTCAAAGTTAAATCTTCTAGATTGGAACTTCTTTTCCCTTCATAGTTAGTTTCATTGAAATCTACATGTGTTGACTCTACCACAGTTTGGGTTCATTTGTAATAGACTATGTAAGCTTTGCTATGTATTGAGTAGCCAAGGAAAATTGCTTCATCAGATTTAGGATCAAGTTTTCCTAATTGCTCTCTATCATTCAGGATGTAGCATTTACATCCAAAGGCTTTGAAGTACCCACTTTTGGATTTCCTTCCCTTCCAGATTTCATATGGGGTCTTTTCTAAAGTCTTTCTAATGAGAGCTCTATTCAAAATATAGCATGCTGTTTTTATGACCTCACCCCAGAAATATTTAGGCAGATTTTTCTCACTTAGCATTGTTCGAGCCATTTCAACTATTGTTCTATTTTTCCTTTCAATAAACCCATTTTGTTGAGGTGTATGAAGAGTAGAAAAGTTGTGCTCAATATCCTTGGATTCACAGAATTCAGCAAAATGCTTATTTTTGAATTCTCCTCCATTATCACTCCAGATGAGTGCAATGCTTATGCCCTATTCGACCTCTATCCAGATGAATATTTTAGAGAAATGGTCAAAGGCCTCATCTTTACTTTCTAGTAAGCCGATCCAGGTATAGCGAGAATAATCATCCATAATGACCATGGTATATTCGCTTCTACATAAACTCATTGGTTTGATTGGACCAAAGAGATCAATGTGTAAGAGTTCAAGAACTCTCTTTGAGGGAATCTAGGAGATGGAAGGGAAGCTTTTTCTATTCTGTTTACCTAATTGACATGCAGTGCATATGTGATCCTTATCAAAAGCAACCTTAGGCAAACCCATAATCAATTCCTTTTTTGCTAGTTTGGACAGGAGTTTCATGCTTACATGTCCCAACCTCCAGCGCCACAGCCTGGATTCTTCTTCTTTAGACACTCAGCAGATATTCTTTTTCTTATTTTTAATGTTTATAGAATAGACATTGTTTACTCTAGGTGCATAAAGAATGAGTTGATTAGACTTACTATCAAAAATTGAGCAGCCTCCGGAGTCAAAGGTGACTTTTCTTCCTTTATCACAGAGTTGTGCTCACTTAGCTAGTTGGACTTTAGTCCATCAACTAATGAGACATATTCTATTTTCAATTCAGATCCAATGGTTCCATGCCCAATGATCTGTCCCTTTTGGTTGTCTCTAAAGATTACTTTTCCACCTTTCTTTTGGGTTAGAGGGATGAAGGATTTCTCATTACCAGTCATGTACCTTAAGCATCCACTATCAATGTACCATGTGTGTTGATCTACTGTGGATCTAAGGCATACCTGCAAAATAGATCAAGTAGGTTTGGGTACCCAATCAGATTTGGGTCCTCCCGAGTTATCAACCATTTCAGGGCAAGGATAAACATCATAATAACCATTTTTCAATCTGCATAATTTAGTAATATGATTATTTTTCCCACAAAACCTACACTCTGAGATGGGTCTGTTCTGCGCATGCTTCTTTTGGATCTTCTTGAGATCTTCATTTCTAAAATTTCTAATGAATCCAGCTTCTTGTATACTTGTATGTCCGGAATGAATCCGAAAGCTAGTTGGAGGTGCAATCTCTGCTCTATAGTTTTTTCTCTACTTGACAGATTGCTCATTATAGACTATTTAACCTTTCCCTTTTGAGCAGCAGTGTATCTTTGAGCTTGAGGTTGTCTGCTGACCTTCTTCTCTTTTTGATTTAAGGGATCTTGATTTCTCTTAGCATTAGGATTTGGATTCCTTTGAGCTCCTTGCCTTGGATTCCTTCTTCTTTAGGAGGGATCAGGTTTCCTTCCGGAAGCCTCCTTCATTAGAGCTAGTTCCCTATCTAGCCTAGTTAGATTGGCACTTAGTATTTGCACTTGACTCTATAGGTAGTTTTCTTCAACTACATCAATGTGTTTTATTATCCTTATCAGATTGATGTCTTGGGCCATTGCTTTAGCATTTTCTGCCAATTCTAACACGTCTTTGAAGGGATTTGATGGCCTTTGTATTGTTCCTTACATTGTTGATCATAATCCCTAGAGCCCTAGCAAGATTAATGTTAGAAACAGAGTTAGAGTGAGACTTTACCTCAGTGCTGGCTGTCTCTGATTCTGATTCTTTAATTTGTATAGTATCTTGCTTAGAAGATTTCTTCTGGATTGCTCTTCTTTCAGATCAGTCAGTGCCATGAATGCACAATTAGTTGTCTCTTCTTCCTCTGTTAAAGATGAACAGCTACTTTCTTCACTGTTACTCCATATGGCCACCATTTCCTTCTTCTTATATTTCTTGTCTCTTTTAAGCTTGGGACATTTGGTTCTGAAGTGGCCTTTTTCTCCACATTCAAAGCAGGCAAAATCTTTCTCCGGATCTTTCTTTTCTTCTGAAGCTCTTCTTGACTTGTCCCTTCTGAAGTACCTTCCTTTGGTCTCTTGAACTCATACCTTCTGGAGCTCCTCCTATCTTTCTTCTTTAGGAATCTATTAAGGTATTTGGCTAGCATAGCCATATCTTCTTTGCTATAATGAGATTCCTTTGGTTGCTTGTCTGATCCGGAGGAAGCTGATCTAGCAGAACCTGCCTTGAGCTCAATGGCCTTCTTTTTCTCTTCTGGCTTCTTCTTCTGTTGGCTATATCTCTCCAAGGATAGCTCTTGAGTTAGAGATTGCCAATGAGCTCATTATAACTATAGAAGTTTAAGTCATAAGCTTCCTCACTGGCAGTCTTCTTGTTGTCCCATTCCTTGGTGAGACTTCGGAGCACCTTCTTTACCATCTCTACTTCAGAGATTTCCTTTCTGAGCCTCTTCATCTCATTCACTAGATTTGTGTATCTAGTGTTCATGGTACTAATGGATTCTTTGGGCTCCATCTTGAAGGTTTCAAGCTTTTCTTGGAGGAAATATATCTTTGCCTCCTTGACTTTGTTTGTGCCTTCATAGGTCACTTATAGTTTCTGCCAGATCTCTTGCACAGTTTCACATCTGGATATCCTATTGAATTCAGCTGCACTAAGAGCACAATGAAGTATGTTAATTGCATTTGCGTCTAAATAAGGTCAGAGGGGGGTGAATGACCCTTTTTCACGGAAATAAACAGACTTTAAAAAGTCTTAAGTAGCGTGTTTGATTATGTTTCAGATATAATGGATCTGGATGATGCAAATATAAAATGTTATGCAATAATGTAAAGAGTTAGAAAATAAAACAACTAATTTTATTCGGGTTCAGCCCCGCATACTCCAGTCCCCAGAGTTTCCTTCCTCTGAGCTTTTTCCACTAGTGGATTCCTTTCCAACTGGCAGGAATCAATCCTTACAATTTGTCTGCAGATGGTAACCCCTTCCAGATATAGGATATACCACTAGAAGCACCAACTCCTAACTGAGTCCTCTTTTCTTTAGTAGGATATACCACTTAGATTTTTACCCAAACCTAAGCTGAGTCCTACAGGGAGATCCCACTTGAAGCACCAACTCTAAGCTATATCCCAATCTCAATTCTCACCCAAGTATGAAATCTTTTACACTTTTGTTTTCTCAAAAGGTAGGTTTTGAATTCCTCAAGTTTTAAACTCACTTGAGAATTCTTGCAAACTGACTTGGAATGAATTGTCTCTTGGAGGGATTATTTTACTAATTGTAATAGCGGATTCTCTTATGTATGCTTTTTTTAAAACAACCAGCACCTTCTCAACTTATGAAGCTTCCCTTTTATAGGCTTGGATCATAAATTTAGCTATTGTGTTGATTTGAATCTTCACTGTTGATCAGGTAATATATGGCACTTCCAGAGTCATTGATCAATTTGTTAGACTGATGTGAGGTATCGATGACATGTGGGTCTCCCATGGCGCCTGTGTGAGAGGCGGGGCCCACTAGGGGTTGGTTGGATTTAGGCTTGACAAAACCTTTTTTAGTTCAAGTTTGCACAATAAGCCAATTTTAATAAATAAAAGAATTGAGACCCAAATCTCGATACAAATGATAGAGTCGCCACCCAAGTTATCTACTTGGGAAAGCGTTTTGGTATGGTTCCCTCTGGGTCGGAGCCTCATACCTACTGGATCAGAGATTCGGGTATCGGATGAGTCACTTATTTCTCATTTAGTTGATTCAAAATTACTTTCACCTCGTAAAATCATTTTTGTTTTCATCATTTGGGGAATTATCACAGAAATCCTATTTCTACACTCTTTCACACTCATTACATGTGTTTACATATTACAATAAAGCACACGCAATAAATGGGGGAATAAAAATTACAACCGGGGAAAAATGTGGGAAATTGCAGAAGAACCTATACATTTGTTCTAAGTTATAAAACAAAATGAAAATAAATTCCCCTGGATCCACAGATATTAGCACAGTTTATAGCACGTCATAAGTCAACATTTTATTAGGAAAAATGTGATTATGTTAGCGTGACGGTTTTACGATCGTTAGTACCCGGGCAGCCTCTAGGATCGGAAAGAAATAACGAGCCTTCAAAGTATTTTGTTGTAAAAACACATTTTAACTTTTGTGGATTGATTTACCGGATTATTAGTGAAAATGATCGCATGGTATGTGGTGAGTTGGATTGATTTTTAACCGAATTAAAATGAATTCTGGGTTTTACCTGGGGGCCGGTACCCATACGGGTGGGACCGTAGGCCTACCGAGGAGGACTGGTATGGGTATGGGGGACCCGTATGGGTCCTGTCTAATCCTAGGCAGAAGCTTAGTTCAAGATAAATAGATTAATGGAAAAAATAAAATAAAAATGGGATTTTGTTCCGTATGAGTATGGCGCACTGATTTAATACCCTTAGCGATATGTGGAGCCAATAAGGCTTATATGGGTTAGGGCCAGACCTAGAATAAGAATAAGAACAAATATAATGACAAAGGTAAAGAACAATAATGAAATAATTGAGATGTGAGTCTCTTTGAAACTCAGGAGCATTACCTTTATAGCGTGAATCCACTTTGAGGAGATCCCTTTGCTGTTTAGAGAGTCTGGCCAAAGTAGAGGGTGAAATAGGACTATTTGGGCGAGTATTTGTGTGGACAGAACCTCCCCTAAATCCTAATAAACGAAGCTAGGATGAATGAAATGAGGACAAAACCTCAAGGAATGCATATTCTCCATATTTATACCTCCTATACCTCTACTATATCTTTTCTATACCTATAGAAATTGCTAGAACCTTACTATAATTTCTCTATAATCTATTTTTCATATAAATTGTGTATTTTTTAAATGGTGGGGAAAAAGGCCCTTTTTATAGGGTGAGAATTAGGTCTGAATGTAATGAACCACATTCTAGACCGGCCTTTTCCCGAAAAAGGAAAGAGATGGCTTCCGAAAGAGCATGATAGGGTAATAACCGGACCCGTATGGGTGGAGCCCCACCCATATGGGTCCTAGGGGACCCGTACGGGTCCCCTCCAGGCATACGGAAGAAATCTACCCATACGGGTCTGCCAGTGGATCCGTACCACCAGGCAGCACCCGCACGGGTCCCTAAGGGAAGACTAGGTCTCTAGACTTTGACTAAACTCAACTCTGCAGCAGTAGAAATACCTCTGATGGGCAACACTTGTAAGACATTGCATCATATAGCTCTCATCATCATTTTGTGAGAAGCACTATTAAAATCCAGTGCTCACAGACTACGCCTCGTGGGATCACTACAGATGGGGATCTGTATGATCTCACAATATGAGCGAGGGTTTAGGAATCATACCTGAGGTGATGACATGGGTTAGTTCCTTTCTTGAGGAGAAATTTGTTCCTGGGTGTCCTTTTCTTCAGGCGGACAACTTTCCTTGCCAATGCATATCCCTTTCTTGAGGCGGATGACTGTCTTGGCTGATGTATCCCTTGTTACTCTACTTGGGAAGGTATGGTATCCCTTAAGGCGGATCGACTCTCCTGGCTGAAGTATCCCTTTTTTTAAGGCGGATGACTTTCCCGACCGATACGTATCCCTTTCTTGAGGCGGATGACTCTCCTTCTAGTGTATCCCTTTCCTAAGGCGGATGACTTTCCTACTGACGCTTATCCTTTTCTTGAGGTGGCTGACTCTCCTACCGGTGTGTCCCTTTCCTAAGTTAGATGACTTTCCTACTGATGTATATCCCTAGTGATTATGCTGGGGAAGATATGTGTATCCCTTTCTTAAGGCGGATAATTCTCCTGCCGGGGATTTGAATGACCTGTAAAAAGATAACAATCGAACACTGAGTTAGTCAATATCTAAGCGGACACATCTTTCTTCTTGATTGACTGTATGATGAACAAAAATTTTTGCCCCTTAAATTAAGAATAAAGATGTGTGGATGGGGGGTGGCCCCCTTAATAATCTATAAACTGAGTGTGAGAAATGTCGGGTCTGTTCCGATTGCTCTAAAATGAAATGCCCCTTGGAAGGGTGTCTCTCAAAGAATGCCCCTTGGAGAGCAAAACTATAGGGGGATGCCCCTAGACTGGATGGTTCCACTACTGGGACATGGGGGGATGCCCTTGGATTTGATTCTGCTGCTGGAAAATGGTGGGATGCCCTTGGATTTGATTCCACTACTAGGAAATGGGGTGATGCCCCTAGATTTGGTTCCACTATTGGGAAATGAGGGGATGCCTCTAGATTTACTCTTCGGTACGGGAGTGTATTAATACTCTTTTGGTGACTTCTTTTCTGTTGGGGAAATCTCTTCTTGCGAGATTCATTTGCTGTGGAAAATTTCCTGTGTTCGGGTGGACCTGTACAGGAAAATCATTCTGATTAGTAATTAATTCAAGAGTGGCTTACTTTGATTCTTGATTTTGCGAAAACAAAAATCTTTGCTCCTTCAATTAAAGGTCAAGGTGAGCTAGGGGGTATGCCCCTGTTCTACTAAAATATAGAGTTTAGGGAAAGTGGGGTTGGCCCCGAGTTCGGACTAGATGAACTTCTAGTGCTTTCTGAAATACTGGTCTAAAATCTTCCCCTAGATGGTAAGAGAAGGCCCGTACGGGTGGGATATAACCTGTATAGGTGGGGTCTTTAAGAGTTGGGACCCGTACGGTTGGGGTGGGACCCTTATAGGTCCCCGTCGGGGGTTTCAATAGGTTGTTCAGACTCTTTGTATCCCACCTTATACAAAATCTTCCTCTTTTATATTTTTCGGCGATTTTCTTCCCACAATCGGTTAAAATGTATAAAAGGATACCAAGGACTGGCCGTTTCTATTGGATATGATGTATGCCCTTAAGGCAATAAAGGCGATATATCTTAATTATGTAATAGTACGAATATTTTGTTTAATTAATAAAGGCATTTAATCTTTTGTTTATATCGATGTGTTTATAAATATATTATAGCTAAATAAAATATATTCATTGATGTATGTATGCAAAAGTACTTGACGTATCTTAGCATGAAGTTAGAGAAATTATAGTTGGACTATATTTAGTGAGACCTGCTTCATGTGCAATTATGATTATGTCTAAACTATCCCTAGTCATAGTTTTATCAAGAAAGGATATTGATGAAGAGGAAAGACTAGCATGTATTCAACTTCCTTAGAAAGGTTCCAAGTAGTCAATCTCCTAAGGACTGAAGGTGGTGCCTTAAGTTTGACACATGGATATATCTAGGAGATATATTGGAGACTATAGTAAGATAAACACTTGATGTATATATCAATGAGTTAGTGTTTATCTTCATGCAATAAGCTTTTCGAATATCCTCATACTTGAGATACTAGTTGCCTTGTGTTGTACTATTGCTATACTTTAGGTCATTCCTATACACTCATTAATTTAGGGTGTCACGGGTGATTACGGGTATAGTGATGACAAAACGATGGTGAGCTGAGTAGTCGGAAAGAATCCATCGCTCTGAATATATTAAGGAGTTATACCTGTCCGCTTGTTGAAGTGATGATTGCTATAAACCGCTGATCAAAGTATGTGTTTGATAGAAATCGTTTCTAGTCAAACACACTATGGTAAAAGGCTATATACTTCGGTAGCAAGTTAATAACAGGAATAGCTTGGAGCAACCTTGCTATAAGTGGGTTAACACTTTAACCGAACTCTATAAACTAGATGGTACTAATATTAAAGAATGGAAGGAGTTCATCGCATTGGACAACTATTGCATTAACCGGGATTAAGTCATAAGCATAAATGATATTCTGAGTAATGGCAGATGGTAGACCCTTGCTAGAGGCGTACTACAGTCCTTTAAGGTAATCGAGTTCTATTCACAGTCTAGAACCTCAGGCCAATGGTTCCATTAGAACAAGGGTTGGTTAAGCCTTAACAGCTCAATACTTTGAGATCCTATAAGGTCACACACATTAGACCTTCATCGGACTAAGTAAAGAACTAATAGATTTATTCTATTACAAAAATATAACATATTAATAAATTGGATTGTTATTTAATTGGTTAAAAATAATTAGATCATTTTGGATAAACCAAGGAATTTATTTTTGACCGATAACTAATTTATTAGGTTCATAAAATAATATTTATTTAAAAGGGATTAAAAGGGAATTTTGTCGTGGCGAGTTTAACTGAAAAGTAAAAAATATATTTTGCATGGGTTCGGATGCACGGAGTACACTAGAAGGTGCGCGTGCCCATGAGGGGCACTGCGAGCTGGGCTCACAGCATGGGCCGTGAGGCCCAACAAACGTGCAAGGCAAGCCTGGAAGGGCTTGCCTTAGGGCACACAGCGTGCGCTGCACACTGTGTGCATACGGGTCAGCACGCAGATCCTTTGGATCCGCTTGTGTGACCCGCGTGGGATAGGGTTCCTATCCCACATTAAAATGGGTAGCAACTTTTTGCTCCCCAAGCCTATAAATAGGCACGACCTTTTTCGATGCACCAAGTTCAAGAATAATTTCTATGATAAAGGTTACTTGAATAAGTTATTTTTTAGGAGCGTAATTTTATTCGAGCACCTCTAGTTTATATTTTCGGGTGGGGCTTCTGGAGTGGTGTAGCAACTACTTGAGGCTCCTTAGTTCTTCCTCTCGGGGAGGTTTTGGTTGGTTGGGTTCATGTGGATACTCATAGAGGCTATTCTAAGCTTGGAGGCTTGTGCAAGGAGGTTCTACTAAAGCATGCTTCAACTGGTAAGTTTTTTCTCTTTCTCTTTTAATTATTAGGTCTTTTTCTTTAAGCGTTTTTAGACTTAATAATTATGCTTAGGTTGTTTTTGAATGCTTAGTTTATTTTACGCTTAGGTTATAGCTTAGCATTTTAACATGCTTAGGTTATAGCTTAGAGTTATAGCATGCTTAGTATAAAATATATGTGCTAGGATATAATTTAGAATTATGGTATGCCTAGCCTATGCATGCTAACCTAGGTAGAGAATTATTTAGTTAAGGCTTTATTTAATTTATATGCATGTAATTGGAGTTCCTGGGGACATGGATAAAATTTTGAATTTCCGCCGTGCCTATTATGATGTTCAATTTGACTGTCAATTCCCAACAGTGGTATCAGAGTCTACCTATTTAGTGCATATTTAATTTAGAAGCAAACTGAATATTATTTTCCATATGAAATGATTTATTGTTTATTTAATTGTTTGGAACAATATATTTGAACTTGAGTTTTCATTTCAAGGTTAGAAAATGGTTGTGAATAATTTTGAATAAGACTGCTCAACTTACTCAAATTATATAAGTTTCAATAATTTATATAAATTATATGGGTTATAGATGCTTCCAATTTAAATGAATTGAAAGAATGAAATTTATTAGTTCAAGAGAATCCATTGGTATTCTAGTTTGTGCCCGTATTTGTTTTGGCTAAGGATTGGACTTGTTGTCTACTCACTTCGAGGCCACCTCTCCTACTTGGGAACCTATATCGATGCAGCTTGAATTGACCAACCGGGAGATTAAATATGGACTAATTCATTTCTAGTATATAAGATGGTGCTTATATATATATATATATATATATATATATATATATATATATATATATATATATATATATATATATATATATATATATATATTTCTATACCGAAGCAAAAAAAATAAATTTATTAAATAAAAGCTTAAAGGAAATGTAATATAAATATAACAAATAAAATTGTTAATTATTTTGCATATAATCTAGGTTGATGGAATAATTACAATAAAGAGCTTGAACCCACCTAAGGTTGGACCTTATAAATTAATTCTAAAATTCCATGATTAATATAAGTTATTATAAATATAT
The DNA here is from genome assembly GCA_947683365.1 of Euphorbia pulcherrima. Taxonomy (NCBI): domain Eukaryota; kingdom Viridiplantae; phylum Streptophyta; class Magnoliopsida; order Malpighiales; family Euphorbiaceae; genus Euphorbia; species Euphorbia pulcherrima. The sequence continues at coordinate 34,272,059 of CANTUS010000015.1, read as the reverse complement.
CCATCTGATAAAATCTTAGATTGGGTGAGACGTCTAACGCCAATAAAATCCTACAGTAAATATATTAACACAAGTTATTATCTTCCTTACTCAAATTTATAATTTTGGGCTATTAAAGTGCTATGCAAAGTGTTCCTTCTAGTCCACATTGATTGGTTATAAAGTTTGGGATAGGGTCTGGCTTAACGAAACTGGGGTAGTCCACTATAAAATTGGGGGTTAGGGCTAGATCTGAGACATATTCAAGGAGATGCTAATTTAAGAGCACACGTCCCTTGGGATAAGGGAACTTGAATGTATTAGCAATTGCATACGATGCAAATGGAATGGGATTCCAATTATAACTTACTATTGTAACCTGACTCATAAAATTGGGGGTCATAATAGACTAGTTATAGATGCTACAAACTAGGAAATTTAGCTGGCCTAAAATTCTCGAATTCAATAGAATGGGCTATTGTAAATTTTGAAGAAAATAGTAGTACAAGTGTATTTAATTAAAAGATCTTATATTAAATGCATGTACTTAAACTAATATCTGAACTCTTTTTCTTTTCTTATATCTTAGGTTGAAAATGATTTCCAACGTTAATACCCTTATGTTACTTGACACCAAACTGAATGGCTTAAACTTTTCTGATTGGTTTTGAGCTATGAGAATTATTCTCAGATCCGAAGGAATTGCCTATATTCTAAACGAAATTTTCCCTGTTGAACCTGATGTTGAGGATCATGCGGGATATAAGGCATGGTTGAAGCACATGAAAGATCGTGAGAATGCCATGTGTATCATGTTGGGGTCCATGAATCCTGAGCTTCAGAAACAACATGAGAACATGCCCTTAGAGGACATGGTTCTCCATCTTGAAGAGCTCTTTTCAGAGTGAGAAAGGTCAGAGAGGTATAAGACCTCCAAGCTCCTTTTTGGAACCAAGATGCAGGCTAGCACCTCTGCCTCTCAGCATGTACTGAAATTCTTGGGATACCTTGAGAAGCAGAATTGATTGGGATTCGAGATGAATCATTACTTGAGCATTGACCTTGTTTTGATGTCCTTGACAGATAGTTACTTAGGCTTCATTACTAACTATCGTATGAACAAGATTAATTCTACTTTCCCTGAATTAATCAACATGCTAAAAATAGTAGAACCTCAGATCAAGAAAGATCAGAAACACTACTATTGGTCGAGAAAGGCAAGGCTCCTAAGAAAAAGAAGCAGGCACTGGGTGCCAAGAAAAGAATTAGTAAGAAGAAGAAAGAAAAGAAGACATCTAAGTATGTCTGCTTCTAGTGTAGGAAACCGGCACATTGGAAGAGGGATTGCAAAGCTCTTGCTTCTGAACTTTTAAAGAAGAAGCATGTAGAGGCCTTTACTTCAGGTATGTTTATAATTGAAAACTATGCTCTGGTTATGGTTCTCATATCTGTACTTCTGTGCAGGGACTAAGGAACGTTAGAAGACTTGCAAAAGGGGAGATGAACCTACGTGCGGGAAATGGAGTTCGAGATGCTGTATTAGCCATAGGAAGCTTTAATCTTATTTTGCTAAGTGGACTTGTTTTAGTTTTGAATAATTGTTACTACATTCCAAGTGTTACTAAGAATATTGTATCTGTTGTGTGGTTAGCAGTAGAAGAATTTGAAATTTTATTTTTTAATGATAATTGTCAGATTCACTTGAATAATGTTCTTTATGGTTATGGGATGTCGAATGGTGGCATTTATATTCTTGATACTAAAATAGAAGTTTTGAATATAAATAATGTAAAGAAAGTTAAATTAGATAATGAGAATTCCTTGTACTTATGGCATTGTCATTTAGGCCACATTAACAAAGATCGCTTAACCAAGTTGCATAAGTGGGGAGACTTGGGCCCAACAGACTTGGAGTCTTATGGTGATTGTGAACCTTGTTTAAAAGAAAAAATGACAAAGTTACCCTTTTAAGGAAAGAGTGAATGGACCACGAGTACATTAATACTTATACATATTAATGTATGTGGTCCAATGAGTGTTCAAGCACTAGGACGATACTCCTACTTCATAACCTTTATTGATGATTATTCATGATATGGTTATTTGTACTTAATGAAGCACAAGTCTGAAAGTTTTGAAAAATTCAAACTATTCAGAGCTGAAGTAGAGAAACAACTTAAGAAAAGTATTAAAACACTTCGATCGGACCGAGGTGGAGAATACTTAAGTCAAGAATTTCAGGATTATCTAAACGAAAATGGGATAGTTCCCTAGTGGACCCTTCCTAATATGCCCCAACACAATGGAGTGTCAAAAAGGAGGAATCAGACTTTATTAGATATGGTTCGGTCCATGATGAGCCATACAGATCTCAGTAAATCCTTTTGGGGATATGCACTAGAGAGCGCAGTTTATGTATTATATAGAGTGACCTTTAAATTAGTTGATTTTACACCTTACAAAAGATGGTGTAATAAAAAGGCATCTCTTATATAAGCTGAATGCCAAATCTAACAAATGTCTGTTCATTGGATATCCAAATGAAACTGTAGGATATCTATTTTGCCAACCTGAAGCATAAAAGATATTTGTGTCATGGAATGTTCACTTTTTGGAAAAGGAACACTTACTTATAAAAGTCAGTGGGAGCAACATTGAACTAGAGGTTCAAGGGGAAGAAATAGACAATAAACTATTTGACCCTGTTTTAGATATACAAGAAAGTGAGATCTAAGAACAACTTATCGAAATATAAACATTGCGAAGATCAGGTCGTTTTTATAAAGGTCCCGATAGATATGGTTTTATCATCATTGATGATAAGGAAATGTATCTCTTAGAGGATGATGTACCAAGGACATATGATAAGGCAATGAAGAGCTCAGATTCTGATAAATGGCTGAAAGCCATGAAATCAAAAATGGATTCCACATATTTGAACCAAGTTTGGAATTTGGTTGATGCACCGCACGAGGTTAGACCTATTGGGTGCAAGTCGGTCTTTAAGAGGAAGACTGACATGGATGGTAATGTAATTACCTATAAAGCAAGGCTGGTTGTGAAAGGTTATAGTCAACGTGAAGGTATCAACTACGATGAAACTTTCTCACCAACAGCCATGCTTAAATCCATAAGGATACTCCTCGTCATTGCTGCTCATTACGATTATGAGATCTGGCAGGTGTATGTTAAAACAACATTCCTAAATGGGGATTTAGACTGGGATGTATATATAACACAACCTGAGGGTTTTACATCTTAGAATGGCTCGAACGTATGCAAGCTACAAAGGTCCATTTATGGACTTAAGCAGGCATCCAGGAGTTGGAATATAAGGTTTGATCAGATAATCCGTGAACTGGATTTCTGTCCAAACATTAATGAGCCTTGTGTTTACAAGAAGGTCAGTGGGAGTGTAGTCGTTTTCTTAGTATTGTATGTTGATGACATTCTACTACTAGGAAACAATATTTCTCTTCTTCAAAATGTTAAAGTATGGTTTTCAAGAAGATTCTCCATGAAAGACCTTAGTGAAGCAGCATTTACACTAGGTATAAAGATCTATAGGGATAGATCCAAGAGACTGTTAGGTCTTTCTCAAAGTACATATATAGACAAGGTATTGAATAGGTTCCACCTTGAGCATTCGAAGAAAGGTTATCTCTCGATGATAAAGGGAATTAACCTATCTAACGCTGAGTGTCCGAAGATATCTCAGGAGAGAATGCGCATGAAGGATATACCTTATGCATCCACGATAGGATCCATCATGTATGCTATGATATTTACTAGGCCAGATGTCTCTCAGGCTTTGAGTTTTACGAGTAGATATCAGTTAGATCTAGGTGAAAAGCATTGGGTGGCTGTCAAGGCAATCCTTAAGTACTTGAGAAGGACCAAGGATGAGTTCTTGATATATGGAAAAGGTGACCTCATAATTAGAGGTTACTCTGACGTGAGTTTTCAATCTAACAAGGATGACTTTAAGTCTCAGTCAGGTTTTGTATATGTGTTAAATGGAGGGGCGGTATGCTGGAAGAGTTCTAAGCAAGAAACTACTGCTGATTCAACAACGGAATATGAATACATTTCTACATGCGAAGAAGCAAAAGAAGTAGTCTGGTTAAAGGGACTCATTAATTTAGGGTGTCACGAGTGATTACGAGTATAGTGATGACATCACGTTGGTAAGCTGAGTAGTCAGAAAGAATCCATCGCTCCAGGTATATTAAGGAGTTGTACCTGGCCGCTTATTGAAGTGATGATTGCTATAAACCTCTGATTAGAGTATGTGTTTGATAGAAATAGTTTCTAGTCAAACAAACTATGGTAAAAGGCAATATACTTCGATAACAAGTTAATAAGTGGGATAGCTTGGAGCAACCTTTCTATTAGTAGGTTAACACTTTAACCGAACCCTATAAACTAGATGGTACTAATAATAAAAAATGGAAGGAGTTCATCGCACTGGACAACTATTGCATTAACCGGAATTTAGTCATAAGCATAAATGACATTCCGAGTAATAAGGGATGGTAGACCCTTGCTAGAGGTGTAATACAGTCGTTCAAGGTAATCGAGTTCTATTCATGGTCTAAAACCTCAAGCCAATGGTTCCATTAGAACAGGGGTTGGTTAAGTCTTAACAACTCGATACTTCAGGATCCTATAAGGTCAAACACATTGGACCTTCATCGGACTAAGTAAAGAACTAATAGATTTATTCTATTACGAAAATATAACATATTAATAAATAGGATTATTATTTAATTGGTTAAAAATGATTAGATCATTTTGGATAAACCAAAGAATTTATATTTGACCGGTAACTAATTTATTAGGGTCATAAAATAAATATTTATTTGAAAGTGATTAAAAGGGGATTTTGCCTTGGCGAGTTTAACCGAAAAGTATAAAATATATATTATATGGGTTCGGATACACGGAGTACATTGAAAGGTGCGCGAGCACTGCAAGGTAGTGCTCTCAGCAGGCCATGAAAATAGACTGCACAAGTGCTGCCCATGAGGGGCACCACGAGCTAGGCTTACGGCATGGGCCGAGAGGCCCAGCTCACCCACGAGGCAAGCCCGCACAATGTGCGCTGCACGCTGTGTGCATACTGGACAGCACGCGAATTCTTTGGATCCGCGTGTATGACCAATGTAGGATAGTGTTTTTCACCCTATCCCATATTGTAAATAAGGAGTAACTTTTTGCTCCCCAAGCCTACAAACAGGCACCCCCTTTCACCCTTTTCAATGCACCAAGTTCAAGAATAATTCTTACAATAAAGATTACTTGAACAAGTTATTTTTTAGGAGCTTGATTTTATTCAAGCACCTCTAGTTTATATTTTCGGGTGGGGCTTCTGGAGTGGTCTAGCAACTACTTGAGGCTCCTTAGTTCTTCCTCTCGGGGAGGTTTTGGTTGGTGGGGTTCTTATGGATACTCATAGAGGCTATCCTACGCTTGGAGGCTTGTGCTAGGAGGTTTTGCTAAAGCACGCTTCAACTAGTAAGTTTTCTTTCTTTCTCTTTTAAATATTTGGTCTCTTTCTTTAATCATTTTTAGACTTAATAATTATACTTAAGTTGTTTTGCATGCTTAGTTTATTTTATGCTTAGGTTATAGCTTAGAGTTATAATAGGCTTAGGTTATAGCTTAGAGTTATAGCATGCTTAGTATATTTTTTTGTGCTAGGATATAATTTAGAATTATGGTATGCCTAGCCTGTGCATGCTAACCTAGGTAGAGAATTATTTAGTTAAGGCTTTATTTAATTTATATGCATCTAATGGTAGTTATTGGGGATAGGGACAAAACTTTGAATTTTCACCATGTCTGTTATACATGTTCAATTTGACTTTGAGTTCCCAACAGTTTCTTCGTTAGACTCAAGGAATTGCCCCTGGTGGGCGATTCAGGGCTCCGAGAATGCCCGATTTCTATCAGATACGCCTTTCGCAAAGGGGAATTATTTCTATGGCTCACCCCTATCTCTGAAGTCCCTCTGACCCCCTACCCTGATACCCACGCTTCAAAACTCCAGGTAATTTTGCTCGATTCTCCATTTTCCATTTTCAAACTCTTTAAGATTTCCTCAAATTTTTGCATGAATTAGGATGTTTTAGACTTTAGAATAGAGCTTGATGTATGTAACTTTGGCCTAGGATGCTTTTAGGATTGTTTTGGATGAGCTTTGGTTGAGATTGGATGAATTTGGATATTTGGGAGGTTCTTTCGTAGAGGGACTATTCACAGAGGACCCGATTGGGTGAGGGGGGACACGTATGGGTACCAACCTTGATATTAGAGCCACCTATGGACCCGTATGGTGGGGCCTACCCGTACGGGTCCTATCCTCAGAGACAGAATGTTGGTTTCTTTGATTTCTATAGTTCTCTCCTGAATTTTGATTTGTCTACTGCATTTTAACCTTTTTAAACTGTAATTTTTTCTTTGCAGTTTCAATATAGGACTGGGAGAGCCTTGAGCTTCTATAGGAAGTGGTAGAGATCCATACTGCAGGGGACACCGATCTACTGACCCACATAGACTCTTTTGGCTTCAGCGACATAATCTGGGCCATCCCTCAGGCTCTAAAGATGCTGGCCTCGGGCGCTATTTCAGCCTTGATAGAGAGGTGGTTGGAGATAACCCATACTTTTCACTTGCCGATTGGGGAGGTCACTATCACTCCCTCAGATGTGAGCACCACGACGGGCTTAGACTAGAGTGGGGATATTGTCCACTTTGATGTTTATACCGATACATGGCATTCCCAGCCTAAGGTAAAGGCCTATATTGTGAGATTACTTGGGCTTCATTCGGACGGGATGAACAAGCTCAAGTATGGGGACCTGCATACTTATTGGATTGGGCAGCCGAGTCCTTTTACTGCAGATAGGAAAGATCAGTACGCCTGGTATTTTACGCTGATGCTTCTTACCACCATCTTCTTTCCTACTTATTTGAGCAACCTCAACTATGGTTTGCTCTCTGCTGTGGAGGATCTTGTTACTGTGCTCTGCAAGAACTGGTGACGAGCCATTCTGGCACAACTATACTATAGGTTCGATGTTGGAGTTTGGGGTGAGCAATCTGAGCTCAAGATCTACCATCTGATTCTACTAGTAAATCCCGAACTTATCTCTTGTACTTTAACCTTTTGTTCAAATTATGCCGCAACTAATCCTTACTTTATCTCACAGATTTAGGCCTTTGAGCACCGATTTACCCCCAGGCCGGGTTTGCCAATGCAGCTTGAGACATCGCACATCATTTCCAGATGGATGGGGCTTTGGCTAGGTCAGCCCTTAACCACATCGCATTATAGAGAGTTCCTTTATCAGCTGCACTCTGACAGGGTAAACTTCTTCCCTACTAAACCTATACTTTACATTTCAACAAACCATTAGTAGAAACTATATCCACAAGGTTGTGACACTCATAGTGCATTCATTTTTTATAGGTCATCCGAGACCCGTGGGAAAGGTTGGGTATGCATGGGACCATAGAGCAGATGTGGGCTGGTGTGGATGATCGCCGTTTTATCCTGGAGTCACCACTCTTCTATGAGTTGTATTTTGGTGAGTGGGTTTGAGGGTGGAGGACCAGTACTGTAGTGGAGAGACCGGTCCCTCCTCCGATTCTAACGGGCATCTTTTGGCTGCATCTGATGCCAAGGACTGATCAGGGATCATATCTGCTAGGCAAGGGAGCCTGGGTGCTATTGGTAGAGGGCTTTTATGCTGAGTTAGTCGATTCCTCACTTCTTCCTCCTTGCGAGAGGATTCACCATAAGGACGAGTCCCTTGAGTTTTATTGGAGTGATAGTGAGGATGATGATGATGATGATGAGGGTGGACAAAGGGGGGACTATAGGGGCCCATCTATAGCCCAAAGGACTGGGGTTCAGCTAGGTCTGCTACCCCTGATTCTCAGGTATTTTCTTAACTTAGACTTTATGAATGCTTTGTCATTGATTGTGATTCTGAGTCATGACTTTTCTTATATAGCTTCCCCCTCTTTTGCGAAAGAGGCATGCCGCTACTGCTACTAAGCTGTCGGTGAAACGATCTTGTGCTTTTAGATCTATGAGGGAGGGAGTCCTTCGAGCTAAGCTAGATACTTTCTTCTGGCTCCTCAATCATTCGGGGAAGCGAGCTATGAAGGAGCTTGAGGAGTTGGTCCAGCCTATCGGTTTCACTCCTTCCATCTCTACTTATGTAAGGAATTATTTGATTTAATCTTTATTCATTATAGTGATTGCTTAGAATATCCGATCCTAACATGACTTTCCTTGTCAGGTGACCGTCTTTGAGGCTGAGAGGATTGACATGGGCTATTTCTCTATCTGAGATCTACTATTGGTCTAGGATGCGTTGGCCTCGGTAAGTTTCTTTAACCTGTAAAATTTAACAAACTATGCATGATGCATGCCATGACATTTATGTATATACACTGATCTTATGATTCTATTGTGGACTCTGTTGGCCATGGAGCATAGTAAGTCTGCTCATGACTTGAATGCTTCGGAGGAGAGAACCAGGTTTTTAGAGGAGAAACTATGAGCTGCCACTGATCAGGCATATCATGCTAAGGCAGAGACTACTTAGGCGAGGGATGAGATTGAGATGCTAAGGGGCCAGCTAGCATGGATGACTGAGGACAGACATATACCAGATCTATTTGATGCTGAGCCTGAGTTCGATCTTTCTATATACCAATTGACTTAGAGGGATAGAGATCAGTCTACTGAGGGAGTTGACGCTGCTAGGGCTGCTGCGGGGACATCAGAGACTAAGGACCTCACCCAGGTAGCTGCTAGTACTGGTAAGGCTGAGGATCATATGACTATAGATGTGGATTACCTACTGGTGGATACTCAGGACCAGGCTCAAGAGGGTCGCCAGGGACAGGATCCCCCTACAGCTTCGATGATGATTACTTTCTGAATTGTTGATACGTTTAGACTCTACACGGCTTGTTTTAATTGTAAACTTTGGATTGGTACTTTTGACATTTAACTTTTATGTGCACCGACTTTTCTTGAACTATGATCATTGAGTAGTGCTGCTTTGCAAACCATATTACTTTTATCCAACGATTTCATAACGAGGGGACTGAATGATGTTCTAATTTTTGCATAGGCCATCCGATGTGAGATGATCTATCGAACATTTATTTTCCTTTCTTTTTGTCCTAATTTTCGCCTGAACTGTCCTTGATGGTTCAGTCTAGTGGACTTTTTCTTTTTAGCTTTAACTTTTGCCTAGACTGCCCTTTCGGGTTTTCAACCTATCAAGCTTTTTCTTTATTTTTTTGCCTTAATTTTTTCAAGGACCGACCTTTCGGGTTTTTGACCCTACAGGCTTTCTTTCTCTTTTTGTTTGGTCTTAACTTTTGCCTCGAGTGCCCTTTTAGGTTTTTAATCCAGCAGTCTGTCTTAATTTTTGCCTGAATTATCCTTGATGGCCCAATCCAGTAGACTTTTCTTTTGCCTTAACTTTTTCCCGGACCGCCCTTTTGGGTTTTCAATCCAATAGGATTTTCTGAATATTGCGTATGTGCAGCGAAGATGAATAAATGATGCATAACACATAGAGAAAAATTGATATTCACACACCTGCGATTATTTCACCTAAAGACATGCATGCATTCATAAGACCAAGATTCTTAGCAAGCTCATAACATGTTCATTGATGAGATTAATTTGAGTACATAGGCAATGGTAACAATTTCCAATGGTTAACCCCTATTGCCTACTAGTCTTTTATAGATTTTCTAGAAAGCAACTAACATTTTTTCTCTCGATGCCCTAAATTTTGCCTAAGCCACCCTTTTCGGGTTTTCAACTTAGCGGGCTTTATTTATGTTGGAGTGCCCTAATTTTTGTTTGACCGATTTGCAGAATATCGATCAGCGGGCTGCACTCCAATTTTTTCCTGAGCAGTAGAGGACCACTCATTGGGTGATTTTATTCTATATTTCTTTTATACTTTGTGATGCTTTTTTATGATTTAATTCTTTTGACCTAGACATGACAACGCTTAAGCCTATCTTGATTTACTGGATTCACAAACTCATTTCCATCAATATCCATAAGCTTGATTCCTCCTTTACCAAGGACTTACTTTACAATGAACGGTCCTTCCCAATTAGGCCTGAACTTGCCCCTAGAGTCAATGTTGACCTGGCGTAGTTGGTTGAGAACCAGATCACCCGCTTGGAGAGGTTGTTTTGGGTATTTGACTCTGTTATTGTAAGCTCGAGCCATATGCTATTGGTACATTTATAGGTGGATAAGTGCTTTGAGCCGCTTTTCATCTATTGCATTTAACTGTTCATACCTAGCTTTTGCCCAATTTGATTCTTTTAACTGAGCTTCGAGTGCCACTCTTCGAGATCTTACTTCTATTTCAACCGGTAATACAGCTTCCATTCTATATACCAAGGAAAAGGTGTCTATCTGTAGGGTTCTAATGCTGGTTCTATACCCCCAAACCGCGAATGGAAGTTTATCAGCCCAGTCCCTGTAGGTAGCTACTATCTTTGATAAAATCTTCAGGATCGATTCATTAATGATCAGCTTTCCTTTTAGAGCTCCCAAGGGTTTTTGAGTATAGCCTAAGGTATTTTTCCCTTTTTCATAATTAGAGCTATCCTGCTATTGATGCTCTCCTTGGTCTTCTTTCTTAACGACCTATGCCTTTGTACCCTTTTCCCCCTTCGTGAAGAAAGAAGGACCGAGGCTAATTGTTATCATGTTTGCTAGCACTTTTATCATCCCTCTTTTGATGATAGGTTTTAACCATTGGGCATTTATACCATTGCCTTATACTCAAAGTCAACTTCACTAATGAATATGATGATGTTTTAAAAAATTTGTTGTTATGAGTGCATGATGTCACTAGAATGAAATAGTTGAGCAAAATGTGAATGATAGGTGCATCAATTTATTCATGACATGTTAAAAATAAAAGATACTAATGCTACAACTTATTCATGATATGCCTTATAAGCGGCATTGTTTGCATAAAAAATGTTTGCAACATTAAAAATTACATCATTTGAATCATCCTCAACATGTGGAGGGCTTTGTTGATCAACTTGAGCAATGCTGGCTGCTAAACTGGTAGCTCTAGTGCGCAGGCTTGCATGCATTTCTTCAGCCACTACTCTTGCTAAGTATTCAAAAGGTTTGCTGATGGGATTCCCTTTCTCACTTCCCTTCCAATTCTCCCTCATAAGCATGCCTAAGGCCTTGGTGATGGATCCAACTGCTTCCCTTATTTCATCTTCTTCAGTATTTCCACATACTTCCACAGAAACTAAGGTCTCAATCATGCAGCCTTTTTTAAAATCATATACATCATTGAAGATCTCAAAACCAGGTTGTACCGTACCTCGACAAGTTCTTCTTTTCTTGTGAATACCTTTTATTTCAGCCCCTATCATAAGGCAAGACTGAGGCTTGGACTTTCTAGCACCGGGGTGATTCCCCAAACCAAGTCTGAATGGCCATAGGATAGGTAAAATGGGTCCAACATGCCTTGAAGATTCTTTTCGACACCCTTACCCTTCACATAACCCTGCTTCATTATAATCTTCTCGATTTTAAGAGATATGTATCCCTTAACCAAAAACTTTGTACCCTGGTGAGCTATAACCACCCTAGATTCTTTTTCCTTGGCTTCCATAGCAGCGATAATAGATGATTTGTCGGCTTCAATGGTTACTAGCTTGCCTTTATGGATGAGCTTGACCTTTTGGTGAATTGTGGAAGGGACATCCCTTAATGCATAGAGCCAAGGATGGCCCAACAATAATGAGTAAGTGACGAGAATGTCATGAACAGTGAATAAGACTTTGGACTTTACTCCCCCAACTGTAACCTCAGCTTCAAAGACCCCAATGACACTCCTTTTTGTATCATCATATGCTCTTATAATAGTGTTGGATTTCTCTAACATGGATTCATCTAATCCCAAGTGAGGAAGGATCTTAGCAAGGCAGAGATTAAGGCCGAAACCATCATCCACCATAACACACGGGATAGATCGGTCAAAGATTTGCACCTTGATGAAGAGAGCCTTATTATGCTTATTTCCTTCAATTGGAAGATCTGATTGGTAAAACATATTAGGTTCAACTCGACTAGCTGAGGACCCCCTAATAACTGAAAAGACTTCAACCAGGGTAGTAGAGGGTGTAGCGTCTATGCTTAGAAACTTTTCTATCAAACCCCTGCGATAATCTTCAAAGTCAATGGGAAGTTGCCAGATACTGTACTTGGCTAGGGTAATTTGCAACTTCTAGATAAGAGTGGCAACTTTTGAATCTTTCTTTCTAACATCACTTGGAACTTGAGTCTCGATAGAGGGTGTAAAGGTCGAGCCATGATTAGCACTTGGGGGGCCTAGATGTCCATATCTCTGCCTCTTCTTCTCTTTGGGAGGGGATTAGGAGGAACCCTTCCGCTTTGGGTAACATGCAATACTCCATATTTCATATAACTTCCCCCCTCATTCTACCAATAGAGTTGGCCCTTTAAGTTCATAAGTATCAATATCAATGGGTTCTGGTTGTACTAACATGGTCTCCTCATTGTAAGAACCTTCTAGTTTATACGCATCGATGTCAATGGGGACTGGTTTGTCAGGTTTAGCCACGATTGAGTGGACCATAGGGTTAGCCTGTGTGATCATACTGAAGGCATGGTGGGAGGGCAGCCCTGACTCACGGCCATAACTTGTTGCTCAAAATTTGGCAAGGGGTTATTCCGAATGCTGGGTTTAAGATTGGGTTCTCAGATCTTCTTCTCCCTAATTAGACTGCAGATAGCTTCAAGTAGATCTCTACAGGCACCTGTGCGATGACCCTTGCTAACATGGTAAGTACAAAACTAATCCTTGTCTTTAGGTTTATGCGGGACATAAGGTTTGATACTTTATAGAAGACCAAGTGCCCTCAACTTAGTAAAGATGGCATGTAGAGATGCTTTCCAAGGGGAAATACCATCCTCATTGGTACGGGCTGCAGCCACTTCCTCTTGTACCATTGCAGTCTTAGGATCAGAAATAGACCTTGGCTTAAAAGCTTGGACTGGGGCTGAAGGGTCATTCTTTTTGAATCAAGGCTTGGCCGGTACACTCTCCTTCTCTGATTCCTCGATCCTTTCCTATTTTTTGGCCTTCTTAAAGACCTCAACATAGCTAGAGAAGTTATCCATACCCAAAACCTTATGATAAACGGGGTAGATCACCAACTATCAATTTTACGATCATCTCGGGGAGACTCAGGCGATCTTTCAGTAAAACTTAAGCGGCCATCCATCTTTCAAAATAGGGCTTGAATTTCTCATTGAGGGCCTGCTTGATAGCCTCTAAATTTTGTATAGTAGTTTTAATGGTGGTGTTGAAGCCATACTGCTGGATGAAAGCCTCACATAAGGCCTTCCAATCTCTAGTTACTTTATCGGATGAGGTGTTATACCACTCAACAGCAAGGCCTTCCAAAGTACAGGGAAACATGTCGGCAAGAACCTTATCACTCAACTTCCTTATCCTCATCACCCTTTGGTAGGTAGTAATGTGAGATTGAGGTGGACCAGTTCCCTTATACTTTGCTATCCTAGGCATACTAAGGTTTTTGGGGACCTAATCCTCCTCCCTAACAACTTGAACTGGCAGTGATGGTGGTTGGATACCGGGACTAGTGGCGATGAGCTTCTATAACAAATCACATAATTCTATAGATAAAGATGATCTATCTAACTGAGTAGTTACACTCGAGGGTAGACATGATGTTTGAGGAAAGGTTTTCCCCTTAGGTGTGACCACACAAAATTAGGGGTTAGGCCTGATGCCCTAAACTGAAATGTTAGCGGTATGAACCCTTGGCTAGGCTGAGCAAACTGACTGACGACTGGTGGAACCATGGTACCCAATGAATGTAATGGCTGGCTGATCAAACTGAATGGACTAACTGAACCCAACTGACCCAACTGACTGGAAGAATCCCCTCGAGTCCGCACACGTGCCAACTAAAACTGAGTGAATAGATTGTGAGTAACTCTTAGAGCAGGCAGCTGCTCACTAAACTCTACATTCACTGCTGGAGTACTGATAAGTGTGCCATGAGAAATGTTGACTACTCTCTCCTCAAACAAGATTGCCCTGATGGAAGCTAGCATCTTATCATTCACCCCGGTCAAGAAACTGATTACTTTCCAAATATTGTGAGACAACATTTGGAATCTCCGACCTAACCTCGATCCTTGATGCATTTCCCCCTCTCTAGTAGCAACATCTTCAACCTCAACATCTATCTGGCCTTCTGGAGTTAGGATATGAGATATTTCCTCAAGATGATAGGTAGAAAGGTCGACCAAACTAAACTGACTACCGAACAAAACTCCCGTAGACAGAGGCGGAGTAACCCTTAACTGAACTGGAGGAAGAGATGATGGTGGTGGAGCCGTAATGCGAGTCAAACAGACCTGAGAACACTGCCAAGCTTTAATCCTTTAAGATTTTACTAAGGTAGTAACCAAGAGATCAGTACATGCATGGGATGCGGTATGCATACACAAATTTCAACGATGCATGGTGGGATCAATCACAAGGGTATGTAACACAACACATGCGAAGTGATCGATTCCGTACTTATTTCTCCCACCAAGTCTGAGGGTATTCTTCCTTAGTCTAATCTCACACAAAAATCAAGGTACCTAGTAGGTAAAATTCTATGGCTTTGATAAGAATGGTGTAGGGACATATCGAAAGTTGACGTAGAAGGTTCCCATCGCATCAAGCCTCTTTTGAAGAGAGATGACAATGAGTGCTCCACCCACTAGGGTGTCCCTAATTCCTAGCGGTCATCGGTAACACCTTTACGAGCGTTACGAAAATAATAGGGCACCTTAACCTAGAGCTAGAATGAGAGCTCATCTAACTAAAGAGAGAAGGAGATGAGATGATAGAGTGATAATTTTCCCAAATAATGAAAAAGAAAATGGGTTGAATTAAGTAAATGATTTTCAGTGCTTATCTTAATCTTTTAAGATTTTAAAATAAACCAAAATTTTACAAGTTAAAAGATTATATCCCCAGCAGAGTCGCCACTATGAGGTGTTGATGATGTATGGGTCTCCCTTGGCGCTTGTGTGAGAGGCGGGGCCCACTGAGGTTTGGTTGGATTTAGGCGTGACAAAACCTTTTTTAGTTCAAGTTTGCACAATAAGTCAATTTTAATCAATAAAAGAATCGAGACCCAAATCTTCATACAAATGATAGAGTCGCCACCCAAGTTGTCTACTTGGGAAAGAGTTTTGGTATGGTTCCCCCTAGGTAGGAGACTCATTCCTATTGGATCAGAGATTTGGGTATCGGATGAGTCACTTATTTCTCATCTAGTTGATTCAAAATTACATTCACCTCGTAAAACCATTTTTGTTTTCATCATTTAGGGAATTATCACAGAAATCCTATTTCTGCACTCTTTCACACTTGTTACATGCATTTACATATTACAATAAAGCACAAGCAATAAATGGGGAATAAGAATTACAACCGGGGGAAAATGGGGGAAATTGCAAAAGAACCTATACATTTGTTCTAAGTTATAAAATAAAATGAAAATCAATTCCCCTGCATCCACAGATTTTAGAACAGTTTATAGCACGTCATAAGTCAGCATTTTATTGGGAAAAATGTGATTATGTTAGCGTGGCGGTTTTACGATTGATGGTACCCGGGCGGCTTCTAGGATCGGAAAGAAATAACGAGTCTTCAATATATTTTGTTGTAAAAACACATTTTAACTTTTGTGGGTTGATTTACTAGGTTGTTAGTGAAAATGATGGCATGGCACATGGTGACTTGGATTGATTTTTAACCAAATTAAAATGTATTCTGGGTTTTGTTTGGGGGCCGGTACCCGTATGAGTGGGTGGGACCCGTACGGCTACCAGGGAGGACCGGTACAGGTATGGGACCCGTACCGATCCTGTCTGGTCCCAGGAAGAAGCTTAATTTGAGATAATCAGATTAATGGAAGAAAAATAAAATAAAAATGGGATTTCCTTCTGTATGACTATGACGCACCGATTTAATACCCTTAGCAATATGTGGTGCCAATAAGGCTCATATGGGTTAGGGCCAGAACTAGAATAAGAACAAGAACAGATATAATAACAAAGGCAGAGAATAATAATGAAATAACTGAGATGTGTGTCTTTTTGAAATTCAGGAGCATTACTTTTACGACGTGAATCCACTTTGAGGCGATCCCTTTGCTGTTGAGAGAGTCTGGCCAAAGTAGATGAATAAATAGGACTATTTAGGTGAGTATTTGTGTGGACAGAGCACCCTTAAATCCTACTAAACGAAGCTAGGAATGAATAAAATGTGGACAAAACCTCAAGGAATGAGTTTTCCCCTTATTTTATACCTCCTATACCTCTACTATATCTTTTCTATACCTGTAGAAATTGGTAGAACCTTACTATACTTTATCTATACTCTATTTTTCATATCAATTGTGTCTTTTTTAAATGGTGGGGAAAAAGGCCCTTTTTATAGGGTGAGAATTAGGTCTGAATGCAATAAATTGCATTCAAGACCTGCCTTTTCCCGAAAAAGGTAAGAGATGTCTTTTAAAAGAGCCTGATTAGGCAACAAGTGGACCCGTATGGGTTTAGCCCCACCTGTACTAGTCCCCTCTAGGCATATAGAAGGAATCTACCCATACGGGTCTGCTAGTGGATCCGTACCACCAGGCAGCACCCGTACAGGTCCCTAAGGGCAAACTAGGTCTCCTGACTTCGGCCAAACTCAACTTTACAGCAGTAGGAACACCTCCGATGGACAACACCTATAAGACATTGCATGATATAGGTCTCATCATCGTTTTGTAAGAAGGACTGTTAAAATCAGTGCTCACAACTGAGTGATTGTCCCGTTTGAATCCTTGGGATTGAAGCTAAAAAGTTGTCAGTGATCATTTTCCTTGTATTTTAGTGATTCACCAACTTTTATGCCAGTAGTCCGGTGTGTGAGCTCCACGAACCTTTCCTATTGGTCTAGGTAGAAAAGGTTGTTACCTTTTCTCTTTCCTATTGTCAGTCCTTTTGTCCTTTTCTGAAAAGCATGCTAGCTATTATTTTATCTTGTATAAGGGGAAAGTTCTTTAACTCATAGACCAAAAAGATGGAGGGAAATGTAACTTTCAAAACATTCCCTTTGTCTTGGATAATTAGGTCTTCCGGATGTCTTCAGACCTAATATCTCTGGATGCATTCTTCCATATGCTATTCTTCAATCAGTTCTTCCGGATGCTATTCTTCAATCAGTTCTTCCCAACGCTGCTTCAGAGCGGTTCAAAGTTTGTTTTCTTTCCAAACTTTAACCGGATGCTTCCATTGCGTGCTTAGGTATTCATGGTCTTCAATGTATGTTTTGATGAATTGTCTTGGACCTTCTACTTCCATTTTAGATTTAGGAGATAACATTTTTTTGTTCTTATGTTTTTGTTTTCTTCAAACCTAATCCAGATAGTTACATAACTGGTTCTTCAGGATCATTGTTTCCCAACAGCATTTATCCAGAGATATTTCATAATTAAAAGACACCACAGGCTTAGCAATGCCATGTAGCTCAATTGACATTCTTGCATGTACATGAAATCAATATACATTGGTGGCTTGTGTCATTAATCAGATTTTCAAATGTGTTTCTCAAATACACATTCATATGACTAATATTTGTTTATTGTTCAAAACAAATTCACCAAGATAATGAGGCGAGGAGGACTAGTTCAACTAGTACAATTATAGACCCAATGTCACCAATTTTAACGGTAAAGAGCTATCAAAGCCAGAACTATTGCAAATGGCTAGTTCCTTGTCATTAGGAGCAGAACATTGCAAATGTACTTTTCATTCGACGAATCTTTATCTTACAAAGACATATACTTACTCCGATATTTATAGCGAGATGACACTTATCGGAAGCAGATCTTCATTTATCATGGATAATAATCAATATTATTTGTCAGGGGGCATAACAGGCCCATGATTATGGGTTACTTTATACTTGATCATCCTAATTCAAAAGACATTACTCATAAGACAATAGCGCCTTTGCATCGATAGAGTACCAAAGCCATTGTTTCAAAGGCACCTATGCCTCAAAATCGATAAGATAACTATGTCATCACATCAATAAAACATATAAGACCGGTGACCAAGACTGATAAATCCCCACGACACCCATTCATTATATAGGACCGATGGGAGAGATTAATAAATCCCTTTGGCACCTATAAGACCGATGAGAGAGATTAATAAATTCCCTCGGCACCTATATGAGCGATGAGAGAGATTAATGAAATCCCCTTGACACTTATTATATAACAGAGATTATCAAAATCACACCAGCAATCATTATCATTATATGTCCAATGAGAGAGATTACCAAATTCCTTCCGCACGCATTGGTATTCAAAGACCAAAGTGAGTGATTTTACACAAAATCCCCTCAGCACCTTTAAAATTCAAAGTGAAAAAACTCGACATTTCTTATAAGAACCAACGAGTGTGATTTAAACCAAACCCCCTCAGTACCTAATATCAACAGAAAGCGAGCGATTTGCATCAGATCCTCGTGGCTAATATTATCATACTTCAGCTTAAAGAAGCCTCTTATACCAGAAGGGAGAGGCCCCCTCACACATAGTACAAGAAGAAGAATATTTTATTATCCTCGATAATGCTCAGTTTCCAAGAATGACAAATAATGAAATGAAGCATCAGTCTGACCACCTCTTCCTTATAAAAGAGAGGATGAGCTAGACTTCACCTTCAAGTTAAAGTAGAAATTCGACCATCTCTTCCCCTTGAGAGAAGAAGAGCTCAACCTTGCCACTAAGTTCAAATCAAAGTAGAGCTTTGGCCACCTCTTGACATAAGAGAAGAGCTTGGCCTTGCCTCCAAGTTAAAGTTAGAACCTAGGCTCGGCCATCTCTTCCCCTTGAGAGAAGAGCTTAGCCACCCCACTAAGTTCAAATTGAAGTAAGAGCCTCAGCCACCTCTTCCCATGAGAGAGGAAGAGCTCGGTCTCGCCTCCAAGTCAGAGTCAAAGCCTCTGCCACCACTTCCCCTTTAGAGAAGAGCTCGGCCTCGCCTTTAAGTTGAAGTCAGAACCTCGGCTCAGCCATCTCTTCCCCTTAAGATAAGATCTAGGCCTTGCCACTAAGTTTAAAGTAAAGTGAGAGCCTCGACCACCTCTTCCCATAAGAGAAGAGCTCAGCCTCACCATTAAGTTCAAATTAAAGTCACCTCTTCCCAAGAGAGAGAAAGAGCTTGGCCTTGCCTCTCAGTCAGAGTCAGAGCCTTAGCCACCTCTTCCCCTTGAGAGAAGAGCTTGGCCTCGCCTCCAAGTTTAAGTCAGAACCTTAGGTCGACCATCTCTTCCCCTTCAGAGAAGAGCTCGGCCTCGCCACTAAGTTCAAAATTAAAGTAAGAACCTCAGCCACCTCTTCCCATAAGAGAAGAGCTCAGCCTCGCCTCTAAGTTAGAGTTGGAACCTTGACTCGGCCATCTCTTCCCCTTGAGAGAAGAGCTCAGCCTTATCACTAAGTTTAAGTCAAAGTAGAGCCTCAACCACCTCTTTCCATGAGAGAAGAGCTCGGCCTCATCTCCAAGTTAAAGTCAGAACCTCAGCTCAGACATCTCTTCCCCTTGAGAGAAGAGCTCGGCCTCGCCACTAAGTTTAAATTAAAGTAAGAGCCTAGGCCACCTCTTCCCATAAGAGAGGATCTCGGCCTCGCTTCCAAGTTAGAGTTGGAATCTTGCCTTGACCACCTCTGCCCCTTAAGAGAAGTGCCCGGCCTCTCCACTAAGTTTGAGTCAAAGTCGAACCTCGGCCACCTCTTCCCATGAGAGAAGAGCTCGACCTCACTAAGTTAGAGTCAGATCCTTGGCCACCTCTTCCATAAGGGAAGAACTCGGCCTGTCAGAACCTCCAGCACCTCTTCCCAGAAGAGTAGAAGAGCTCAACCTCATCATCAATTTGAAGTTAAACTTCAACATTGGCTCGGCCACCTCTTCCCACAAGAGTAGAAGAGCTCGGTCTTACCATCAAGTTAAAGTTAAAGTTCAACCTCGGCTTGACCACTTCTTCCCAGAAGAGTAGAAGAGCTCGGCTCACCATCAAGATGAAGTTAAACTTCAACACCAGCTCAGCCACCTCTTCACCATGAGAGAGGAAGAGCTCGGCCTCATCTCTGAATAAAAGTTAAGATTGAGATTCGGCCACCTCTTCCCCATGAAAAGAGAAGAGCTCGACCCTATTATTGAGTTAAAATTTTATAGAGAGAGGTGGAAGAAGAGCTCTCCTTTGGCCATCTCTTCCTATGGAGTATGAAGAACTTGGTCTCACGACCAAGCTAAAATTTGAACCCCGGTTTGGCCACCTCTTCCCATGGAATGAGAAGAGCCCGACTGTGAGGTGTTGATGATATGTAGGTCTCCCTTAGCATCTTGGAGGAAGACGAGGCCCACTGGGGTGGTTGGTTGATTTAGGTGTGATGAAACCATTTAGTTCAAGTTTGCACATTTTAACCAATTTTATGAAAAAAAGAATCGAGACCCAAATCTCGATACAAATGATAGAGTCATCACTCAAGTTATCTACTTGGGAAAGAGTTTTACTATGGTTCCTATTAGGAGGGAGACTTATACCTTTTGGATCAGAGATTCGGGTATCGGATGAGTCATTTATTTCTCATTTAGTTAATTCAAAATTACATTCGTCGCGTAAAACCATTTTATTTTCATCATTTGGGGAATTATTACAAAAATCCTATTTTTCTACACTCTTTCACACTCGATTCATGCTTTTACAATTTACAATAAAGTACAAGCAAGAACTGGGGGAATAAAAATTACAACTGAGGGGAAATGGGGGAATTGCAAAAGAGCCTATACATTTGTTCTAAGTTATATAACAAAATAAAATAAATTCCCCTGCATCCACAAAGGTTAGCATAGTTTATAACACATCATAAGTCAGCATTTTTGTTAAGAAAAATGTGATTATGTTAGCATTGTGGTTTTACGATTGATAGTGCTCGGACGACTTCTAGGATCGAAGAGAAATAATGGGTCTTTAGCGCATTTTGTTATGAAAACACATTTTAACTTTTGTGGGTTGAGATATCGAATTATTAGTGAAAATGATCGCATTGTAAATGGTGATGTTAGATTGATTTTACAGGTTAAAACTGGAGTTTTAGGTAGTTCTGCCTAGAGGCCAGTACCCGTATGGGTGGGTGATAGGGCCCATACGGGTATGAGGGGACCCGAACGGTCTTATCTGGCCCGAACAAAACCTTAGTTTAATAATAGGTAGAAGATTATATTGATGGAGCAGAAATAATGGTAAAATAAATGAGATGCGAGTCTCTTTAAAACTCAGGAGCGTACCTTTGCAACGTGAATCCACTTTGAAGTGATCTCTATGCTGAGAGAGAGTCTAGCCAAAGTAGATGTTGAAATCGTGATTTTAGGATTGTTTAGTCGAGTATTTATGTGGACAGAACCTCCCTCAAATCCTAATAAACGAAGTTAGAAATAAGTAAAATATGAACAAAACCTCAAGCGATGGTTTTCTCCCTATTTTATACCTTCTATACCCCAACTATATCCTTTCTATACCTATACAAACTGCTGGAATTTCATAAACTATATGCTATAATTTCTTGTATGTGTTCCTCTTGAAATGAGGTAAAACCCTCAATTTATAGGGAGAAAATAGAGTCTGAACGCAATAAATTGCATTCATGACTTGATTTCTCCCTATATGGTCATGATCAGCATGCCATAAAGCCTAATTAGGCAAGTATGGGACCTATAGGGGTCTAAGGGGACCTGTACCGGGGTCCCTCCCAAGCGTATAGGAAACTTTGCCCGTATGGGTCCCTAAGGGCAGATTAGGTCTCCAGAATCGGCCAAACTCAGCTCTGCAGCAGTAGGAACACCTCTGATGGATAACACCTATAAAAGATTGTATTATCTAGATCTCATCATAGTTTCATGAGAAGGATCGTTAAAATCCAATGCTCACATACTGCCCCTCGTAGGATCATTGCAGATATGGATCTGTATTATCTCACGATTTGAGCAAGGGTTTGGAAATTGTACCTGAGGTGATGACATGGATGAGTTCCTTTCTTGAGGGAAACTCCTTTCTTAGGTGTCCCTTTCTTAAGGCAGATGACTTTTCTTTGCTGATGCGTATCCCTTTCTTGAGGCGGGTGACCTTCCTTTGCCAAGGTGTATTCCTTTCTTGAGGCAAATGACTTTCCTTTACTGATGCATATCTCTGGTGACTTCTCTTGGGAATGTGTGTGTATCCCTTTCTTGAGGTGGATGACCTTCCTTTCCTAATGTGTATCCCTTTCTTAAGGCAGATGGCTTTCCTTTGCTGATGCATATCTCTGGTGACTTCTCTGAGGAATGTGTGTGTCTCCCTTTCTTAAGGCGGATCGACTTTCCTGGTTGATAGTGTATCCCTTTCCTAAGGTAGATGACTTCTCCTCGTATCCCTTTCGTAAGGCGGATCAACTTTCCTGATTGATGATGATGTATCCCATTCCTAAGGCAAATGACTTCTCCTCGTATCCCTTTCCTAAGCTGGATCAACTTTCCTTACTGATGATGATGTATCCCTTTCCTAAGGCGGATGACTCTCCTTCCAGTGTATCCCTTTCCTAAGGTGAATGACTCTCTTGCTGGTGTATCCCTTTCCTAAGGCGGATGACTCTCCTGCTGGTTTATCCACTACCTAAGGCGGATGACTCTCCTAGTTGATGGTGTATCCCTTTCCTAAGGTGGATGAATCTCCTCGTATCCCTTCTTAAGGCGGATGACTCTCATGATGGAGATTTTGAATTACTTGTTTAAGAGATAATTAAAACACTGAGTTAGTTACTACCTGAGATGACATGTCTTAATTCTTGATTGACTTTGTGGTGAACAAAAATTTTTATCCCTTCAATCAAGAATGAAGACATATTGGTAGGGATTGGCCCCTGAATGAACTGTAAACTGAGTTTGAGAAATATTGGATTCGGACTAATTGTTGGGGAATGCCCCTAGGGTGAGTGCCCATTGGGGGATACTCTTTGATCGATTCCACTATTGGGGAGTGTCCCGAGGGTGGGTGCCCCTAGGGTGTTTGATGGTGGGGGGGAAGCCCCTTGACTGATTCCAATGTTGGGGAGTAGATTAATGTCCTTAGGCAGGCTCTTTTTTGCTAGGGAAGTGTCTCCTTGTAAGACTCGCTTATTGAGGAATATTTTCTATACTCGGGTGGACCTGTACACAAAGATTATGCCTGTTAGTGAATAATTCAAAGATGGCTCACCTCGATTCTTTGATTGACTTTATGAAGACAAAAAATTTTCCCCTTCAATCAAGGATCAAGGTGAACTAGGGGTTTTGCCCTACATTTGACTGATATACAGAGTTCAAGAGAAGTGGGGTTGGCCCCTAATCTAGGCTGGATGTGCCCCTCGTGTTTTCACAAAGTTCTGGCTCAAAAAATGCCCCTTGATGGCAAAAGGGGACCCGTACGGGTGGACTGGGACTTGTACAGGTAGGGATTTTGAGAAGTGAGACCCATATGGGTGGGGAGAGACCCATATAGGGTCCCAGTCGGGGGGTTTTAAAGCTGAAACAGACCCCTTACATCCCGCCTTACACCAAACTCTCCTATATTGAATTTCCCAGTAATTTTATCCCAAAACTGATCAAAATTTATAAAAAGATTCCAAAGATCGGTCGTTTTTCCATTAGGCACGGAGATTTGCCCCGAGTAGGTGATTCAAGGCTCTAGAAATGCCCGGTTTCTATTGGTTATGCTTTCCTTGAGGGAGGTTCATTTCTCGGCCTTACTCCCACTGCCAAAGTGGCTCTGATTTTCTCTTCTAATACCCATGACTCAAAACTCTAGGTATTTAGCTTGATTCTCCACTTTTTCCATTTTTGGAATTCCCCGATTTTTGGAACGATTTAGGGTGTTTTAGATCCTGAAATGGAGCCTGATGCACGTAACTTTATCCACGATGCATTTAGGATAGTCTTTGATGAGCTTTGTTTGAATTTGGACTATTTGGGCTTGTTTGGGAAGATTTTTGCAAAGGGACTGCTCGCAGGGGACCCTGTACGGGTCCCTTTTTAGTACGGGAGGAGTACTCGGACCTGTACGGGTGGGGCGGACCCGTACAAGTCCTATCTCCAGGGATAGAATGCCCAATTCTTTGTTTTCTACAGCCTTTTCCCAATTTTTGACTTGTCCACTACATTCTAACCCTGTTAAATTGGGTTTTTATCCTTGCAGTTCTAGTATAAGATTGTGGGAGCCCTAAGCTTCTACAAAAAGTGGTATGAGGAGATCCGAACTATGGTGGATACCAAGCTATTGACCCGTATTAACTCATTCGGGTTCACTGATATTGTTAGGGCCATTCCCCAGGCTCTAAAGACGCTGGCTCCTGGCGCTATTTTGGCACTTATTGAGAGATGGTCTGAGATAACACACACTTTCCACCTAATGATCGGGTAGGTCACCGTCACTCCCTCGGATGTGTGTATAGTGGCAAGATTAGATTGGAGGGGGATGACATCCACTTTGATGTCTATGCCGACCGATGGCACTCCCGGTCTGAGGTAAGGCCTATGTGGAGAGACTTCTTGGGTTTTGTCCTGGAGGGACGGACAAGTTCAAGTATGGAGAGCTCCATAGTTACTAGATTAGGCAGCCGAGCCCTGTTGCTGTAGAGAGGAGGGACTAGTATGCCCGGTCTTTCCTACTGACTTTCCTCACCACTATATTCTTCCTAGTCTACTCGAGCAACCTCAACTATGGTTTGCTCTCAGCTATCAAGGATCTTGCCACTATACCAGGCAAGAATTTGTGCTGGGCCATCCTGGCATAGTTGTATTACAGCCAGGATGTTGGGGTTCGAGGCCAACAGTCTTAGCCCAAGATCTGCAATCTGATCCTATTGGTAATTCCTGAATTGATCCCTTGTGCTTTAACTCTTTACTCGAACTATTTTGCAACTAACTTCACCTTGTTTTGCAGATTTGGGCCTTTAAGAACCGACTTATTCCTAGGTCAGGTTTACCGTGCATCCTGAGTCAGCTTATATTATCTCTAGGTGGATGGGGCCTTGGCAGTATCAGGCCCTGACCATGGTGGAGTATAGGGAGTTCCTTCGCCAGCTGCGCTCTAATCGGGTAAACTTCTTTCATGCTAAACATGTATTTCACATTTCGACAACCATTAGTAGAAATTGTATTTACAAAGTCAGGATACTTACAGTGCATTTACTTTGTGTAGGTCATTCGAGACTCGTGGGAGAGGATGGTCATACACAGAGATATTGAGTGGATGCAGGCTGGCATGGATGATCGTCACTTCGTGCCGGAGTCTCCACTCTCCCTAGAGTGCTATTTTGGTGAAAGGGTCCGAGATTGGAGGACCAGTGTTGTTGTGGAGAGATCGATCCCTCCCCATGTCCTAGTGGGAGCCTTTTGGCCACACTTGATGACTAAGATGGATCAAGGGTTATATCTATTGGGTGAGAGGGCCCGGGTGATGTCTGTGGGAGGCTCCTACACTACATTCATCGATTCCTTGCTCCTTCCTCCCTACGAGAGGATCCATCTCAAGGACATCCCCCTCGAGTTCCACTAGAGCAATAGTGATGGCGATGATGATGATAATGATGATGAGGGTAGACTGAGGGGCGACCGCGGGGGTCCTTCTATGGTTTGAAGTACTGAGGTCTAGCTAGGTCTACTACACCTCCTTCTCAGGTATTTTCCTAACTTAGCCTTTGTGAATACCTTATTGCTCCTCAAAATTGACTATGACCTTGAGTGTAACCTTTTATTTTTATAGCCTCTCGCCTCCATGCAAAAGTGGTCTGCTACTGCTGCCCCTACTGACCCTGAGCCACCGACAAAGTAGTCTCATACTTTGGGGAATGTGAGAGAGGGGGTCTTCCAGGCAGAGTTGGATACTTTCTTCTGGCTGCTCAATTATTTGGGGAAGCGAGTTGCCAAGGAGCTCGAGGAGTCAGTCCAACCAATCAACTTTACCCCATCTAGCTCCACTCATATGAGGAATTCTGTGCTTTGATCTTACCCTTATAATAACTACTTAGAATATCCCATTCTGATATGGTTTTCACTTTCAGGTGACCATATCTAAGGTTGAGACAATAGCTAGGGGCTTTTTCTCTTTCCGAGACCTTCTGCTAGCTTAGGACGCACTAGCCTTGGTAAGTTTCTTTTACCTACAAAATTTAACATACTATGTATGATAAATGCATGATATTTACATATGTGAATTGATCTTGTGATTTCCACTGCAGACTCTATTGGTTGAGGATCAAGCTAGGTTCCTGGAGGAGCAGTTATGAGCAGCCTTTCCTGAGGCTGGCTTGACTGGGCTAGAGTAGAGACTACTAGGGTGAGGGCCAAGGTTGAGGTGTTCCGGGGCTAGTTGGCCCAGATGACTGAGGATAGACAGATATCTGAGCCATCTAATTCTGCGTCTGAGGATGACCTTTGTACCTATCATATGGCGCTCGAAGTGACCCAGAGGGGTGGAGTTGAGCAGAAGGTGGATTAGCATGTAAAGGTTATTGGCATTATCGGGGATGTTATAAGGGCTTCGAAGACCAGGGCCCCTGATCCGCCTACTACGGGTGTTGGTGGGGCTGAGGACCACATGATGATCGACATGGATGATCTGCTGGTGGGTACGCAGGACCGGCCTTAGGACAAGCGCTAGGGACAGGATCCCCCAGCAGCTTGGATTAGACTGCATCTATTACTTTCTAGACATTTGATACTTTTGGCCCTTTGTGGCTTATTTTGACCTGGATTTATGCTTTTTCCATTTAACTTTTATGCATGCTGAACCTTCTTTTCCTAAATTGAAACCATTGGATTTCATTGTCTGTAAACAAATGTTGCCTTTTGACATAACTAACAATGTAGCCCATTTAGCGTATATTATGAGTGAGTGAGTTAACCGTTTAACACTCTAAGTTCCTGATCACACCGAACTGAGCCGATACAACTGACAAGAATAACAAAGGCTGGTTGGTTGATATTGGCGCTTCTGGGGATACGTGATATTGCGTGAGTTCATAGTGTGGGGACTAAGTCCCAGGGATCCTAGTTGTGAGACATGGCAATTACAAATGATGTTCAAATTATTACAAATGATAAAACTGGCAGTTTGGAATTGAGTTCTAATTTTGCATAGACCTCTCGGTGTGAGATAACCTATCAAACATTTATCTTCATCTCTTTTTGTCCTGATTTTTGCCTGAACTATCCTTGACGGTTCAGTTTACAGAACTTTTCTTTTCTTCTTTTCTTTGCTTTAACTTTTGCCTGGATCGCCCTTTCGGGTTTTCAATCCAGCAAGCTTTTTCTTTCTTTTTCTTTCTTTTTCTTTTGTCTTAACTTTTGCCTGGACTGCCCTTTTGGATTTTCAATCCAGCAGATGTTTTCTTTCTTTTTCTTTCATCTTAACTTCTGCCTGGACCACCCTTTTGGGTTTTCAATCCAGCAGACATTTTTTGAATTTTGCATAGGTCTAATTTCTTTTTATGGCCTGTCGGTATTTTATCTTTTGTTGAGTAATGTGCTTGCAGTAAAGATAACAGCAAAGATGCAAAAATTGCAAAGGAAAACTGATGTTCACATACTTGCGATTATTTCACCTAAAGACATGCATGCATTCATAAGACCAAAATTCTTAGCAAATCATAACACGTTCATTCATGAGATTAATTAGAGTACACAGGCAATGGTAACAATTTCCAATGGTTAACTCTTACTATCTACTGGTCTTTTATAAATTTTCTAGAAAGCAACTAACATTTTTCTCTTAGTGCCCTAACTTTTACCTAAGCCGCCCCTTTCAATTTTTTAACTTAGCGGGCTTTATTTACATTGGAGTACCCTAATTTTTGCCTGACTGGTTTATGGAATACCGATTAGCGGGTTGTACCCTAATTTTTAACTAAGTAGTAGAGGACCACTCGTTGGGTGACTTATTATTTTATTTCTTTTGTTCTTTGTG
Source organism: Euphorbia pulcherrima (assembly GCA_947683365.1). Lineage (NCBI taxonomy): Eukaryota > Viridiplantae > Streptophyta > Magnoliopsida > Malpighiales > Euphorbiaceae > Euphorbia > Euphorbia pulcherrima. The sequence goes on along the minus strand of CANTUS010000015.1, from coordinate 34,243,899 downwards.
CCACTTTTCTGGGATTTAATCCTTTTGACCTAGACATGATAACGCTTAAGCCTATCTTGATTCACTAGATTCACGAATTCATTTCAATCCATATCCCATAAGCTTGATTCCTCCCTTCCAAAGGACTTTATTTGCATCGAACGATCCTTCCCAATTAGGCTTGAACTTGCCCATAGCATCAGTATTGACTTGGCGTAGCTGTTTGAGGACCAGATCACCCACCTTGAGAGGATGTTTCAGGTATCTGACTCTATTGTTGTAAGCTCAGGCCATGCATTGCTGATACATCTGTAGGTGGTCAAGTGTCTTCAGACACTTCTCATCTATTATGTTTAACTGTTCATACCTAGCCCTTACCCAATCTGACTCTTTTAACCTAGCTTCAAGTGCCACTGGTAGAGATCTTACTTCTCTTTTGACAGGTAACACGACTTCCATTCAATATACCAAGGAAAAAGGTGTCTGATTAGTGGGTGTGCTTACACTGGTTCTATACCCCTAAACTGCAAATGGAAGTTTATCAGCCAATCCCTATAGGTAGCCACTATCTTGGAAAAAGTCCTCTTGATCAATTTATTGGCAACCTCAACTGCCCCATTAGCTTGTGGTCTATATGGAGAAGATCCGTGATGCTCGACGTTGAACTTCTTAAATAATTCAGTCGTGGCTCCTTGAAATTGAACCCCATTATCGGATACCACATGATGCAGGACCCCATATCGGGCAAAAATATGCTTCTCTTTGAACTTGGCCATTTTCTTGGTGGTGATACTAGTGTAAGATTCGGCCTCTACCCATTTTGAAAAATAATAAACTGTGACAATGATGAATTGATGTCCATTAGTTGATGATGGCTGAATTTCACCAATTATATCTATCCCCCATGCCGAGAAAGGCAAAGGAGTAGATAAATTGTGATGTTCAAATGGGGGTAAATGTTGTACATCCATATGAATCTGGCATTCATGACACTTCCTGACCCTATCAACACAATCGGCATTCATTATGTTCCAGAAATATCCCATTCTCTGAATCTTCCTAGCCAAAGCCATTCCATTCATATGTGGACCGCAATCCCCTGAGTGCACTCGGGTCATTACCTTTTCTGCCTCTTCTTCTGTTAAACATGTCAACATTAAACCTTCAGCTGTCCGTTTGAAGAGATCCTCATCAACTAGTCTAATTGAGGGTCACACTTACTGAACTTGATAACCATTTGGGACATTCTCCTTCTCTCAAGAACTTCTTAATGTCATTGTACCAATAAGCCTGTTGTTCCTCTACAGTCATAACTCGAACCTTTTCATGGAATGGGGAATGTTTCGTTTATATTACTAGTGGACAAATAGGTTGAGCCTCTTCTCCCTCCAACATTGAGGCCAAGGTAGCCAAAGAGTCGGTCATCTTAATCTCATCCCTTGGTAGCCAAAGAGTCCCAAACTGCTTCCACTGTTGGGAAATAATGATCTGGAACATAAAACAGACAGGATCAAGTTTGAAGTAAAAAAACCTAAGAAACACTTATCCGGATAACTAAATATACTAGGACCTAAGTACATCAAGACTTAAGTCATTATATCTGGACAACCAAGTTTTCATCAAGTCCAAGACAAGCTTTCAAGTAAAGACTATTACCTAAGCATAAGTGGATTAGCATCCGGTTAGAGTTTGGAAAGGAAACAAACTGCTAACTTTCTCACAACAGCATCTGAAAGACAAACTGATTGAAGCTTCATCCGGATTTGATAAATCTGAAGATATTCGAAAGATTCCATTCAAGACTTTCCTTCCCTCCATTTGGTCTTAGCTGTCATCAAATATCCCTTCCCAAGAAAAGGACAAAAAGCTGACAGTAGAAAGAGAAAAAGGTAATATCCTTTTTAACCTAGACCAATGGGAAATGCGCGTGGAGCATACGGAATGGACCACTGGCTAAAAGTTGGTGCATCACAAAAAGCCAAGGAAAACGATCACTGACAACTTTTTAGCCTCAATCCCAAGGATTCAAATGGGTCAAAATTGAGTCTAACGGATAAATCAATGGCTCTGGAAGTGCCACATACAACCTAATCAAGGGTGAAGATTTAATGCAAGCTCAACAACCCACAACGGTTACATTTATGATAGATGCCTATAAAAGGGAAGCTTCACCAATTGAGAAGGTTGGTTGTTTCATTCACAAAATTGAGTAACGAAGCACAAGCATTCAATCAGTTTACAATCCCTCCAAGAATCAATCAATTCTAAATCTGTAGTAAGGATTCCTAAGTAAGTTATAAACTTAAGGAAATCCAAAACCAAAACCTTTGTGAAAACAAGAGTGTAAGGATCTCCAACTTGGGTGAGTTGTGAGATTGGGATACAACTTAAAGTTGGTGCTTTGAGTGGGAACTCCCTGTAGGACTCAGCTTAGATTCGGGGTAGAAGTCTAAGTGGTATATCCTACTAAATACTAAAGGACTCAGCTAGCAATTGGTGCTTCTAGTAGTATATCCTACATTCGAAAGGGGTTACCATCCGGAGACAAGTTGTAAGGCTTGATTCCTGCCAGTTGGAAAGGAATCCACTAGTGGAAAAGCTCACAAGAAGGAAACTCCGGGGACTAGAGTAGGAGGGGCCGAACCAGGATAAAATCCTTTGTGTTTGATTTCTTTAACTCTTTATTTATTGCATTATATTGTCATAACTGCATCGTCTTCATCCATCATCTGGATCATAATCAAACACACTACAGTAAGATTTTTTAAAGTCTGTTTATTTTTTGAAAAAGGGGCATTCACCCCCTCTACCCTTATAAAGACACCTACAGGGACCAACAAGTGGTATCAGAGCAGGTGCTCAAACCAGAGATCTAAAAATCTTGAGCTAAAGGTCCGTATATTTTGATTCAAATATCAAATGAGTTTCCAAAACTCACAACTCCTTCCCCGAGGGTATGTCCATTACCCGTCCTCCACTCTTCATCTGTGAACACTACAAGTTCTGGAAGAACCGGATGAAGAACTTCATACAATCAAAAAGCACGCAAGCATGGTTAGTTATTAAAGATGGCCCATATGAACCTACTTGTAAAGTAGAGGGTATGACTACTTAAAAGCCATCAAGCATGTGGGATGAGAATGGTTTTAAAAAGTTGCATGAAAATGCAAATGCTATTAACATGCTTCACTATGCCCTCAGTACAGCTAAATTTAACAAGATATCTGGATGTAAGACTACAGAGGAAATTTGGGAAAAGCTGGAGGTAAACTATGAAGGAACCAATAAAGTAATAGAAGCCAAGATTAATCTACTCCAGTAAAAGCTTAAAACCTTCAAAATGGAGCCAAAAGAATCAATCAGTAGCATTAACACTAGATATACCAATCTAGTAAATGAGATGAAGAGGCTCGAAAAAGAAATCTCTGAAGTAGATATGGTAAAGAAGGTACTCTAGAGCCTCACCAGGGAATGGGATAATAAGAAGACTGTCATTGAGGAAGCTCATGACTTAAATTTCTATAGTTATGATGAGCTCATTGGTACTCTATTAACCCAAGAGTTATCCTTGGAGAGATATAGCCAACGAGAAATGAAGACCGAGGAGAAGAAGAAAGTCATTGCACTTAAGGCAGAATTTGCCGGATCAGCTTCATCAGGAGAAGAAGAGCAAATCACTGAATCTCTGAGCACCAAAGATCAACTTGCTCTGTTGACCAGAAAATCAACAGATCCATACAAAAGAAAGACAGAAGAAAATCAAGAAAGTATGAATCCCAGAATTCAAAAGACGGCACATCTAGAAGGGACAGACCTAGAAAGAATCCGGAAGAAAAGAAGGATCCAAAAAAATAAGCTACCTGTTTTGAATATGGAGAAAAAGTTAGAACAAAATGTCCCAAGCTTAAAAGAACCAAGAAGTTCAAAAAGAAGGCAATGGTAGGTACCTGGAGCAACAATGAAGAAAGTAGCAGCTCATCTTCAATAGAAGAAGAAGAGACTGCCAACTGTGCATCCATGGCACTAACTGATCCGGAAGTAGAACAATCTGGAAAGAATATCTCTAAGCAAGATACAATGCAAATTGAAGAATCAGAATCAGAAACAACAAACACCAAGGTAAATTCTTGTTCTAATTTTACTTCTAATTTTGACCTTGCTAGAGCTTTGTCTATTGTTATCAAGAGTTTAAAGAAGATTGGAAAAGCAACCAAGTCCCTCAAGAGAGCAATGATGGAGTTAGCAGAAGATGCTGAAGTAATGGCACTGGACATCAATCTAATTAGAGCAACCAAGCATATTGATGTTGTGGAAGAAAACTTCCTAAGGAATCAAGTCCAGATTCTAAATGCAAATGTAATGGGACTAGATAGAGAAATCAATCTATTAAAGGAAGTGTCCAGGAAGAGGCCAGAGGCAAAAGCTCCAAGAAGAGAGCATCATCCTCCTGATCAAAATAGATCCCAAAAGACTCTTAATCAAAAGATGAAGGAGGTTAGCAGGAAACCCCAAGCCCAAATATATACTGCTGCTCAAAAGGGAAAGGCCAAGGTGGCTTACAACCAACAACCTATCAAATAAAGAAGAAATCAAGGAGCAGAAGTTGCACCTCCAACCAGCTTCCGGATTCACACCGGACCATCTACCAGTGTACAAAAAGCTGGATATAGAGGGAATTAGGGGAAGGAAGATCTTGAAAAGATAAAAAAAGAAGCAAGAGCATAATAGATCCATTTCAGGGTGCAGGTTTTGTGGGAAAAACAATCATATTACTAAATTATATAGATTAAAAAATGGTAATCATGATGTTTACCCTTGGCCTGAGATGGTTATTAACCCTAGAGGACCCAAATCTGATTGGGTACCCAAACTCACTTGATCTATTTTACAGGTATGCCTTAGATCCATAGTTGATCAACACACTTGGTACATTGATAGTGGGTGCTCAAGGCACATGACATGTGATGAGAAGGCCTTCATCACATTAACCCAGAAGAAGGGAGGCAAAGTAAGCTTTGGAGACAATCAAAAGGGACAGATCATTGGTCATGGAACCATTGGATCTGAATTAAAGATAGAAGATGTCTCACTAGTTAATGGATTGAAATTCAACTTGCTAAGTGTGGCCAACTTTGTGACAAAGGAAGAAAAGTCACATTTGATTCCGGAGGCTGCTCAATCTATGATAGTAAGTCCAACCAACTCATTCTTTATGCACCTAGAGTAAACAATGTCTATTCTATAAACATTAAAAATTATAAAAAAGAATATCTGCTTGGTGTCTAAAGAAGAAGAATTATGGCTATGGCACCGGAGGTTGGGACATATTAGCATGAACCTCGTGTCCAAACTAGCCAAAAAGGAATTAATAGTGGGTTTGCCTAAGTTGCATTTGATAAGTATCATCTATGCACTGCATGTCAATTAGGTAAACAACATAAGAAGAGTTTCCCTTCCATCTCCTACATTCCTTCTAAAAGAGTACTTGAGCTCTTGCATATTGATCTCTTTGGTCCAATCAAACCATTGAGTATAGGTAGAAGAGAATACACCATGGTCATTGTGGATGACTATTCTCGATATACTTGGGTTCTCTTGCTAGCAAGAAAGGATGAAGCCTTTGACCAATTCTCTAAAACATTCATCCGGATAGAAGTAGAACATGGCATAAGCATTGCACGCATCCGGAGTGATAATGGTGGAGAATTCAAAAATAAGCATTTTGCTGATTTTTGTAACTCCAAGGGCATTGAACATAACTTCTCTGCCCCTCACACTCCTCAACAAAATGGAGTTGTTGAGAGAAAGAACATGACCATAGTTGAAATGGCTATAACAATGTTGAATGAGAATTGTTTGCCAAAATACTTCTGTGGTGAGGCCGTAAATACATCATGCTATATCTTGAATAGAGCTCTCATTAGAAAACCCACTGAAAAGACCCCCTATGAAATCTAGAAGGGAAGAAAACCCAAAATTGGGTATTTCAAAGCATTTGAATGTAAATGCTACATCCTAAATGATAGAGAGCAACTAGGAAAATTTGATCCTCAATCTGATGAAGCAGTTTTCCTTGGCTACTCAACACATAGTAAGGCTTACAGAGTCTTCAATAAACAAACTCAAATTGTGGTAGAATCAATATAGGTAGATTTCGATGAGACTAACCACGCAGGTAAAAGAAGTTCAACTCCGGTGGATCCACCAGTTCTGAAAGCTGAAAAATCTGGAGAAAAGAAGGAAGAGGAAATTCGTGATTCATTCCAAATCAAGAAGTACAAAGAGGAAGATGAAGGAATATCTTTTGATCTAGAGGTACAACAAGTTAATCTCAACCCACAAGGGATTGACTTAAATGAAGGCTAAGAAGGAGTGGTTGAAGCTGAAATGGAGTAAGTCCCAGTTTAACATGAAGGCCTATAAAGGGAATCCGGACACACAGAGATCATTCCATTGATAATATTCTGGTTAATGTTCAAAATCCAGTAAGAACCAGAGGTCAGCTCAACAGGATGATGAGCCATGCTAGTTTTATCTCTCTCATTGAGCTAAAGAAATTTCAAGATGCTAAAGGAGATGAGAGTTGGATAATGGCAATGCAAGAAGAGCTAGATCAAATGATGTATGGGATATAGTACCACCTACTAAAGGAAAATCAATCATTGGCACTAAGTGGGTATTCCGGCACAAGCTTGATAAATTCGGCATTGTGGTGAGAAACAAGGTAAGACTAGTTGCCCAAGGCTACAACCAGCAAGAAGGAATTGATTTTGAAGAAACCTTTGGTCCTGTAGCAAGACTGGAAGCAGTCCGGATCCTATATGCTTTTGCATCATTCATGGGGTTCACACTATACCAAATGGATGTCAAAAGTGCATTTCTAAATGGTGTTATCCAAGAAGAAGTCTATGTTAAGCAACCTGGATTTGAAGACCCAAAGCATCCGGATCATGTGTACAAGCTGAAGAAGGCTCTCTATGGATTAAAGCAGGTACCCAGAGCCTGGTATGAGAGATTAACCTCATTTCTTATATCCAAGGGTTATATCAAAGGCAAGGTAGATACCACACTGTTCATCAAAAAGAAGAAAATTGATATCATTCTTGTCCAATTTATGTGGATGATATCATATTTGGAGCAAGTGATGAAACGATGTGTGAAGAATTCAACTCTCAAATGCAGAAGGAATTTGAGATGTACATGATGGCAGAACTCAATTTCTTCCTTGGTTTACAAATGAAACAAAGTCCGGATGGGATTTTCATTAACAAATCAAAGTACACCAAGGAGATCCTGAAGAAGTTTGAACAGGACAAAAGCAAACCTTTGTCCACTCCAATGGGATCAGATATAGTCTTATCCAAGGATTGTGAAGGAGAAGATGTTAACCAAAAACTCTATAGAGGAATGATTGGTTCACTTCTATACTTGACAGCTAGTAGGCCTGATATACACTATGCAGTTTGCTACTATGCAAGGTATCAAGCCAATCCTAAGGATTCTCATCTCAAGGCAGTAAAGAGGATTCTTAGATACCTCCTAGGAACCACTAAAGTTGGGTTATAGTATCCAAGTAATGGAGATTTGACTCTCCAAGGGTTCACTGATGCAGATTATGGGAGAGATACTCTTGAGAGAAAGAGTACATTCGGAGGTTGCCATTTCCTTGGAGATTGCTTAGTATCATGGTACAGCAAGAAGCAAACTTCAGTTGCCTTCTCTACTACAGAAGCTGAATACATGGCAGATGGAAGTTATGTAGCTCAACTCCTTTGGATCAAGCAACAACTTGAAGATTATGGAGTTCAATTCGGATGTGTGGATGTTATGTGTGACAGCAAAAGTGCTATTGATGTGTCAAAGAATCCAGTACTCCATAGCATGATAAAGAATATCAACATAAGGCATCATTTCATCAGGGATCATATGATGAAGAAGGATGTTGCATTGGTGTACATCTCAACCAATGAGCAAAGAGCAGATATCTTTACTAAGCCACTGAGTAAAGATCAATTTGGGAAGCTATGGGAGTCAATTGGTATGTCAAATCCAATTTGAAGTTAATCCGGAAGACAATCCAAAATTAATTTGGATCCATGGCAAGACACATCTAGAAGAGAGGAAGCTTTCATTCCAAAGAGTGCCACGTCAACAGACAAGAATGATAAATGGCATTAAAAGCGCTTAAATGTAACCGTCACTTTTTGAATTTCAAAAGTCTATTGGGGGTTACACGTGTGGTAATTTGATGGTGTATTTTTAAAAACAAACCGTTCCCATTCTCCGGTTAAACTGAATTTACCTCTCTCTTAAAAATCCATTTGCCATGTCATCAATCCAACCAAATTATTGGCGTCCGGATTACCAAACTACCCTCACTTTGAAAATTCTATATAAACCCCTCAAAATTCCCTTTCTTCTTCGCGTGAGCAACTATCTTACTGTTACTCTGCAAAAATTAAAACCTAAACCCTAATTCTTTCAATTCCTTCTTAAATGGCCGTAATCATGACTGAAGAAGGACCCGTGATGCTTCCAACCTAGAATATCTTTGAAATGACTCATCTATAAGATAAAGACTTCATCTCTATAAATTTAAAACCCTCTGACTCCGTAATCCCTATAGATTATTTGGGGGACAATTTCTTATTTGAGACGGATCCATACTCCAAACTCATAGAAGACCAGCATCTCACAGATTTCCTCAAGATCAACTACCCTACGTATTTAGACTTAGTTAAAGAGTTTTATTCACTCCAAGTTTGATGCTCTTAGAACCAAGGTTCAGGGCAAAGAAATTACAATTACCCCAGATTTCTTCGAACAGCATCTGGGCATGAAGAATGAAGGTGTTTAGCTAAGGACTGATAGTGATGAACAAAAGGTCAAGTATGAAGTTAAACAGTGGTTGCATTCAAACTACTATAGAGACAAATTCTCCACATATTTTCCTCAAATTCCCAGATACCTCCAGCATGCCCTTGCAAAATTGGTGCTCATAAGCAAAGGTTCTCTTACCATAGTATCCTCATTCCAACACTATGTGCTTCAACACTAGGTAGAGAGCAGGGTGGTCAACATGCCTGTATTAATCATCCACTACCTCAAGCAACATGTAAACTCTCATGGCGCTCTAATCACCAAGATCCTCCTTGCAAACAAAATCAACCTCACCGGATTTAAATCCGTCACTGGTAAGGAAATCTTGGGGAAGAACTTCAAGAAATTGAATTATGGAGAGAAGTGGGATGGAGAAAAGGCCAAGAGGCAAAGAGATGAGAGGAAAAGCATAGCTAGAAAAGCTGCTAATCCATCAGAGGCTCCAGTTCTAAAGAAGGCCCAGACTGCGAAATCCAAGACAGTTAAACAGCTAGTTGTAACTCCGAATGAAGAAGAAAATGAAGATACCCAAACAATCACACAACTGCTTAACAAATCTCTAGAAAAGCCAAAATCAAGGGGAAGCCTAATTAAGGCAGCTGATAAGTTGAAGAGATCGGTTTATGATCCAGAAGCAAGAGAGTCAATTTCAGTAGCTGTTGCTGTGATAAGAAAGGGTTATCAGAAAGGGAAAAAGAGAAAAATATCAGATTCGCTGATAGAGAGTAATGGGTCTGATGAGGTGGAGACGGAGGATGAGACACCAATTCTAAAGAAGCAATTCACCTGAAAGGGGTGCACTTTTGATGAAGCAGTTAAGGCTCAGAAACATCAAAAGAAGACAACTAAGAAGCCAATTGCCATTGTGATTGATGAAGAGGCTACGAAGAGGGATGTCATGGAAGAGTTGGCTAATGAGGTTATCCTTCCGGAGGATCCACAGTATGAAGAGATGATGGCATTTGTGGTAGATAATTACTGGATAAACAACCTAGCCATAGAAGGACCCAGAGGATCGTCTGCTACACCCATCCTCATAGACTCCAATGCCCTAGCTCAACTGTAAAAAATTTTGGAGTTCGATTCATTCAACTTTCAAGCCATCACAGAACCTCTCCCAGAGAATTTGCTAAATCTGGAAGCTGGCAATCAAAATGAAGTAAGTCCTGTAAAGGCAATTGTAGAAAGTGTTGAGGAAATTTCTAACACGCATGGGGGAGATATTAAAAGTCCTAAAAAGGCACTTGTAGGGGTGACAGAGGACATTTCCTGTCATCCAGGGGTTGAGGTGGAAGGAAGTGAAGTGAGAAATGCAGATTCAAACATTCAGATCCCATCACCAATGAATGAGATAACCCCTAACATTGTCCCTTTAAATGTTTGTATTGATCCTGCTGTTGGTGATATTACAACAGCTATGAATGAGGACAACTTAGACACTACATCTCAAAATTTATCTAAGGAATAAGGGCCTAACACGGATAATATCATTCGGGAAGAGGGACTAGGTCTGGGATCCGAAGGGCACATTCCTAGAGTGGACTCTAAGGGCGAGGCTAGTCCGGAGGATCAGGAGGATGAGAACAAAGAAGAAAAGCATACTTCAATATCAGAAGAGAGCAATAAGGAGGAAGATAATTAGCCCTCCGAAAGCAGTTCTAGTTCTGAAGATGACTCTTCCAGCTTATCCGGAGATAAACCCCTTCAAGTAGGAAGCCCTATTAAAATTCATGCCGGCAATACCAAACAACCAAAAGTCTCTACCACACTTAAACTACTCCAAGATGCTACTTTTAAAGAGAGTGAGGAAGGTTATGTAAAGCAGAGTCTTCGGAACATTTGCAAGCGCTTACAAATAGTTGAAAAGTTGCTTCTAGATGAATGCCAGACTCTGGACTTGAAGGCAAAATTGGGGGAGATAAAAGGGAAAGTGGAGAAGATTGCGGAAAAAGTGGAATATTATCCCTCTCTAGGAACTATGGTAGAAGCATCCTTGTCCCAAGTAAATCAATTTCTAAAGGAGATCCAGGAAAGCATGTCTTCAGCCAATCGGACTGCAAATTAAGCCAACACTCTAGCGTCAAACAATTATGGCTCAGTCCTGGATAAAATCACATCTTCTTCCTCCAAGCTCTCAACATACATAAAGGAGTACATAGATACCAAGTTTGAAAACTTGTCAAAATTCATGTCTGAGAAAGAAGACAAAACTACTCTCCCGTGCTTGACTGAATAACAGCAGACCATCTTGGATAAATTGACAAAATTCTTTAATGATGACCTGCCTAAAGCGCTCACTGATCATGCTTCCAATATTGCATAAGACGTATGTGGATAACTAAATGGCAAAGATGTAGTAATTGAGCGAGCCAGGGATGTTATGTGCAAAGAAATCGACACAGTAAATAGCAGCATTCATAATATCCAGAAAGGGATAAGTGAAGAAATAACCCTGCTCCAAACCGGAATTAATAACCTCTCTTTATCCGGATCCTCCTCCGCTCCTTCAATTCCAGAGAGCCAACTCCTTTCGGTCTTCCACAATCTTATACAATCGATTGGAGATTCCGGCTTCTTTGGCTAAAAGGGAATGACAACTCTCCTTAAGGTACTCCTCCCTTACTTTGATAAAAAGATTAAGAGTTTGTCTTGTGCATTCATCCATCCATCAAACAATCCTATGATCCATTGAAGAAGACCAGCCGACCCTACTATCTTATTCCTCCCACTGTTGACCATATCATTGCTAAAAGAATAAAAGGTAATCCTGACTACTCAATTTACTCAAAAGCTTGGAAAGAGGCATGGGATAATAGAACCTACATGGTAATTGATCCCCAAGCTAGTAACAAAAAGGGGGAGATGAAAGGAAAAGGAAGTAGGACCATCCGGAGGGAATTAGACTAGCTATAACCTTGAAAAATTTTGTAATAGCTAGATTCACTATTATATATTTCTGTAATTTGTAATTTGGAACTTCATTGTTGTTAACCATTGTAAACACTAGAAGTATATATATAGTGCAACAATCTAATTCTCAAAAAAAATTGCTTCTAAAGTACAATCTGTAATTGTACTAAAACAAACTTAGAAGCTAGAATTGAAAAATTTTGGGGGAGTTAGGATGCTAGAATTATGGGGGAGTAATTGTAAATGACTAAGTATCAAGAATCATACTTAGATCATATACCCCTTTCATTATGCTTAGTTTACTTATGTTTTTGTTTCCATCAAATGGGGGAGATTGTTGGGAAACAATGATCCAAAACATAAAACAAACTGGATCAAGTTTGAAGAAAACAAAACCTAAGAAAGACTTATCCGGATAACTAAATATAACATGACCCAAGTATAGCAAGACTTAAGTCATTATATCCAGAAAACCAAGTTTTCATCAAGTCCAAGACAAGCTTTCAAGTAAAGACTATTACCTAAGTGGATTAGCATTCGGTTAGAGTTTGGAAAGGAAACAAACTGCTAACTTTCTCACAATAGCATTCAGAAGATAGACTGATTGAAGCTTCATCCGGATTGGATAAATCTGAAGATATCCAGAAGATTCCATTCAAGACAAAGGGAATGATTTCAAAATAATTCCCTTCCCTCCATTTGGTCTTAGCTGTCATCAAATACCCCTTCCCAAGAAAAGGATAAAAAGCTGACAGTAGAAAGAGAAAAAGGTAATAACCTTTTTAACCTAGACCAATGGGAAAGGGGCATGGAGTACACAGAATGGACCACTAGCTAAAAGTTGGTGCATCATAAAAAGCCAAGGAAAACGATCACTGACAACTTTTCAGCCTCAATCCCAAGGATTCAAACGGGTAAAAATTGAGTCTAATGGATTAATCAATGGCTTAGGAAGAGCCACATACAACCTGATCAAGGGTGAAGATTTAATGCAAGCTCAACAACCCACAATAACTACATTTATGATAGAAGCCTATAAAAGGGAAGCTTCACTAATTGAGAAGGTTGGTTGTTTGATTCACAAAAGCAAGTAACAAAACACAAGCATTCAATCAGTTTACAATCCCTCCAAGAATCAATCAATTCTAAATCTATTGTAAGGATTCCTAAGTGAGTTATAAACTTAAGGAAATCCAAAACCAAAACCTTTGTGAAAACAAGAGTGTAAGGATCTCCAACTTGGGTGAGTTATGAGATTGGGATACAACTTAAAGTTGGTGCTTTGAGTGGGAACTCCCTGTAGAACTCAGATTAGATTCGGTGTAGAAGTCTAAGTGGTATATCCTACTAAAGACTAAAGGACTCAGCTAGGAGTTGGTGCTTCTAGTAGTATACCCTACATCCGGAAGGGTTACCATCCGGAGATAAGTTGTAAGGCTTGATTCCTGCCAGTTGGAAAGGAATCCACTAGTGGAAAAGCTCGGAGGAAGGAAACTCCGAGGACTGGAGTAGGCGAGGCTGAACCAGGATAAAATCCTTTGCGTTTGATTTCTTTAACTTTTTATTTATTGCATTATATTATCATAACTGCATCGTCCGGATTCATCATCCGGATCATAATAAAACACGCTACACTAAGATTTTTTAAAGTCTATTTATTCTACAAAAAAGGGGCATTCACCCCCCTCTGCCCTTATAAAGACTCTCATAAGGACCAACATCCACATATCGCCTGAGCAACTCTTTTTTGATTTCCCATTCCACTACAACATGTTTTATCACTAGTGCAGAATCTCCCATCCCCCTTGCTTCCTTTGCTCCTACTTTTAATAGAGCATGAAGGCCTAAGAGACAAGCTTCATGTTCAGCTCCATTATTGGTGACTGGAAATTCCAATCATTTGCTCAGTGGGATAACCTTACCATGAGGCGTAATGATGATTACTCCAAGACTAGCACCTTTTCGATTCATAGCCCTGTCAAAATACATGATCCATTCGGCCTTCTCTACTTATACCACTACCAACTACTCATCGGGAAAATCCAGGTTTTTGACGTAATCTAACTCTATAGGTTGGCTAGATAAAAATTCAGCTACTGCCCTCCCCTTGATGACCTTTTTTATGACATACTCAACATCAAATTCGGATAGCAAAAGAAGCCAACGAGTGACTTTTCCTGCCAATGTAGAGAATTGACAAAGATACTTCATCGGGTCTACCTTTGCAACTGCTTGAATTCTATAAGATTGGAAGTAATGCCTCAACTTCTTGGTTAACCATACTATCATAGTATACGTCTTCTCTACTACTGTGTATTTTGTCTCATATTCCAATAGCTTCTTACTTAAATAGTAGATGGCATGTTCGCTCTTGTCTTTTTGTTCTTGGACTAACATTGCACCTACAGATGACTCTTCTATAGCCAAATAGATAACTAATGGCTTACCAGACATGGGAGGTTTCAGGATTTGGGGACTCATAAGGTAAGCTTTTTATCTTATCAAAGGCTATCTGGCATTGTTCATTCCACTCTATCGGTTGCTTCCTCCTTACCAACTTGAAGATTGGCTCACACAATGTTGTTAACTTGGTAATAAAATGACTCATGTATTGCTATGATCCAAGAAATGACCTGACTTCTCTTTTGGTTCTAGGAATAGGCATTTCTTGGATAGTTCTAACCTTGTTAGGGTCAACCTCTATTCCCCTCTGATTGACAATGTGGCCTAAGAGTTTCCCTGATGTAACCCCAAACACACACTTTTTTGGTTCAATCGGAGTTTATATTTCTCAATTCTCGTTAAGAACCTATCCAAGATCTCGAGATGTTCTTCACTTATGTTAGACTCTACTAGCATATCGTCTATATAAACCTCAACCTCGTTATGGATCATGTCATGTAGCAAAGCTGTAATGGCTCTCTAGTAAGTTGCCCCTGCATTTTTCAAACCAAAGGGCATTACCTTATAATAGTATACCCCCCACTCTATGATGAAAGCTGTCTTGACCTTCTCGATGATGTCCATTAGGATCTAATTATACCCAAAAAGCCTCATCTAACAATAAGTACATTGCGACTCTGGTGGCATTGTCTATTAGTACATAGATATATGGCAATGGAAAATCATCTTTCGGAGATGCATGTTTACGTCACAGAAATTAACACACATTTTGACTCTTCCATCCTTTTTAGGGACTGGGACAACATTTGCTAACCATGTCAGATACTAAATCACTTCAATAAATTTAGCCTCTAGTGATCTAGTAACTTCACCTTTGATTTTTTCGGCCCATTCTGAACGTAATCTCCTCAACTTTTGTTTGACTCGTCTGAACTTGGGATTGGTTGGGATACAATGTTTAGTAATTTAGCGATCTACCCCAGGCATGTCTTCATAAGACCAGGCGAAAGCATTAACAAGTTTTCTAAGAATTTTTCTCATCTCTCTTTTTTCAATAGAGGTTAAGTCATTAGATATTGTTACCATTTTTGGAGTTTCCTTAGTACCCAAATTAATGTCATGTAATGAAATGTCATGAATGCTAAATATGTTATGCATATGGTCAGATGAATGCATGGTGCCGTCAGGCAAAACATCAAACAAGTAAGCAAAATCATTATCATTATCATTAGGATGCCTGAAGGCTACATCATTTTCATTACGCATAATTGCATTATCATCCTCCACAGGCGGAGGGTCTTCTTGGTCATTCATCAGGATGTGAGTTAGGTCACGGTCCAGATCTTGTAGTTGTTTCTTAGTCAACACATCGTCCACGGTTCCTCTTGTGACTTGGGTCAGGTTCCTCAAGGCTTCCTGAATGGGTGTCTTCTTCTTATCCCCCAGACATAAGATGGAGTATATTTAAGTAGTGAGGGTATCGATGGCCTTGTCTACTTCAATCTTTGATGGGCCACTGTCCTGCATTTTCTTGGTACACTTTTCTGCTTCTATGGCTGCTTCATAACATTTAGGAATAGTCTTGTATGCTTTCACAAATGCTATCTTGCGAAGGTGAGGAGATAATCCAAAGATGGATCGATCAGCTAATTCCTTCTCATGAGTCTTCCTTTTAAGAGCTACCAAGACTGTTAACCACCTCTGAAAATAATCATGGATGGGTTCCCCACTCCACTGCCTGATAGCTATAAGATTAAATATGGATGGTTCTTCTCTTGCTTTCTTGGTCTCTAAGATGTGCTTCCATACCTCGTCTTCCTTTAACCCTAAGTTGATCATAGATATTTCCTCCCCTCTTCTCCTAGGTTCATGGATCTTTCTTTTGTCAGTCAGTACCATGATAGCCTTAAGAAGATTTTCACATACTTCAGTCGAGTGGTCGGAGCTGATATTGTACACACAGAAATTACCCTTTTCTTCAGGCTTTGGCTGAACATATGGCCGAAGATGATCAATAAACCCATACTTCTTCAACTACTTGAAGAGTTTCAAAAGGGGAGTTTCCCAAGGTGAGATGTCATCGAGAGTCATAGAATGAACCTTTTGATCGTGGGTTATACCATAGGGTAAACCCATGAAATAAGGGAGGGTTGTTCCCTTTGGCATAACCACAAAATTGGGAAACTGACACGGGTCTTTGCTATGGTGAACTTGTGAAATGGCCTTTTAACGAGGCAAGTGAGATCCACTAACAGATTGACCAAATTGAGCGATGAGGACTGGATGAAATTACCGATTCTTACCTTGAACTGAGGTAGTAACCGAAAGATCAGTACATGCATGGGATGTTGTATGCATGCACAAATTACAATAATGTATGGTGGGTTAATTTCAAGGGAATATACAACACAACACATGTGAAGCGTGTCCTCCAAACTTATTCCTCCCGCCGAATCTGAAGGTATTTTCCTTTGATTACCACAAGGATAATAAAGGGAAACCTAGTCTAATCTCACTGGATAAAGGTACCTAGAAGGGTAATATTCTAAGGCTTTTGATAAGAATGTGTAGGGACGTAACAGAAGTTAATGTAGTAGGTTCCCATTGCACCAAGCCTCTTTTGGAGGGAGATGATAATGAGTGTTCCACCTACTCGAGTGTCCCCAATTCCTAGTGGGCATGGATAACACTTTCGTGAGTTTCGCGGAAAAATAAGGCACCTTAACCTAGCGCTAGAAGAATAGCGCATCTAGCTATAGAGAATGAGATAAGAAGATAGAGCATAATAATTTTCCCAAATGACGAAAAACAAAATGGGTTGAATTAAGTAAATGATTTTCGGTGCTCATCTTAATCTTTTAAGCTTTTAAAATATACCAACATTTTGCAAGTTAAAAGATTAAATCCCCAGCGGAGTCGCCACTGTGAGGTGTCGATGACATGTGGGTCTCCCTTGGTGCCTTGGTGGAAGGCTGGCCCACTGGGGTGGTTGGTTGATTTAGGCGTGATGAAACCATTTAGTTCAAGTTTGAACATTTTAACCAATTCTATGAATAAAAGAATCGAGACCCAAATCTCAATAGAAATGATAGAGTCGCAACCCAAGTTGTCTACTTGGGAAAGAGTTTTGGTATGGTTCCCATTGGGTGGGAGACTCATACCGTTTGGATCAGAGATTCAGGTATCAGATGAGTCACTTATTTATTAGTTAGTTAATTCAAAATTACAAGGTATCAGATGAGTCACTTATTTATTAGTTAGTTAATTCAAAATTACATTCGCCGCTTAAAACCTTTTTATTTTCATCATTTGGGAAATTATTGCAAAAATCCTATTTTTCTACACTCTTTTACACTCGATTCATGTGTTTACAATTTACAATAAAAGTTCAAGCAAGAACTGGGGGGATAAAAATTACAGCCGGGGGAAAATGGGGAATTGCAAAAGAGCCTATACATTTGTTCTAAGTTATGAAACAAAATAAAATAAATTCCACTGCATCCACAAAGGTTAGCACAGTTTATAGCACATCATAAGTCAACATTTTGTTAGGGAAAATTTTATTATGTTAGCATGGCGGTTTTGCGATTGATAGTGCCCGGATGGCTTCTAGGATCGGAGAGAAATAACGGGTCTTTAGCGCATTTTGTTATGAAAACACATTTTAACTTTTGTGGGTTGATTTACCAGATTATTAGTGCAAATAATTGCATGGCAAATGGTGATGTCATATTGATTTTACAGGTTAGAATAGGAGTTTTAGGTTCTACTTAGGGGCCAGTACCCATAGGGTGGGTGGGACCCGTACAGGTATGAGGGGACCTATACGGGTCCTGTCTGGCCCGGATGGAACCTTAGTTTAACAATAGGGAGAAGATTATAAAGATGGAGAAGAATATTAGAAATAATGGTAAAATAAATAAGATGTGAGTCTCTTTGAAACTCAGGAGCGTACCTTTGCGACATGAATCCACTTTAAAGCATCTCTGTGCTAAGAGAGAGTCTAGCCAAAGTAGATAATGAAATAGTGATTTTAGGACTGTTTAGGCAAGTATTTCTATGGACAGAACCTCCCCCAAATCCTAATAAACGAAGCTCGAAATGAATAAAATTTGGACAAAACCTTAAGAGATGGGTTTTCTCCCTATTTTATACCTTCTATACCTCAGCCAACCCTTTCTATACCTATGAAAACTGCTGGAATTTCATAAACTTTATGCTATAATTTCTTGTATGCGTTCCTCTTGAAATGAGGTAAAACCCTCAATTTATAGGGAGGAAATCGAGTCTGAATGCAATAAATTGCATTCATGACTTGATTTCTCCCGATATGGTCATGATTAGCATGCCATAAAGCCTGTTTAGGCAAATACAGGACCCGTACGGGTCTTTTCTAGGCGTATGGGGGACTTGACCTATACGGATCCATTGGTGGATGTGTACCAGCAGACATAACCCGTATGGGTCCCTAAGGGCAGGTTAGGTCTCCAGACTCGGCCAAACTCAGCTCTGCAGCAGTAGGAACACCTTTGATGGATAAAACCTGTAAAAGATTGCATTATCTAGCTCTCATCATAGTTTCATGAGAAGGATCGTTAAAATCCAATGCTCACACCGACCTTTCCCTTTTTCCAAGTATTGAAAAGAGTGAGAGGTCTTCTCAACAACCTCTCCCATTTTCAAAATGTTCAAAAGGAAGGTTTTCTCGAAGGCTCCACATGTGCGCCAATATTAGAATCATTTTTCAAAAGCTTGCAGAGCTCGGATGATGCTTCCCGCCCACCACGAGCCCTAAAGGAGCTCGGATAAGAGTTGGGGGGGACATCTCTCGCAACAGAGACAAAATGCTGGTCGCATTTTCTCTGAGATATTTAAAGTTCACTATAAAAGAACCATTGAACCCTAAAGAGTTCGGAGCCGACCTTGGGGGGACATCTAATAGCAAGGTATATAAAAACCCAAACATCAATTAGGCCCATGAAAGCCCATTCACCAAACATACTCACCAAGATAAAAGGACAAGGACATGTGTCAACCATCGAAGCATTACTTGCCCACCAAACTCAAATAAATGACACATGGCAACCCAAGAGAGGGTCAAACCATCTATATAAGGAACACAAACCCACAATATGAGGTAACTTAACTACTTCTTACTATTCTACTCATTTCCCCATGTCAAGCACTGACTTAGGCATCGAAGAGGGCTACATCGGCCAACCTCCGACGTGACCTCTCTAATGCCCTTTTCATCTTGCAGGTGGGCTTCGACTAGACAACGCCGAACCGGCCCTGATGGACCTGAACCGGATCGACCCTGCACGTTGGATACCACGACATCACATCTTCTTCCAAAAAACACCATTTCAATCAAAAATTAAGAAAACATTTCCAAATCTCTTAACATAAAAACCCAAATCCTTACCATTTTTTCACATTTTTTGTCTAATTGATTTGTTGATTAAATTTTTTTCGCGGAGCTTAACGAGGTCTTGATGCGAGAGCTTGCTGAAGATGGATATTCCGGCGTTGAGGTTAGAGTTACCCAATGCGCACAAAGATTATTATTATTAAAGCCACCCGCACCCAAAATGTTTTTGGGTAATTAAGTTTTGATTTTGATTTGGATTTAGAGTGTTTAGTGGTTGGAATTTGCGGATTTTTTATTGGAAAGTAGTGTGTTGAGATTCATAGTGAAAGCCAAGGGATGCAAGGTTATTGTTAGATTTGTTATTGGGGACCTTAAAGTTTTAAAACTGAGTGCTTGATGCTCTTGACTATACAAATCAATCAATTTTGTTTTATTGGATTTATTAAATCTGCTAACATTATAGGCTCGATTGTTCTATTTTTAATTATTGAATGTGAAATAAAAAAAAAAGAACAAGGAAGAAGATAGTTAGTTTGTAAGAAAAAAAAGTTGTTTAAGACTCAATTGGAGAATTTTCATAGATTTTTTTAAATTTTTTACATTTTACGCTACGTGTCAAAATATCTTTTGTTTGATTTTTTCAAATTTAACAAATAAAGGCGCGTGAAACACACTCTCTATAATAAAAATGGTGTAATTTGAGTAAGGGATTAAATTGTACACTTTAAATAAGTTTCAAAGACGTAAAAAGCACATTTAAAAGTTTAAAAATGGAAGGGGCAATTAGTAACGAGCTGCATGTAACAATCTTATCCTTTTAGTCCAACTCGCAATTAATTGAGTCCAATATGCATGTGCATGTGTCCAATTATCCACTATCCATTAGCATTGGCCAAAAATGTGTCCAAATATCCATTAGTCTGTTAACCCCTCCACTATATTTGAATATGCAATTATATAATTCACCATAGACACGTGTACCAATAAGAAAGATGTTTTAATGTGCCCCTTCGGGCCAATTAAATTTAGACAACTAGAACAAAAAAACTCATGATAGATATGCAAGGGAAAAAGACTTTTTATTGCCCATTATATTCCTTCGATATAGAACTGTTTAAAGGGCGCGGATTTGGCTGGGCCACATAAAAAAAATTCATGTCAAGCCTAACTCTCAACCCATAAAAATAAGGTAATTTCTTATAATGGTTAAATATTTTTAAATTATTTACATTTTTATTATATCATCTAATTATTTCCTACTTAAATTATCTTTACCTAATTATTTATATTATTATGTTATATCCCCTTCTCTCTATCTATAGGGGTTTACAGAGTAGCAGCCACACCTCCCACACCAATCCTTTCAGCCATGGATTGATCCTTCTGCCGTCCCATTCGTCTCGATACTTTCCGATCTCTTATTTGGTTCCGTTGCAATTATGCTATACTAATTTCCTTTTCGCCTTCTAATTTGCTTCTTTTTTTGTTCATCATTTTGAATTATTCAACAGATTCGGCTTCATCTACCTTGTTACAAGGCCTTAACCGACGTGTTTCGACCGTGGGCACAAATCTTAGCCTTCTTGAATCCATGTCATCTGGCACCGTATCTTTTGAAGAATTATTAGGTCATTGTAATGAAGTATACAAGAAGAATCAGAATGATATTCGTCAACATGAAGATCGTCTTACAAGCTTCGGCTATGTCCATGGTACCTCCTATTCTTACTTATTCAGGCTCTTTCTGATAAATTACGCCTGATTGTGGTCAGCAAAAGCTTAGAAATCATTTGAAAATTATATTGTTATTTACTATTATGAAATTGAAGTTCACACCATGTGTTTGATAAAATGCTAAGCTGGATGTTTTGTTATTCGACAACTATTGAATATCTATTGGACATTTATTGGGAATATATTTGCACATCTATTGGATATTATTGGACTTTAGTCTAATTTTGGTTTTAAATGAAGAATCCCTTAATCAGTGCTTGTTAATGGTATGCTTCTGACTTAATTGGAAGAATGCTAAGTCTCAGCACGATATGGCATTCAATTATAACACAAATAGTTTTGGTTATTGATTGCAAAGATTGTTTATCTTTTTTAGTGTTTATTCCCTTAGTGAATTAGCTGCTAGTTTTTCAATTAGGCTTGAATCTTAGAAACCAGCAACGTGATCTGTAATTTATTCATTTTTGCTGATATATGGTTTGGTTCAATTTGGTTTGCAGTAATGTTTACGTCACTAGTAGCAGCACCGGTTGATGTGTTCTAAGATGAGCTTTTCAGGCAGTGGTTAACATCAGTTTAGCTCAAAAGAAATTTCCGGTCTGTTGGACATTTATTGAACATCTATTGGACATCTATTAGACATCTACTAGAATTCTTTCAGAAAATCTATTTTGAAATTGATAATAAACATCTGTATAAACATATTTTAATTTTCAATTTGTCCCTTATTTTAAAGTTGATATTAGACATTTGTACAAGTATGTGCAATTGACTTGTGTGTTTTCAATTGGCGTTTTAATAGATTTCTAATAAATTGTTATCTGATACTTTGTATATTGAATATTGATCCTTTTTAATTACTGTTTCTTTTTCTCGTTGGAATAAGTGATATGCAATGGTTTTGTATTGAATATCTATTGGCAAACACAATATCATAACTGTTAAAATTCAACTATGTTCAAACAGACATCAATTTCAACAAATCAGATCCCTAATTACACAAGATTTACATAATTCAAACATAATTTATCATCAAATCTATCTCTATTGACTGTCTATTGTGTCGATATATTGCTCGTGGCTCTCAAGTTTGTTTTTTAAATATTCCCTTCCATGCCTGTATAAACTCAAAGCTAGCCAACCATGTTCTGTGGATTTGGCCATCAATCTGATCTAGGATTGGTTTCTGCTCAATCATGTACTCCACAAAGCTCAGCATAAAGATACTGAAATCATTGCAATTTATTTTGAAACAGAATATCAGAATTATAATAAGATATTTTTGATAAAGAAGATGTAATAAATCAATCCAAATACTGCTTTAATTATAATTATAAAAGACTTAAGAACAAGTTACACTGTGCTTCCAAACAATTACTCATTAATCAAACAAATTGAACAAATTGTATCCCTGACAATACAATTTATATGTTCTCACGTTCCTATTCAATAAAAAGAACAATACAATTTGCACTTCCCTCAACTACAGAACCTGACAAGGAATTAATAATATGTAAGAACCAATAGAAATCCAACAGAAATCCAATATAAATCCTATAGACATCCAATATAAATCAAATACTCATTAATCAAACTGTAATTTTACATAAAGGAGCTTAATAGTCAGTGTCATTTAAGATTGAACAGATGAAATAATGATATTTGATGGCAGGAATAACACAGTTGTTACTCGCGCGCCTCAGGCGCAAGTCGCTCGAGGCTCAAGGGTCAGCGCCTCATGGAGGGTCAGGCTAGGCAAGGTTCATCAGGCATGCACCTCGAGCATGCCTTGGATGCGCGTTGTGCACCTCAATGCAAAAATGAAGGTTTGTTTGTGGTAACAACTAATATTTATTGCACTTTTTTCTATATGCACCTCAAGTCTCTCAGGCGTGTGCCTCCCCTTGTGCCTCGCGCCTCGGTGCACCTCAGTGCGCCTTGCGCCCGTAAAAACTATGCTCAACTATAGACTGGGATTGTGGCCGAAAGGCTGCTGAGAGATCTTAGAGATGACATAGTTGCATCTGCATAATTAAAAAATGAGGACACAAAATCATTGTTATTACAGTGCAGAAGGTCATAGTCTCTGCAGTAACTGACTAAAACTCTAAAAGTTCACAACTCTAAGGTGATTAGCCTATTAGTCTACAAAAATTGCCTATAAGTTCACAAATTTACGGTGATTAACCTATTAGTAAATGCATACATGTAGCTTAATGTCATTACTCCTAAATGAGATACAACAGGAACTCATGGCATAATTCCAAACTATCAGTTCATTTTTTTAATTTTTCGATCTTCTTTACATAGTTCTAATGCTAAAGTTTCACACAATTACCATCCCAACAAAGATACAAACACTATAGTAAAAGACCATCTATTGAAACATGTGTTCTAGGCAAAGTATGATAGCTAAATCTCATTGTCGAACTCTGAATGAGAAGCAATGCCAACTTATGTACCTAAAAACTACCATTTTTGGCAATAACTTCTAGATATACCAAATTCACATTTCCCTCAACTATTGAAAATGATAAGGAATTAATAATATATAAGAACCTATAGAAATCCAACAGACATCCAATATAAATTCTATAGACATCCAATATAAATCAAATACTCATCAATCAAACTTCATTCAGGCAATTCTACAAACACTTCATCTGCACAATTGCAAGAGATAATTCAGAACATAATTGTGGGGAAACTATAACTCCTCTCAACAACAGCTCTATGTAAACAAGGGATGAAGTAGAGATTTGTTACCTCCTTGGCTGTAGTTATGGCTTTGATATGTTGAAACAACAAAAAAAATGAAAAGAAACCTGGAGCTTAGAAGGACCAGCCATGCGAATCGAAGAAATTCTGTTTTGTAGGGAGAGAGGATCATCAATTACAGTAAATTTGGAAAGATCAAAAGCATCGATGCTCATTTTAGTGGCAAAATTAAGACCAAAACACTTGCAAGAATAAATCAGTTTATTTTCGTTCTTCGATTTGGAATGAATGAACTCATTGAGAGTAGAGAGGTGAGTTGTAAATATTTTTGTGAGGGAACGTTTAGATGTAAATATTTTGCCATGTTTTCTCTCTTTTTGTTATTTGTTTTTTTTGCCAAATATTTTTATTTTTTCTGGCCGTTTATGTAAAGAGCCCTAAAAATAATATTCGGACTTGGGCTGGATCGGGCTTGATTTTCAAACTTCATTCGCCAATCATGTCCAACGCGCTCATAATATAAATATAATGTATAAAATCTTTGTAAGAAATTTTTTATTAATATATAAATATAACTATAACTCCACAATATATTGATAAATTTTATAAAAATATTTGCCTCATTGGGCTTATACAATAATAACAAAGAAAAACTTCATCCCACCCCGCCCCGTATGTGGACTCAAACCTGTGACCTCTAGGATCACAACTTCAAGACTCAATCACTAGACCAAGCCTTTGCCACACCATATATTGATAATAAATGCTAGGGAAAACTTCAAAAAGAACCGTGTGGTTTCACTCATTTGCAAAACGGGTCTGAGAATTTATTTTTTTGCAAAATGAGGTCTGTGATTTCAAAAAAATTGGCAAAAAAGGATAAAAAATATGCTTTTGTTATAAATAGTGATGTGACAGAAAATATTTAAATCAATTCAACATTCTTATAATTTAATAATTATACGTCACAATTTGAGTAAATTTCAGAGATTTTTCAATTTTTTTATAAAATTTTAAAGTTTATCATCATATTTTAATTAAACAACATTTGCAATATTAAAAAAATGTCAAAAATTATCATTTATGCATATTGCATTTTTATTAACTAATCCACAAAATTTTGGATATAAATGAACAAGATTACCCATTGTTGTGACAATTTATTATTGAAAATCCTCTTTTTGCCATTTTTTGAAATTATAGACCCCATTTTGCACAAGAAATTCTTATACCCCATTTTATAAATGAGCGAAACCACAAGGTACTTTTTTAAAAGTTTATCCTAAATACTATTCATCTTTTTTTAAGGAAAAACTAACACAACTACATTATTATATGACATACAACCCGAAACTATTAAAATGTAATAATATATATTGTATAGTTATAAATTAATACAAAGTGTGACTTTAACATGCAACCCTATAAAATATCATTTAAAATTAATAGTTTGTTATATTTATATAATATATTATACATAAATTATATATAAGTGGGTGGGTTGAGTCGAACTTGAGTTTTGAGATAACATCCAAGCCCAACCCATTTATGTTTTTGGGCTTCTATGGGCTTGGACCGGGCCGCTCCAATATTAAAATTTATGTATCCAAGCCCGACCCATGAACGTTGGGCCTAGAAGGGTTAGATGAGCTGTGGGTCGGTTGAATAAGGTCTACTTCAGTATCAACATAACCTAAATGGTCTCTATGGTGATCATTCCATTATTTAATTGGACCATTTTGAAACAAATAATGTGGTTAGGCATAAGCGAGTGAGCTAACACAATGTGAACAGCCCGTACAATTGGGTCTAAATCCGGTGACCACAATATATAATCAGGTTACACTACCAAGTCTGTGAGAATGGATAATTTAATAATTTTTTGAGAGAGGAAAGCAATATAACTTACCTCAATCTATAGCTACCTTCAATGGTAAAGAAACAAACTGGGCTAGTGAAAGGCCTTGGGCTCCTGCTAAAGCCTTTTTACAAAGTGCAATGGGCTAGACATAACTACGTTAGTAGGGAGATTTGTATGTTGAACTGAAATTGCCTCACAGTGTATATGAATTGTATTTCCACGACTTTTGTAGCTTTGAAAATTGATTATCGAAAGTATATTCGATATATTATCCATAGAAACCGAGTTTCTATATGTTGGAAATTAGAGAGAGATTTGAGAGAATAAAAATTGATTTCAATTTGGTCAAATGCATTGACGTCAAATATCACCCTGAATTTTTAAAAGTTTCAACTAATTCCTTGAACTTGTAAAAAATACACTAGTTTGCCCCTTCAACGCCACATGTCAACTTCTGGTTTACTTGACTTTTCAAAGATGTTATTTATTTGATTTTTCTTCTCTAATCAGAAGCTGACACGTGACAATAAGAGGTAGGGGAAAACTATATTAAGTACTAATGGAAAAAAGTCCTTTCATTCAAAGCCTAATATTTGTTATTAAGCCCATAAACTTATTTTTTCTCCAATTTAGTCCAATTAACTAAATTGGATCAAGTCTTTTGATCTGATTGATCCACTCATGGGCGGATTGGTCATTTTCAACATACGCATTGAGTCATGTAGCCTTTTTTTTTAATTTGTTCTAAGTCATACAAATATAACACCTTATATTCTCGAGTCCGCCCTTTGTTAAACTATAGCTTTATTAAATTAAAGGACAAACTTAAAAAAAGTAACATATGGTTTCACTCATTTGCAAAACGGGGTCCGAGAAATTTTTTTTGCAAAACGGGGTCCGTGATTTCAAAAAAATTGCCAATAAAGGATCCTCAGTATTAAATTATGTTATGAAAATGAGCAGTCTTATTCATTTTTATCTGAATTTTTGCGAGATAGTTATCAAAAATACAATACACATCAATGAAAAGTTTTGAAATTTTCTAAATAGCAAATATATAATTATAATAACAAACTTCCCCATTTGCAAATGAGTTAAACCATAAGGTACATTTTTATAGTTTGCCCTAAATTAGGGCGAACCTTATATTCATAACAAATTCTTAGTGGATTCTATTAGGATCAAATTCTTCCAAATCGAATAACATTACAAAAACACACAACAATCTTAGTAACATGGACTACACTTATAGTAATGGAGCAAATATTCCCCTAAACAGTACAACAACAAACAACAACAACAATAATAATAATAATAATAATAATAATAATAATAATAATAATAATAATAATAATAATAATAATAAATTGTATTGAGTAACTGGAATAATTAGGTATAGTAATGAAAAAAGAAATCAGTGCATGTAAAATGTATTGGGTTGTTTAGCTTGAGCAAGCATTTGAACCACTTCTCTCATAGTAGGCCTTTCCAGGCTTTGTTGTTGAACACATAGCATCGCCACAAAGAACACTTGCATTGCCTCATTCAATGGAATTTCATCTAGCCTTTCATCTATTATCTTAATTACCCTTTCTTTGCTTGAATTTGTTTGCTTTTTGGTCCATTGTACTATGTCTATTCCTTCTCCAAAATCTCCCACCGGTTTCCGCCCTGTTATAAGCTCCAACAGAACTATTCCGAAACTGTATACATCACTCTTCTCGTCCACTTTCAAGGTATATGCATATTCTGCAAATTTAACATAATTACTAATTTTATGACCCAACCCCAAACATATTCAATATTCAGAAATAAAATATGAATTCCTTAATTTTTAAGGTTTGTGTGAAATATTTATTTATTGTTTAAGTGGCCCAGTTACATCCTATGATGCAAATTCTAGCCCAATTTTTCATCTTGTTGAAGTGCAAAGCCTTGACAATTTCTAGTGAAACTAAAATTTATCATATTTACAAATTAGTTTTCTTCTTCCTAGGTTGGTTAATATAGCTTTACAAAAAAATGGTTTGGTTTTCTCCCTTTGTATTTACATCTAATGAATAATTTAATAAAATCCCTATCAAATTAAGCTTGAGTTTTGAAATGACAAACATTAAGAAACTTAATGCAAAAAGGTTGGGCATAATACCCATAATTGTATTCCGTGAGTATAAATTGGGTATGATTAGTGTAATGTAAACATTAAGGCTTTTCATTTTAAATTGGTAGAGATGTACCACCTGAGTTGTACCTAAGACCAACTTCGTCCTATCGACGTATGCCTTCCTAAATTTACAAAAGTTCAGTTTCCAACAGTTACTTGGCAAAAGTGCACTAGTTAACTGACATGACATTTTTTTTATTTATGGGTTACCTATGGTAGTTATATTGTTTAGTTTATCCATATAGAGGGGCGCTAATAGGAAACTTCAAACAAATTTAAGGAGTAAACTGATAACTTTTGCCAAGTTTAAAGTAATGGTCGAAAATTGTGAAAAGTTTTAAGTGACATCTAACAATTAGTGCCAAATTTAGAAGACAACCGATGCATTCGTCTAACGCCTAATAGATATGAAAGTGCTACCGCAGAAGAATAGGAGTGAAAATAATAATAAAGTGAATTAGAAAAAAGAAGAGGGTGAATGGAGTAACCTAGTGAATGATCAAATGAAGTCATCTCCCAAAGTAAAAGGTAAAGTATAAAAGGAAGAAACAATTGTAGTCCCAGGGCACACAGAAAGTAGATATTAGATCTTTGTTTTTTAAAGAATTTTGAAGAGACTAGGTATTGAACTTAGGACCTCCCATCACTAATATTGAGTGGTGTATCAATTGAGTATTAGATCTGAAATAGGATAATAGTGATGCATTGATTTTTGTGAGTTAAGGGTCAAAAAAAAGTTTGTTAGTGTTAGTGAAGTAGAATAAAGCTTACTCCTCCACTTCCCATAAAGCAAAAGGGACACACAGCCTTTCCTTTCTCTTATAGTGGAATGCCTTTACCATTCCACATCACTTCTTTTAAAAATATCCGTAATTGAACAAGAAAATGAATTGAGTAATGTTTTGAATTAATAAATTCCGCAAGACAAAGTATAGGGAAAATCATTTTTTTTTTTGGTCGGAGATGTCCTATAGTAAGTATAAGTGAATTTAGAAAATAAGAGTGTGTTTGAAATTCTAAAATTTTACATGAAATTCAATTAAATTCAGTTTACTGTATTTTATATAAAATTTTACTGGTCTTTTACATAAAATAGATATAAATATAAAATTACCAATTGAGTGTAGCTCAATTGACATGCCTCTAAAAAAAATTAATCTAAATATGAGAGGTCATGGGTTCAATATCTAACTTCTTCAAATTCCATATATATATATATATATATATAATTCATCTGAAATTGTTTTCCAAACACACATCATTTCTATATTTCTTAGAAGTGCGGTTTTCACTCCTAAATTGAAGTTATTTAGAAAGTTCTTTTTTTATCTTACACTTTGGGATTCTTGATTATCTAAAACTTCAAAATATTATATATTTTACTACTGCTGTTTTTTTTTATATTTATTTTTGCCCTAAAACTTATCATTTTTGTAATTTTATATTCATAATGCATCCTTAAATTACATATTCATCACATACCGTGTCCTATATTTTTATTTAAATAACGGTTTAAGAAAAAGTACGGATATAGATTCTCTAAAGTTCATTTTGGGTAAAGTTGTACATTTCGATTCATCTCAGCCTTCCATTGAGTTTTAATGGTTCATATTTGATTTCACTGTAGACCCTACAAAACACTAAAATTAAATCTTAACCATTAAAATTCAATGAGTGACTGAGATGGACCCAGATATACAACTTTACCAAAAATCAACTTTAAAGAATCCAAATCCAAAGTGGATAGGCATTTTAGTGAATTCAAAATAGACAAAATTAAGTAAATGATTAGTGAAAAAGAAAGAAATTCTTTACCAGGAGCAATGTAGCCATAGGAGCCAGCAATTGCAGACATGCATTGAGAAGTTCCATTGTCTTGTAAGAACTTGGCAAGTCCGAAATCGGCAACATGAGCTTCAAAATCCGAATCAAGTAGAATATTATTCGACTTAACATCTCGATGAATAATTAAAGGCGAACAATCATGATGCAAATAACACAACCCTTTTGCAGCTTCAATAGCAATTTTTAACCTTGTTTCCCACTTCAAATACCCGCCTCGTTTTCCATGTAAAACTTCCCCTAAGCTTCCATTCGGCATGTACTCATATATCAGTAGATTTTCATGTTTATTCGAACAAAACCCGAGCAATCTCACAATGTATCTGTGCCTAATTCTTCCTAATGTTTGTATTTCGGCCGAAAGTCCGTTATCGTGGGATGAACCTTTGTTTATTCCTAGTAGTTTTTTCACTGCTACTTCATCTCCATTGCTCATTACTCCTTTATATACAATTCCCGCTCCACCTCTCCCTATTACGTTGTTTTCCTTCACACTTTCGAGGATTTCTTCACACCCGAATTCTAGTTTCTGGAATGCAGTCAGCTTCCAACTTTTCGGGTTTTTCCGATTTTTTCGTGCCCTGATTAATGCAAGACCAACAAACACCACTGAACAGACTAACAGTCCCACTGCGAGTAGGAGCTTTAGCTTTCCTGAAACCACCTTCGAGCTGGACTTGTAATTTTCAAATTTGTTGCACGGGTTTGAGTAGTACCCACAAAGAAGAGGATTGCCAATAAAAGAGGTGGAATTGAAGAATGAATACTGTCCAAATTCGGGTACTTGGCCCGAGAAGTTGTTGTGGGAAAAATCTGCTGATGTTAAGCTCTTCATCGATCCGATTTCCTTGGGAAGGCCGCAGCCCATGTGGTTCCACGAGATGTTGAAGTAGTTCAATATGTGAATCTGAGAGATGTGAATTGGAATTCCACCTGATAATTGATTTCGACTCAGATCTAAAAACGTTAACATCGGACAGTCACCAATCTCAGCCGGAATAACCCCTGTGAAATTGTTTCCACTAATATCGAACGTAAGTAGATTTTTCAGTTGTCCGATTTCAACTGGAATTTCCCCGGTGAATCGGTTTCCGCTCAACAGAAGAATCTGCAAGCTAGAGAAATTCCCAATAGATGGAGGCAGATTCCCCGATAACCGATTCTCCGAAAGATTCAGCTGCTCGAGCTTGGAGGATAGCTGTTTCTGTTTGGGAAATTGGCCTGTAAGGTAATTATTATGCAATTCCACAAGCAAAAGCTGTGGCAAGTAAAGAAAACGGGGTGGAATCGATCCTGTCAAGTAATTATGCCCCAATCGAACTCGTGAGAGCGTATCACAACGGCCTAAATCATCAGGTAGAGGACCGAAAAGGAAGTTTATTCGAAGAATCAGAATCTCGAGTTTCCTTCCTAAACAAAGTGATCTAGGGAGAAAACCCGTAAGCTTATTGGACGACAAATCGAGTGCAATCAATCTCCCGTTTTCTCCAAGCTTCTCAGGTATCGAGCCAGTGAAGTTATTGCGCCACAGGTTTAGGACTTGGAGATTCGGAAGCTCTGCAATGAAAGGAGGGATCTCTCCATGTAAGTTGTTAAGGAAAAGGTTAAGCAGAGTTAGCCGTTGAAGACCCCAAAACTCCAAAGGAATTTCTCCTGTTAAAAAATTGTTCGACAGATCCAACCACTGAATATTTCTTAAATTGCCGATTTCGCCTGGAATTTGACCGGTCATCGCGTTTGTTTGCAAATAAAGTGTATCTAATTTCCTTAGATTCCCTAACTCGGGCGGAATTGGACCGGCCAAGCTACAATTCGCGAGATCTAAATGCACGAGATTCGCCAATTGCCCGAGCTCTTTAGGAATTCCCCCCTCGTATACGTTGTAATAGCCCAAGTATAGATACTCGAGATTACTAAGCTTTCCTAGCTCTCGAGGTATAAAACCGCGCAAATCATTTCCTTTAACAGAAAAATACACAAGCTCTTGCATACCTCCATATTGGACCGGTATTCTTCCTGTAAAATAGTTTCCACCAAAGTCCAAATGCTTCGGTTTCTTAATATCGGTTACGCCTAAGGGGAGAGACCCATTGAAGTCATTGTCATAGACATCAAGAAACTTGAGCTCTTTCAGCATAGCGAAATCCCAATTGAGTTCTCCACTGAACTGATTACCGGAAATGTTCAACAGCTGAAGCCTCGAAAGCTTGTGAATTTCCGGTGGGAAGCGGCCGGAAAAGCGGTTTCCGGCGAGAGAAAGATTGACGAGGGTGGGGAGTTTGGTAATGAGAGGAGAGAGAAAAGGGGCAGAGATGTTAAAACTTGACATGTCTAATGAAACAACTGATGTGTTCATTTTGTCACAGCCAATACCAGACCAAGTGTTACACATGAGAAAATAGTTTGACATTTTCCACGAGTCGAGGCCCGAGTTTTGATCATAAGATTCAAATGTTTTTTTGATCGAAACAAGAATTGAAGCTTGTTTTTTGAGGTTGTTAAGATTATGGGAAGAACAAGGCAAAACATTAAAAAGTAGAACCAGAGAGGAAATTAAGCCAAGTAATTTGATGGACATTGTTGTAGAACAAGAGTTGATACAGAGATGGAAGATTCATTCAACATTTTATACACTACACTGGATAATAAAGCGACAGAATTTAATGAATCTTTTCAAAGGGAAAGTGGTTGAGCATAAAAAAAAAGCATCCAATAGTAATTTTTTTGGTTTACATTCTTTTTTTGCTTTTAAAAAAGAAAAGCAAAAGCAAAATGCTTGCATAAAGATGATTGTGTTGCGAAATAGACCGTTTTATAATACTAGTTCAAATTAATTTATTATTTAGTTGAATCAAATCGGTTATGTTACTTTTCAATAGACTTCTTCACGGCCCGGGTACCCGCTTGGTCCGAACCCGTTTAAATGGGTCGGACTTGGACTCTCATTTTTCTCTAAAGCCCAGCTCGAGCCTGCTAAAGCCCTATACCCGGCCCAATGAATAATTATTATATCTATTAAATATTTATATAATATATTTAATAAATATTTTGAATTTTTATATTTTAATCTATTGAATTTTTACAATAATGTTATTTGTTTATTAAATTATTCAAGTAGATAATGTAATTATATGTAAGATTTGAACATATTTGTATAAAATTTTGTCTTTTTTTACTATTTTAGTATACCAAAAAAATTAAAAGAAATCCGTTTATGGGCTTTGGACCGGGCTGGGGAATGACCTTTAAAGCTCAGCCCGATTTTGAAGTTTTAAAGTATGGACCGGGCCGAAATTGGGTTGATTTTTTTTGTCAAAAGCACGATTTGGCCCGGCCCATCCTATCCGACGAACAGGTCTACTTTTGAATAAAGACTACATATTATTAGCCTGGAAGGACTACCATAATCAAGTCCATTTAGGACTTAAATACCTTTGTAGGTCCGGATCTATACCACAAATATCTTTTTGATGTCTAATATATTGAAATTGTCTATTTGGTAATTGATGTATTTACTTTTCACTTGTTTGGTATCATGTGTATTCAATATTAGTCTATTTGGTGTCAGGCATATTGTGAGCGGACGACCTTTTTCGACCCGACCCGCGTGAGAGGCGGGAGTGGGGAAATAATGAGCACTGCGAAGCGAGCTGGAAGATTGATCCTCATTTTAGCATGATAAAAGATAGACTGATGAAATCAATGTTGATGTTGAATTTAAGTCCAATTTAGATGTTAAGGGATACGAGACTTGAAATCCCCGTATTTTAAGATGGAGTCGCCACCCGGTTTACCTCCACCGGGAATTTGGGTACGATATTCCCACCGGATGGTCGGGCCGTACCTTAAAATAGAGATTCCAAGTTCGGATGATGTTGCTTACTTTTCATTTATTAAATAAAAAACGTCTATATTTTAATAAGCGCGACTTTAGTTCTTATGCGATTTAAATCCGGTTAATGTTTGGAGTTTTCGGTTTATATAGCCATACATCACACAAAAAGCGGTAAATAAAGCTACTAAAATAATTATTACAAGACTTTACAAATATCTATACATTTTTCTAATGCGGAAAAATAAAGAAAGCGAATAAATAGATAAAAGAGCGAAACCGGGTCCCAACCGAACTTACCAACACGGATACGACACCAAACAAGGCAAA
Source organism: Euphorbia pulcherrima (assembly GCA_947683365.1). Lineage (NCBI taxonomy): Eukaryota > Viridiplantae > Streptophyta > Magnoliopsida > Malpighiales > Euphorbiaceae > Euphorbia > Euphorbia pulcherrima. The sequence continues at coordinate 34,209,875 of CANTUS010000015.1, read as the reverse complement.
ATATATACAAGTAAACATAAATAGGGCATAAATAAATAAATGGCAGAAAATAAACATATAATATGGAGAAAAACGTTTTTTAGAATTTTAAAGTTAAAAAGGTATTTTTAGGCATTTTTTAGGCATTTAATGGCTATTTAATCAATAAAATAATGAAATAATAAAATAAATCAGATTAAAAATAATTTTAATTCATTCCAGATTTTTTTATGATTTTTAGAAAATTTTTCGGGTGCAAATAGATGAGAAAAATGGGAAAAACGACTAAAAAACGAGCCGAAAAGGAGCTAAAAGCAAACTCAGACAGACAATGCTATAGTGACAGCCTTCGCCGCTATTACTATAAAGGCCACCGCTATAGCTATAGAGGTCACTGCTATAGCTATAGAGGTCGCCGCTATAGTGACGGCGGCCAAGGCTATAACTATAGCCTTGTCGTTAAAATTCGCTTTTAAGGGGGAAACCGGGTGTTTTTACATCCATAAACTCGAAATCATCGAAGTTTTAAGTCATAATCAACTATATTTTAACATATCTATACTTAAAACAGACAAATAATGTTGATTTTATAGATTTGGGTAAGAAAATACCCAAAAATCGCAAGAAATAACGAAAGACCTCAATAGGGGTGGAGTTCACCTCTATAGCTATAGCCTTCACTGCTATAATAGTAGAGGCCAAGGCTACAGGGATAGAGGTGAAGGCTATCCCTATAGAGGTCATACTATTTTTTGAGATTTTGCAAGAACACCAAAGAAAACAACACAAAAAAACACCAAGAACAGCAACTAGAAAGAAATAAAAATAAGTAAATAGATAGTGGAACTCAGTTTTATTACCTCTAAGCCGTGAATCTAACTTGGGAGACTCGAATCAACCCTTGGCGAGGTCTTTTTGATGATTTGTGACGAAAACTGACGGAATCAGTGACGAAAATAGTGACAGAATATTTATGTAGTATTTTGAGAAAAGTCTCTAAAACCCTATTTAATCCATTTTAACCTATGATTTCTAATTGATTTTAGTGTTTAAGCTACGAGATTAAGCTAAAAAAAAACTAAGAATCGAGATTAGAAGAGATTAATCTGGATTCTATGCTTTTCTAGAGCTTTCTCACTCTAGTTCTTCATTTTCTCACTCTAGTTCTTCATTTTTCTCTCTAAAATGTGATTCTAATCTAATTTCTAGAAAAAAGTCCTTTAATATCTCTCCTAGATGGGTTTAAATACTCACACACTCCAAAATACACCGACTTAGGTGAATTTTCGGGGAAAATACGTGGCCCAATCGAGAGGAGAGAGGGTAGAATGAATGACAAGGCTTGAAAATGGCCATGCCCAAGCTGCCGCCGCCGATACGGCTGCGACCGCTACTGGTACGATGGTGGCCGCTATAGCTATGGCGGTCACCACTACCATGGTAGCAAGAAACGCTACCATGGTAGCAAGGGGTGGCCAACCTGGAGGCGGTCACAGCCACAACGGTGGCGGTGGTCGCCACCATGGCGACGGTGGCTGCCACTTCAGTGGCGGCCACCCCTGTGGGAGGTGCAGCCGCCGGCGGGGCGGCAGCAACAAGGGGATGAAGCTAGGGTTTAGATTAGAGTTTCTAGGGTTTCGACTTCAAACACACATAACTTTCACTACGGTTATCCGATTAAGGCAATCCTTGACATTCCAAAAAGCTAGAAGAGTCTAGAATCCAAAGATATAAACAAGACTTGCTGAAAATGTTCGGATTTTATAGAAAATGGCTAAATAATTTAAGGGGCGCAAGTGAAAGAAAACGGTTAATTATAAAAGCATATAAATGATATTTAAGCGCGGTCAAAGGTCCAAAATTATCCAAAAGGTACTTGCCAAATGTGATTCGACACTAAAAGAATATAATAACTAGTCCATAAGAGGTTAAAGCAACAAGTCATCATCGTTCCGTGGGTCACCGAAAAGTCCATGCTCACAGGCTGCCACTCGGGAGATTACCACTTGGCGAGCCAAGTGTGATCTCACAAAAGAGCAAGGGATAGAAGGTTATACCTGAGACAATGGAACCTTGAGTTGGTTGTCTACGGATGGTCATGGGACGCATCATCAACGGACCTATCGGAGGTAGAAAAAGTTGAATCGGTTGTCTACAGGTGGTTTGGGAACGCACCATCAACGGACCTGACATAATAGAACTTTGAGTCGGTTGTCTACGGGCGGTCATGGGATGCATCATCAACGGACCTATCGGAGGTAGAAGGCAAATCTGAATCGATTGTCTACTAGTAGTTTGGAAATGCACCATCAACGGACCTATCGAGAAGGCAAGTCTGAATCGGTTGTCTACTGGTGGTCTAGGAACGCACAATCAACAGACCTATTGAGAAGGCAAGTCTGAATCGGTTGTCTACTAGTGGTCTGGAAACTCACCATCAACAAACTTAAGATAATGAAAATTTGAGTTGGTTGTCTACGGACGGTCATGGGATGCATCATAAACGGACCTATCAGGGGTAGAAAAAGTCTCAATCGGTTGTCTACTGGTGGTTTGGGAATGCACCATCAATGGACCTATCAAGAAGGCAAGTTTGAATCAGTTGCCTACTGGTGGTTTGGGAACACACCATCAATGGACCTATCGAGAAGGCAAGTCTGAGAAGTTAGTAGTTGTTGTAAATTGCATTTTTAATTGCTTAATTGATTTTGTTAAGACAAAAATTTTTGCCGCTTCAATTAATCAATAAAAATGGAATATTGAGAGAAAAGAGTTTAGAAGTATCTGGGAAGTCGGGGAAATCCATCGTTAGGTTGATTTTGCGATAGTTGTATTGGGATGCCCCTGGAGGACAGAAACCTACATTGCGGTGTTCCCGAAGGATTTTCTGAATTTTGGATTCTAGATCTTTTGATTGATCGTCCATCTACATTGCCATACGGCGTTCCTGTTGAGGAAGTTTTGAGGTATTAGTAATTGACCTGAGTTGCATTTAATTGCTTAATTGATATTGTGGAACAAAAATTTTTTTGCCCCTTCAATTAAGCAATTGAAATGGAAGAATGAAATAAAAGTTGAGTCAGGATTTCTGGGAGTTCGGAGAAACTGCCGAGGTGTCCATCGGGTCTAGCTAGTATGCCCCTTGGATTCTCTATCTTTTAATATAGGTTAGAAGACAATTCTGAGATGCCCCTGATGATTACATCGAGGTGCCCCTGGGCATTTGCATCAAGGTGCCCTTGGGAGAAAATCTGAGTTCTAATTTTGGGATCCATTAGGTTGGTTGTTGATCTAGATTGCCACATGGTATACCTGTCAACAAAAGTTTTAAAGCATCAGTAAATGATATAAGTTGCGTTTTCATTGCTTAATTGATTTTGTGGAACAAAAATTTTTTTTGCCCCTTCAATTAAGTAATAAAAATGGAAGAATGAAATAAAAGTTGAGATGAGATTTCCGGCAGTCCAGAGAAGCAGCTGAGGTTGAACGAATATCTCAAAGATATTAGTTGACATGCCCCTTGGGTGCGGCCTACAAAATAGGATCGAAAACAATTCTGAGATGCTCCTTGATATGGGTTCTTGTTTGGGGATCGAGCGTATAGCTCGAGGATACTTTTTCTGTTCTTTATTTCCTATAGAATTCAGCATAGAATAATAGACATGAAATTTATGAATATTATGCATGAATGTATGAATGCGTGAGCTGGTTGGACTGATCATCTCCTACATATGAGCTACATGACTGATTGGTTGATTAGTTTTGCTCAATTTGATTGCTTGCTAGGAGAGAGAATATATGGAATTTCATTATGACATGGATAAGACAAGAATGCCCCTGGCGGAGTATTAGGGATGTCGCACAGATTAGGTAGGGATGCCCCTAGTGGAGAACTATAGAAGTTGCGGAGTATACGTGAGACTCGTGTGTTTGGATATCATGGCTGAGACAGGACCTGTGAATTTTGTGTCACTGGTATGACAAGTGACAGAGGCCTCCTCACGAGCTATTCAAAGAGATGAGTTGACTGAAAATTAATTGCTGGATCGAGTATGTCAAAGACAAGGGTGCACAAAGCGAAGTTCAAGATTCTGGATAACGAACGACTGGACGCTATCACTACCAATGAATTCTACCAAGGATGGTTTCAAGATATCAGGATGTTGAGGACTCAAGACACTCAATCGCGGTCAAGATTTGAGTTGACACATGTAGAGGACGCATTTGAACCCTTCGAACCCCTCAAATTGTAGAAGATAATCAGGCGCATTGATGATGATAATGCGGGCATTTTGATGTGATCGATACCGCCCTTTTCGGGTTTTCAATCTAGCAGACTTTTCCTGGCTTTTGCATAGCCCTAGATGTTTTCAGCCTATCAGGATTTTTGCCTTTAATTTTTTTGTTTTTCTTTCATCCTTTGAGGAATTGGGTTGACTGCATGGAACCCCACGTTCAACTTATTTGCAACATTTTGCCTTTTGGGCCCAATATATTCATTCAAGCACATACATAAAGGATTGAGTAAAATGACATTTCCATTAAATGAATTAAGTTTGAGTACATAATGATGATAACCATTTCTATAGACCCAAACTCTGGTGTTAACTAGCCTATGTAGGTTTTCTAGCCAACACACTCTTGTTGCTCACTTTACCCTAACTTTTTCCTAGACCGCCCTTTTCGAGTTTTCAGTCTAGCGGGTTATTTTGCACCCTAACTTTTGCCTGACCAGTTTGTAGAATACCAATCAGCGGGATACACCCTAATTTTTGCCCGAGCAATAAAGGACCACTCGTCGAGTGATTTTTTTTTATGTGCCGCTTTTTTGGATTTAATTCTTTTTGGTTAGATATGATAACACTTCAACCTACTTTGATTGATAGGGTTTACGAACTCGCTACCATCCAAAATCTTCAGGCCCCTAAAATCGAGTACCTTTATGATTACGTAAGGTCTTTCCCAATTCGGTCGGAACTTTCCCCCTTGGATCGGCATTAGAAGGCTCCACTTGCTTCAGAACTGGATTGTAAGTTTTTAATGAATAATTCTGATGCTTTGACACGGTGGTTGTTCGGCCTCGCTATGCGCTTTTGATAAATCTGAAGATTGTTCAAGCCACTTGAACCGCGCTTTACTCCATGGGGGTCCCTTTGACTGCGACTCTTAAGGACTTTGTCTCAATTTTGGCTAGTAGCACAGTTTCCATTTAATAGACAAAGGAGAAAGGTGTTCAGTTTGCAAGAATTGTGACATTTGCTTGACACCTTCGAAGGGTGAATGATAGCTAGTCGACCTAATCTCTGTATCTTGTTGTAGCAGTCTTTGATAGAACCTTCTTGATAAGCTGGTTTGCGGCTTTGACTGCCCCTTTAGCTCATGGTCAGTGAGGCAAAACCCTGTGATGCTCAGTTCTATATTTTGATTGAATCAGTAGTTGCCCCTTAGGACTGAAATCCATTATCCGAGATGATGTAAAGAGGTAGGCCATACCGAGCTAAGATGTGTTTCTCGATGAACTTGGCCATCTTCTCTGCGGTGATGTTGGTGAAAGACTTGACTTTCCCCTATTTTGAGAGGTAACCTACCCCTACGATGATGAAATAATGTTCACTTGTTGATGAAGGTCGAATCGTCGTACTTGTCCCCCTAGCTGAGAATGGTCAATGAGGAGAGAAATGTAAGATGGTTTTTAGGTGTAAGAGAATGGATATTAGGAAGAGTCAATGGTGTATCAGGGGTGAGGATTTTGAGAATGGGTGGGCGAAGAAAAAGGTAAGCCATAATTCTGTCGTAGATGACCTGGCGATGCTCTTTCTCTATAATCGGTCGACGCTTCTTCGGTGATTTGAAAGTAGGTTTACATATAGTGGCATGTGATGAACTGACTGACATATTGAACCTATCCAAGGAAGAACTGAGCTCCTTTTTCTGTTTTAGGTGTGAAGATGGGATGTTCGATAATCTGATGATGAACCCTAGGTATGTCGAGGTATGACCAGGTGAAAGCGTTATCATGATTCTTTAAGCACTTTAATCTCTCTTTTTCTTTCAGAGGTTAGGTCATTAGAAAATGCTTACCATTCTAGGTTATCATATGCACTTAAATTTATTTCAGTTAAAGAAACGTCATGAATACTGAACACGTTATGCTTATGATAAAATGAATGCATGGACCTATTGGGCAAAACATCAAATGAATAAACAAAACAAGAGTCTTTGATTGAATAAAAATGCCTTAAAGGTGGAGTTGTTCACATCTAAATACTAGAAAAATAAAATTACATAAATAGATAGTCATCCTTCATAGGCGGAGGGTCTTGATCTATCGTGCTGGTAGATTAGGCACCCTCGGTAGCTTTCATCGGTATGTCGTCCAGGTCGAGACCCAGAACTTTCACTTGCTCGGCTGATGACTTGTCTCCTTCATTCGCTAGAGACCATAGACAATGGACAACATAAATTGAACATGCATAACAGGCATGGCAAAAATTCAAAATTTTGTCCTTGTCCCTAGGAACTCCTATTAGATGTATATAAATTAAATAAAGCCTTAACTAAATAATTTTCTACCTAGGTTAGCATTCAAAGGGCTAGGCATACCATAATTCTAAATTATATCCTAGCACATATATTTTATACTAAGCATGTATAACTCTAAGCTATAACCTAAACATGTTATAACTCTAAGCTATAACCTAAGCATAAAGTAAACTAAGCATGCAAAACAACCTAAGCATAATTATTAAGTCTAAAAACGCCTAAAAAAAGACCTAATAATTAAAAGAGAAAGAAAGAAAACTTACCAGTTGAAGCGTTCTTTAGCAGAACCTTGTTGCACAAGCCTCCAAGCATAGGATATCCTCTATGAGTATCCACACGAACCCCACCAACAAAAAACCTCCACGAGAGGAAGAACTAAGGAGCCTCAAGTAGTTGCTCGACCACTCCAGAAGCCCCACCTAAAAATATAAACTAGAGGTGCTCGAATAAAATCAAGCTCCTCAAAATATAACTTGTTCAAATAACCTTTATCGTAGTAATTACTATTCGAAGTTCGTGCACTTTCAAAGGGGTGAGGGAAAGCCTATATATAGGCTTGGGGAGCAAAATAATGTTCCCCCTTTTCCAATGTGGATCCCTATGTAGGTCAACAAGCGGACCCCCATTGTGGCTTTTTCCCCACAATCCTAGCTTGTGGGTTGGACCATGCTGGGCACACCCAGCGCTGCGCAGCAGCGCTGGTTTGACCTAGCGTGTGGGCTCGGTCAAGTGCCAAGCCCACATCCCTTCATCCACTAAATGGGGCCCCCAAAAATGGGCCCCATTTTCATAGGGTTCGACCCTTTGTACCGTTTAAAAAATTCCCTTTTAATCTCTCTTTCAAAATTAATTTATTTTACGACCCTAATTAATTAGTTACCGGTCAAAAATAAATTCCTTGGTTTATCCAAAAATGACCTAATCATTTCTAACCAATTAAATAATAATCCAATTATTATTTATATTATATTTTTATAATAGAATAAATCTATTAGTTCTTTACTTAGTCCGATGAAGGTCCAAAGTGTGTGACCTTATATGATCCTAAAGTATTGAGCTATTAAGGCTTAACCAACCCTTGTTCTAATAGAACCATTGGCTCAAGGTTCTAGATTGTGAATAGAACTCGATTACCTTAAACGACTATAGTACGCCTCTAGCAAGGGTCTACCATTCCCCATTACTCAGAACGTCATTTATACTTATGACTTAATCCCGGTTAATGCAATAGTTGTCCAATGTGATGAACTCCTTCCATTCTTTAATATTAGCACCATCTGGTTTATAGGGTTTGTTTAAAGTGTTAACCCACTAATAGCAAGGTTGCTCCAAGCTATCCCAGTTATTAACTTGCTACCGAAGTATATTGCCTTTTACCATAGTGTGTTTGACTAGAAACTATTTCTATCAAACATATACTCTGATAAGAGGTTTATTGCAATCATCACTTCAACAAGAGGCCAGGTACAACTCCTTAATATATCCGGAGCGATGTATTCCTTCTAACTACTCAGCTGACCAACATGTTGTCCTCACTATACCTGTAATCACCCGTAACACCCTAAATTAATGAGTATGTAGGAATGACCCAAAGGATAGCAATAGTACCACACAAGGTAATTAGTATCTTAAGTATGAGGATATTCGCAAAGCTTATTGCAAGAAGATAAACACTAACACATTGATATATATATATATATATATATATATATATATACACACACCAAGTGTTTATCTTGCTGCGGCCTCCAATATATCTCCCAGATATATCCATGTATCAAACTTAAGCCTCCATCTTCAGTCCTTAGGAGATTGACTGCTTGGACCCCCTTTCCAAGAAAGTTGACCACACGCTAGTCTTTCCGCTTCGTCAATATCCTTTCTTGATGAAAGTGTGACTAGGGATAGTTTAGACATAATCATAATTGTGACTAGGGATATGACATAATCATGCTATGATACGTCAAGGACTTTTGCATACATACATCAATGAATATATTTTAACCAGCTATAATATATATACAAGCACATCGATATAAATGAAAGATAAAATGCCTTTATTAATTAAATAAAATATTCGTACTATTATATAATTAAGATATATTGCCCTAATTGCCTTAAGGGGATACATCATATCCAACAAACTCCCACTTGCACTAAGGCCAATTAGCCATATGTCTTAATCCATATGCTTTAATATGCTGGTCATGTTTGACTTGAGTCAATGGCTTCGTCAGACCATCTGTGAGGTTCTGATCAGTGGGAACATATTCTAGTCTTATAATCTTAGCATCAACAATCTCCCTAATTATATGATACTTTCTGGATACTTGTCTATTTTTCTTGTGAGACCATGGTTCCTTTGCTTGAACTATAGCACCATTGTTATCACAATACAAAGTAATTAGATCAATAGTCTCAGGCACCACATCGAGATCACCAATAAATCCCTTTAACCAGACAACTTCTTTTACTACTTTGCATGCAGCAGTGTATTCAGATTCCGTGGTTGAATCAGCATTAGTTTCTTGCTTGGAACTCTTCCAGCATACCGCCCCTCCATTTAACACATACACAAAACCTAATTGAGACTTAAAGTCATCCTTGTCAGATTCAAATCTTATGTCAGTGTAACCTCTAATTATGATGTCACCTTCTCCATAAATCAAGAACTCATTCTTAGTCCTTCTCAAGTACTTAAAAATTGCCTTAATGACCATCCAGTGCTTTTCACCTGGATCTGACTGATATCTGCTCGTAAAGCTCAAAGCCTGAGAGACATCTGGCCTAGTACATATCATAGCATACATGATGGATCCTATCATGAATGCATAGGGTATATTCTTCATGTGCATTTTCTCCTGAGCTGTCTTCGAACACTCAACCTTAGATAGGTTAATTCCCTTTGTCATCGGGAGATAACCTTTCTTCGAATGCTCAAGGTTGAACCTATTCAACACCTTATCTATATATAGACTTTGAGAAAGACCTAATAGCCTCTTGGATCTATCCCTATAGATCTTTATACCTAGTATTAATCCTGCTTCACCAAGGTCTTTCATGGAGAACTTTCTTGACAACCATACTTTAACATTTTGAAGAAGAGAAACATCATTTCCGATTAGCAGAATGTCATCGACATACAATACTAAGAAAACAACTGCACTCCTACTAACCTTCTTGTAAACACAAGGCTCATTAATGTTTGGGCAAAAATCTAGTTCACGGATTGTCTGATCAAACCTTATATTCCAACTCCTGGATGCCTGCTTAAGTCCATAAATGGATCTTTGTAGCTTGCATACCTTCAAGCCATTCTGAGATGTAAAACCCTCAGGTTGTGTCATATACACATCCCGGTTTAAATCCCCATTCAGGAATGTTGTTTTAACATCCATCTTCTAGATCTCATAATTGTAATGAGTAGCAATGGCGAGGAGTATCCTTATGAATTTAAGCATGGCTACCGGTGAGAAAGTTTCATCATAGTTGATACCTTTACATTGACTATAACCTTTCGCAGCCAACCTTGCTTTATAGATAATTAAATTACCATTCATGTCAGTCTTCTTCTTGAAGACCCACTTGCACCCGATCAGTCTAACCTCTTGCCGTGCATCAACCAAATTCCAAACTTGGTTCTCATACATGGAATCCATTTTTGATTTCCTGGCTTTTAGCCATTTATCAAAATCTGAGCTTTTCATTGCCTTATCATATGTCCTTGGTTCATCATCCTCCAAGAGATATAGTTCCTTATCATTAGTGATCATAAAACCATATCTATCGGGACCTTTATGAACACGACCTGATCTTCGCAATGCTTGTGTTTTGACAGGTAGTTCTTGGATCTCACTTTCTTGTGTATCTAGAATGGGGTCGATCAATTGATTGTCTGTTTCTTCCTCTTAAACTTCCAGTTCAAAATTGCTCTCACTGACTTTTGCAAGCAAGTGTTCCTTTTCAAGAAAATGAGCACTCCGAGATACAAATACCTTTTGCATCTCGGGTTGGTAAAATAAATACCCAATAGTTTCCCTTGGATATCCAATTAACAAACTCTTATCAGATGTAGCGCTTAGCTTATCTGATGCTATCCTTTTTACCATAGTAGGATAACCCTATAATCTAATGTGACTCAGAGATGGCCTTCTATTACACCATCTTTCGTAAGGTGTGAAATCAACTGATTTAGAGGGCACTCTATTTAATACATAAACTGCGCTCTCTAGTGCATATCCCCAAAGGATTTCCTGAGATATGCTTCGCTCATCATGGACTGAACCATATCTAATAAAGTTCAATTCCTCCTCTCAGACACTCCATTGTTTTGGGGTGTATAAGGATGGTTCCAGTGGGGAACTATCCCATTTTCCTTTAGATAATCTTAAAAATCTTGACTTAAGTATTCTCCATCTCGATCAGATCGAAGTGCTTTAATACTTTTCTCAAGTTGTTTCTCTACTTCATTTCTGAATAGTTTAAACTTTTCAAAACTTTTAGACTTGTGCTTCATTAAGTACAAATAACCGTATCATGAATAATCATCAATAAAGGTTATAAAGTAGGAGTATCCTCCTAGTGCCTGAACACTCATTGGACCACACACATCCATATGTATAAGTTCCAATGTACTCGTGGCCCGTTCACCCTTTCTGTCAAAGGATAACTTTGTCATTTTTCCTCTTAAACAAGGTTCGTAGTCGCCATAAGACTCCAAGTCTATTGGGCCCAAGTCTTCACGCTTATGCAACTTGGTTAAGCGATCTTTGTTTGTGTGGCCTAAATGATAATGCCATAAGTAGAAGGAATTCTCTTTATCTAATTTAACTTTCTTCACATTATTTATATTAAAAACTTCTGTTTTAGTATCAAGAACATAAATGCCACCGTTCAACATCTCATAACCATAAAGAACATTATGCAAATGAATCTGACAATTATTATTCGAAAATAAAATTTCAAATCCTTCTACTGCCAAACACGCAACAGATACAATATTCTTAGTAACACTCGGAATGTAGTAACAATTATTCAAAACTAAAACAAGTCCACTTGGAAAAATAAGATTACAGTTTCTTATGGCTAATGCAGCAACTCTGGCTCTATTTCCCACACGTAGGTCCATCTCCCCTTTTGCAAGTCTTCTTTAGTTCCTTAGTCCCTGCACAGAAGTACAGATATGAGAACCACAACCAGTATTCAATACCCAAGTGGATTCACAAGGAAAAGTAGCATAGTTTTAAATTACAAACATACCTGAAGTAGATGCCTCTACAGGCTTCTTCTTCAAATGCTCGGAAGAAGGAGCTTTGCAATCCCTCTTCCAATGTCCCGGTTTCCTACACTGGAAGCAGAGATACTTAGATTTCTTATTTTCTTTCTTTTTTTACTAATTCTTTTCTTGACACCCAGTGCCTGCTTCTTCTTCTTAGAAGCCTTGCCTTTCTCAACCAACAGTAGAGGTTTCTGATCTTTCTTGATTTGAGGTTCTACTGTTTTTAGCATGTTGATTAATTCAGGGATAGTAGAATTAATCATGTTCATGTAAGAGTTAGTCACGAAACCTGAGTAACTATCTATCAAGGACATCAACACAAGGTCAATGCTCAAGTCATGATTCATCTCGAATCCCAATCAATTCAGCTTCTTAAGGTATCCCAAGAGTTTGAGTACATGCTGAGAGGCAGAGGTGCCAGCATGTATCTTGGTTCTGAAAAGGAGCTTGGAGGTCTCATACCTCTCTGTCCTTTCCAGCTCCGAAAAGAGCTCTTCAAGATGGAGAACCATGTCCTCTAAGGGCATGTTCTCATGTTGTTTTCGAAGCTCAAGATTCATGGACCACAACATGATACACATGGCAGTCTCACGATCTTTCCTGTGCTTCAATCAAGCCCCATGTTCCACATGATCCTTAAAATCAAGTTCAATAGGGAAAATTTCACTTAAAACATAGGCAATTCCCTCAGATCTGAGAATAATTCTCACAGATCGGAACCAATTAGAAAAGTTCAAGCCATTCAGTTTGGTGTCAAGTAACATACGGAGATTAACGTTGGAAGTCATTTTTAACCTAAGATATAAGAAAAGGAAAAGAGTTTAGATATCAGTTTAAGTACATGCATTTATTGTAAGGACTTTTAATTAAATACATTTGTCCTACTTTTTTCTTCGAAATTTACAATAGCCCATTCTATTGAATTTGGGAAGTTTAGCCCAGCTAAATTTCCTAGTAGGTAGCATCTATAACTAGTCTATTATAACCTTCAATTTTATGAGTCAAGTCACAATAGTAAGTTATTGTTGGAATCCCATTCCATTTGCATCATATGCAATTGCTAATTCATTCAAGTTCCCTAATCCTAAGGGACGTGTTCTCTTATATAAGCACCTCCTTCAATATGTCTAAGATCTGGGCCTAGCCCCTAATTTTATGGTGGACTACCCCAGTTCCGTTAAGGCAGACCCTATCCCAAACTTTACAACCAATCAATATGGACTAGAAGGAACGCTTTGCGCAACACTTTGATAGCCCAAAGAGACCGTATTATAAATTTGAGTAAGGAAGACTATAACTTGCCTTAATATATTTACTTTGGGATTTTATTGGTGTTAAACGTCTCACCCAATCTAGGATTTTATCAGATGGACATATTTACAATAACTTATATTAATTGAGGGAATTTTAGAATTAATTTGTAAGGTCCAACCTTAGGTGGGTTCAAGCTCTTTATTATAATTATTCCATCAACCTAGATTATATGCAAAATAATTAACACTTTTTTTGTTATATTTATATTGCATTTCCTTTAAGCTTTTATTCAATAAATTTAAGTTTTACTTTGTTATAGAAACATATATAAGCACCATCTTATATACTAGAAATAAATTAGTCCATATTTAATCCCCCGGTTGGTCAATTCAAGCTGCACCGATATAGGTTCCCAAGTAGGAGAGATGCCCTATGAGGAGTAGACACCAAGTCCAATCCTTAGCCAGAACAAATACGGGCACAAACTCGAAGGCCAATGGATTCTCTTGGACTAATAAATTTCGTTCTTTCAATTCATGTAAATTGAAAGCATCTATAACCCATGTAATTTAAATAAATTATTGAAACTTGTATAATTTGAGTAAGTTGAGTAGGCTTATAAAAAAAATCACAACCATTTCTAACCTTGAAATGAAAAACTCAAGTTCAAATAAATTGTTCCAAACAATTAAATAAACAAATTATTTCATATAGTATATAAAATTCAATTCGCTTCTAACTTAATTATGCACTAAATAAGCAGGCTCTGATACTACTATTAGGAACTGACAGTCAAATTGAACATGCATAACAGAAATTTAAAATTTTGTCCTTGTCCCTAGGAACTCCTATTAGAAGCATATAAATTAAATAAAGCCTTAACTAAATAATTCTCTACCTATGTTAGCATGCAAAGGGCTAGGCATACCATAATTCCAAATTATATTCTAGCACATATATTTTATACTAAGCTGTTATAACTCTAAGCTATAACCTAAGCATGTTATAACTCTAAGTTATAACTCTAAGTTATAACTCTAAGTTATAACTCTAAGCTATAACCTAAGCATGTTATAACTCTAAGTTATAACCTAAGCATGTTATAACTCTAAGTTATAAACTAAGCATAAAATAAACTAAGCATGCAAAACAACCTAAGCATAATTATTAAGTCTAAAAACTCTTAAAGAAAAAGACCTAATAATTAAAAGAGAAAGAAAGAAAACTTACCAGTTGAAGCGTGCTTTTGCAGAACCTTCTTGCACAAGCCTCCAAGCGTAGGATAGCCTCTATGAGTATCCACATGAACCCTACCAACCAAAATCTCCTCGAGAGGAAGAACTAAGGAGCCTCGAGTAGTTGCTAGGCCACTCCAGAAGCCCCACCCGAAAATATAAACTAGAGGTGCTCGGATAAAATCAAGCTCCTCAAAATATAACTTGTTCAAATATCCTTTATCGTAGGAATTACTATTCGAACTTGGTGCACTTTGAAAGGGGTGAGGGAAAGCCTTTATATAGGCTTGGGGAGCAAAATAATGCTCCCCCTTTTCCAATGTGGGATTGGGAAAATTTTCCCAATCCCTATATGGGTCAACATGCGGACCCCCATGGTTCTGCGGGTTGACCCGTGTACACGGTGTACGCTGGCTGCCCTTGCAAGGTAGGCCGTTATGGCCTGCCTTGCACCCGCAAGCTAGGCTTGTGGGCTTTTTTCCCACAATCCCGGCTTGTGGGTTAGGCCACGCTGGGCACACCCAGTGATGCTCAGCAGCTCTGGTGTGACCCAGCGTATGGGCTCGGTTAAGTGCCAAGCCCACAGCCCTTCAGCCACTATATAGGCCCCCCCAAAAATGGGCCCCATTTCTATAGGGTCTGATCCTTTGTACCGTTTGAAAAATTCCCTTCCAATCCCTCTTTCAAAATTAATTTATTTTACGACCCTAACTAATTAGTTACCGGTCAAAAATAAATTCCTTGGTTTATCCAAAAATGATTTAATCATTTATAACCCATTAAATAATAATCCAATTATTATTTATATTATATTTTCATAATAGAATAAATCTATTAGTTCTTTACTTAGTCCGATGAAGGTCCAAAGTGTGTGACCTCATAGGATCCCGCAGTATTGAGCTGTTAAGGCTTAACCAACCCTTGTTCTAATGGACCCGTTGGCTCGAGGTTCTAGACCATGAATAGAACTCGATTACCTTAAACGACTGTAGTATGCCTCTAGCAAGGGTCTACTATCCCCAATTACTCGGAATGTCATTTATGCTTTTGACTTAATGCCAGTTAATGCAATTGTTGTCCAATGCGATGAACTCCTTGCATTCTTTAATATTAGTACCATCTATTTTATAGGGTTCGGTTAAAGTGTTAACCCAGTAATAGCAAGGTTGCTCCAAGCTATCCCAGTTATTAGCTTGCTTCCGAGTATATTGCCCTTTACCGTAGTATTTTTGACTAGAAGCTATTTCTATCAAACACATACTCTGATAAGAGGTTTATAGCAATCATCACTTCAACAAGCGGCCAGGTACAACTCCTTAATATATCCGGAGCGATTGATTCTTTCTAACTACTCAGCTTACCGATGTGTTGTCATCACTATGACCGTAATCACCCATAACACCCTAAATTAATGAGTGTGTAGGAATGACCCAAAGTATAACGATAGTACCACACAAGGTAACCAATGTCTCAAGTATGAGGATATTTGCAAAGCTTATTGCTTGAACATAAACACTAACACATTGATATATATACACCAAGTGTTTATCTTGCTGAGGTCTCTAATATATCTCCCAAATATATCCATGTGTCAAACTTAAAGCACCATATGCAGTCCTTAGGAGATTGACTGCTTGGACCCTTTCCATGAAAGTTGGCCACATGCTAGTCTTTCCTCTTCGTCAATATCCTTTCTTGATGAAAGTATGACTAGGGATAGTTTAGACACAATCATAATTGCACATGAAGCAGGTCTCACTAAATATAGTCCAACTATAATTTCTCTAACTTCATGCTATGATACGTCAAGGACTTTTGTATACATACATCAATGAATAACTAGCTATAATATATATACAAGCACATCGATATAAACAAAAGAAAAAATGCCTTTATTAATTAAACAAAATATTCATACTATTATATAATTAAGATATATCGCCCTAATTGCCTTAAGGGCATACATCATACCCAACACTTCCCTTACCAAAGGATCTATCTCTTGAATCAAAGTCCGAGATTTGTTAGCGGAGTGACTTGGTTGGACATGATACTCGTAAAACCTATCCCTTTCTTCAGCTATGGGAGGTCTCCATGGGCATAATGGTTTAATCTCATCGTCTTTCCTTAACTTTGTGTATATGCTTCTCAAAGGTGCTTTCCATGGGTACATGTCATACATTGCTTTAGTTTTTTTCCGTATGGGGGCCTAATAAATAACCCAAACTTGATTGGGGGGAATGCGATCCAACTTCTTCTCTTGCGTAAGTCATTCTTTCATTTAGGCCCGAGAATGGGTGTCGCGTGATTTACCAATTCTTTCACCTTCTTTGGGATTTCCATTCGATCCTCTCTCAGGAATAAAAAGTAAAGAATTTCGTAATAGGGCCTTTGCTTAGGGTGTCATGCCCGAAGATTGCACGACCTAGTCATTTGGGCTGAGGAATTGCTAATTGATGTAAGGAAGACTCAACTTCAGATGTCATGCCTGAAGATTGCGTAACATGGTCACTAGATAAATGATAAGTTAACCGATGCCAGAGAGCCTTAACTTCAAGTGTCATGCCTAGAGATTTCATAACCTGATCGTTGGACAGAAGAGTAGCTAATCGGTGCAAGAGAGGTTCAACTTTGGGTGTTATGCCCGGAGATTGCATGACTTGGTTGCTAAACGGAGGGGTTGTGCCAAACTAGAATGGTGAAGCAAGCGGTGAGGTTTTAACTTGAGAACTGACTTGTAGATTAGAATTGAAGGGGTTATATGGGTAAACAGTCCCTCTTGGAGCATTAATAAATTGAGTAGGAGCAGGAGAAAAGGACTTTAGAGGCAGATGAGGTTGAGCTAAGTTCTAATCCAGTTGGAATAGACCTGATCGGGACTGGATGGTTGAAATCAACCTAGCTGGCTGAAACTGATCTGGGGTTATTGGGGTCAACGGAAGCTGGTTCATAGTGGTGAGAAAGTCAGGCTTGAAGGTGCGATTTAGAGTCTAGGTTGGATAGGCGAACATGGGTGGTTTAGATTGCATGATATCCTTGCCAAACTGAAATGAGATCGACAAAGGCTGAATGGGCTGCTGCCCACATTGAACCGGCAGAATTGGCTGAACAGTAGACTGAGTCTGAAATGATGGAACCTGAGACCCATTCTGAGCAATCTCTGGTTATCCATGAGCTTCAATACCAATCATCGGGATCCTTTGGACACTTCTCTTCTCTTCTAAAACTGCACGAACAGAAGAGAATAGGATCTGCCTATGAATTGCATCTCGGAACTAATCGGATCGGAGAAACACTGTCACAACATTGGAAATTTTGGAACTCAGCAGAGACTGGCCCTGATTAAGCGGAGGGAGAGGATAGGAAGTACCCCCGAACGGAACCCCATCAATTGTCGGTAAATCAGATATAACAGATAAAAAAATAGATTCCAAAACTGACCTTGAAACTAAATTCGGACCCATAGAATGACAAACTAGACGATGATCGAGTCTGACGGTAGCGGTGCCTTAGTCTAATTGAGAAACCAGAAGATGATCAACCCAAATTGAACCATGTATGAATGATTACATAATCGTCCGAGTGATGAATGCCATATATACGAGGGTGGTTTAGAGAGGTAGAGAGTAGAAGAGCTCATGATATGAAGCTTAACACCAAAATACGTGAGACGTACGAATTCCTCGCTATGCCTAGTGAACTAGGTATGGGTTGTCGGGACTCAAACGATCTCAGACATTTTGTTAAATTCTCCCTTTAAGCGAGGGGGGGAGTAGAGGTAAGTGAAAACTAAAATTAAGAGTCGGCCACAGGCGGCCTAAGCATGAAGTGCGTATGCATAAGCACAACACAAGTAGCACACAAAAAGCGAATAAACCTCTTCTGACCTTATGACTCCCACACAACGCCGTTAAAAAGATCTAGGGGTAACTCTAGCGCCAACAAACGACAAGAGAGTATGCGACCTAAATCTAAATTTTTTTTGTGAACCTAAGGGGAAGTTGCTATGGCTAGATTTATCACGGTTCATAGGCTCAAACTGCTAGTGTCATGGAACGACACAGTAGAAGGGTCACGTTTACCTTGATTCTGTGTAACTCAACCACTCCTCAAATGAGTGCGATCGCGGTAATTACATGTTGGTTAAAACGAGTGATCCACCCACAAATATCCCCAAATCCTGGCGGGCATGAGGTATACAAGCGAGCTTCACGGGGGTGAAATAAGAATCTAACTAAGCTGTGGATTCAAAAGACATAAGAAAATAAAGGGTTGATTTAAAAAACGATTTAGGCACATCATCAAAATCCTTTAACCAATTTTGAAATTAAAGCGATTTTCAAATTTTAAGTTAAGAGAAAATCCCCAGCAGAGATTCTGGGTTCGATCCCCAGCAGAGTCACCACTGTGAGCGGACGACCTTTTTCGATCCGACCCGCATGAGAGGCGGGAGCGAGGGAAATAATGAGTGCTGCGAAGCGAGCCGGAGGATTGATCCTCATTTTAGCGTGATAAAAGATAGACTAATGAAATCAATGTTGATGTTGGATTTAAGCCCAATTTAGATGTTAAGGGATACGAGACTTGAAATCCCGTATTTTAATATAGAGTCGCCACTCAGTTTAGCTCCACCGGGAATTTGGGTACGATATTACCACCGGGTGGTTGGACTGCACCTTAAAATAGAGATTCCAAGTTCGGATGATGTTGCTTACTTTTCATTTATTAAATATAAATCGTTTACATTTTAATAAGCGCGACTTTAGTTATGCGATTTAAATCCGGTTAATGTTTGGAGTTTTCCGTTGATATAGCCATACATCACACAAAAAGCGGTAAATAAAGCTAATAAAATAATTATTACAAAGCTTTACAAATACCTATACATTTTTCTAATACGGAAAAATAAAGAAAGCGAATAAATAGATAAAAGGGCGAAACTGGGTCCTATCCGAACTTACCAACACAGACCAGGCTCCAAACGAGGCGAAATATATACAAGTAAACATAAATAGGGCATAAATAAATAAATGGCAGAAAATAAATATATAACATGGAGAAAAACATTTTTTTTTGGAATTTTAGAGTTAAAAAAGGCATTTAATGGCTATTTAATCAATAAAATAATAAAATAAATCAGATTAAAAATAATTTTAATTAATTCCAGAATTTTTTATGATTTTTAGAAAATTTTTCGGGTGCAAATCGGTGAGAAAAACGCGAAAAACGACTGAAAAATGAATCGAAAAGGAGCTAAAAGCAAACTCAGATAGATAATGCTATAGTGACAGCCTTCGTCGCTATACTATAGAGGTCACCTCTATAGCGACGACGCCCAAGGCTATAACTATAGCCTTGTAATTCGCTTTTAAGGGGGACACCGGGTGTTTTTACATCCATAAACTCGAAATCATCAAAGTTTTAAGTCGTAATCAACTATATTTCAACAGATCTAGACTTAAAACGCATAAATACTGTTGATTTTATGGATTTGGGTAAGAAAATACCTAAAAATCGCAAGAAATAATGAGACCTCTAAAGGGGCGGAGTTCACCTCTATAGCTATAGCCTTCACCGCTATAACAGTAGCGGCCAAGGCTATAGGGATAGAGGTGAGGGCTATTCCTATAGAGGTCAGACTATTTTTCGAGATTTTGTCAGTAATTGAATTGAGTAAACCGAAGAGAACATCAAAATAGGACACCTAAATAGTTGGAAAAATTGAGATTTATCTTTAAGATATAGAAGTTAATTGTATTACTCCTTCAAAAATCCCTCAACGATTTGCATAAAATAATAGAGCTTTGGAATTACTAGTTTTATTCGGTTCAAGCATGAAATGCAAGTTAAAATACTAGCCGATTTAACTATTTTAAAAAGTGGACCCCAAGCTGCCATAACTAGTACAACCAACGAACCAATGGAGAATGGGATGTCCGCCCTATAGAAACCATCGTCCTCGGCGTTTATTAAAAAAAATGAACTAATTGAGAAAATTATGAAGTCTCTTGAATTAGGAGTAGAACTGCATCGATAAAAAAAAGGGCGATAAATAACAATTCAGGATCTAAATTGAGCATCGACAATTCTAGTTCCTAAAAACATTAGCATTTATTTCGTTTAATTGGATGAAATGGGTTATGTTACTTTTGAAATCAACTTACCCTTTTCCTCTATTGCTTTTTCGTATGATTTGATATACCTGAATCCACTTCTTTCAACATCTACTTTAAAAATTCCAAACAAAAAACATGACAACTTTTTATGCTTTATTTATATTTGCAAACAGTGATTTATACTGGATTTACATATAATAAATATATCTGCTAAATACTATTAGTTTGTTAAGTTGATGAAAAATATTTTTCTTATTTTCCGGAAAATTTCTTATCAAATTTGGAAAATGGAAATCTCAAGTTTACTTGCAAAAAGTTTTTTAAATCAGAAAAGAATATCGATTTCCCTTGTTTTCCAAAATTTGTACTTGGCTTTGGAAAACACCCTCCACTGCTCCACAGGTTTTACAAATTCCACCGTGCTCATGGTGCAGCGTTCAAAATACATTGTTACTTTTACATATAAAAGGAAAACATTGTTACTTCTTTTTATATATATTTTTTACTTTTAAATTTATTTTTTGGTTATCATACTTTTCTATCTTGTCATGTGTTTATTATATCATCTTTCTCATGACAACAATAATGATGATGATAATAATATTTGTTGTAACCCTTAGAATGAGTATGCTTTAAAGATAACAAAATCTGAATCTAACTCTGAAAGCTCTCAATAGTGTTTTTAGGACAAACTAAAAAAAGGTACTATATGGTTTAACTCATTTGTAAAAAGGGATCTGAGAATTTTATTTTTTTTACAAAATGGGGTATGTGGTTTCAAAATATTGGCAAAATGAGGATTCTCAATAGTGATGTCAATGGAGCGGGGCCGGAGCGGGTGACATACCTCCCACTCCGCACCCAATAGTTTTCGGGGACGGATTTGGGAATTTCCATTTGATGTTTCAGAGATTTTCTCACACCCATTCCACACATTTGCAGGTATCTAAGGGTTTCGGGGAAGTTTGAAATAATAAAAAATTGTACTTATATGTATATTACTCACTATAATTGTAAATAGTAACAATTATAATAAGTATCACCTATCCAAAGGGCGAAATTCACAGTAAGGGGGGGTATTTCGCCCTTTCATAAAGTGATATATAGTACTTATAATATAAAATTTCTAAATATACCCAAGGCCTAAAATATATTTATAATTAAATTCATTAGTCAGTGGCCCAGGGCAATTTACAATGGCACCTTTGAACCATAAATTAGGAGAGATTACAACGTGTACAAAAATATGAAATTAATTACAAATCAAGAGACAATTAATTTCCACATCATCTCTTAACAACATCTCTTAAGTACACAAATGAGTAGTAAATAATAAAGAAACTAACGCACCAATCTTGACCATATTATTTGGATATTGGTAGCTAGAGAAGAAAGCTGCAACTTAGGGTAAAGCAAATATATAATACATGATATTGAATAACAAATCCAACATTACAAATGTCTAAAATTTTTGGAAATAGCATAAACTAGTTCAACTAAAGTCTTTTGGAAATTCTTAATAAAAAAAGTCACTGGAAGTCATCTTGAAACCAAATCATTTAGCTACTTTTATTTTTGTTCCCTCGCTTAAATTTGTATCATCAATCTACATTACTAGATGTACCCATTAGATGGATTAAACATGCATTAAAAAACATCAAGTTATATAATTACTTGAAGTGAATCCATGTATTTGGTGATGGTCTAAAGTTAAATAATATTGCTCAAATTTATTTCATATTAATTCTTGCATGATGTGCTAAGACTCTTAGGGACTTTTTTCCTTCAAAGTTTTCTATTTTTAAAGTAAGGTTGTGTTCTTCTCATGGTACTAATAAGTTCAAGTACGTTGTACTATTCCTAATTACGTCAAATCAAACAAAAAAACAACTAACTCGGGAAAACAAAAACGGAGGGATTTTACCTTACAAAAGAACACCGAGAGGTTGATGAAGTTTGTATTGAATGTGAAGTAAGGAGAAAATAGAGAAGATGACTTGAAAATTAAGAAAATGCTAGGGTTTGACATGAGTATAAAGGAGTATATTTGTACACTTAATAATTAAGTAGGGTACATGTTTTATAAAAATAATATATATATATATATATATATATATATATATATATAATGTGGATTTTTCGGGTATTTATACGAGAATTTTTTCGAGAGCGGGTGGGATCCCAACAGGGCGGATATGTCTTCACCCGCACCCACCTTAAAATTCAACCGGGGGTAAATTCCCCACCCCCATCCCCACAGGTGAAATTTTTTGGTTTTCCCCCGACATCCATCAGTTTGGATGCTACGGATTTCGAATTATCCTCTCCCTATTGACATCCCTAATTCTCAATATTAAATTATGTTATTATAATGAGTAATCTCATTCGTTTTTATCCCAAATATTGTGGATTGTTAATAAAAATGTAATACACATCAGTCATAATTTTTTCAATATTGCAAATATTTTTTAATTAAAATATGATGATAAAATTAAAAAAATCTAAAAAAATAGAAAAATTCTCCGAAACTTACTCAAATCGTGACGTATAATTTTTAAACGATAGGATTAAATTATAAGGGAGCATTTGATTAGGGATTTTTAGGAAAGGGAAAGGGAATGAAAATGATCCATTCCCTTCGTTAATGTTTGTTTAGGCCCATCTAAAAATTTCATTACCCTTGGGAAAACCCCAAAGTCTTTTATTCGATTACCATCCAACCACTCAGGTTTTGCATTCCCCCATTTTCAGTGTTACTCCTAATTTTTTCTCTCCATGTCCAATGCCCCCCATTACGACATAGTTGCTATGACTGTTCATCATCCCCCTTTTGCCGTCGTCATTTTTGTCGCCGCCGCCGATTGCCAGACATCAAATACGCCGTGAAGGTGCAAAAGAGAAATAAAATCTGTGTTTTTGAACCAATGAGAAAAGTGAATCACAATTAAGCCCAAACACGAATTAAAAGATGGATTGAAGCACAGATTGATGGCTTTAGTTTACGAAGTATTGAAGGAAAGATCAATGGTGGAGGAATGCAGTGGAGGAAATTAGGAGAAGAACAACAATTTTGTTATTAGTGGCCCTCTCTTATATATAGGTCTGTACTTTATGTTGGAAATTAAAGCACTCAAACAAACAACTTTTATTAAACTCAAAAATATTACAAGAACACTCTCACTCAAAATACAATACTACAATTCACTCTTTACTTCTTTTCTCTCTAAAGAAGTTCTTATTTTTGTTGATGAAAAACAACTAAAGAACTCCCCTATTTATAGGTGAATTATACAACTCCCAACTCCCAACTCCCAACTCTCACAATTATTAACTAACATAATTACTTACCACCACCTCCAACTAATACAATTAATAGCCAACTTTTTTAGTTAATTTAATGGCCTCCAAATTGGTTGTAGTTAATAGCCTCCAATTTGGTTATCACACACAAAAATCTACATACTTAAAATACCTAAATAAATTTACTACATTTTGGATTTGTGGGCTTGGACTCCAATTGATTGGATTTGGATTTTGGGTTTCCATTGATAAGGATCAAGTTTATAATCCAACACCCCCCCTTAAACTTGATCTTGCCATTCCGAGTGAGCTTCTCAATCTGACGTAGTTTTCGCTTGAGAGCGGCTTAGTGAATATATCCGCAATTTGAGCTTGTGTCTTCACGTATTCAACTTGTACTTCCTTTCTTGCAACACACTCTCTTATGTAATGGTAGCGGATGTCGATGTGTTTGCTTCGATCATGGAATACAGGATTCTTTGTCAAGGCAATGGCTGACTTGTTGTCAACACGGATCTCAGTCGGCTCTTCTTGCATTAACCCAATCTCCTTCAATAAATTTCTAAGCCAAATTGCATGACATACGCACGAGGTTGCTGCAACATATTCTGCTTCACATGTAGACAAAGTTACAATCGGTTGTTTCTTTGACATCCATGTGAAAGCAGTGTCTCCCATGAAAAACACGAATCCACTAGTGCTTCTTCGGTTATCTACGTCTCCACCCCAATCGCTATCGCTATATCCAACAAGCTTGTAATCATTAGATACCGAATAAAACAAGCCAAAGTCTGTTGTACCTTTCAAATAGCGAAGAATTCTCTTAGCGGCTTTGAAATGGGTGGTTGTTGGTGACTCCATATAGCGGCTTACTAATCCGACTGAATGAAGGATATCTGGCCTCGTGCATGTAAGATAGCGTAGACTTCCAAACTTTTGAAAAATGTTGGATCTACACTTTCCCCTTCTTCATGTTTGGACATCTTAATCCCGTACTCCATCGGTGTGCTTATCGGCTTGCAGTTATCCATCTTGAACTTTTTCAAGATCTCCTTCACATAGCTTTCTTGTGAAATGAATATTCCATCCTTTTGTTGCTTTACTTCTATGCCGAGGTAGTACGCCATGAGCCCCATGTCTGTCATCTCAAACTCCTTCGTCATCACTTTCTTGAATTCATCGAACATTCTTTGGTTGCTTCCAGTGAATATCAAATCGTCCACGTAGAGGCACACGATCAAAATATCTCCATCTTTGATCTTGATGTACAAAGCGTGCTCAAAGGGGCATTTGTTGAAGCCATTTTCTCGGAAGTACTTGTCAATTCTGCTATTCCATGCCCTTGGTGCTTGTTTTAGCCCATAAAGGGCCTTCTTCAATTTCAACACCTTGTCGTCATGGCCTTTGACTTCATAACCTAGTGGTTGCTGGATGTAAACTTATTCTTCAAGAACTCCATTTAGGAACGCCGATTTTACATCCATTTGATGAATACTCCACTTGTTTTGAGCCGCTAAAGAAATTATTAGTCTGATAGTTTCCAATCGAGCAACTGGAGCGAATACCTCATCGTAGTCAATTCCAGCCTTTTGACAATAGCCTTTTGCAACAAGCCTTGCCTTGTGTCTTTCGATCTCTCCCTTGGCATTCCGCTTTGTTTTGTACACCCATTTGACACCTATCGCCTTGTGTCCTTTAGGAAGTGAAGTGAGTTCCCATGTATCATTCTTCTCAATGGCCTTGATTTCTTCGTCCATAGCATCTCTCCACTTTTTCTCTTTTGCAGCTTCTTGAAATGTCACTGGCTCGCAGTCAACAAATAGACAAAATAATGTAAGATTGTCTAGTTGTTCAGTCACCTCATAGAGTTCTCGAAGACTTCTCATACGATGCACTTCTCTTTCATCTTCAGTCTCGCTTGAGGATGGGGATGATGATGACCTATCTCTATGAGTAGGAGAAGTTGGTGGAGTTGTGAGGCCTTGCTGAAGTTGTCTTGGTTGCTCAGGCGTTGTCGGCTCATATTCCTCAAATGGAGAAAAGTTGAAGTCTTCCGTTTGAGAATCAAAGTTCCATTCTCCTTCTTCATCAAATATTACATCTCGGCTGATCATAAATTTCTTCTCATTCGGATTGTATAGCTTATAGCCTTTTGAGCTTGAGTCATAACCGATGAAAATAAAACTTTTGCTTTTATCATCAAGCTTGGTTCGATTCTCATCTGGTACATGAACATGAGCTACACTCCCGAAGACTCGAAGATGGGAAATTCCGGGCTTTCTTCCACTCCATGCTTCTTGTGGTGTCTTTCCCCACACACTTCTTGTAGGAGAACGATTTAATAGGTAGACTGCACATGCCACTGCTTCGGCCCAAAACTCCTTGGGTAGTTTCTTGCTTTTGAGCATACTCCGTGCCATGTCAAGAATTGTTCTATTCTTCCTTTCTGCCACACCATTTTGTTGGGGGGATCTAGGAACCGTTAAGGGTCGACGGATTCCATGTGCTGCACAAAACTCGTTGAATTCATTGGATGTGAATTCTCCTCCTCGATCAGATCTCATGGCTTTGATCTTATGACCACTCTCCTTTTCCACAGCTGCTTTGAACTTCTGAAACACTCCAAAGACTTCTGATTTCTGCTTCAAGAAATATACCCATGTTTTTCTTGAGTAATCATCAATGAAAAGAAGGAAGTAGTTACTATTACCGAGAGAACTTGGCTTGATAGGACCACACACGTCGGTATGGATGAGTTCGAGCGGTTTCTTGGCTCTATAGTCTGACTCCTTTGGAAAGCTTCTTCTGAATTGCTTCCCTTGTAAACATCCTTCGCACAATTGATCAGGATTGTTGATACATGGTAAGCCTCTAACCATTCCTTTCTTCGATAGTAGCTCTAATCCTCCGAAGTTGAGATGACCAAATCGAAGATGCCATAGCCACGATGCGTCTTTGTAACACGCCTTCAAACACTTCGCAACATCATGTTGAATGTTCAAAGGAAACATTCGATTCTTTGACATTTGTACTTTAGCAATCAGATCTCCTTTGCCATCTCTTATTAAAAGACTACAATCTTTCATGTGAATATCATAGCCTTTTTCTAAGAGTTGGCCCAAACTTAGAATGTTGCACTTCATATTAGGCACATAGTAGACATTTGAAATTAATTGGTGGCTACCATCTTTAGCACGAAAGAGGATGTTACCTTTCCCCTTCACCGATATCTTGCTGTCATCTCCAAATGAGACATCGCCACTTACTTCTTCAGTCAGCTCCACGAATAAGCTTCTTTTTCCACACATGTGGTTGCTTGCACCGGTGTCAAGATACCATGTGTTGTCTTGATGATCACTATTGTTGTTGTATGCTAATAATAGCGTTTCTTTCTCCTCAATCTTCTCCTCCACGAAATTTGCCTTCTCTACAACTTGATCATTTCGAGCTCTACATTCTGAAGCGTAATGCCCAAACTTTTGACAATTATAGCATCGGACTTGAGATTTGTCATACCTCGAGTTCGAATTTCCTTTTCCACGACCTTGCATGAAGCTTTCTCCTTTCTCATAGTTGTTGTTGGAATTGTTATTGTAATTCCAACTCCGTCCACAACCACGGCTTCCACCTCGTCCGCGGCCTCTTCCTCTGCCTCTGCCTCTACCATGGTTATTTCTACCATTGCCTTGGCCTTCACTCGTATCCTTTAGTTGTAGCTTGAGGAGTTGCTCAGAGATACCTTGTTTCTTCTTGTGCTTTTCTTCATAGGCTTGTAGTGATCCTTGGAGTTCTTCAATCGTCATCTCCTCCAAGTCTTTGGTTTCTTCAATCGTGACCATGATGTGCTCAAATTTGTGATCCAACGAGCGGAGTATCTTCTCTATTATTCTTACATCTTCTAACTTCTCACCGTTTCTTTTCAATTGATTAGAAACGACTGCTACTCTTGAAAAGTAGTTGGAGATAGACTCGGATGGTTTCATGTGCAAGGATTCAAACTCACCTCTTAGTGTTTGGAGACGTACCTTCTTCACCTTTTCGGCTCCTTTGTAAGAGATTTGTAGCTTCTCCCATGCTTGCTTGGAGGAAGTTGCACTTGAAATCTTTTCAAAACCGTCATCATCTAATGCTTGATAGATGAGGAAGAGAGCTTTCTGGTCTCTCTTTCGGGAATCCTTCAAAGTTGTAGTTTGATCTGGCGTGAGAGAGGCTTCATTTTCGGGCTCCTTGAATCCTTTCTCTACGATATCCCAAACATCATGAGCACCGAGAAGAGCCTTCATCTTGATACTCCAATTGTTGTAGTTGTTGTTGTTGAGTGTTGGAACTTGAAAGGATGCCATGTTATTCGCCATCTTACTCAAATAGCTTTTCTAGACGTACAGGAGCTATTGCGACACTTTCTAGAGTATGCTGCCACACTTCTGGATTCTACTGCGACACTTCTGGAGTCTTTTGCAACACGCTGGACGTATTGCAACGCTTTTGGCAATCTATTGCGACACTTTCTGGGCTTTTTAGCTACTGCAACGCCTGGGCAGTTTCAACTCGATTTTTCCGCACTCGGGAAAAAAAAAATCTTTTCTGGAGGAGGACTCGAGCTTTCAACCTAGCTCTGATACCACTTTGTTGGAAATTAAAGCACTCAAACAAACAACTTTTATTAAACTCAAAAATATTACAAGAACACTCTCACTCAAAATACAATACTACAATTCACTCTTTACTTCTTTTCTCTCTAAAGAAGTTCTTATTTTTGTTGATGAAAAACAACTAAAGAACTCCCCTATTTATAGGTGAATTATACAACTCCCAACTCCCAACTCTCACAATTATTAACTAACACAATTACTTACCACCACCTCCAACTAATACAATTAATAGCCAACTTTTTTAGTTAATTTAATGGCCTCCAAATTGGTTGTAGTTAATAGCCTCCAATTTGGTTATCACACACAAAAATCTACATACTTAAAATACCTAAATAAATTTACTACATTTTGGATTTGTGGGCTTGGACTCCAATTGATTGGATTTGGATTTTGGGTTTCCATTGATAAGGATCAAGTTTATAATCCAACACTTTACATGTTTAAGAAGAAAAAGAAACTGTTTTAATGAGATAACAATGACAAAGGATTTGAAGTTGTTGGTTAGCATGACCAAATTCAGTTGATAGAGGAACGCTTGTACTTTTTGGTTGGAAATATTTTTGTTTTTAATTACTTTTTTTAAGAGTTTTTTCTTAATCAGTTTGAAATCCAACAGTAAAAGGAATAAAAGTTAATTTCATTCCTTTCCTCGGTATGACTAGGGAATCATAGATTATTCCTTTCCTTTTTTTACCATTCACTTTCTTGATTCCCTTTCCGTTTCTTTGTGAGAATGTTTAATTGATTAAAATATTTTTTGCAATATTACTATTCCAAAAAAAAATATGTTTTCATCCTCTTTTTGCCCTTTTTTTAAATTATGAACCCCATTTTGAAAAAAATAAAAAATAAAAATTCTCAGACCCCATTTTATAAATGAGTGAAACCACAAGATTCTTTTTTGAAGTATGCCTTTTTTCATTTGTGCAAATGTAATTTTATTATTAAATACAACTATACTCAATATTATTCACCCATTTGATTATTTTTATTCAATCAAATGGATGAATATTATTAATATTATTATTATTATTATTATTATTATTATTATTATTATTATCAATGTTTATTCTATGCTTTATTTATTAATAAAGTAGTTAGTACTTTACCTTTATTATTTTGGATGGGTTGAGTTGGTCCCTATAGGGTGATTTGGAGTTAGGAGGGATTGACTCCTTATCGAAATATTAATTTTAAAGCAGATTATAAATAATAAGGCTTTTGAGAAAATTTGAATGCAAGTAAATATGTTTTTAAGAAAGAGTGAAGGATAAATCAAACACTGTGATTTTATACTAGTTCAGACCTTGCGTACATCAAATCCTCAAAGCATTCGCTCTTGAGCTTTAATCCACCAATGATCAACACCTTCTGAGGTGGAGAAACCTTCACAATTTGGAATTCTTACAACCAAGAGTATGCTCCTCTTGTTGTCTTTAATTCTCTAATCCAAGAGAGCCCTTCTCTTAGATTCTTCTCAATCACAACTTATCCCCAAACTGTATTTATGTTGAAAAGACCTCAATAAACACCTTGCCTAATCTTGATACAAGTGGATGAAAAAGGATTTTTGTGTTCTTGTACTTTATTTTCAAGAATCACTTTACAACAAATTGGAAGAATGAAATGTTCTAAACTTTCAATGAATTTCAAACAAAATTGAGAAAGTATTTTCTCTTTTTAGATCTTGCAGATTAAGAGTGATTGCAGTTTTTGAATGAAAGCTTGGATAATCTTCTTGTGGCTAGTAGAGGCCTTTTTATAGGTAGTCGGGTGAATGAATGGGCCAAAACTGCACATTTTTGTGCTTTTCCCTTTAATTTAATTAACATTATGTTGGAAAATTAATTTTTTAGGTTACAAAATTATTAATTTTCTATTAAATGGGCAACATATAACATATGATTTTTAACAGCTATTATGGATTTCATTATTTCATTGCATTATGAACCAAATTAAGTGTTTTTCAATGAAATGTAACCTACTTGTAACCTAAAGCATTACATTAGAATGAGGGACTTATGGGGTTCCCATTTTAATAGTATATAAAGAGAGATATGGTTAGGGTCCCCAATACACTAAGTCACTTAAGTTTTCTACTCTACCCATCAAGAGAGAAACATGTTGTGGTCTCTTTTGAGGCATAAAGAGACTTAGTTGAGGAAGGCCTTAAAACCAGCGGTTTGGGTTCATTCATCCAATTATCGTCAAAGTGATTCCGCAACAGTATCAATATATTATAAGGGGTTATATATTTATAATATTGTAATTATAATTAAATTTGTATTGTTATTTTTCTATAAGTTAATTCTAATTGTTCTAACAAGTGGTGTTATAGCCAACATCATTTGTTAGATTATTAGGATTGGAGAACAAGGTTCATGTTGAATCATAAAGGATTTTGGTTTTTTTTTCTACAAGTTGATGCTCATAGATTTTTCGGTATAGTTTTATTCTATGAATATTTGGAAAAACTGATGGGTAAAGAATCCACCAAAATAAATCCCTGCACAAAACAAACTAGTAGTTAGTAGCGAGCAGAGGTCGAATCTACAGGGAACGATATTTAACAATGTTACTTTCAATAGATGACACACAGCGTGACCTAGAAGTGATCTCTCGATGGGAATTTGGATGATCAAATGAAGTAAAGCAGGAATAAATCAATGAAAGACAATGACTCAACCAAAGTAGAGCAAGACTGAATATCATGGTGATCACATGACAAGAAATTAATTGCACCATACAATATTAATAACTCTTCCCTACTGTGTATGTAGGTCGGACTTCGTGCCATGACCTCCTTCTTACTCACCGTGTCTCTCGACTTTACGCCAAAGAGCTCGTCGATGAATAGCAATATAAATTAGAAAAGCCTAAACCCTTATCAACAGGTAGTGAATCACTCCCAACAGGTGTAAGATTACCTTTCTCTAGTCTCGGTGGAGACTATCGTTACTTTATCCCTCTTTAGGCATAATTACGGATGCAAGAATTAAGATTAACAATAATCACAGAGACTTACCAAATGGTTGGCCAAACCACAGTGAGACTAAGTGATACTCTTACCATAGAACCCTTGAAGTATCGAGATTGGTAAATAGGTCACCTTGTTAACTTTTGTATTCAATTGCGATCCTCACGCCATTCAAACTCAACCTTGACTTTTACTTGGTCAAGTCATAAGGAATTTAGCCAAACATGACGGAATTTAAATGCAAGAAAAAGACTTGCAAAGTAAATTGCGATTAAATAGAGTATTTGAAAAGAATGATGAACTAATCTAAAGAATAATGAACTAATCTGAACTAAGCTTAGGTAGTGGATTGTGGCTTGTGAAATCATGGAATGATGGATGAATGCACCGGCCTTGGTATTTATAGTGAGCCTCCTCAATTGATTCCTCTTTTGTCTCTAATTAGGTCTCTTGTGTTATTGCTTGATTAGGTCTAATTAGTCTCTTTGCATTTATCTTGTTGGATTCATTTCCTTTTAGCCTTTATCTTCAAATGGTAGCAAAATCCCTTCCTTTATAGAATTAGGAAAGAGATTAAACATCTTCCTTAAATTAGGCTCTTCCTGAATAGTATTTTGTTCGAATTAAGTGTCTTCGAAATCTGGAAATTTGCATGCCTTGGTATTGATGTCATCTTGGTCATTCTGGAATGTTCTGAAGTCGCCGAGTCCAGCTATCGCGCCCGCTGTCTGTATCAGTACCTCAGTGGAAGGCTCTTTAGGAAGTCCTTGAGTGACAAGGATTCCTCTTTAAGATAAGGAAAGGGATCAATCACGGCACTTTCTCAATTAGGATATGATCAGATTTGACTTTTAATTTCTGCTCCTAAATGTTGCCACATCATTGAGACCTCGTTAGTCATGGTGAACACACATGACCTTGGTGACTGGTAACTTTTCAGTGAGACTACATCTTTTCATTTCTTCTCACGTTCTAGAAGGCTTCCAGGTTTCCAGGACTAGACTAGTCTCGGTGCATCCATCGAGAGTCTCTTAAAATGTTCATTTTCTGCCCAGAAATGCATCTTTTCTCCAAATTGCCTTGAAAACCTGAAAAGATAGAAAAGAAAGTAATAGCGGCTAAAAACACTAAAAGCATGGTCTTTATAATATAGAAATAAGCATAAATACATGCTAAAAATACAACCCATCAAATCTCCGCACACTTATTCCGTGCTTGACCTCAAGTATGCATTAAAGATTAGGAAGAAGAGAAGTTTAAATTGCGCAAATAACCCTAAATAATTTCACAGAGACCATATTCTTTCTCCGAGACTTATATCGAGGCTCTTCATTAACTATTGAGTATTTGAATGTAAGATATCATCAAGAAGACCTTGTTCATAACTTTTCTCGAGAGTATTTACCAAATTAAAGCACGAGTACATAAAATATTTTTATCATTCAGAATTACCTTGATTTGAAATTTAGCGCGTCCTGGTGATCATGAGATGACTCTTTCTAAACGTTTTATTTATTTGAGGCAAATTTTTACTTAGTGGGGTCCCTAAGATACATCTAGCCATTATTTGGGTTTCGCTTTAGTCCTTTAGATTTTTCAACCCATTTTGTCTCATTATGTACTTTAACATTTTTCTGAGGTCCTGTTGCACCTTTCTAACCATCAATTCTTCCTTATAAAAGAGTCTTCACCCGGTTTTTATCCATGGATAGCTCTTTCTTCTATCTCTCGTTATGAAAGAGTCTTCTCCCAATTTTTAGCCGTGGATAACTCTTTCTTCTATCGGCCCTATGAAAGAGACAAACAAGGTTGCGAGCCAAGTAAGTCTCCTTCAACTGATTGTGAAACTCACAGCAGAAAAAAAACCACCAAGATTGATACCAGAATTGTAAGGTCTCAATGGAGGATCTTATGATACACAGGGACTAACTAAAATACAATCAAGCCCATATTAAAGCGCTTTAAACAATAAAATTATGTTACACTTTTCTGTACGCTTTCGGACTAAGAATTTTACAAAGTGATTATTTGAAAATCTTAGATTAGAATATCAATATTCAATTCAGGTCTAGATGATAAGTTTCAGTTAATCAAAATAGTCATGTTAGTTATTTAATTAGTTATTTAC
Organism: Euphorbia pulcherrima; assembly: GCA_947683365.1. Classification (NCBI taxonomy): domain Eukaryota; kingdom Viridiplantae; phylum Streptophyta; class Magnoliopsida; order Malpighiales; family Euphorbiaceae; genus Euphorbia; species Euphorbia pulcherrima. The sequence continues at coordinate 34,176,413 of CANTUS010000015.1, read as the reverse complement.
ATAGTATTTTGTATCTTATGTATCCTTATTTCTCAATAACAGGTTAGAGTGCAAACTAGGTCACTACGGGGAAAGAAAAGATAAAACACAAGTCCTTTGGAAATAGCAAAAACAAAGAAAAAGAAGCAAAAATGATAATTCCCCTCCCCACACTTAAAATTTGCATCGCCCTCTATGCAAAAGAAGAAAAAAAAATAAATAGAAGGAAAAGAAAAAGAAAAAGAAAAAGAAAAAGAAAAATAAAAGAGAGGGCGAAAAGAACGTTACTGTCCTAGTGGAGGAGGAAGAGAGGCAAAGAGGCTCTGCCTCTGGGGTCTCGCTGGTTTTTCTTGGCGATGCCAAGATGATGGATTAGGAAGTCCACGATGAGCTCGAGGGCATCACAGCGAGTGTGGATGTTCTGGTTCTCAACACTGAGCTCCATGATGCTTTCTTAGAGGTCTTTGTAGATGTCTTCAAGACTATTGTACTTCTGGAGGAGCTCAGTATAGGTGGCGGAAGGAGTGGAGTCTCCATGAGCAGGCTGGTCTTGTTGGTTTGGCTATGGCTCAACAAGAGGAGGAGGAGTAGTCTTGATCTCAAGAGGACCAGGAGGGCGTATAACTATGGTCCCATCGACCGCTTCTACAAGCAGCATATTCCCAAGAGTGTCCAAGTCCAAGAGTGGGGTCTCGGGGCTTCTAGTGTAGGGGATAGGATCGAATTACTCCATGCCATGTGCAATCGTCAAGAACAAGGTGCCCAGGATTGGAGGTCTCTTAGGGTGAATAAGGACATAGTGGAACTGCTTGGCCAGCCAGGCTCCCTGATGGAGGAGCTTCTTGTTGTTTCGTATGCACCACAGAATGTGCACTTTCTTTTTGTTTAGGGTCTCGGAGCTCCTATGGCAACCAAAAAAATTAAAGGCAAGAATTATGTGGGCAAACTTGAGATGGGGCTTATGGATGTAAAAGATGCGGGAGTCACTAGACTTCCAGGCGATGACTCGAGGATCATTATTGCAAAGAGGGGAGTAGGTCTCAGCATCGTTGAAGTCAGATTAAGGAGCATCACACATATCATTAGAGGGGTCAGTCAACCCTAGAGCTTTGTTGAAGTCATCGAGACTCTAACTGAAATATTCATGGAGATATAACATGATCACCCCCTCTTCTTTGTGGCTTATGTATCCTGCTTGAAGTTGAGAGTCATGTAGAACTCCTAAATAAGCTCCTGATAGGAGTGGAAATAGATGAAGAGAAGGGGAACCCACGAGATCATGGTGAATGGATCAATAACCCCTGGTTGATTCCAAGAGTGGTTATGGTCTCCTTGTAGGTGGACTTGCAGGGCTTAAAGGACTGCCTCTTTAAGCTGCTATAGGCAGCGCGTTGGTTATAATGGGATTGGCAGCAATCATGGCCTCAATTAAGTGCATAACCATCATAAAATCTCCATAATGACTGACACATCACCCCATTGATACATGAATTAAGGTGCGTGAGACATTTCCATCCATTGTCCCTGCACTCCAGTCCTTTAGCGTGTGACATTTCAGCTCCTAACGTATGTATAGAGACATGTACTTGCAATAAATGTCAGAGAGAGGGATAAGTCTTAGCTTAGATTCAACTAATAAAAAAACAAATAAAAAGAACAGAGATAGAGAGTCAGAAATGCTTGGGCTGCCTCCCAATAGCACTTTGTTTAACGTCGGTGAGCTCGACACACCACATAAATATCATGGTGTAGGATAAGGAGTCTCGATATGAGTGATCTCCTTAGAATGAGCTTGGGCTGCCTCCCAAGAGCGCATTGTTTTATCGTCGCTAGCCCTACGTTGCATCATGGTCATGGTGTATGGTAATGAGCCTCCTCGAGACTCAGTTCATTTGAGCGAGCTTTAAATCCCTTATAGTATGGCTTCAGGTGAGGACCGTTAACTTTGGATGTGCGACGGGTCTTCATGCTCAGTATCATGACTGCCTCTTGAGGTAACACATTAGTCATGATGGACTAGTCTGCCCATTGGGATTGATGTTGTTTTAGAAATAACTTGAGATGAGATTGGGACATTAGGACTTGTGGTTCTACATAGGAGGTCTCCCTGAAGTCATGAAGGTCACTCTGCCTTTTCATGGAGTCTTCTTGCACACTTTGATCATTGGATTTGCCCTTTAGTTGTCATCCTTGATACCCCTGATCAGTTTCAGCTCTTGTTGTCTAAGACTTCAAGCATCAGGTGTTTCATTCAGACTCGAATCATCCAGAGTTCTGCTCAGAACGACCGTAACATGATCCTCATGCTTCTTCTCAAAGATTGGCTTGGTCCTCAAAGGTGTGACATTCTCATCAAGACTAGCTAATGAAGATGTGATCGCTATTCTCTGGTTTAAGCTCTCAATGTTGTTTTTTTTTGCCGTTGAGACCTCCTGGTCACTCTATGTAGGTCTCGGTGATAACACAGAGATTGCACTGACATTATAGATTGGGTAGCTCTTCGTCTGAGAAGGTTTCCTCTCCATGGATTCAATCCTTGTAAGAAAATTTGCAATTTTGTTCATCTGCCTACTAATGATTTTCATGCTCTCTTGCATCCCTCAAATACATACATCCATGCTCCAAAAGCGCTTGTGGGTGCTGTCAGCAAGATCCGCTACAAAATCAGCAAGAGGCCCTTGGTCTTGATATCCATGGAACTGATATTGAGGTCTCTGCATGTTCTAAAGTGATATACGCTACCTCTCATTATCTCTTCCTCATCTTAGAGATGGATGATCTCTCCAATTCATATTAAAGTCTCTTTAATGAGCAGAAAAGTTGTGCCTCTCATGGATTTCTCCAAGATTTCCTCTATTAGTCATTCTGCTGCTTGGCCTTTCATCAGGACCTCCAAATTGTTGAACATTATCGGTCATGGTCTTGATCAAATCCCAAGCTTGAGTGAGTGTATTATCCAATAGGGAACCTCTACTTACTACGTTTATCAAGTCTCTCTGTGTGGGTTGGAGACCTTCATTTAAAAATTGTATCAAGGAAGGTCGTGTAAACCTATGGGGTGGACATCAAGATAAAAGGTGTTGAAATCTTTCATAGTAGTCGTAGAGACTCTCCATATCCTCCTGGTAGGTGGTGCAAATCTGCCTCCTTAGTGCGGTAGCTCTCGATGGTGGGAAGAATTTGTCCAAAAAGGTCTTGGTCATCTTATTCCAGGTTGTGATAGATCCTGGTGCAAGATAAAAATAACCAATCCATAGCCGTTCCCTCAAGAGAGAAAGGAAAAGCTTTCATCTTTACAATTTCCAAAGAGACTCCTGGTGGCTTCTTTAAAGTGCAAGCCATGTTGAATAATTATAGATGCTTGTAAAGATCTTCAGTAGTGCTCCTGGTGAATTTAGGTAGGCTTCTAATGAACCCGGTCTTCATCTCAAAAAAATTTTGCCCGTTCTCCTCAGGATATGTGATGCATAAGGATGGTGGTTGATCCACCGAGACCGATGAGGTCACTTATTGTCTGCTCTCTCTGATTTTCGCTATCAGCCATGGTCACGATGACTGTAGGAATATGAAATCAGTCTCAAAATCAAAGGGAGTCTTCTTGGTCATCCATAAAAAATAACTAGTCAAAATGAACCGCTCCCCGTTAGTAGTGCCAAAATTTGATGGGTGTCGAATCCACCAAAAATAAATCCCAGCACAAAACAAACTAGTAGTTTGTAGTGAGCAGAGGTCGAATCTATAGGGAATGGTATTTAACAATGTTACTTTTAATAGATGACACACAGGGTGACCTAGAAAGGATCTCTTAATGGGAATTGGGATGATCAAATGAAGTAAATCAAGAATAAAATCAATGAAAGACAATGACTCAACCAAAGCAGAATAAGACTCAATATCATGGTGATCACAGAACAAGAAATTAATTGCACCGGGACTTAGGTTTAGTTATACTATTACTCATGCACCGTACAGTACTAGCAACTCTTCCTTATTGTGTATGGAGACTGGACTTTGCGGCACGACCTCCCTCTTATTCACCATGTCTCTCGACTTCGCGCTAAAGAGCTCGCCGATGAATAGCAATATAAATTAGAAAAGCTTAAACCCTTACTGACAGGTAATGAAGCACTCCTAACAGGCATAAGATTACCTTTCTCCAGTCTCGTTGGAGACTGTTGTTACTTTATCCCTCTTCAGGCACAATTACGGATGCAAGAATTAAGATTAACACTAATCATAGAGACTTAATAAATGGTTGGGCTAACCACAAGAATTAAGATTAACACTAATCACAGAGACCTACCAAATGGTTGGGCTAACCACACAGTGACACTAAGTGATACTCTTACCATAGAACCCTTGAAGTACCGAGATTTGTAAATAGGTCGCCTTGTGAATTTATGTATTCAATTGCGGTCCTCACACCATTCAAACTCAGCCTTGACGCTTACTTGGTCAAGTCATAAGGAATTTAGCTAAACATGACTGAATTAAAATGCAAGAAATGTATAGAGACTTAAAGTAAAGCAAGCAAAGAGTAAAAAGACTTGTAAAGTAAATTGCGATTGAAAAGAGTATTTGAAAAGAAAATTGAACTAATCTAAAGAACAATGAACTAATCTAAACTAAGCTTAGCTAGTGGATTATGGGTTGTAGAATCGTTGAATGATGGATGAATTCGCCGGCCTTGGTATTTGTAGTGAGCCTTCTCAATTGCTTCCTCTTTTGTCTCTAGTTAGGTCTCTTGTGTTATTGCTTGATTAGGTCTAATTGGTCTCTTTGCATTTATCGTGTTGGATTCATTTCCTTTTTGCCTTTATCTTCAGATGGTAGTAAAATCCCTTCCTTTATAGAATTGGGAAAGAGATTAAGCATCTTCCTTAAATTAGGCTCTTCCTAAATAGTATTTTGTCCGAATTAAGTGTCTCCTAGATCTGGAAATTTGCGTGCCTTAGTATTGATGTCATCTTGGTCATTCTAGAATGTTTTAGAGTCACCAGGACTAGCTATCGCTCCCGCTATCTGTATCAAGACCTCAGTGGAAGGCTCTTTAGGAAGTCTTTGAGTGACAAGGATTCCCCTTTAAGATAAGGAAATGAATCAATCACACCACTTTCTCAATTGGGATCTAATTAGATTTGACTTTTGATTTCTGCTCCTAAATGTTGCCATATCATCGATACCTCGTTAGTTGTGGTGAACACACCATGATCTCGGTGACTAGTAACTTTTTAGCGAGACTTCCTCTTTTCATTTTTGCTTACGTTCTATAAGGCTTCTAGGTCACCGGGACCAGACTAGTCTCGGTGCATCCGTCGGGAGTCTCTTTAAATGTTCATTTTCTGCCCAGAAATGCATCTTTTCTCCAAATTGCCTTGGAAACCTAAAAAGATAGAAAAGGAAGTAATAGCGGCCAAAAAGACTAAAAGCATGGTCTTTATAATATAGAAATAACCACAAATACATGCTGAAAATACAACCCATCAAAACTCCCCACACTTATTCCATGCTTGCCCTCAAGTATGCATTAAAGATCAGGAAGAAGAGAAATGTAAACTGCGCAAATAACCCTAAATAATTTCACAGAGACCGTATTCTTTCACCGAGACTTATGTCAAGGCTCTTCATTAACTATTGAGTATTCCAATGTAAGATATCGTCAAGAAGACCTTGTTCAGAACTTTGTCCCGAGAATATTTACCAAATTAAAGCACGAGTACATAAAATATTGTTATCATTCATAATTACCTTGATTTGAAATTTAGCCCAACCTGGTGATCATGAGGCAACTCTTTCTAAGCCTTTTATTTATTTGAGGCACTTGGTGGGGTCGCTAAGATACATTTAGCCATTATTTGGGTTTCGCTTTGGTTCTTTAGATTTTTCAACATATTTTGTCTCATTACATACTTTGACATTTTTCTAAGGTCCTATTGCACTTTTCCTACCATCAATTCTTCCCTATGAAAGAGTCTTCACCCGATTTTTAGCTGTGGATAGCTCTTTCTTCTATTTCTCCTTATGAAAGAGTCTTCACCCGATTTTTTTTACCGTGAATAGCTCTTTCTTCTATCTCTCCTTATGAAATAGTCTTCACCATGTTTTTAGCCGTGGATGGCTCTTTCTTCTATCGACCCTATGAAAGAGACAAATAAGGTTGCGAGCCAAGTAAAGTCTCCTTCGACCGATTACAAAACTCACAGCAGAAAATAACCACCAAGATTGATACCAGAATTGTAAGGTCTCGATGGAGGATCTCATGATACACAAGGACTAACTAAAATCAAATCAAGTCCAAATTAAAGCACTTTAAACAATAAAATTATGTTACACTTTTTTGTACTCTTTGGGACTAAGAATCTTACAAAGTGACTATCAGAAATCTTAGATTGGAACATCAATATTCAATTCAGGTCTCAATGATAAGTTTCAGTTGATCGAAATAGTCCTGTTAGTTATTTAATTAGTTACTTAAATAGTATTTCCTATCTTATGTATCCTCATTTCTCAATAACAGGTTAGAGTGCAAACTAGGTCACTACAAGAATGAAAAGATAAAAATACAAGTCCTTTTAAAATAGCAAAAACAAAGAAAAAGAAGCAAAAATGATAATTCCCCTCCCCCACACTTAAAATTTGCATTGCCCTCTATGGAAAAGGAGAAAAAAAACAAAAAGAAGGAAAAGAAAAAGAAAAAGAAAAAGAAAAATGAAAATAAAAGATAGGGCAAAAAGAACGTTACTGTACTAGTGAAGGAGGAAGAGAGGCAAAGAGACTTAGCCTCTGGGGTCTTGCTTGCTTTTACTAGTGATGCCGAGATGATAGATTAGGAAGTCCACGTTGAGCTCGAGGGCATCACAGCGATTGCAAATGTTCTCAGCACCAAGTGCCATGATGCTTTCTTAGACGTCTTTGTACATGTCTTCAAGACTGTTGTATTTTTGGAGGAGCTCGGTATAGGCGGTGGAAGGAGTGGAGTCTCCATGAGCAAGCTGGTCTTGTTAGTCTGACTATGGCTCAATGGGAGGAGGAGTAGTAGTCTTGATCTTAAGAGGACCAGGGGGCGTATAACTGTGGTCCCGTTGTTCACTTCGACAAGCAGCATGTTCCCAAGAGTCTCCAAGTCCAAGAGTGAGGTCTCAGGGCTTCTAGTGTAGGGGATAGGATCGAATTACTCCATGCCATGTGCAATCATTGAGATCAAATGGCCTAGGATCCGAGGTCTTTGGGGTGGATAAGTATGAAGTGGAATTGCTTGGCCACCAAGCTCCCAGATGGAGCTTCTTATTATTTTGCATACACTATAGAATGTGCACTTTCTTTTCGTTTAGGGTCCCGGAGCTCCTATGGCGACCAAAAAAAATTAAAGGCAAGAATTATGTGGGCAAACTTGAGATGGGGCTTATGAATGTAAAACGTGCGGGAGTCACTGGACTTCCAGGTGGTGACTCAAAGATCATTATTGCAGAAAGAGGAGCAGGTCTCAGCAGCATTGAAGTCGAAGGGAGGAGCATTACACATATCATCAGAGGGGTCAGTCACCCCTAGAGCTCTATTAAAGTCATCGAGACTCCAACTGAATTGATCACCCCCTCTTCTTTGTGGCTTGTGTAGTCCTGCTTGAAGTTGAGAGTCGCGTAGAACTCCCAAACAAGCTCCTGGTAAGAGTGGAAATAGATGAAGAGAAGGGGAATCCACGAGATCGTGGTGAATGCACCAATGACCCCTGGTTGATTCTGAGAGTGGTCATGGTCTCCTTGAAGGCGAACGGACTTACAGGGCTTAGAGGACTGCCTCTTGAAACAAATGTAGGTGACGCGTGGGTAATAATGGGATTGGCAGCAATCATGGCCTCAATTAAGTGAACCAACATAAAATCTCCATAACGACTGCCACATCGCCCATTGATACATGAATGAAGGAGCGTGAGCTATTTCCCATCCATTGTCCCTTCACTCCAGTCCTTTAGCGTGTGATGTTTCAGCTCCTAACGTATGTATAGAGACTTGTACCTGCAATGAATGTCAGAGAGAGGGATAAGTCCTAGCTTAGATTCAAGTAATAAAAAAACAAAAAAAAATAAAAAAAACAGAGATAAAGAGTCAGAAATGCTTGGGCTGCCTCCCAAGAGCGCTTTGTTTAACGTCAGTGAGCTCGACACACCACATACAGATCATAGTGTAAGATAAGGAGTCTCGATGTGAGTGATCTCCTCAGAGTGAGCTTGGGCTGCCTCCCAAGAGTGCATTATTTTATCGTTGCTTGCCCGATGTTGCATCATAGTCATGGTGTATGGTAATGAGCCTCCTCAAGACTCAGTTCATTCGAGCGAGCTTTGCATCCCTTATAGTACGGCTTCAAGTGAGGACCATTAACTTTGGATGTGTGAATGGTCTTCATTCTCGGTATTAGGACCGCCTTCTAAGGTAACACATGAGTCATGATAGACTGGTCTGCCCATTAGGACTGATGTTGTTCTGGAAATAACTTGAGATGAGATTGGGACATCAGGACTTATGGTTCCGCACGGAAGGTCTTCCTGAAGTCATGAAGGTCACTCTGCCTTTTCATGGAGTCTTCTTGCACACCTTGTACATTACATTTGCCCTTATAATTGTCATCCTTGATACCCTCGGTCAGTTTCAACTCTTGTTGTCTTAGACTTAAAGCGGAGTTTCATTCACACTAGAATCATCCGGAGTTCTGATCAGCACGATTGCAACTTGATCCTCATGCACCTTCTCAAAGATTGGCTTGGTCCCCATAGGGGTGACATTCTCATCAAGACCAACTAATGAAGATTAGATCACTACTCCATATTTTAAGCTCTTAGTGTTATTTGTTTCTACCATCAAGACCTCCTAGTCACTCTGTCTAGGTCTCAGTGATAGCATAGAGATCTCACTGACATTATATATTGGGTAGCTCTCCGTCTGAGAAGATTTCCTTTCCATGGATTCAATCTTGGTAAGAAAATTTGCAATTTTGTTCATCTGCCTGCCAATGATTTGCATGCTCCCTTGCATCCCTTAAATAGTAAAATCCATGGTCCTCAAGCGCTTGTGGGTGCTATCAGCAAGATCAGCTATAAAATCAGCAAGAAGCCCTTGGTCTTGATATCCATGGAACTGATATTGAGGTCTTTGCATGTTCTGAAGTGGTAGAGGATGCCACTCATTATCTCTTCCCCATCTTAGAGATGGATGATCCCTCCAATTTGTATTAAAGTCACTTTGATGAGCAAAAAAGTTGTGCCTCTCATGGATTCCTCCAAGATTTCTTCCATTAGTCGTTTTGCTGCTTGATCTTTCATCAGGACCTCCAAATTATTGAACACTATCGGCCATGGTCTTGATCAAATCCCAAGCTTGAGTGAGTGTCTTGTCCAATAGAGAACCTCCACTTGTTACGTCTATCAAGTCTCTCTGTGTGGGTTGGAGACCTTTATAGAAAAATTATATCAAGGAAGGTCGTGTAAACCCATATGGCGGACATCAAGACAAAAGGTGTTGAAATCTTTCATAGTAGTCGTAGAGACTCTCCATGTCCTTCTGGTAGATGGTGCAAATCTGCCTCCTTAGTGCGGTAGCTCTCGATGGTGGGAAGAATTGGTCCAAAAAGGTCTTGGTCATCTTAGTCCAGGTTGGGATAGATCCTGGGGCAAGATAACAAAACCAATCCATAGCCGTTCCCTCAAGAGAGAAGAAAAGCTTTCATCTTTACAATTTCCAAAGAGATTCCTGGTGGGTTCTTTAAAGTGCAAGTCATGTTGAATAATTACAGATGCTTGTAAGGATCTTCAATAGTGCTCCCGGTGAATTTAGGTAGGCTTCTAATGAACCCGGTCTTTATCTCAAAAAAATTTTGCTCGTTCTCCTCAGAATACAAGATGCATAAGGATTGCGGTTGATCCACCGAGACCCAGATGAGGTCTCTTATTGTCTGCTCTCTTTGATTTTCTTTGTCAGCCATGGTCACGATGACTGTAGGAATATGAAATCAATCTCATAATCAGAGAGAGTCTTCTGGTCAGCCATGAAAAATAACTAGTCAAAAGGAACTGCTCCCCGACAATGGTGCCAAAATTTGATGGGTGTTGAATCCACCAAAAAGAAATCCCTGCACAAAACAAAATTAGTAGTTAGAAGCGAGCAAAGGCCGAATCCACATGGAATGGTATTTAACAATGTTACTTTCAATAGATGACACACAGCGTGATCTAGAAGTGATCTCTCGATGGGAATTAGTATGATCAAATGAAGTAAAGCAGGAATGAAATCAATGAAAGACAATGACTCAACCAAAGTAGAGCAAAACTGAATATCATGGTGATCACAGGACAAGAAATTAATTGCACCGGGACTTAGGTTTAGTTATACTAGTACTCATGCTACGTACAGTACTAGCAACTCTTCCTTACTATGTATAGAGACCCGACTTCGTGCCACGACCTCCCTCTTACTCACTATGTCTCTCGACTTCGCGCCAAAGAGCTCGCCGATGAATAGCAATATAAATTAGAAAAGCCTAAACCCTTACCGACAGGTAGTGAAACACTCCCAATAGACGTAAGATTACCTTTCTCCAGTCTCAGTGGAGACTGTCGTTACTTTATCCCTCTTCAGGAAAAATTACGGATGCAAGAATTAAGATTAACAATAATCATAGAGACTTACGAAATGGTTGGCCAAACCACACGACGAGACTAAGTGATACTCTTACGATAAAACCCTTGAAGTATCTAGGTTGGTAAATAGGTTTCCTTGTGAGCTTTTGTATTCAATTGCGGTCCTCTCGCCATTCAAACTCAGCCTTGACCCTTACTTGGTCGAGTCATAAGGAATTTAGCTAAACATGACTAAATTTATATGAAAGAAATGTGAACAGACTTAAAGTAAAGCATGCAAAAAATAAAAAGACTTGTAAAGCAAATTGCGATTAAAAAGAGTATTTGTAAAGAACAATGTAGTCTAAAGAACAATGAACTAATCTAAACTAAACTTAGGTAGTAGATTGTGTCTTGTGGAATCGTGGAATGATGGATGAATGCACCGGCCTTGGTATTTATAGTGAGCCTCCTCAATTGCTTCCTCTTTTGTCTCTAATTAGGTCTCTTGTGTTATTGCTTGATTAGGTCTAATTGGTCTCTTTGCATTTATCTTGTTGGATTCATTTCCTTTTAGCCTTTATCTTCAAATGGTAGTAAAAGCCTTTCCTTTATAAAATTAGGAAAGAGATTAAACATCTTCCTTAAATTAGGCTCTTCCTAAATAGTATTTTGTCTGAATTAAGTGTCTCCCAAAACTGGAAATTTGCGTGCCTTGGTATTGATGTTATCTTGGTCATTTTGGAAAGTTCTAGAGTAACTAGACCAGCTATCTCTCTCGCTGTCTATATCAGGACCTCGGTGGAAGGCTCCTTAGGAAGTCCTTGAGAGACAAGGATTCCTCTTTAAGATAAGGAAAGAAATCAATCACGCCACTTTCTCAATTAGGATCCGATCAGATTTGACTTTTGATTTCTGCTCCTAATCATCGGGACCTCGTTAGTCGTGGTGAACACACCATGATCTCGATGATTGGTAACTTTTTAGCGAGACTTCCTCTTTTCATTTCTTCTTACATTCTGGAAGGCTTTCAGGTCACCGAGACCAGACTAGTCTCGGTGCATCCATCGGGAGTCTCCTTAAATGTTTGTTTTCTGTCCAGAAATGCATCTTTTCTCCAAATTGCCTTGAAAACATGAAAAGATAGAAAATGAAGTAATAGCGGCCAAAAAGACTAAAAGCATGGTCTTTTTGATATAGAAATAACCATAAATACATGCTGAAAATACAACCCATCAAAAACCTTGTTCTTAAATTATATATTCATAGATTTATGACTATAAGGTATGAATTTAAAGATTTTTGTTATATATCTATAAATATATGTTATGAAATTTTTCTTGGATATTTGAAAATATTGAATTTTTGTTTTATTTCTTCATTTGGTAAATGGTCTTTCAAGATTTTGAATAAATAATAAGGAAAGTAATTATTTGGTTTTGATTGTTTTTTGTAAAAACAAATCCAAGACATTTTTTTGGTGAAGGTAATAAAAATTAGGTCGAATGCCTCTAATACCCTCCAACTTGCGCACTTTTACCTTAAACATACCCAAACTTTTGATTACTTGCAAAAAGCGGACCTTTGTGCTACCTGTTGCTGACGTGGCAGGTGAGATGTCCCCCTTTGACTAAGGGGACGTGTGTTTGACCAAAAAAATAAGTAAAAAATTTATATAAATTCAAAAATTATTAAAAATCGTTATAAAATCCCTAAATACTTTTCTAATTACAAAATGACCCTCTTCCTCCTTTAGGTGTGTTTGGAAAGCTCACATTTTCTGAAAAGTTCTTGTACCAAATTTATTTTCTTTCTTTTCTGGAGATTTCATAATTTTTTGCAGTTTTCGGTTTTTTACGAAACCGGGCCCCCGAAACGTGTTTTCACATTATCGGGCTCTTCCATAAACATTTTCTGAAAATTTTATGCACCAACTTTATTTTCTTTATTTTTCGAATATTTCATAATTTTTTGAGATTTTTTGATTTCTTACGAAACTAGCCCCCGAATTGTATTTTCACATTTTCGTGCCCTTCCGAAAATATTTTCTGAAAAATTCTTGCACCAAATTTATTTTCTTTATTTTCCGGATATTTCATAATTTTTTGGGATTTTTTTATTTTTTACGAAACCGAGCCCCAAAACGTATTTTTCACCTTTTCGTGCCCTTCTAAAAACATTTTCTGAAAAATTCTTGCACCAAATTTATTTTCTTTAATTTTTGGATATTTTATAATTTTTTTGGATTTTTCGATTTTTTACGAACGCATTTTCACATTTTTGGGCCATTCTGGAAACATTTTCTGAAAAGTTCTTGTACCAAATTATTTTTCTTTATTTTCTGGATATTTCATAATTTGTTGGGATTTTTTGATTCTTTACGAAACCCGGCACCGAAAAGCATTTTCACATTTTCAGTCCCTTCCTGATACATTTTCTGAAAAAAAATTTACACCAAATTTATTTTCTTTATTTTTCGGATATTTTATAATTTTTTGGAATTTTTTCGATTTTTTACAAAACCGGGCCCCGAAACATATTTTCACATTTTCAAGTAATTCCATAAATATTTTCTAAAATTTTTCTACACCAAATTTGTTTTCTTTTTATAATAAAAGTTATAGGGACTTAAAAGAATTTCATAAAGGTTTTTTTAAATTAATTGTAGAAGATGGTGTTTTTGGTTGAATTAAAATTACAAGGACTTAAAAGAAGTTTTGTCATATTTTTTTTAAAATTTTGTTAGTTTATGCCACACGTCGTTATACCATTGGTTTGACTTTTCCAAATTTTTGGTGTTTTTTGGTTGACTTAAAATTATAGGGCCTTAAAAGAAGTTTTGTCTATGGTTTTTTTGAAATTTGATAGTCAATGCCACATGTCATTCACTCATTTGTTTGACTTTTCCAAAATTTTCACATTGACAGCGAGTGTAATACACTCTCCAGGCTGCGACTGGGCGAGTGGGTTTGAGGTAGCACGAAGGTCCGCTTTTTACAAGTTTAGGTACCTCGGAGGTCCACTTTAAAGTTTGGGTCTGTCTAAGGCAAAAGTGTGCAAGTTGGAGGGTATTAGAGACCATTCGGCCTAAAAAGTAATTATTTTGAGGCATTGATTTGAAAAAGTAACCCTATTGGGTGTTGTTGGATCTAGCTCAGAAGCAAGAATTCCTCAGAATCCAGAAAGCATAGTCTAGCTCATAACTAAGAAGATCAAAGATGTTTTGAAGATAATAAAAGATGAATGAAGGATTGGATCTAGATAACAAAGCCATTGGATCAAGCTCATAAGAAGAACAACTTAGAGTTAAGTAAATCCAAGAACAGATACAAGCTGTGCTCAAAATCAAAGATGAGAGAAAAAGAATACTACGCTCACAAGGAAACCAAGGTCAGAGGGTACTGAAAAACCATGAATCTAAGTCAACACAAGTTGATATCATATCCTTGCACATCTCACAATCAAAGAACAATATCTCCCAAGATCACAAGCTCTTTAGACAAACAAACTCCACAAAGAAATAATCAAAGGCAAAACGCATCAGAAGATATAGCAGCTCACAAAACAAAAGACAAAAGGCTCACATGCTAAGACAAGTCAACATAAGAACCAGAAGCTTCAGAAGACTAATCCACTATATAAAGCCATCAGAACTCAGCACTCACAAGAAAGACATATTCAAGTGAATAGTTTATAGGATATAAGGCGAGCTTAGAGTTAAGGAAGTTATATCTTAGCCTCTAAAGCATCAATCCAAGGACAACCATTAAATCAAGAAGGATATCTGTCAAAAGAAAGTCACTAGAAAGCTGATTCTAAGAAACACCAAGGATTCCTTAGAATCACATGCATCAGAAGCTCAAGCTATCACACCAGAATTTATTCACATAAACTAAGAGGAAAACATGCTCATAGGAACATTACTTTAGGATCAAAAGGGATTGATAGCATCGATGTTCTTAGAACCAACTAACATCTCTGAGAAATTGATGATCCCTGGGTAACTCACATGAAGCCAACTTTTCCTAGAATAGTAGTCTTAACCTTCTCAAATCCTAAAGACTAGCTACATGGCTTTCACTAAAAGAGATAAGACATCTTTGCAAAGTGAGTTGAATAGCGAGAGCAAAAAGCTACTTTGCCACCTAACTCCGGACACAAGGAAACCTGAAAGCACTAAAATGTTATAATGGGTAGAAGTCAGAGTACAGATAGAGCTGACCAAGTTTGGACTTATCTAATGGAAGGATCGATTTCAGTCCAAGTACAAATCCAATGGTTAAGAAGGAAGAAGTCATTTAGAGACAATGACTGTAAGGCTCCTAAGAATGTAGCCATTCTGAGGAATGTATTTGTCTTATCACAACGGTAAAAAACACTCTCTCTCATCAAGGCACACATCAACATTTAATTATAGTAAGAGAGTATAAATACACATCTATCCACAATTGTCAAAGCATCGAGTAATCTCAACCAAAGACACAAAGAAAATGAGGATCAAAAGATTTCCCAAACAAGGTTTGAAAAGGAGTGATTGATATATGCTGATAAATGGGAGTGCGGTTAATGATATAATTTGTAGTATCAAAAGCATAGGTCCAGTACTCATGTGGAACATGAGCTCGATGCATGAGGGCAAGGCCATGTTCAATAATATGTCTATGTTTGCGTTCGGCAGAACCATTTTGTTCGAGAGTGTAAGGGCAGGATATGCAATGTAAAATACCCTTTTTTAAGAAATAATCGCGAAGTGCAATAAATTCACCACCACCATCTGATTAGAAAGGCATGGGTCAACAAAGCAGCCGCGTCATCCTACCTATTTAAAGTTTGAGAATAGGTTGAGGGCGATGCACCCCCGATGCCTCTAATCATTAGCTTTAAACAAAAGAACTCACTCTAAGCTCCAGCTATCCTGAGGGAAACTTTGGAGGGAACCAGCTACTAGACAATTCGATTAGACTTTTGCCCCTATACCCAAGTTAGAAGAACAATTTGCACGTTAGTATCATTGCAGGCCTCCACCAGAGTTTCCTCTGGCTTTGCCCCGTTCAGGCATAGTTCACCATCTTTTGGGTCCCGATAGGCATGCTCTCACTCAAACCCTTCTTAAAAGATCAAGGTCGGTCGGTGGTGCAACCCTCAAAGGGATCCTGATAGTTAGCTTCCTTATTTCATATGGGTTAATCGCCTATTGACTCGCACACATGTCAGACTCCTTAGTTCGTGTTTCAAGATGGGCCAAATAGGGAGCCCGCTGGCTGACGCCAAGAGCACGTAGGTGTTGAAGCACACTATAATAGGGCACACTACTTTCCATAATTGCTACGACGACATCTCCACAGGTGTTTTAAATTTATGGGCTTAGGCTATCGCCTAATCCGCGTTGATCCGCACCTTGAGCCGATCGGCGAACCGGCCTTTGACCGTTCCATATCCGATCGAGGCGCATCGCCGGCCCCCATCTGCTTCCCTCCCAACAATTTCAAGCACTCTTTGATTCTCTTTTCAAAGTCCTACTCATCTTTCCCTTATGGCACTTGTTCACTATTGGTCTCTCGCCCATATTTAGCCTTTGATGGAATTTACCGCCTGATTTAGGCTGCATTCCTAAACAACCCGACTCGCAAATAGCGCCTTATGGTGCGACAAGATCCGGGAATGATAGGGCTCTCACCCTCTTCGGTGCCCCCTTCCAAGGCACTTGGGCCTAGTCCACGTTGAGGACGCTTCTCCAGACTATAATTCGGACACCAAAGGCGGTCGATTCTCAAGTTAGGCTATTCCCAGTTCGCTCGCCTTTACTAGGGGAATCCTGGTAAGTTTCTTTTGCTCTGCTTATTGATATGCTTAAACTCAGCGGGTAATCCGACCTGACCTAGGGTCGCAATACAAACATGCCCTTGGGTACGCTTCGGGGCATAATGGGTTATAGACGGCATCCGAGTGCATATGACATTCTATAAGGGTCGTACAACCACCGATTGGGGTGGTGTCCTTGCTGTGGACCAGTCATTTGGGCAATCCGCAAGCCATGAGCGCAATGGAGGCCAGCATCTGCCCCAACAATACCCTTTTCCATGGAAGGGGTTTGGGGGTAACAATTGAGTGACACCCAGGCAGACGTGCCCTATGCCAAAAACTTTGGGCGCAACTTGCGTTCAAAGACTAAATGGTTCACGGGATCCTACAATTCACACCAAGTATCGCATTTCGCTACATTCCTCATCAATGTAGGAGCTGAGATATCTATTACCAAGAGTCTTTTAGATTCTCAAAGTATGATGAATCCCTTTTACATACCATTTCTGGGGCAATCGAGCTGCTCGCTTTCTTATTTTCAATTACTTGGCACATTCGGTGTCGGGGTTTTGTTACAGGCTGTGAATAAGGGATGATGAGGGCAAGGCAACGCTTGTACACCGTGTCTCTTGCTCAAGCCATAGCGAGGGGTTGACATTGGATGAATCCCATAGCCTCCCCTCAAATTGTTAACATGTTCACGGGTCATTCTACTGGGCAGGTTTCAATAATGATCCTTCTGCAGGTTCACCTACAGAAACCTTGTTACGACTTCTCCTCCCTCTAAATGGTAAGGTTCAGTGGACTTGTTGCTACGTCATTGGTGGTGAACCGCCCACGTCGCCACGATCCGAACACTTCACGGACCATTCAATCAGTAGGAGCGACGAGCGGTGTGTACAAAGGGTAGGGACATAGTCAACGTGAGCTGATGACTCACGCTTACTAGGAATTCCTCATTGAAGACCAACAATTGCAATGATCTATCCCCATCATGATGAAATTTCAAAGATTACCCGAGTTTGATGGCCAAGGCTATAGGCATATTGAATACATAAGTGTAGCGCATGAGCGGCCCAGAACATCTAAGGGCATCATAGACCTGTTATTGCCTCAAACTTCCTTGGCCTAAAAGGCTATAGTCCCTCTAAGAAGCTGGCCATAGAAGGATACCTCTGCATGGCTAGTTAGCAGGCTGAGGTCTCATTTGTTAATAGAACTAACATGACAAATTGCTCCTCCAACTAAGAACGGCCATGCACCACCACCCGTAGAATCAAGAAAGGCCTCTCAGTCTGTCAATCCTTACTATGTCTGGATCGGGTAAGTTTCCCTATGTTGAGTTAATTTAAGCCACATGCTCCACTCCTGGTGGTGCCCTTATGTCAATTCCTTTAAGTGTCAGCCTTGCAACTATACTCCCCCCAAAATGCAAAGACTTTGATTTCTCATAAGGTGGCAGCGGAGTCCTAAAAGCACCATCTGCCAATCCCTGATTGGCATCATTTATGGTTGAGATTAGGACGGTATCTGATCATCTTCAAGGCCCTAACTTTTGTTCTTGCTTAATGCAAACATCCTTGGAAAATGCTTTCGCAGTTGTTTGTCTATCATAAATCTAAGAATTTCACCTCTGATTATGAAATATGAATGCCCCCGACTATCCCTGTTAATCATTACTCCGATCCCGAAGGCCAACAAAATAGGAACAAAATCCTATGATGTTATCCCATGCTAATGTATTCAGAGCATTGGCTTGCTTTGAGCACTCCAATTTCTTCGAAGTAACAACATCGGAGGCATGACCCGGCTAATTAAGGCCAAGGGCGCATTATCAGTAGAAGGGATGAGCTGATAGGTGCACACCAAAAGGTAGACCGGTCGACCTAACCCAAGGTCCAACTACGAGCTTTTTAACTACAACAACTTAAATATACGCTATTGGAGCTAGAATTACCTTGGCTACTGGGACCAAACTTGCCTTCCAATGTATCCTCTTAAAGGGATTTAGATTGTACTCATTCTAATTACCGAACTCAATGAGCCTAATATAGTTATTTATTATCACTACCTCCCCGTGTCAGGAATGAGTAATTTGCACGCCTGCTGCCTTCCTTGGATGTGGTAGCCGTTTCTCAGGCTCCCTCTTAGGAATTGAACCCTAATTCTCCGCCACCCGTCACCACCATGGTCGGCCTCTATCTTATCATTGAAAGTTGATAGGGTAGAAATTTGAATGATGCGTTACTAGCACGATGGCCATTCGATCCATCGAGATATCATGAATCATCAAAGCAACGGGCAGAGCCCGCGTTGACCTTTTATCTAATAAATGCATCCCATCTAGAAGTCGAGGTTTATTGCATGTATTAGCTCTAGAATTATTATGGTTATCCGAGTAGCAGATACCATTAAACAAACTATAACTGATTTAATGAGCCATTTGTAGTTTTATAGTCTGAATTAGTTCATACTTGCACATGCATGGCTTAATCTTTGAGATAAGCATATGACTACTGGCAGGATCAACCAGGTAGCATTCATCTGTGCCATCAACACCCTCACAAGGCCATGGGTACCCATGATTTCGAAAACCCAAGGCTATGATGCAGGCATAATGGTCATCATTTGCAAGCGACTATGAGAATAAGAAGAAACTAAATCCCTCTGCCCGCACAGCATTCCACATCCGAGAGCACATGCGCCGTCCCATGGGCCATAACAATCATAAGGCATGTTAGGCACACAAGTGCCGTAGTGTGGTCCATCCTATTCCTGAACAAGGCATAAGACATATGTATGTTTGATGGCGCTATCAAATTTTCCTCTATGGGTATGCAACACAGGAACCTTATCATGCCCGAGAGAGGAATAAGCCTTCTAAACGCAACTGAGTGGCCTGGAGGTGGACAGTTCAATGCATGAGCATGGAACCTGCCAACCCCGACAATCAAAACATAACTCATGCACTGTCGCATACAATGAACAATAACTCCATTAAATGAATCGCATCCCTTTTTTCACGAATGAAGCAAGCAATGCTAAAATGCTATATGGAGACATCGCCCACACCGCTGTGTGCGAAAGAGAGAGTAAACTAATCCCACAAATATTTTCTAGATTGAATGGCCCTCAATCCCCTCTATGTTTGGTAATAAATTACCCATTCCAACCGAGAACATTGCAACTTCTCATAAACTGACATGCCACCGTTATCGGGGAAAACCCGACATCAAACCCCTCCACATTTTGTAATAAATTACCCATTACAACATACCTTTACAACTACTCTAGAACTAACATGCCACTAGGTAGGTGTCGAACTCGAGAGTGTGCAACAGGTCGTAAGAATGTTGTATCATCGGGGAAAAATCGATAATCCCGATGAAAATATTTTTGATAAGAAAGTCAATTTTCTTTTTTCCTGGCAGGACTGTCGGTGCGCGGAGGTTTGTAAGCCATGCAGGGGTGGGGAGGGGCTGCTGGAGTGCCGGGGATCGCAATAAGTGCGGGGGTGGGGAGGGACTACTGGAGCGCAGGGGAGCACGATAAGTACGGGGTTGGGGAGGGGCTGCCGGAGTGTTGGGGAGAGCGGTAAGTGTGGGGGTGGGGAGGGACTGCCAGAGCGCTGGAGGGCGCGTTAAGTTTGGCAGTGAGAAGGGACTACCAGAGTGCCGGGGGGCATGGTAAGTGCGGGGGTAGGGAGGGAATGCTGGAGCACCGAGGGATGCAGTAAGTGCAGGGGTGGGGAGGGACAATCGGAGCGCTGGGGAGTGCGATAAGTGCAAGGTGAGGAGAGACTGCTAGAGCACCAGGGAGCACTATAAGAGTGCGGGGGTGGGGAGGGACTGCCGGAGGTAGAGCGTGACATGATGCTGGGGTGGGGGTGTGGAATGGGTCACCCCCTTAAAGTAGTCCTTATGCTGAATTCTGTGCCAGGAGGGGTCACCCCCTTACAGTAGTCCTTATGCTGACTTCTGTGCCAGGAGGAAGCACCGTTGACACGTCTCACCCACCACTACCCCCTCAAAAACATCCTTAAACTTTGCATTTCGATCTAAAATTTTGCACACTAGTTGATTAAGGTCCAGTAAGTATTGTTGAGAAGTTTTGTGAATTTTCACAAAGTGCGGGTATTTTTTTTAATTAAAAGTGTGAAAATTGAAAAATTCACAAAAATTAGAAAATGTTATTGAAAAATTTTAAAATTTGGCAGAAAATTCTATAACATATTTAATGATTTATTAGAAAAAAATGACAAAAATAATTATTAGAAAATGTTAAATAGCAGCGCACCCTCGCGCGGACTTGCGGAAAATCTCGCACCCCCTACGCGCACTTGTGAGGAATCCCGGACACAGTGTGCGCGCTTGCGAGGAATCTCGCACTCCCGTGCGCATGCTTGTGAGGAATCTCGCACCCCTCGTGCGCTCCTACGAGAATTCTCGCACACCATGCGAGCACTTGCGAGGAATCCTGCACCTATTGGGCGCGCTTTCGGGACTTCTTGCACACCTTGTGAGCGCTTGCGAGGAATCTCGCACCCTAGAGTGCTTGTGAAGAATCTCACACCTCGTGCACGTGCTTATGAGGAATCTCGTAACCCTTGCATGCGCTTGTGAGGAATCTTGCACCCCCTTGGGCGCGGTTGTGATAAATCCCGCATGCAAGGAATCTCGCACACCCGTGTGCACGCTTGCAAGGAATCCCGCACCCCTTGCGCACCCTTGTGGGAATTCTAAAACACCATGCGCGTGCTTGGGAGGAATCCCGCACCCTTCACGCCTGCTGGAGGGAATTCTCGCACACCGTGTGTGCGCTTGTGATGGATCTTGCACCCCTCACGTGTGCTTGCACGAATTCTTACACAACATGTACGCGCTTGTGAGGGATCCCGCACCCCTTGCGCGCGCTTGTGGAAATTCTCAAACACCATGCATGTGCTTGTGAGGGATCCTGTACCCCTTGTGAGCGCTTGCTGGAATTCTGCAAATCGTGCGCGCACTTATGAGGGATCTCGCAACCCTCAGTGCACTTGTAGGAATTCGCACACACTATGCAAGCGCTTGCGAGGAATCTCGAACCCCTTGTATATGCTTGCGGGAATTCTCACACACCGTGTGCGAGCTTGTAAGGGATCCCGCACCCCTCATGCGCCCTTAAGGGAATTCTTGCACACCGTGCGCATGCTTTCAAGGAACCCGCACCCCTCACGCTTGATTTTGGGAATTCACGCACACTGTGCGCGTGCTTGCATGGGATCCCGCACTCCTCCTGCACACTTTTAGGAATTCTCGTACACTGTGCATGCACTTACGAGTAATCCCACACCCCTCTCGCTCACTTGTGAGGATTCTTGCAACTTTGCATGCAATTGCGAGGAATCTCGCACCCTTTGCACACAATTGCGGGTATTCTCGCACCCCTCGCGCATACTTACGGGAATTCTCGCACATCGTGAACATGCTTGCGAGGAATCTCACACTCCTTGCACTCACCTATGTGGAATCCCGCACTCCTCACGCGCACTTAAAGGGAATCATGAACTCATAGTGTGCACTTGCAGGAATTCTTGCACACCGTGCGCGCATGTGCGAGGAATCTCCCACCCCTCTTGCGCTCTTACGAGAATTCTTGCACACTTTGCACGCGATTGCGAGGAATCTCGCACCCCTCGCGCTCAATTGCGGGTATTCTCGCACCCCTCACGTGCACTTATGAGAATTCCCACACACCGTGCATGCGCTTGCGAGGAATCCTGCACTCGTCCCACGCACTTGTAAGGAATGCTGCACTCCTCGCTCGCACATGTGAGGAAACCCGTACTCCTCACACGCACTTGCGTGAATTTGCGCACTTGCGTGAATTTGCGCACTCACTCTCACACTCCATGGTGTGCACCCTCGCACCTAACTAGCATTTTTTTATTCGGTATTAATAAAACTCTTTTATGTGAAGATGTGTCATGGGTATTTAAATAATAATTTTGGAATATTGCGGGTTAAAATTTCCAATAAATTTTCAAGTACCTACCAATGTTTTTTTTCTTCATTATTATTAATAAAAATCTTTCTCGTGAAGAAAAAAAAGGTTATTATTGAAATTTTTTTTCTTTATTTGTTTTCTATTTTGACATTATTAAAATTCATTATAGTTAAAATTTCTCACCCACCACCACCCCCTAAAAAAACGTCTTTAAACATCGCATTTTGATCTAAAATTTTGCACAGTAGTTGGTTGAGGTCCAATAAGTATTGTTGAGAAGTTTCTTGAATTTTCACAAAGTGCGGGTATTTTTTTTAATTAAAAGCGTGAAAATTGAAAAATTCACAAAAATTAGAAAATGTTATTGAAAAATTTTAAAAATTTGGTGCAAAATTCTATAACATGTTGAATGATTTACTAGAAAAAAATAACAAAATAATTAATTTTGAATGTTTTGGCATTGCGGTTAAATCACCGCGTACCCTCTCGCGCACTTGCGGAAAATCTCGCACCCCCCTGCGCATGCTTGCAAAGAATCTCTTACGCTGTATGCATGCTTGCGAGGAATCTTGCACTCCCGTGCGCGCTCTTGTGAGGAATCCTACACCCCTCGAGCGCACTTGCGGGACTTCTCGCAAACCATGCGAGCGCATGTGAGGAATCCCACACCCCTGCACGCGCTTGCGAGAAATCTTGCACCCCGTGCATGTGCTCGCAAGGAATCCCTCACCCCTCGTGCGCAGTGTGATCGTGTGTGCGCTTGCGAGAAATCTTGCAAACTATGTGCGTATGCGAGGAATCCCACACACCCGTGTGCGCGCTTACGAGGAATCCTGCACCCCTTGCACGCGCTTATAGGAATTCTCTCACACCATGCATGCATTTACGAGGGATCCCACACCCCTCGCTCGTGCTTACAGGAATTCTAGCACACCATGCAAGCACTTGTGAGGAATCCCGCACCCCTCGCCCATGCTTGAAGGGAATTTTTGCACACTATACACGCGCTTGCGAGGGATCCCTCACCCCTCAAGTGCGGTTATGGGAATTCACGCACACTGTGCGCACGATTGTTAGGAACCTACACCAATCGTTCGCACTTACGGGAATTCTCTCACATCGTATGAGCGCTTACAAGGAATCCCGCACCCCCTCTCATACACTTGCGAGAATTCTCGCACAATTTGCGCGCTATCATGAGGAATATCGCACCCCTCGTGCGTACTTACGGGAATTCTCACACCCCTTGTACGTACTTGCAAGAATTCTTGCACACCGTGCATGAGCTTGCGTGGAATCCTGCACTCCTCGTGCATACTTATGAGGAATCCCGCAGCCCCTCGTACTCACTTACGGCCACTCTTGCACCCCCTCGCGTGTAATCTCACACCCCGTGCGCGGGGAATCCCACACCACTTTGTGTGCACTCTCGCGCCCCCATGTGTGTACTCTCGCACCACCTTACACACCAACGCGCGCACTCACTCGCACACCCCATGGCTTGCACCTGAACTGCATTTTTTTATTTGGTATTAATAAAA